>CM040980.1:11172250-11277195 GCA_022985145.1 Pangasius djambal | reverse complement strand
GTATTCCAGCTAATGTTCTTCAGGATATGTGGATTTGCATGTAAATACTGTTGACTTAATTTGTCATGATGTAGCTTACAATAGCTACAGTTAGCTTGAAGCCATATTTGTCATATTTGCCTAATTGTGTTAATGTTATGTTACTTAATTAATTTATGAAAAATATGTTGTTTAAAAAGTTATAAAAAGTTACAAAAACTTGTACTTTGTGATTTTATGTTATATTTATCAACCAGTCACAATTAAGGGAGAGTTACCAACAAACAAAGCGGAGAAACAAGAATAATCACACAACAGAATGATCCGGGTTCAGTAGGACCAGGAAACAACAACCAAAGAAGCAAGGTGGGAAACAAGGTGGTGCACAGAATTAGAGCATTATTCAAACTGGATCATTTTAACCAGAGGAGGTTTTATAATGTAATTTGTAAGGTATTGTTTCAATGATTGAATCAGGATGAATCTTTGTAATTTGCCCAGATAACCTGGATTAACAAATCATAAATATCAATGCTACTGACAGGCGTGTCTCATAAAATAACAACACAGAGCACAGCCGTTGTTTTTACTGTAACTTTACATATAATATTATTATATGGATAGCACATCACATGTATGCTTTTTAAAATTCCAGCACCCCCAATGCAAAATCCCTTCCAGCATCCCTGACTATGAATGATTCAGTAACGTCAGTAACACTATTAGGAAAGATGTAGAGTTATAAGCCCTAAAGCGTTCTTCTGTTTGTCCTTCTGTTGGAACCCTTAAGGGGTCTAAAAAACCCATAAAACCGAGTGTTTTCCTATTTTTTCCCCCCATTTTCTCCTCAGTGCGGTCACCTATAAATTCTGACCCACCAGCCAGCTCTCCCGTATCATACAACCGCTACCAACCAGGCAGGGTGACCACTAACACGTGTGTCCTGTGAGACGTGGGAAGCCAGCCAACTGCTGTTTATGCTGTGTAACAGGGCAGAGCTATATAGCCTCTTCCGCATACATTACCTCACAAATGCCCACGATTGGCTCGTGTGACTGTGAATGAAAGTTAAATATGAAAAGAAATTTTCTTTGTCCCTCTTTGGGAAACATTAAAGGTTTTTAAAAGTAGAATTCTACAGAGTATCAGAAAGGCTTCCAATTAGACCTGAGTTAGGAAGCTAAGTAGACCTGAGTTAGGAACCCTTATCCAGCAAAAGAATCCTTGAAGAACACTTTGTTCTAAAAATCTCTTTTTTTTTTTTTACTATTATTAAGATTGAAATAGCCTTATTTCATGGTAGATAATGTTACTTCTTTTACAGCAGGTCTCCTTCTCTGGGATGAAGACCAGATCCTACAACCAATATGAAAAAAGTCACTCACTTTTTGATCAGGACTGTTACAATAGGATTTATGTATTTTTAAGTAAGCTCGAGCAAATATTTGAAACAAATATTTCAAATATTTCTGACTGACCTATGCAGAACAAATATCACATCCAGTGGGAATGTGCTTGTGATATATGGACGTATGGACGCTTAAAAATGCTTCCTGTCTCACTGAGAGTGGAAATGGCAGACATTGTGGACATAATACACACAGCAGTCCTGAGGGGGTGAAATATGAGTAAAAATGTATTTTTGTCTTTTGTCCATTCGTTTTGGCATCAGCTCCTGTTTTTGCTTGCCTTGGCTGACGTGCCTTTGTGTCGGAGGATGATGTCAGTGAGGTTAGTGGGAACACCTGCTGGATTACGCACAGAGCTGTGGCATGAGGGCAAAGAGATCAAGATACCCCCTTCTGAGAGTCCATCTGAACACTACTCTGCGTGTGTGTGTGTGTGTGTGTGTGTTCCGCAGCTTAGGTTTTTAACTTATCCCAAAAGAGGTAGTGTGCTTCCTGTGCTTTGTGGATCTGCCTAACTATCCTGATCACTCCTGCTCATAATCAGGGAGGCTGCACTTCAGGGTGACTGCTTTCATTTCAACAGGAAACACGCTCCATTGTTCCTACTGGGCGGCTCTGGTGTGCGATAGAAAGTAAAGATGAGTCCTGAGTGGAATTTTTAAGACGACCACTCCAAATATTACAGTCTGGGGAAATAGCTGACCCTTACTCAAGTGGCCTTTTTAAATGCAAATACTAATTCATATACTAATTGTTTTTTCTCTATTAGTTATTATTATTAGTTATTAGTATTATATTACTTATTAGTATATGTTAGTATAAAGCACTGGCCCTGTTACAGGAAAAAAAAAACACGTTAAAAGACTTGCACATTGATCTTACTAATTAACATGTGATCTTTAATGGTGTCTTACTATGTAATGAAATTTTGAGTTGACATTTTTAGCTGAAACGTCTTTCATCAATATCACATTGGTCTATTTTTACACTGGTTAACAGTTTCCTGTTTACCAGTGTAAAAACAGACCAATGTAATGATTACCAAAACTACATGTACCCCTCTACTATACTTCTATGTTGGATTTCTCATTAATATGACTTCGAACATTGCTGAAAATGGTGAGTGGCGGGGGGGGGAAGCTGTTGCTTGAATTTTTTTTTCTCCTTTTAAACACCATTGTATCTGCACTAGCATTGTCCCGCTGTGACATCAGAGCAGCACACAGCCATTAACATCTCACAGGAATAATTATAATACAGCTCTAATCAACAAATTACCACCAGAATGACTAAACACATCACAAATATTTCAATATAACCATATTAAATGTATGTCAAGGTGGAGTTTTTCTTTAAAAGGTTGATAACTGCAAATGAAAGCCACACTTTTACTTGTACCATTTCACAGTCCCAGCTGTTCAAGGAAAACATGTCTAACCTCACCTCTATTTACGCATGTCTTCGCGACTCAGCCAAATCCCTTCTGTCACCTCTTTGGAATCCAACATTCCCCCTGAAGCAGTCTTCCCACCTACAATGCAGGGATTCATGCACCTGCATCTAGGTGTAACCTGAAAAAACATGATTAAATTGTGATCAAATTGTTCCCAACTGTTGTGTTTCAGGAAATTTCTCTTCAGTGGCACTTATTCCCGTATTGGTTCAGGTTTACCTGTAGTTCCTGTCAATACTTCTCTCATGTAACAGCACTAGGGATTAGCTTACGCACAGCATATATGCCTGCTAAACGCTATTCTAGTGTCTGTAGAAATCAAGACGATTGCATGTAGAGGTATATGGTGTACGTTCGTGTAATACACCATTGGAATATAATGACAAGGGTATTGTCTCCTGAGAGATTTAGATTGTTCTTTCCAATTGCTTTTTAATTGCTTTATATGATCACACACATAAAAATGAACTACAGTCATTTGGACTATATTTCCCACTAATTAACTATGGATTATAGTTGAATATCTCCTAGTAAGAATTCTTCTCAACCTTCAGGCTCTGTAAATCATAACCTACCGTCATTATATGTTCATCATAGCATTATGATGTGCAAAAAAATCCCTACACAGCTGGCGCAGAAAATAGTTATGTCTAGAAAGTTTGACTTTTCTAAACTCAGGAATCTCCTGTCAGGAGTCTCCTTGTTTTGACAGTCTGGGAAGGACGACTTTGTTCTTACTTATCTCTCTCTCCTCAAACACAGACACACACACACACACACACACACACACAGGCTTTCATGTGCAACACACAGAGGTCCTTGGGTGCAAGCTTTAAGAAGGCTCTTGTGGGAATAAAGTTATGTAACTTTAATGTGTTAATAAGTGAAAATGGCTTACAAGTGGAGAAGAATATAAATCTTTTTTTAAACTAGTGGAGTAGTATAGTATGGTTGTAGTAGTGTTAGTAGTATAGTTGCAGTATAGTAGTACATATGGCCATAGTAGTATTATACTGTAATGTATGTACATGTATGTAGTATCTTATGTACTGTAATGTATGTAGTATCTTATCAAAAAATCTGAATTCTTAGGCCATCATGTCAGTATCAGTTTGTTACTGGACATCTTGTGCTATTTTTCACTAAGTTAAAATAGAGTGCATGTGGAACATCGTGCAGCCTGGACCGGTTTTCACCTAATACTACTGACTAAGAGCTGAAAAGAAGATGAAAAAGGAAAGTGCCAGCTCCAGGCTATGTGGAAGGTTAAAAATGTTCAGCCTCTTTAGTTTGAGAATATAATTCAAATCACGAAAGGTTAATTTTAGGTTTTGGTTTCATAATAAGTCAAACCTAGGTCTGGCATTTCAAGCTAAAACTACTGCCTGTATTTCATACTGAGTCGTTTGTATTTAAGTATTTTTCTTCAAATACATAATGCTTCAGGTTGTGTGCACACATATAAAGGAACACATGTTAGCTATGATAAACAAGTGCTGTTGAGTCTCTATAAATGCTGTTAAACCCAAACAAAACCATAAAGGTACAGCATATACAGCTACAAACACTTTGTTTTCACCTTCCAATGACCTTCACGTGGCTTTCTTTTACAGCTTATTCAGCTGTATACACATTGTTCTTGCTGTAATACAGCTTATTCTTGAGGAACGCAAGAAGGCTTCCTCAAAAAGGTAAATTGATCTTCATGGCAATTACAGAGAAAGCTGTGCATACTATAGAGCTATGGTAGTTAAATACCTGCTGTCTACCTTGAATGGTAGAACATCAGGGGTGTTAGAATGATGGTAGCTGGCACAGTTTCATGTATGACTACATCTTACAAAGTTTTGCAGAGACTTTACCACATTCACCAACTCAAACGGTTTAAATCATATATAACAAGGGCCATGGTGCAAATAGGCACAAGAATACACACAGTACATAAAACATTATT
This sequence comes from Pangasius djambal, assembly GCA_022985145.1. Classification (NCBI taxonomy): domain Eukaryota; kingdom Metazoa; phylum Chordata; class Actinopteri; order Siluriformes; family Pangasiidae; genus Pangasius; species Pangasius djambal. Next base: position 11,272,400 of record CM040980.1, on the reverse strand, counting down.
TGGATGGATTATATGGCATTGGCCTCATTATATGGCTTCATGCCTGAGACCTTCACAAGATGAATTATATGAAACATATGGCATATAAGAGAAGTTGAAAAAGTTGAACACAGCCATGCAGTTGTATAGTCACAGCAGCAAATGACTAGAAAACCAGTGCAAACAATTGTCTGTAAACTGTAAACTGTATATTATCCAGCAATTTACCTGGAGAAACTGTTCCAGTAGAAGTAGCAGGGTGGGAGGGGGATTGAGGGGGGTATCCAGTAGCAGCAACTGGATTGCTGCATAATACAGTCCATAAGATATGCTCTAATCTTGAGAGTGCAGATGATGTTGGTCAAAAAAGGTTATGAGCTTCCTTCCTTCTTTCCTTCATTCATTCATTCATTCATTAACTGATTCATTAGCTCATAAGTTAATTAATTGATCTTTAGTAACTGCTTTAGCACCTATGCCAGTAACACTGGGCATGAGGCAGGAATACACCCTAGATGAGATTGTTGACCCAAGGCAGGGTGAGTCCATGGATTTATGCAGTTGACACCAAATTCTGACTCTACCATCTGCATGTCAGAGCAGAAGTCACAATTCATCAGACCAGGTGGCATTTTTTTTCCAGTCTGCAACTGTTCAGTTTCAGTGAGTCTGTGCCTACTGCAGCCTGAGATTCCTGTTCTTGACTGACAGGAGTGGAACCCGATGAAGTCTTCTGCTGTTGTAGCCCATCTGCCTCTAAGTTTGATGTGGATTCTGAGATGCTTTTCTGCTCACCACAGCTGTAAAGTGGTTATTTAAGTTACCAGAGCCTTCCTATCAGCTTGAACCAGTCTGGCCATTTTCCTCTCTCATCAACAAGGCGCATCTACCCACAGAACTGCCACTCACTGGATGTTTTTTGCACCATTCTGTGTAAACTATCAAGATGGTTGTGCATGAAAATCACAGGAGATCAGCAGTTTTTGAAATACTCAAACTAACCTGTCTGGCATGCCATGGTCAAAGTCACTAAGATCCTTTTTTTCCCCATTCTGATGTTTGATGTGAACATCAACTGAAGCCCTTGACCTGTATCTGGATAACTGTATGCATTGCTCTGCTGCCACATGATTGGCTGATTGGATAATTGCATAAATAACGTGGTACAGGTGTTCCTAATAAAGTGGACAATGACTGTAAATTGCGTTTTAACTATAAATATCACTATTAATGAGAATTGTAGTTGCACTAGATCAACCAATGTCTATTTAATTTCAATTAAATTTCTTCTTCTCTTAGACATTTTACAGTTTCTCACTCAATTTGATGATGAATCAATCTTTATAAACACTGCTCACAAATCTAAAACTAGAAGTCCACCAAAAAAGACCATGTTAACTAGTTCACGTATTGTTTACATGTACAAGAACATCACACTGGGCACAAATTTCACGAATAAAATCATAAGCTTTCATGGAAAGCACTAGCATCTACAAAAAAAGACCTCAGGAAACAATTTGCCGCTTATCACCTAAAGGATTCATGGCAAGTTCTTCCTCATGCTTGTAAGTACATAACTTTCTTATTAATTACACTGTAGTTACTGAATAATTCATAGTAGTTACTGAATAATATGCTTTAAGATAAATAATTGATGAATAAGCGAAGAGTTGTAGGGGCAGCCAACCACAGACCCAAGAATGAGTTGAGTGATTCATGGGTTACAGAGCTTAAAACGGATCCTGGAACATATATTTTTCTTTTTTTTTTCAATAGCTTGCATGCATCATATGAAGCTGTATTTCTGTTCTCAAATGCCCTGATACAATTCTTAAGTGTGATTCTTCTTTTCTTCTTCTACTTCTACTACCAATCATGCTTTGTCACTGCCTTTGTATGTTTTTTCTGCTGGACCCATTTTGATTTTTCAGGACCCTTTGTATATGTGCTACACATGTAAATACAGATGTGTGACAAATTAAAGGAAGAATGGTGTCTCTTATGCTGTGGAGGGCATTTTGCTGGCATGTTTTTACATTACTTTTACATTTTACAATTACAGTTTAAGCTAAAAATCTAGATTTAAATGCATGAGTTGTTTTTTTTTTTTCTTGTTCAAGCAAAAAATGTGTGAATATTTTTTTCCAAACCAGAAATATGAAATTAGAAGAATTATATTTGTATGTCACCAGTACATCAGTGCCACCTGTCTCATAAACCCAATTAAGAAGGTTTGAGATGAATTGGACTGGAGAGTGAAGGGAAAGCAGACAAGTGCTCAGCATGTGTGGGAACTCCTTCAGGAAGGTTAGAAAAGCATCCCAGGTGATTACCTTATGAAGCGAGAATGCCAAGAGTTTGCAAAGCTGTCATCAAAAGTGGCTATTTTGAAGAATTTTAAATATAATATGGATTCGATTTGTTTGACCATTTTTGGGGTCACAGCAGACTTCCACATGAGTTTATACTTTTGATTTCTTCATTATTATTCTAAAAGGTTCAAAAATACTGAAAATAAAGGGGAAAAAGCCCTCTATGGCGAGTCATGTCCTTCACTGGCAGTCACAATTACTGTCACAAATGCAAGTCTGGTACTTCTTGTCTGGAGCTCTAGCTGTCTAAAGACAAAGGGGTGACATATTTTTGTTATTACCAGGAACTATTGCTCTCTCTTATCCTTTGGGAACAAGTCATCCCTGTCTTTTAAAAAGGAACCTTATGATATAACAGAAATGGCATTTACTGCTGCTTACAGTAATTATTATTTTTAACCTTAAAGCATGTGAGCCACAAAGCAATATCCAATAACACAACAATTATATTTGAATAGAGGTCTGGGTGTTTGGCCTCTAGACACACTGATGGTCTGGACCAAAAGATTATACAGCATTGTTCATTTTCCGAAACTATTTTTACTCCCAATCACAGTGCTGTAGGTTGGCAAAACAGCACAAAACTCATCTCCCTAATATAATCCAACTGATGAACGCATGTTTTACATTTTAAAAAGGGCACACAGTTCAGATTGGTTTCATTTTAGAAACTTGGCATTAAAGTTAACAAACCATCAATCTGCACACTTAAGGATATCTACAAATAGGTTTTTTTCTGTTCTTGATTGAATTTCCATCCTTATCCCATTCATATACATACAACATATGTGCTCTGTACAGAATTATATATATATATATATATATATATATATATATATAATTAGTACACAATTAATATAAGATCATTAATCAATTTTACACAAGGGAGAAACAAGATGGTGTAATATTACAGTACAAATTATATTCACTTATAAACCATCAAACAGGATATAAAGCATATAAATAAGTAACATCTGGAAAGACACTCCTGGCTTTTAAATAAATAGAGACCAGTAGTCATATATATAGTATACTATTTGCATCCAATTAAATCACTACTAATTCCCTGCTAGCTATGTCTCCATGAATGACATGCTAGCCACCAATCTGAGAGGGTGAGGGCTAACACTAGCAAGCAAACCTTTTTTTATAACTGATGAGTTTAACTTGTATAACAGTAAGCTAGCCTGTAATGTAGCCTATAATATTTAGACTAACATGAGCTAGCTTACCAGTTAATTTGGCTAATGTTTTTAATCACATATGGTATTATTATAGCCCAATATTAGTTAGTGTGTTAGCACTGATTTTCAGTACATAGTACAAATTGATTGGCTGTTACTCTCACTGCTGTTGCAACGGTGGGTGGGGAAAAATCCACCGAAATGCATTTTCATTGGCTATAGCAATCGCTGTAACAGAATAACGTCCAGTGATCAGAGAATGCATTTCCTTCCTTTCTTTTCTGTGTATTTAAGTGTTTTATAAGGATAAATCACACATTTTCCAGATATTGAAGTAACATTAGGCAAACCTTAAAAACATAAATCAACCATTTTTAAGATTTTCAGTATGCATCAGTATAAAACTATGTTTACAAAGAGAATATCATAATTACATGTCTATATAATGTTAGACAATTGATAAGGAAATGACAGCAAGCTAAGTTAGCTAGCTATGTAGCTAAGTTAATGTGCATTATTTACCTTAATCTATGGCTTTATTTACATACCATGAGTGCAGTAAATTGAATAAAACAGATAAAAAGAGAAGGATAGCTAAAAGAATTTCATGGCTGTCCTGTCACATTAGATTACAAAACAATCTTTTTAATGTCTTCTTACATTTATTCTTGTCTTGCTACACATCAATAATCAATTAGCACTTAATTGACATCACCCGTTTTTCAGGGCCTATGTGCTTGAAACCAATCACGCACTTAAAGTGGAATAACGTGATGACACCGTCCAGTTCATACAGAGCACTGTGTTTATTTTTAATAGCAATTAAGCAGGCCTAGTGTGCAGCTGTGGAGATTAAATTCATTAAACCGCACAGCTGTGAGTTGGAGAGATTTTTACAACTAATTTAGGTTAATATTGGCAACATCCTAGAGAGAGTGGCGTGAGGTGCAAAGCCTGATTGCAGTAATTTTCTAATTGTGTGAAGAAAACAAAGGCATTGACTTGCTAATATGTGATAAAAGTAAACACTGCCTCTGCTTTCTTCTCTATTTAAATTATGCACGATGAAGACACTAGTCAGCCTCATGTCTGGTACATCACAGTTACCTGATATATAAATATACTGTATCTACCAGTGTAGAAATGTTTTAGTACTTTACAGATATAGCTTACAGATATAGTTTAACTAAATGCTATAATGAATGGGTCATGAATGTAAATTGGAGTTACTTCTAGCTGCATTCACTAAACTCTACACACACCACAAAAAAAAAAGAAAAAAAAAAAACTACAAACCACTGAAAAGAAGCTTCTTCCACCAAATACAAAAATATATCTTCCACTTAAATGGAACTTTGTGCCTAAAAGTTACACTTACAGAGCACCTGATAAACTATTGCACAAACAGCATGTCCCATTATAAATGGTTTAAAAGGAATAATTAGAAAAATACATATGTAGGTGGAAGGTTTTCCTCAAGGTAATGTTTATTCTCAAATAACTTTAATGTTACACCCTAGGTGACCATGTGATTATCTGTCCTATGTGTGTGATAGAGGCTTATTAATTTGATCACTGTTAAGAGAATATTGCATGTTGAAAATGTTCTTTGGCCAAACAGAAACACATGCAGCATTATTCACTTTTTAATTATAGCTGGTTTGATTATTTTTTCATTTGCAAACACTAAAAGTATCATTTTAATCGATACATCCAAACTGTAACAGCTGTGTAATTAAATGTTCATTGTGGAGACAGAATAAAGATAAATGTGCTTGACAATTTCACATGAATATTTTATTTTTATGGAGCATTTCATTTTGCTCACAACATACTGTAAGAAAAATTGCAAAATGTGTGTTTAGTTTTTAGAAATGTGTGAGGACATTTGAGAGCATAGACACTGTTTCCTGTTTTTTATTTAAAAGTTTTTTTATTGATAATTTTTTTCTTTTCAGTCTCTCTCTTTTTCTCTCTCTCACTCTCTCTCTCTCTCTCTCTCTCTTTCTATTTCTGTCTCTTATGTCTACTGTTAGTTTATTTCCATAGTTTCAAATTTCATTCTATAAATTATAATCTATAATGTAGTCCTACTTTCTTGCACACACAGTACCTGATTAGATACAGTATCACGCTAATGTTTGGTGCAACCTAATTTAAGCACTAGTCCATGGAATGTGTATGTTACACGTGAAAGAGAATTCATGTGTAATGAAGCCTGATAAACTCATACATATAAATAACTGTACAAATATTATACAATACATACTAGGAGGACACTGTAGGGATTCTATTCAATATTACGGCTTCAGTAATAAGGTAGGCAGGAAAGGTGCCAACTACCAGTGGCTATTGTTTTTACATTTGCTTTTATTATCAGCCTCAATAAGACTCAAGTAATTTCCAAAAAGCCCTTCAAACCACTATAAATTTGTTGGAATCCATCTTCAGTCTCTCTTAGATCTTTCATCTCCGGCGGAGTGACGCACCCTGACACTTGTACAGAGAGTAACAGCAAGCCTCGGCTTTTATGATGCACTGATTCAAATCATTCGCATCAACTGGGCTCCTGTTCTCTGTTTCTGAGTGCTCACTCTCACAGATTGCCTATCTACATACGGATGATTGTCATCAGAATAGCTCATTGCAAAGGTTGCACTGTGTTGGAAGTATTACAAGCAATTTATATATTGATATTTCACTTAATTTTTCCATAATTCCCCTCACCATAAGTGTAACCTCCATTTAAAAAGCACCAATTACCAGTTATATGCATTTCTTGTAAATACCGTATTACAGGAGTGGATGAATTTATTAGCCAGCTGACCAAGCAAGTGGAAGCTCCATTGTGCTTTCTTGGTCCCCTGTTTTGTTTGTCTAGAAACTTAATTGACTAGCCTAAGAAAATGGTAGCTATAATGATAGGTAACAACATATGGTCAGATAATTAGCTAATTAAGTGCATTAATACAAACTAAGGGAAATGAATGAGCATATGAGTTCCTGTGAAAGGACTGTGACTGTCGTGTTCTGTCCTCACATTGCATGTAAATATATTATTAGAGTCTGATTAGCATCTTTATTTTCTCTTAAAATATTTAACCACAGCGTGCTATATTGTGCATTAGTAGGAGAGTTATATGACTGCTCTGTTCTGCATTGTATTTTCTTCGGTTTTATCAATGTTACCACATACTCTTGTTTTCTTGATTCTAAAAAAGATCTTCTGTCATGATAATGAATCCAACTTCTAGTAAAACTGTTTTCCCATCAACCACATTGCACCTTCGCCGGTGTGTGTAGTGCAGCAGGCAGTGCAATTTGGAAGCACACTGTATAGTTGCAGGTGTTTCATACCATTGTACAAAGTGTACTTAAACATGCATATCAAATTCAAGAGTTAAAAGGAATTCAGGTTTATTTTCTTTCTCTGGTTGTTGTAGCAGCTACGAATAAAAAACTAATAGTCAGACACTAAATCTGCCTGAGTGCCTGGACTAGCTATTTGTTCACCCCTGTATTAAATATATTAGTAGTTTTTTTTTCCCACAAAACAAATTAATTAACAAAATTATTGGCACATTTTTATGCTTAAGCTTTATAAAATGATTTCATTTCATAGCTAAGTGTATTCTTTATCTAGAAGCTACGCAGAGAACTGGGCTTCATCGTTACACATGGAGCGCAAGTTCAATCAGAAAGATGTGTTTTAAAAAGATGGCAGCCATCTGAAATGTCTGGTGTTATTCCCACAATGAAAATAAAGCCTTGTACAGTATGAGAAAGGGATTGATTGTTCTGTTTCATTAAATACAGAAACAAAAACTCCCTGCCACTCGGTGTCCAGCACTTACCCATGTCTTTTCAGATTTGAGTAACCAGTGACAGCACCAACTTGTGATAGTGAGAAAGCACAGCAGGACAGGCTCAATAAGGGTCCGAAAGGGAAGTTCAAATCAAAACGCCCCCTGCTGGCCTGCTGCAGCAGTGAGACGTCAAAGAGAGCAAAGGCTAAAGAAAACACTGTAGAGACTCCAATCAATCCTGCTGTCTAGGAAACCAAAGACAGGGAGGATGGATGGTAGCAGGCAGCAAGCGGAGGAAAGGCAGCAGTTAGGAGTCCATTATCAGCCTGCTAGATAAGGTTAATGGTATGGTAGGAGCTGAGAGCAGGCCTAGGCCATGAATCTCCCAGAAAGGTCAATCGCATTCCAGTCCACTTTTGATATTTTATTATGATTGCTTGCTGTTTGATGGAAGTGTGGGCAAACAGACCCAGAATGGCTACAAAATATTTAAAAAAGAGAGAAAAGAGAAACAGCAAGAGTGTGTGGGTTATGTGTATGTAGGGGGACGTAGCAAGACAAACAGCAAAAGACAATATGCAGTTCATTAAATGACCTATTCAGCCAAATGCACTGTTATAAAATACAAATGATGATGTGTGCAGCCATATTCGTGACCAATTGTGAGTAGCCTGAACATTCCAGAGTGATTAAATAGACCCTATTCAGCACTGACAGTAAATAAATGTGCAGTATATGCAGATGGATTTTGGCTGTGTGTGTAGTCAGGACTGAGAGGCTTTATGTCTTTATGCACTGGCTTTATACATCATGCATGTAAGACGGAGATGACAGAATATTGCCAGTGAATCATCCAGACTGAAATGAATCCAGAGGAGGAAGCACAGGGCAGAAAAATGATGACTAGTTAAACCTTTTTGTTAATGTCTAGAGGGCAGGATTAAAGTTACATAATAACAGCCAAGCAGTCTCTAATTTCCAGCGTACTGGTGCATTCATGCACAAAAGGTCCGTGAGTAAACACTTAATAGCATCAAACGGGAGAATCATTAACCAAGAGAGCAATCACTTCATTCTAGAGTAAATATCTCAGACATAATAACCGTTCAAGAATGTAAAGAATGTCAGAGTGCTGTGAAATGCAGATAACTTTACCTATTTACCCATTAAACATCAGACACTCATTTGAAATAAGTTAGTACTTCTCACAAACATAGATTAACTGAAATGAGTCACACCTTCTGTATAAGGAATGAACACACACACGCACACACACACACACACACACACACACACACACACTGGATAAAGTAACTGAGATAGAGAGACCATGGAGAAATCTTAGTGCTGTCTCATACCTGAAAAGTGGATGGATGTTTACATTTGTCATTTAATTAAAAAAAAGATCAACAGTCTAATAGTTTTGCTGTTGTCAATATCAGATCAGAATTTAGGGATAAATTCACATATTTACAATATGTTTTGAATCTATTTATTTCTGTAAAGCTGCTTTATGACAGTGTCCATTGTTAAAGGTTCTATACAAATAAAATTGAATTTAATTGAATTGAGATGCACATAAACACAAACAACATAATGAAATTTAATTTGCTATCATAAAAAATTACTTCTGTGGCATCATATTACATTTTTTTTTAAATTTATAATTATTTACCACTTATCTTCATAGGTATCATAGCTCGACAACAAATCTATTAGTGTTGAGCAAAGCATTATATGATGAGATGTCATTGATGGCAACATAAGAATGGTGTGGAGGCATACTATCTCACACACACACACACACACACACACACTTATTCTCAGACAGGCAACAGCATTTGTGATTTCTATTTTTTTTGTTTGTTTGTTTGTTTTGTTTCATTTCAAGTCTGTAATTCCTGACAAAAAATATTAGACATACAGTTTTATTGTCTGTCCTTTTACATAATTGCCACTTTAATTGGATTGGATGATAAAAGGATGATAGAGTAAATAATCCACCTCCATGTTCACTACACCCGTGACTGTATTTCAGATTTGATCTGCTGTATTTACTCAAGCGCTGCTCATCAAGTGTTATTAACATGTTAGCAAAGCAGACTGAAAAATGTCAGCTCAAATGGAACTCACATCTTTTCACTCTGTCTGTGCAATCATCTGACACAACTGTCAGTGATGTATGCATCTATAGTCTGGGAAAGGATGAAATCAGCCCCAGCCTCACGTCTTTATAGTCTGTGTATTGTCTTATGACCATCGGTGTTGCTGTTGTTCTTGTTTCTACAAAAGTCCAAAACAATCCTCAAGGTTTGTGTTCACAGCAAATAATCTGATGTGGATGTCAAAAATGAATTCTTATATTGATGTTTTGTTGGTTTTTTTTTTATCTGTGAAAGACAGGGGGGCTTAGCCCTGGTAGCTCATGTCCCGAAACTAAGGAGAGCTGTCAGGCCTCAGGTGTGCTTACAATTTATATTTTTCTTTTATATTACCTTTCTAAAACAATTGGTTTTCCATTGTATTTTGTGCATTTTAAACAGTGGAAGCATCGTAAATAAGTGAGGTGGAATTCGTATGAACCACGTTTGAGCACATGAATGCAAACCCGAAGCATCCTGACAGTTCCACAAATTACATTGATCATTCCGGTCCTAAAGGAAAATATTGCATGTGGCTTTGCATTATAGATGAAGGCTTAAAAACAGAGGTGCATACGCACCATTGATAAGCCCACTGCAGCAGGCAGTGTGTTGAATGCTGATGAGCTGATGTTTGGGGAGGTGAGTCCATGCAGAATAGGCCTCCTGGGACACTACACACAAAGGTTTTGGCAGGTCCTGCAGAAAACATCTCTCTTCATCAGGCAGGATTTAATGGAACGTAATGGAGCAACATGAGGAGCGACACCTCCCTAAAGGATCAGGTAATGCAGTCCAAGTCAGAAAGAATAAAATTGCAACCCATTATGCATACAGTGTTAGACAGCAGCAGGGAGGAAACAACGTGTTAGCATATGTATTAAAGCAAAGATGGCCATTTTGGATGTGGACTAAAAGAAAAGAGATTAATCATATTAATAGTCATATTAATAATACGATCTTCACTGTCAGTGCTAGTCAGCCAACTACATAAGATAAGATAGATAAGATTATGAATATTTCAAGTTCAAGTTCAAGTGGCTTTATTGTCATTTCAACCATATACACCTGGTGCAGTAGTGAAATGAAACAACGTTCCTCCAGGACAATGGTGCTACACAAACAGCACAGAGCTACATGAGACTACACAGAACTAAATAAGACCACACAGACCTACACAGGACTACATAAAGTGTATGTGTGTAAACATGTGCAACAGCGCAAGACAGTACAACAATTACTAAACAAGGACAATAGGCACAGTAAAGGACAGTACACAGTTCTTGTGTGGAATAAGGAAATCATTTTTTGAAGCTGGGGGCAGAGCACAGGGTCAGCCGTGATACAGCGTCCCTGGAGCAGAGAGGGTTAAGGGCCTTATTCAAGGGCCCAACAGTGGCAGCTTGGCAATGCTGGGGCTTGAACAAATCAAAGCAAAAATTCATGTTATGCTGGTTTTACACTGTGCAATTCCAGCGGTCTTTTACGATTATTACTCGTCACACTGTACGAGATAATCCCAATAAAAATTCTATCACAGCCTGTGCGATAGCATGTGTTCTTCATGTCAGATTAAACAATGAAGATAGTTACTATGTTCTGCCATACCGGGTGCTCAACAACGCAGCATACTGTAGGTTTGTAGCTCTTCAACTGGAAAGCATAAAAATAGTTTCACATTTTGCGTGCAAATTAGTCCCTTTTTTGTCCTGCCATAATATAACTGTGATGAGACATTATAGAGACATTCTGTCTTCTGCCATAATTCAACAAACTGATCTTCTTTTAAATCCAACGTTTACGTTTCACCATTGCCACTGCAGGATTTGTAGCTGTCCCGTGTACAGTTTTGTGTAATCATATGCCATCATCCCATTGGTAGATGTTAGACGAGTGTTGTAGCAGCAGGCACACTCTGAAATTTTAAGCAAAACTTTCTGACACTGCCAGAACTTTGTCGCAGGCTGTCATTGGTCACAGCGGCACTAAATCCATGAGCCACCGATGAGCATGTCACTTTAGGCATTCTAAGACCACTCAGATCTCAACTCACAACCAACGATTATCCTTTTACAATGTATGATTGTGTCTGTAACAGTAAAATCGGGCCAAATATCATACCTGACTTTAGCCAGCTGCCTATTAGGCCTACAATAAGGATTTATTGATATGCCCTAAAAAATGTTTGCGCACATTGTCAGGTTAGCATTGTTAGCTAGCTGACTAGCACAGAAAGGATTGTAAATATTAATGAATATGGCAGTTTATCTCATGTTGTCTAGTTACTTAAAAATCCTGAGCAGGGCCGACATAGTGGTGCAGTCTATGTGGGTTTCCTCCGGGTTCTCTTCTCTGGTTTCCTCCCACCTCCTAAAAAAGGTGCCTGTAGCTGGAATGGCTAGTCTAAATTGTCTGTAGCTATGAATGAATGTGTGAATGTGTGTGTATGGTGACCTGCGATGGACTCGTGTCCTATCCAGTGTGTGTTTCTGCCTCGTGCCTGTGTTCCCAGGATTGGCTCTGGATCCACTGCAACCCTGACCAGAATAAAGCAGTTACTGAAGATGGATGAATGAATACATGTAAAAGGAATTCTCTCTCTTTCCTGTGCTTCATCCTTCCCTCAGTGACATAAAGAAAGCATGCTTGATGTAATCTGGGAGTTTAATATACGAGATACTTTGTGTTTTTGTGATTGGGACAACCCTAAATCACATGTTATAAAAGTCTCATACTTCTCACACCAAAATAAACACTCCCTCATATCTGAGTTTCACATCTGGACTGTAGATAATAATCAGATTTATACACTAGGCTTTTAAAGCCCTCATTTGTTGCATAGATTTGATCCTGAGTGTGTACAGTGTATGATGATTTTTTAATTTCATTTGATATTCTCAGAGGAATGAGACTTAAAACCAGCTCAGCATGTCTGATGGCCTTTTTGTCTGATGACAATTTTAATTCAATATATAACATTGTAGGATCCATCTGAATTGAAATTGAATCAGCTGTTCTTGCTCAAGTGTCTCACTTTGCTTTGGATTTACTCAAACACCACCACCTGCTGGTAGCTTTGACTCACTCACATGCATTTTCCAGTGGTTTTAATGAAATGTGATCTTTTCGCTTTCACGTTTCCTCTACATTATATATTTATACCAGACAGACATATCTGCCATTACAAAGGGAGAGTATGTAATGTTAACAATATTCAATATAAAAGCAGATGTTTACAATTACTATTAACTGCAATAATCCAGTTTGTAAAGTTTATTTTTGAATAAATGTGCTTGAAGTTTGCATCCCCTCAATAACAGGCGATTGGTGAGTTTGTCCTGGGAAAAGAAAAAGAGAATCTCACATTGCTAGAATTTTATTCCTCTTGTACCTTCTAAGGCAAATGCACCAGCTGGTTTCCCAATGTTGTATACTGAGAATTAGGCAATTATCTTTGGAGCAAAAAGTCTCCAGCCTTCAACATGTTGCATTTAGATATTCAATACACACATGTTTGGACCTACAAAGTTTTTAAAAATATATGCACAGTGGATTAAAAAAAAAAAAAGAAAAGAAGAAAAAGCAAGTATTTGAAATTTTTTTCCATAATTTATGTCCACTTCAAATGTAATTGTTTATATATAAACAGTTAGGATGGGAGTACTTGTACAACATCCAACTTCTACAAGAAATTGCAAAAGTATTTTTGCGAAGAAGCAAAGAGATTCACTTTACTGTCTTATGGCAGTCTACGATTTAATTCTCTAAGTGTTGTGTTACACTGCACTGAGTTCATTTGTCTCCATTTATTGACCATAATAGCTTATGTCTTGTACATTTTTTGCTCACATTTTAAATGAAGTTTGTTCGAGTTCCTTCAGCTTCTGACAGGAAAAGAAAAAAGGTTTAGATGGAGAACATAAGGCAAGTTACTTAACTTAACGCTTTATTTGTCTGATGTTAGAGTGCTTGAGTTGGTTCTTTCCTAATTGAGAGTGCGTCAGTGTGCAGTGTGTTATTTTTGGCTGAGTTTGAATCAGAGCAGCGTTCATTCATGGAAAACTAATCAAGAAAAATGGGAGAGAAACAGAATCGATTAATCAACATAGAATTATTTCCTCTGGTTAAAAGCGTCCTGCTTGATTGCTATTGTATTTATTCTAGCTTAGTTACTAAACCTTTAGAGATATTAAAGGGCGAAAAAAAAATCTTCCACAAAACCTTTCCACAAAATCATCATTATAATAAATGAGATACTGAAATGAAAATGAAATTAAACATACACATGTAGACACTGACAGTAAGCCACATATGCTTCAGTGAAGATGGAGTTCACACCTCACACGTTCCACAGTACAGTTTTCTTCTGCAATGAATTTAGACTCATGTGGTAACACTTTAACATCCAACATTAAGCATATACTGTATTAATACTTAAGTAATGTGTTTGTAATGATGAATTAATACATGAATTAATTATTAGCACATCAAGAAATAATGTAGCATATACTGTACATTAACAGCCAATGGAGTCATATATGAAAATGCATTAATAATGGTGACACACCTTCCTAATGAGGCAGATGAGGAGGAAGACAAGGAAACAGAGGACATTTACATTTACATTTATTCATTTAGCAGATGCTTTTATCCAAAGCTACTTATAAATGAGGAAATACAAGCAAAGCTATATATCAAGCAGAGAACAATACAAGTAGTGCTACCATACAGGATTTTTAACTGAGTGCACAGAGGTGTAAGAGCCAATTTAAGTACAGATTTTTTTTTTATATAAAATTTAGAAAATTGTTCTCTTGAACTACCAGGAGAGAAGAGAGACGAACATCACCAGGCTGCCTTGGGAAACTGAGAGCATATCCGGAATGTTTTTTGCTTAATTTGTGTATGTAGTCTATCTTTTTTTTTGTGGTATGTAAATTGCATTGCTTGTTGCATCTTTTGTTACATACATTATTAAATTCACTTCATGTCATTTCTTGGGTTCTACAAAAACCTTAAAAACAAAACAAAAATGTGGTATCTGGTACCTGTGTGTAGAAAGTAACCACAAAAATTAATGACACACCCTCAAAATGGAGGGAAAATTGATACTTTGGACCAAAATTATTGTAAAGCCTATACAATCTTCCCATTTTAGCTTGGTTAAGTAACTCTTCTGTTACTGTTGGCTCCAGTATCTCCAGTTTGGATTCAGGAAGAAGGAAAAATAAGAAAGAGTTCCTGGTAATTTGATATATGACTCAGTTATACTGATGCACTATGCATCAATGAGTATATTAATTCATCAGTATGAAATCACTCCTTAAGTTATAATATATGATTAGTTGAGGATTATTTGTGGTATTAATATATACTTACTGGTGTTACCGCTTATATCTTTTTGTCTTTTACTAGCAGTGGGGTACAGTGGAGTTATTGTTTTCCCACCAGTGGCGTATTCACCTACAGAGGGCGACCTCTTACATGCTATTTTTTGTGAACCAATTATTTTGTGAATACTCTGACGACTCAGTATGTAATTTGGCTTGAGTTAAGCAGTTTGTACACTGAGAAAAACTACAGCCATAATTTTTCCACCAAGTGTTCTGTCTGAAAAGTTAATAATAAATGCTTCTGACTGATGCAAGATATCTTTCCATTCATGCACATAGACAATATACAGTATTTATTCGGATCCCATTAGTGAATTTTGTCTGTCTTTAAAATGGACAATCCTGACAAAGTGTTCAAGAAAACCAAATGCCATGCAGTGTCAGTTCTGTTAGCTGGTATCAACTCCATGGTGCCTGGGAGAGAATAGCTTCCATGGCAGATTCCCTCAGGACCAATGTGGGGATAAACCCTGGCCCCTAAACTTCTCTAATCATCTGAACAAAGGAGCTGGAGCTCAATCACAGTGAGTCGAGTCTCCCCTCCTCTCCCCTCGCCTGATTAAAGGCACTCAGTGGCTGTCAGCTGGCTGCTGTTTGTTGTGCTCCATGATGCCAGCTTCTGTGACACATACCTCTTTAGAGCAGATCTGTTAGAGCAACAGTGTCACCCGAGAGGGTTGTGGGCATCACACTGGGCTCTGCTGTCTGTCAACAGCTGATTATGGCTCTGAGCAGAGAACGAAGACACACAGAGGAACCCGGAGATCTTATCCCTTTACTCAGTGACTTCAATAAACAAACAAGCAGGTAGAACAATCTAGGAGTTTTAATAAAGGAGAAGAGTTGATAACTACAGAAGATACACATCTTTTCTAGATGAAACAGAGGAAGCCACATCCAGTTTTGCTTGATAAGATGTATTGTCTTGCGATTAATCATTATGTTAGTTCTGTTAAAGATATTTTCACATGTTGAACCTTTTTCCAACTGAAATTCAGATGAAAATAATAAGGTGTATTAAATAATTATTATTATTATTATCAGCTAATTATCAGCTTGTTCTTGTTGTTTGATTCTTGTTTTTATGGGTTGATTCTTCATTTTCCAGTAACAATTTAAAAAAAAAACAGTTAAGTAGATGCAAGCCTTCAGTTTATTATGAGTGTCCTACACTGTAAACTTGTTCATTTCCATTTGGGCTGAATTATCTGGCTAATCTTATCTCTGAGCAGTGCTATTCTACTCCCTCAGTGGAGATTAATGAGGTGATTGTAATCCAGGTTGCAGTCTAGGTGCAGATGAGACTATGCATTCCTCGTCTCTTTTTTAACATTTTCTAAGCTTCCTTAGTGGTCACCTCTGACTGTATTCATAATTCAAATGTAGAGAGAGAGAACAATACATATTCGCCACAATAAAACATTATAAACTCAAACTGGTAAACAAGCCCTATATTCTACCAACCCAAGTTTAAGCCAGTGCCATGTGTTATACTGACTTCTAATGCCTCATTAGTCAAGTTCAAATGTCAAGGAAACTTTGGGGAGGACTTGTGAAAGAAAAATGACCTAAATACAGATGAACTAGTGATACAACCGAACATAATATCTCACACAAAACTTAACCAGGTTTTGCATTATACATTTTGTCCAGTTATTGATTTGCCTTTTTTTTCCAGCTCTTCTCACCATGGAGAAATTTCTACAGACAGAAGTGAACTTCAAAGTCCTATGGGGGGGAAGGCAAAGTCTGACAAAGTAGATAGTCCTCAGATGGCCAAAGGGTCACCCAATCACATCAATATACGTGATAAGAAAATGAACACATCCCCCATTAGTTCATGAGATTGTGACGGGGCGATATGTCACTGTCCAGCCTGTAGAGATTACATGTAGTGGGAGGTTCAAAACGCACATTTTATCATCAAAGGACAGGTCGTTGTCTCCATCAACACACTACGTTTATCACTGAGTCTGCATGTGCCTTAACGTGTTAAATGTTTGAAATGTGACTGTGAGTATTGCTTTTAGCTGTAGAAGAGGACACAGTCTATTGCATTATATAGCTTAAATTGTTTCTGTTTACTTTTCATGTTTTTCAGTAATGTATCTATAATAAAGGCGCCTTAGGTAAAAGAAAATGAGACAATATATGATGGAAGAAAAAAAACTATTTATTTGTGCTTCATGGATACATTCATCTGCATTAAGCACTTTATCCTGGTCAGGCTTGCGATGGACCTGGAGCCTATCCCGGGAAAACTGGGCATGAGGCAGGAATACACCCTGAATTGGATGCCAGTCCATCGTAGGGTTCACATTCACACACTCATTCAATTTAATTTACAGCTCCGAATTATTTGCCTTCTTACCCAGTTAAGAAGATGTGTTTCATAGAAAACAGGAAGAAGAAAAAAATCGCAGAAAGCAAAATTTTTTATTCTTTTTGTGTTAATGTGTCATGTCTTTGCACATTGTAGGCAGAAGCTGTAAGGGTCCTTGAGCCATTCAGTTGGTGCAAATGATGAGGATTGGGGGCTTTAAAGCCAGGCTTTAGAAGAGAGAGTTCCTGCTGGGAGCCCTGTTGGATGCTGATTACAGGGGAGGGGGTTACTCATCTGTCATCATCTGATGTGGGATTTTACTTTAGAGAAGCTAATGGCAAAACTCAGAGTGTTTTTATGTGCTTTATTAAGCACATAGAGCAAATCATTTAAATTCTAATATTGTAGTATCTTTACCTTTTTATGGCTTTTTATTGTGACCGAGTCAAATGGTGCAGCAATAACAGGGCTAACAGATCTCACATATACAAACTGATTTTAAAGTTTGATATTCAGCCACGAATCAGCCAGAACATGACGAGCCAGAATGTGACGTTCTGAATTCCATTAAAATTAGGTGTAGAATACTGATTAGAAGAATAAATCATTTTCACAGGCCCTTAATTTGTTGGCTCATGCATGGACGTCAGAGCGAATTTTGGCACATGTTGAGTTTGTTTGTCTCTGATAATTAATTGTGTGTTTATTGCTTCTGTTTGTCATGGCATTAGTAAACATCATTATCTCAGCAGGCGCAGCAGAGCAGCCTCATCTCACTATTCATGAGGACACTACACATCAACACTCACTGTCTGACTCATCCTTAACAGCAAACTGAGGGGATGTGTTGTCTGCTCTGACTTTTGTGTGTGTGTGTGTGTGTGTGTGTGTGTGTGTGTGTGTGTGTGTGTGTGTGTGTGTGTGTGTGTGTGTGAATTGTCATGACCAAATTGTCTAGGCTATGCAGGAAAACAATTCATTCACAGGGACTTCTATGATGGACAATCTACATAACCAAAGGCTCATAATAAACAGATTTTTAAATGTTATTTTACAAAGAATGATGTCTAATCATTGATATGATGAGCCTTTGTGTAAGCAAACATTCGTTTAATGTTTATGGAAGGAGTCTCCAGTGTCAGAGCCACAGAACAGTCTTTAGGACAGAGGACTTTGTATTTTCTGGTTTCTTGGTAACATGACAAGTTGCAAGGTTTTTATTTTGTCTTAATAATTTCAAGAGAAAGGGAAAAAAGAAAGGCTGGTAAGGAAACAATTTATAGCTCCTATAACTAAAGTACTAACTTAGTAAATGTAATGTAACAGTAAATGTAATTTTTTTTTAAATATCAGAATAAATTGATCATAATAATTGTATCACAGTAGAAACTGGTGTTCTTTCTGATTTAGATACTTTAAGGTATGTTATAATGTAAATGGACATACGAGTTGCCTATGTAAGGAATAAAACACCACATGGTATGCAGTTATAGGAAAACAATAAACAATGGGGTTGTGTGATTTTCCAATAACAGTTCCTTCCAAACTGTTTTATTCCTCTTATACCGCAGCAATTTGCCAACAATTACAGCTGTCATTATTTTTACTTTATTATTATCTGTTTATAGTTGCATTTAATGTGGTGGAATGTTTGTGAAACTAATTAGTCACTAACCTCCTTCTCTTTCTCTCTTGAAGTTAATAAGACACAAAATTGTAGGTTGTCATGTTACCAAGAAACTGGAATGTGAAAGTCCTCCATCCTGAATCAATGATTACACATTTTTCTTTGTTAAATAACACTAACAATAAATAAATTCATTTACTGTTAGTCTTAATTATCAGAGTGTCCCATTGAGTTAGTTGATGCATTAATATGTCTGTGTGATTTGCTTGCAGCCTGCATAACTGTCTGAATCATGCTGTTATAGAAAATTAATCAACACCTTCTCATCAGATTCAAGAGTTCAGCAGCACTGTGGTATGAAAGAACGTAAACTCCTCTGTTATTAGAGAGGGTAATTACTCTATACTCGTCAATACTCAGGACAAAAAAGAAAATGTCCATCACCTCCAGCTTGTGGCGAATATATAGAAACAGGGATCGCATCACTCTTCATCCTGACATTTTTATTTACCAGTGTCCACACACATCTTCGCCACAAGTGTTAGTGTTAATCTATATGACTTCATACTGCCCTCAGATGCGGCACAGCTCTGTGTGAGAAGCCAATAAAAAAATCACATCACACATAATAAGTCATTTGGTCTCCATTGCACGGGAGAAGTGGTTCTTGGAAGTGGTTCATAAATCATGAAGCTGTGTGCTGCAGTGAGCAGTGCTGCTTCTGCTGAGCAGACAGAGACATCTGCGCGAGAAGAGCGATCGCCGGCCCCAGGCTCGGCAGGCTCTAAAAACACCAGGGCCTGCTTCATGCTGAGAGTTTTCCTGAGCGATGGGGCTCGGATGGAAGCTCCATCACACAGTATATGTAAGGCTCAGATCGAAAGAAAAACAAGTCATGCCAGATGTAATGCCAGGGGCCTAGCATGGGCTCAGTACATATTGGGCTTGTTACAGTAAGTCCCAAAGCTGCTTGTTTGGTTTCATGATACGATGTTGCACAAGAGAATATATGCCTTTGTTTTTCATTTTGCTCAAGCGTCTTCCAGTCCTGCTCTTGAAATACATACAGTGTTTAGTGTTTCCCCTGCTTTAACACACCACACAAAAAGACTGGACCTGATGAGTTCATTTAAGTGTTAGAGCAAAAACATGACATTACGCAGTGTCTAGAGAATTCCGGGACTAGGATTGGGAAACATTTATCAGGAATGCTTGGTGTGTGGCAAAGATGTTCTATCTCATTAGGAGGAGACACATGGAGTGTTGCGATGTCTCTCACAATCCATGAACAAGAGTGTGTCATGGCATCAGCAGGAGTCTCTATGCATCATTCTGAGTGTTTAAACACCTGTAGTGTAGCCCACAAGTGTATTCAGGTTAAACTGTTCATGCAAAAAAAAAAAAAAATATGGGGAAGTAAAATAAGTCTTAAAACAGGGAACTTCAATGTTTGAATATTGATCCTTGAATAGATATTAGTCTTTCCTATTTACATTTCAGTGTCTTCATTCTATTATAACATAAAAGACTGACTTTTTGATTTGAACTCTGTGACAGTTTGGACTGGGTCCTAGAGAAAGGTTTTTGGCTCATAGAAAATCTACTTCTGGCACACTAATATAGAAATATCAATTATTTTTCCAGGTCTGAAGCAAAATTATAAACAATGTGAACTAGTATAATATGTTATATTGTACTATTAAAATAATGCTATATATACTTCTACCACAATGCTTCTCAAATCTGGTCAGACGTTGGTTAATTTTCTATAACAGCACAGCACGGACATTAGTGCCGACTACAAGACAAATCTTTGGTTTATATTAATGTGCCCATTCTAATAAATGAAGTGTTTCTGTAGTGACAACTTACACAAGGACTTGTCTGGCAGACACTCTACATAATCAAAACCTTATAATAAATGGATTAAAAATGTGCTCTTACAGACATTAACAAAGAAAAAAATATCCTCATTGATATGATGAATTTTTCTGTAAGATGTTTATTTAACATTTATGGAAAGAGTCTCCAGTGTCAGTGCTTTGTAACAGTGAGAATGTTTTCTGCCATGGGAAAGTCTTCAGGACAAGACTTCAGGACCTTGTGCTTTCCAGTTTCTCTGTAACATGACAAGCTGTGTGCGGGTGTGTATGTGTTTTGTTTTGTTTTTCTTATTTTTGTCAAGAGAGAGAAAAAAAGAGAAAAAGGCTAGTGGTGGGACAGCTGTTTATGGCTGTTGTAAGTTATGGATGTTCCACAACATTTAATGTAACTATAAATGGATAAAAAGTATCACATATCACTCATTAATGAATAAAAAAAATTTGAATTATTGCTATGGTATAAGTGGAATGAAACAATTATAATCTTACTAACCCAGCATTGATTATTTTCCAATGGCAGCACACCCCATTGTATTTTATTCCTTACATATATTATCAACAAAAATATGCCTTAGGCATGTAAAGTTAGGTTACCAGGATACACAAATTGTATGGAGGATGTTTGAATGCTTTTATTTTGAAGGTACATAGAACATGTAGCAGTCTGAAGAAATTTGATCTCAACTGATAGACCTTACTGACTTTCAGTAATCCTGCTCAGGGTTGGAATGGATCCGGAGCCTATCCCGGTAACACTGGGTGCAAGGTGAGACAATTCACTCCAGATGGGTTGCCAATCCATTGAGAGACCTTAAAAATGTCCTGGAGTTGCTTTTCTGCCTCATTCGCTAAGAAGTATCTGCAATATCTTTCAAAGAACTCATACCCACTGAGAATTTCTTCTATAGGTTTCAAATCATGCAGTGCTATTTATTCAAGGCCCTCTATATGACTGCAGCTTTAGTATAACTGAGCTGTTCACAGTGATGCCAAGAATCTTATCTGGGTATGAGACACAAATCCCAGCCAAAAAAACAATTTGGACGTACTTTCATTGTAAAAACGAATCCAAGCACGGATAATTCAGGCATAGGACTGGCAAGAAAATGCTTTCCATAATAACAGCCCATAGTTTACTTGAAAAACAGATGAAAATATGTGATGGGCTTGAGCAGCTCAGTTGCTGGCCTTAAAGCTGGGCTGCAGTGTAGGGCTGCAGGGAGTCTCGTCTCCTCCCCCACTCGTGTGTGCCTCTGTATTAATGACTGAGGCTCACCTCGCTGGGTCAAACCCATTCAGCCCTGTTGATGGATCTCGTCTGCACTCCTCACATGTCCTGCTTCATCTGTCTAGCAGCGCTACAGCAGGGAGGACCACTCAGACACTCTGCAGAGAGTGAACAGTGCTGCAGAGATGGGGTATTAGGGGATAGATTGCCACAGAGCTCAAGAATTCATGAACAAACATCTACAGACATATATGCACCCACGCACACACACACACACGCACACGCACACACACAGTCTGGTCAATTAAAAGTGCTATAGTCAAAAACTGGTAACTCCGTCTGTGCATACCCAAAGCTAATTGCTATTTAGTGGTAATAATGTTATCAGTGCAAATTAATCGTGTCAGTAAATATTTACTGATATTGCACCCGGTCATGATGCTACAGCAGTAAATTACAAATCTTGATTTTAGGGCCTGAAAATATGATTAACTTCATATTAAGGTTAGAAATCGATGCTGCTTTTGGCTACACTGTACGGTGGAAATGTACACTTGGAAGCAAATGTTTTATTTGGCATATTGTAGGCAGAGGCTGGCAGTCATAATTCTCACAATTTTGTAATAACGTTAAGATATTGAGCCATTTGAAATTTAACTTTATTTTTTATATACTTTTAAGAAATATATTGGTGTAGCTCCTCGCTTTTAGATCCAATGGCATATAAATAACATATTTATCACATTAACTCACTGTTGCCTAAAAAGTCCTTTAAAACCTTAGAATATAGAATATTAAAACATTATTAAACAATATTAAACATTATGATACAGTATCTAATACAGTATCTAATTCCATCATTAGGTCTGAATGAAATATTTTAATTGATATAAAAGAAAAATCACACAGCAGTCAGGGTATAGGCTCTTCTACATCTCATATAGAAGACTGAGGTTTTGCCCCAATAGCCTGTTGAAATTATTAACTACTGTAGTTATCTTATTTGTGTTGCAAAAATATATACTGTCAGAACAAGTACAGGGTCATTATTATCCTATAAGGTACAATCAATGTAAAAATGTACTCACAAAGGTACAACAATAGACTTCAATGTTTAATTATGCAACCTTAATTATGTAAAAGTATAGTATAAAAATGGGGAACCATTTCAGTGAGAGTGACGTGTAGATATATATATCAGGATATACTCAAAATTGTTATTGAATAGGAAAGATGAAATTTCACATGAACAACAAGTGGGGAGCATTGCCACATCACAGCTCCAGGGTCCGTGGTTCTGTCCTGAGCTTGGGTTCCTGTCTGTGTGGAGTTTCTCTGCATGTCCTCCCTGTGTCCTTGTGAGTTTCCTCCAGGTTTTCTGGCTTCTTCCCACTTCCCAAAAACATGCTAGTAGGTAGATTGGCTGTATTAATTGCCCCTAGTTAGTGTACATGAGTGTGCAACTCTGTGTGTGTGTGTGTGTGTGTGTGTGTGTGTGTGTGTGTGTGTGTGTGTGTGTGTGTGTGTGTGTGTGTGTGTGTATATGTGTTTTGTATGATGATGCCGGTTCATCTGCTGCATGTTCCCACTTCACACCCTGAGCTCCCAGGATAGACTCATCAGATTCAGCGCAGCCCTGACCAGGATGGAGCAGTTAAAGAAGATGAATGAACGAACAAACTTAACACTGAAATGGTCTTTATGTCAGTTTTGATTATTGTTTTTTTATTATTAAATCACCATTGATTGATTGGATTGAATGTAGGTTAAAATTTATTTTTAAAAATCTAAGGTTGTTATAAAAAAAAAATCTAGGGTAAGAGTATAACATTTGATTCTTCTCAGAAATGGGGCATGATACAGTACATAAATCACAATAATTGTGGAATCTCCAAATAAATTTATTGAAATACAATCCCTACAGAGTGCAAAGTGCCCCTCTGACTGTGGCAGAGCAACAGCTAGCCACATTTATGAGTTGTACACAGCTTTGCTTCAAGGCACACAAGCATGTGACTTGTGTAAGCATGTCAAGGACATCACGTCCACTCCCAGTCCTGAGTACAGAATGTAGTTAAGCTTGTAAAGCTCCCTGTGTTACTGTTTTTTCCGCTACTATAAGTGCGTCATATATAATAAGGCACACTATTGCAAAAGTTTGTTGACATTCATTTACACGCAATATGTAAATCAAGTAATGTTTTGTCAAATATTGTCAAGTTGTTCAAAGTAAGCCTGAAAAGTGATGCTGGCTCAAATTGAAGCTCCTCAATGGAACCTTTTCAGTCAATGATCAGTTCGAAGAGCAGGGAGTCCGTCTTAATAAAAAAAATTGTCCACATCTGTGTCTCTATCAATACATTATTTAATACTGTTTAGAAAAAGAGTCTGAGCACAGGGATCACATGGCCCACGAGATGTTGGCCGTGTGCTCTTTGGCCTTCATCCTGAGGACAGCGATGCTGGACGACCGCCTCTCAAATTCAGGTTTGCTCTCGAAGGCTGCGTGCCCGTTTGGCGCCGGGGCCAAAAGTGAATCAGTAAAGAAGTTGTTGAGGGAGACAGGATTGACGCCAAATTGATTCTGCTGGTGGTTGGGGAAGCTAATGTAATTGTGTTCAGGGGCTCGCGGTGAGTGGGGGTACGGAGATGGTACACATGGTGGAGAACCACGCGGGAGCATGCAGGAGGAAACCACTGAGCCACCGGGGGTTGGAGCCGGCCACAAGTTATTGGGTATCTGTTTGGAGTGAAAAAAGAATTTGTCAAAAATATTTTCAGTGATACAGAGACTATATCTCTTTTAGTCTGTACTGCAGTCCACTGCCAGGTAAAATT
This sequence comes from Pangasius djambal, assembly GCA_022985145.1. Classification (NCBI taxonomy): domain Eukaryota; kingdom Metazoa; phylum Chordata; class Actinopteri; order Siluriformes; family Pangasiidae; genus Pangasius; species Pangasius djambal. The sequence goes on along the minus strand of CM040980.1, from coordinate 11,247,626 downwards.
TTTTGAACCTGAAGGATTTTATTACAATTTATCCAGTTAAATAACTGTTCCATCAAACACCCATATCTTTATATTTAAAGACTTGCAAATTGTAATGGGACAAATTAGTATGTTGTCGTGATTTGGTTGATATTAGAAAATATGTATACGCTGTGTGCTACAAGTGCCTTATTAGAGTGATCCAGTAGACCTAAGTTTTTTCCTATAAAATAAAAAGTCACAAATTTCCCTGTTCACTTCTACCTATTCCTCGAGTAAGTTTAAGCCAAAAAAATTAATACAAGGGTTCATAAACTTTTGACTGGCAGTATATTTTCTTAGGATATACTCAAGTAACTTCAGGGAAATAGGTAAACTATGATAGGCCGAAAGATGAGGCCTAGATATCAGAAAACAGCTTATCAGTTTTCCATAGTGATCCTGTCAGAAAACACCATGTCTGAGTGAATACAGCAGATGGTTAGAGATCTAACCTGTTCACCAGAGTTAGTCAGTCAGTCTCAAAGAAAGTAAATTAACTATTAACATAATAAATATAAAGGAATGCACCATAGTTTATATAAATTAATTAATGTAGCCTATAACCCAAAAATCATGTAAACTGTAAATGTGTTGAGCTTTTTTTTGTTTACAGTTCTTAAAAACCGAGTCATTTTTAGCATTGAAAGCCATTAGCATTTACTACTTAGTTTTTTTCCCCTAGACTTATTTTCTCAAAAATTCAGCATGAATTTTAATGAGTTGTGTATTTGTAGTATTTATCACCAAAGAGACCATTTGAGGTTGTTACATAATGTTTTGTTTTTTAATAATAAAAAAAATGAGCTAATCATTATCTGTCACTTAGCCACCTAGCGGCTTGATTTACTGTGATATCCTCAGCGATATTATATATTATACTCTATTATAGCCCATTTCAACAATTTCACAATTATTGTGATTTATATATCACGCCCTATTTCTGACAAGAATCCAATGTTACACTCTAACCCTAGATTTTATACATTTTAACCTATAGTCCAGCTTTATATACAGCCATTTGATGTTCTGTCAGGTACAGTCTGGTCACAGGGCACGGAGTCTGCGCGTGAAGTCTGCACGTGTAGTCTGCACGTGTCCTGCAGGTGGATTGTTTTTATTGGTTACATAGTAATTGGTGACTGCTGATTGGTGGATCTGGGGCTCCGTACTTTCAGTTAGTTCACTTGGGCGCCAGGTTAGAGGTTTATCCAGCCAAAAGCAGCTGCTTTTCTGTTTTATTTTATGCATAAAATAAAAAGCAGTTGTTTGTTTTGGACGCTTTAGTGTGTCATAGTTTCTTTCTTGGTGTTATTTTACTGTTGGACAAATCACTAGGCTACATAATTTTGGCTGTGGCTAATTTGTTCTTCTTTTCCTGACTGAATAAAACCTACAGTCAATTTTAAATGTTTGTCTTGTAGGCCTGTTGTCCTAAAACCACTGCAGTGCAAAGAGAATTGTTCAGTGAATGGAGATCACACTGAACACCCCAGCAGTATAATCTTAACTCTAGGATACATTTTTTGGCCCCTAAACGTACTGAAATACTAGAAGCTGAAACAGATGTTTACACCACAAACAGCAGAATATGTGCTATAAATACGCCTTTGCAAAAGAAATCAGGAGAAGAGCTGCTGAAAAATCAGTATATAGAATATAGCTAAACAATAGCTATAATCTTTATATATCAGTATATAGAATATAGCTACAGTTTCAAAAGTGTTGTGCAAAACACAGCATATTAAAATTTGAGTATATTAAAAGCAACAACCCACTTTTTAAAATCAGATGTAGCCTATACCATGAGGAGTAAGACATTATAATGAAACTTGTGCATGCACATCACCCGATCCACAAATTCTCATCACAACAGGATTTTTAAATTCCCTGTCAAATGTGTAGCATCTCACGAAGCCTAATGCACAAAGAAAAAATGCTAACTAAAGAGGCAGTGGTTTTCGCATTGTGGAAAAAAAAAAGTGCAAGCTACAGTTTTATAAATCTTGTAAATAAATGAACAGCTGCACGTGCCTGTGAGTAGCTGTCTGTCCTGGGCAGCACTGAAATGTCATATGTGGCTGCGAAGTGACTTTTAGCCTGCTGGATCTGTCCATAGCGCTCCCTCTTTCTCCACTTCGCCCTTCTGTTCTGAAACCACACCTTCATACGTCAAAGGGGGAAAAAACCACACAATTAACAGATCATTATTTAGGCATGTAGAATATTAATAATCCTGCGCGTGAGCTTTAAATGCGATTCTTGTCATCCTCATGCAAAATCAACAAAATCTGCTTTACCTTTTATAAATTCATCACTATCATTAATACTGCATGTCGACTTTCCTGCATGCTTTAAACATGCACCTTTTATAATTCAAGCTCAAAACATGCCATTGTTCCCTAGATTTTGGGAAGAGCTGAAAGCACCATTTCGGGGCTCTACTGTATATGCATGCATGTATGTGTATTTTACACCTAGTTTTTACATCCACATCTGTATTTTACATCCATGTTTGCCTCTATTTTACAGCGTATCTACAAATAGAATTCCGTAATAATAAACCTGGCTGGATCATGCGAGGCAATAATCCCAAATCTAGAAAGAACTTAAGAGTGAAATGAAGTTTGTTGCATGAACCTCTCTACCTCCAGACCTGAGTTAAAGAAGTGCACTGTTATTCTTAGAGCAGAAGTCAAGAAGAACAGACAAAGCTTGTCCTGTGGTTAGAAACGGTAGCTTATAAATGTATGGAAAAGATGGTGGATCTGGAGTGAATTCCAACTCAGAATTCTGAACAGAGGATGCAAAACAGGTTGAAGGCAGTTTTCTATATGCAAGTTATACGTTATTAGAAAATATTTATACTTATATAACATTCATGAAGGGGAATGAACATTTTGGAACCATATTTTTTCATTGTGCTGTTAATATCTTAATATATACTATTTGACTTTTTTATTTGTAATAATAAATAGCAAACTAGAAAATACAAATATATATATATATATATATATATATATATATATATATATATATTTATTTATTTATTTATTTTGTCCCAAGGGTGTGCAAACTTTTGCATTCAACCGCGTATGCCTGCGTATGCTGTTGCATGGAGCTGCAAACAGCGTTAACTGAAGGAAATGTTTGTCAACGTTGTTTTAAATGTCTCCACAAATTATTATTTCAAAACCAACAGGGGCGTACGCCAAACGCCAAATAAATAAAGGTATAAAATCATCCTAGGCCCGTGTATAAGTTAGATGATGATGATGATGATGATTATTATTATTATTATTATTATTATTATTATTATTATTATTATTATTATTATTATTATTATTCTCTGGAATAAGTTGTGAGGCATGCATGCATGAGATTGAAGAGCACATCTGTCTCAGTACCTGCACTCTGGCCTCAGTGAGCTCGGTACGCATAGCCAGCTGTTCCCTCACATACACATCTGGATAATGCGTTTTCTGGAAGACTTTCTCTAACTCCTCGAGCTGGGCGCTCGTGAACGTGGTCCGGTGGCGTCTCTTTTTGCTGCTGGACACGTTGCTGTCACACTTCTCGCCGATGTCGTCTAAGTCGGGTTTGTCCCGCGCTGCTGTCCCCGGTGATGTCCTCACACCGCAGCGCTCATCCAGCGGCCCGGAGAGCTCCGCGTGTCCGCCGCCGTCATCCGCCTTCGCGCTGCAGTAATGAGCTGCTGCTGCTGCTGCTGCTGTGGACAAACACAGCATATGTTCAAATACATACTGTCAAGTCATCAGGTCACTAACTGAGTAGGCCTATATAAAAAGTATCACAGCTTTTCATGATAAACAGGTAGCTACTAGCACACGTCCAACAGTAACCCTGTGTCCAAATTACCAGAAGTCCATCATAATAAAAATAATATCTAAAAACATAATAGACCACACTGAACTACTACATAGCTTAGTTTAGCTACTACTAATTAGCAGACTTTAGTAGTAAAGCGTACGCTAATAAAGTTACTAATATATTTCAAAGTATTATTACAATTAACATAGCCTAATATAATGAATATAATAAGTATCTATAAGTAACCCAGACTGCATGCAGGTCCAAAAATACTAAACAGTAAACCATTCATTTGTAGGCTTTATCAACAAACAGTAGGCATATGAAACAGTAAGGTGCTACATAATAAATAAAATCTAATTTAGCCTATATATGTATTTATGTATGTTATCTATGATATCTATGTATTAATGCGGATTTGAGTGTAAAGATGTTGCTTGGTTTTAAATGGTTTATATGCTACATGTTTTTTTTTTTCCTTTTGAGCAGACAGATGTGCAGACCTAGTTTATAATAGCATACTATGTGTAACTTATGTGCAATATTGGATTTCGAATAAATAAATAAACCAAAATACACTGAGATTTCAGCCATTTCAACGGTTAAACGAAATCTGCAATAAACACACACACGCACACACACACCACAAGATCAGTGTTAATGAAAGATTAATCAAGTGGTGTTAGTTGAACACGTTTTTTTTTTTGCCATGTGCTACCAAGCAAGCAGGACAATTCTTCAGCTTCAGTCTTTCAATCTAAAAAACAGTTTGCACCACTTTCCGAAATAATAAAATAATAAAAGTAACTTGTACGTTTCCTTTCTCATTTTCTACCTTCTGTATGGATCTGTTAATAGTGTATGTTAATTAGCTTTTAGAGTAGTGCTCTTTAAAATCCATTCATGTACCTTAAATTATTTGTAAATATTTTCAGGTAAAAGAAAAAAGGTATACAACATGTCCACTTTATTGTGCCATCCAAGAGAAAAGGAAAAGTACTGTATCTTTATTTCTGGGATTGAAATTAGGATTATTTAAGGAAGAATCTTTGCAACTAGCTTCTTGGAGTAAGATTTTAGAAAAAGACACCCCAAGGAATCAGTTGTTTTCAGGGTGTAGACTTATTGCTATAAATGGCCTGCAGGCCTATAATCAAAACGCTCATTTGTATTTTCTGTTAAAAAGATTGTACACATATGAAGGTGTAGCACCATCAGCTGCGTGCCATTCACTGCCATAAAAGTCTTACGTAGGCCCTGACTAATGACGCAATAAGACAGAATAAACCTAGTACTGTGTGAGAAGGTGCTGAAAAGTGCTAACTCACATGTTTGGTTGTCACAGGGAGAGGATCTGTCCAGAATGCTGTGGTGCTCGGTGGGTTGCAGTGTGTAATGCTGAGTGCTCTTGCTGGAGCTCTTGCTGTAGTACTGCATGCTCTCTAAGGGCTCCATGAGCGGCTCCAGGTAAAAGTCTGCCCCCTTTCCTGCTTCACACTTCAGCGGGAACTTGTCCGTCATGTAGTCCATCATGGTCCGCTTCGCTTTCAGCTCTTTCACACGCGCAAAAGTGCACTGAAGACGGTTTATTAATAGTAAACACGACTGGAGCCAGTGGTTTGCGCAGACCGTTAATTTGTCTTGCTGTAAAGTGACCGAGAGGCTCAGTGTCTCTTTATATCGCAGAGCAGAAGGAGCTCCCAGCATTTGAATATGGAGAACTTGAAACTCCACCCATGACCCACATGCAAGCGCAGAGATTTAGGAAACTCTGAAACAGTTACAATTAGCTCGACTTACCCTGCTCATGGTGTGTTCAGATATCTGCAGTGTTTATTGGCTGTCTAAGCGTCTGAGTAAAAGTGAGTTAAACTCAATATTCAGCCAGCGGATGGGAATAAGCATGCTAAGGAATCATGGGATAAATGGCCTGCTTTCGCACTGCAAACTGTATCAGATTCTGTAGAAACAAACAAAAAAAAATTTCAAATAAAAATGAATATAAGGTTTTAATATTATCATAGGCTTACTATTACTTAGTAGAGCTACAGCCTGTTATTATCATTTATGTTATAACTAACATTACGCACAAATACTCCAGACACTAACCATTTAATAATATTAATACTGATAACACATTATTATTATTATTATTATTATTATTATTATTATTATTATTATTATTATTATTATTATTATTACAATTATTATTACTGACGTTTTTATACACATGAACTCTTCTGGTTTATTATTTTTGCTCTTTATGTTGTATGAGGAACAGTTTTTTCTTTTTCTTTTCATGCACAGCAAAGGTTTAATTATTTCTAATTATTTTTTCATCTATATACTTACTCACTGTATTAGTGTGACTATTTTATATCACACACTGAACTACGCAGCAACGATATCAATAGAAATGCCTGCAGAGTACACGAACAATTCAAGCCCACTTTCCACCTTGGCATTAAGGCACAAATAAAGGCGCCAGAAACCCTGTGCGGTTTACACACACCTCCGACCTGAACCCACACTCCGCAGTCTTATCATCAGAAGATAGGAGAAAATCCATTATAAGCTATTTATCAGTTCAAATGGATAGTATTCTCATATAGAGCACTTCTAATAATGGCACAGTGAAATGGCTTTTACGCACATGAGGAAAAAAGAGATAGAGAAAAGACAGACATTTCAGATGTAATAATAAAAGAGGCTTCTGATCAACTTTACACAAACAGTGTGTTCTTTAATTTATATGGGAATTAACATAAGAGAGTCTTCAAATTGCACTATATATATACATACATACTGTACACAGATATAGTTTGGAGACTCTCTTGTATGTGTGTGTATATATATATATATATATATATATATATATATATATATATATATATATATATATATATATAGAGAGAGAGAGAGAGAGAGAGAGAGAGAGAGAGAGAGAAAGAGATGGCTAGATGGTGTGGTGTGTGTTGTATTTATATTTTGATGTGCCATGTAAATTCCGGGTCAGAGTGGCCCGCGGTGCCAGGCAGCTGAATGTGAGCCGGTAACACTGATATCTGATAGCGCATATTCCCTGTACGCAGCTTTTATAAAAGAGATCACACGTCGAGAAGCTCTTTCTCATTTAGCGGTAAATCGTACCACCTGCCACTCCAGTCATAGCCACTGAACAAAGCCGAGGCTTACAGGGTGCAAAGCAAAATAAATAGCATGCTCTGAAGTAGCAGGGAGCTCTCTGATGTGGCGGTAGGACTCACGCTGAGGAGAAAATGCGAGAAGTTCGTGGAGGTGCGTTTACATTTTTTTGACCAGCCAGATAGTTGACTGAAAAAGTTACCCAACAGATTAATTTCATATTTCACCAATTTCACCAAATTCCATGACAATAAAGATACCCAATTCTCTGTTCTGAATAAACAGTCTCTCAAGGTCATTAGACAGTATGATATTATTATTATTATTATTATTATTATTATTATTATTATTATTATTATTATTAGATGGAAGGTATTTATTGCACTTCTTTAAATTCAGAACGAGAAAAGCGTAGTATGTAACTGACAGAATGAATTAGCCTGTTTCTTTTAAAATTGACTACTTAAATACTTTGAATACATGTATTTACTATTAAAAATAAGTTATGTTGCAATAAAAATATAATTGAGCTCCAAATAAATAAATAACAAATAAATAAAATAAAAGTTTAGTTAAACTAAACTAAAAACTTGATTCAAGGCATTATAGTCTGCTGATGCATTGAAAATAAATTATTTCCTTGTGATTAAAAATATTAAATACATAAATAAATAAACAAACTATTATTATTATTATTATTATTATTATTATTATTATTATTATTATTATTATAAATAATACTATATAAATAATAAAAGACTGCACATACCATTCACAGAGCTACCTGAGTCCAGCCATTATATTCTGCTGATGCACTGAAACTCAGAACAGAATCGTTTACAGCGGTTTGGACTCTAATGCTGGATAAGCTGGGGATCTGGGTAAGTGTGTCACTCGGGTTTGTATACACACTCTTTCAGTCGCTTAAGAAGGCCTAATTAAAACAATAATAAACTATACAGAGCAGCTGCATATACAGGGCTGGCCACGGCCACATGCATTGAGACGTGTGTTAAGTTCCTGCAAAACCCCCAGCACTTCTTTTCAACACACTTCATCTATGTTAGAAAAAAAAACCCTTTACCCTTTACATTTGTATTTCTCCTGTAATGTGTTTCTGGGTAATGAAATATGAATGTAAGCCATTAGAAAGGAAAACAAAGCTACAGAGGATTTTATTACTTTAAAGCATCTTCCTTAAACCTGTACACCCTGTGCTGTCTCCAGTAATTGTAAGGATTAGATCTCTTGGTTTTGGCTCTCACACTGGCCTTGGACAGCAAGTAATGTGAATCATTCTCCAGTGACAGGGGTTAGCCCAGACTGCCAGTCTCATATAATGGGGTTTTTTCATGAGGGCAAATGGAAATGTATACTGTTCACCTCCAAGTCTGTGCTGTCATGAACCTTCAGAGACATACAGAGATAGCAATCTCACTTTAGTGAACCAAAATGAATTTCCAGCATTCTTCATTTTTAGAACATGAAGAAAGAAGTCGACTATCAAAAGCAATTAGTCTTCATGGGGCATATTTACCAATAATTGTTCATATGAGCACAGAACAGAATTACCCAGCTATAACTTATATCTTAATTTAGATTTAGAAGTGCTAGTGTGTATAAAGCAGTATATATATAAATCTTCTCCTGTGCTGGAGGTGGAAGTGTAATAGGTGGCCAGGCGTTTTAGCACAGTGTGCGCAGGAATCTGACACACAGCCAAAACTCTGTTTGGCCAAAAAAGCCAAAACATAAGTAAAGCACATGAAAGTGAAGGGAAGAACATAAATATCCTACATGCTGTGCACTAATACGATACCCTACAGGCTGTTTGTTTTTACACGAATTATCTTATCAGGTACGGGCTGCTGTCCAGACAGTACCTGCTTGAACCACTGTGTTTAGGCACTCACTGATTCCTGACTGAAAATTCAGGATTAATTGTGAAATTAATAAAAGACTAAATGCGAGACTAATCACTATGGTAATGCGTACATTTGATAATATTTGTTATGTCTGATAAAATGTCAAAAAGACTCCAGAGTGATTTATTTGCTTTAATGGCTTAGTTAGTGGAGCAGAATTTTGTGCAAAAGTTTTTTATTGACCTTCATCAATAAATGTGCTTCAGGGATTTTACCCACCATTTGATTCTTAATTGCAACACATAAGGAAATACATTAAAATATATATATAATATATATTAAAAAATCAACAAAGTATAATAATAATGCAATAAAGCCCAAGTGGTTTAGAAGAAGAATGAGCTGCTTCCTATTGCCTGCTATTGTTTGCATATTAAGCATGTCATTTGAAAATGGTTTCCACACATTCCACTTTTTGCCATGGTCACTGATATTTGAGAATAACACACATCCTGGGACTGCCTGCAGATATTTGGGTTATACCTCATCCATTGCTTTTAATTAATTTACAGCGGAAGAGGCTGAATTTTAGTGAAACAGAAGCCGCAGGGAATTTCAGAGGAGATCGAATGTGCATCATAAGGCTTATTAGGGCTTATTAGGGTTTAAAGGGCATAAGCGCTTTAGCTAAAAAACACACGTCTATCATCCTCAGAACATGCACACACCCACATGTGCAAATAAATGTACAAGGCATTGGAAAATGATTGTCTATTTCTTGCAGTAAGGTTACTTTAACTTGTTTGCTTTAGACCTCTTCTTGCCTCCTCCCCAGCCTCCACTCAGCTGCATTGGATTGTCTCGGAACGAGATTCTCTCCTTTCGAGATGGAGCCAAGGTGACTCTTTGAGGAGACGGCATTTCTTTTTCTGTGAAAACAGAATCAGATTTGTCACACAAAACCGCCAGCTGGAACCAGAAATAGTGTTCCTATACATCTGCAGTGCATGGCAAAAACATAAATCAAAGGCTTTTGCTCCAAAGGCACTAATGCGTTAATGGACTCTTGCCACAGTCTTGCCAAGACCTCCATGCCCACGATGTCATAGCGCAGAGCCACAGCTCTCTGGAGGCTGAGCATCAGGCCCCTGGGCTGCCGGCTGCAGAGCACGTCAGAGCTGCTTCCATCGCCGTGTGTGTGTTTAATGCAGATCTTTTTAAACACAGGGAACAAAGCGAGCTCTTTTCTGTGGCTGATGTGTTCCACGTGTACAGCCCCAGTGAGGATGGAGCAGGGACACATTCACACTACAGGTAGCGCAGCACTTGGACACACACTGTAGGTACTGCAAAACATACCTCGACACACTTCTACCCACTCAGGGAGGATACAGCACTGACTGTCATCAACTGACCAACTGACTTTACCATTAATGAGCAAATGATGCTGAGCACTCTTTTTTTTTAAATAGAAATTCAATAATTTGCAAATATATAACTCATTTTACACTTTACGAGTTTAAGTAAATCTATAATATGCACACATTAAAAGACAGAAAGAAGGAAAACAAGAAAGAAAACCAGATTTAAACTTTGCTTGCCTTTTAAAATGCACATGAAGCACAAACTGTAGAGAATAGCTTTTTGTTAAAAAAAAAAAAAAAAAAAAAAAGATACATGTTGTCCTGCCACACGTGCTTAACTGCTGTGTATGCAGTCACTTTGCTTGCGCTAGCTTTGGAAAGGGACAGAATCGAGGTGTTAAATGCGCACCTCAGGATATTTCCTCTAGCGGAGTAAAGAAAATATTTGTAACTCTACTAAATGTGTGGTGGGTAATGTGTGGCATGAATGTTACAGAAAAGGGATATTCAACCTGGTGGGTGGGCCACAGTTAAAATAAAACACGCTGGAAAGGTGGGTCAGTCAGTCTACCCATCCTATATATATGCATATATTTATATATAGACAAGCATTCACAAAGAATCTATCAGTCTATATTTCTGTTACCACATACAGCAAACTATATATATATATATATATATATATATATATATATATATATATATATATATATATATATATATATATATATATATATATATATATATATATATATATATATATATATATACAGGGTGTCCCGAAAGTCTCCAAATGTAGGGGAAATTAACACTTTTTTTTTTAGCAAAATCCAATATTTAAGAATGCCTTTGACAAAAGAAGAATGTATTGAAATCATTTTCATGGCTGGATTGGGAAGCTGTCGCAAGGTTGCAATGGACTTTAGCAGGAAACATGACAGAAGGCTGGAATGGACTGGGCTGAGCATCCACGAACATCCACTGACGAAGGCACAACCAACGTGGTGCTGGCATACATAGTCCCCTAGGTATGGTGACTTTTGGGACACCATGTGTGTGTGTGTGTGTGTGTGTGTATGCATATAGTATATATATTGGTTTTTCAATATCCATTATCTGACTTGTGCAGGCTAACAAGCATCTGTTTCTTTTATGTCCCAAGATGATCTTTTAGAAGTGTAAAGTTTTTACATCTAGGAGAAAAATACATTTTATTTACATACAAGTTATTATAAGAATGTTTTTTCCATAAAATTGAAAGGAATAATTGAATTATTGTGGGTAATTTTACTGACTGGGCCTTAAAATGAGATGATTTTATTTTTTTTAATTAATTCGCATTCCCTTGCAATAATTTTTGCATTCCCTCGCAATAGATTTCTACCTCAAACTTTAATAATCAAACTTGCTTTCTCACACATGGACCATATTCTCTGCAGTTACAATATGTGCACGTACCGGTGAAGCTGTCGGCAGTACTGTAAATGATAATGAATAAAACTGACTGCATCATCAAGATTACAGAAGTTCGTCCTCTACATTTCAGAATGCACTTTAGTGTTCATTCGGTAATTACATAACCAGTGTGTACTAAGCAAAGACAATAAATCTCCATATTTTAATCCCGCTTCAAAGTTAAATTCATTAAGTGCATCCATCATGGTTTAGCACACTGCTCGGTGTGGATTGAAGCAAGGATTGCACGGAACCCCCTAAAATACTGTGAAACTACTACCAAACTATTGTGAGAGTACACAAAAATTATTGTTAAGGAAAGCATGAGTATTCAAAAAATAATAATAAAAAGAAATCATATTGTGACCTTGTAAGGGTTCAGTAGTTCTCTATTTAGTTTAGTAATTTCCTTCACATTTTTATAGGCAATTTGAATCATAGCGCGTAATGTTTCTTTTCTACAGTCAGTGTTGCCCATTCTAAATAAAGGGCTATAATTCAAACTGATTTTCTCATCAACATTCTCATGTACCTATGTGACAAAAAACAAGTGTCATGTGTATTAGTGCACATCCTCGTGGATTTCATTTCCAAATCATCAGAATCTAATTTAGCTTAGTTAGAAGCAACAGTGCTGTGCCTTCAGCTCTGTGGATCACTGTGTTAAATGTGCTGAGTGCTGCTTGTGTCCCTGAGTAGCATCTTTGTCAATTAGGAGACTAATCTAAAGCCTGTATGACAGAGATGCCACTTATTCAGGGAGAACTGAGACCTGCTTCCTGCTGAGAGACTGACACTTCACCCTGACCATCACCTGATTGACCCTGACATCTCCCAGTCCAGCTTAGACCTTCACACACACACACACACACACACACACACACACGCACACAAACACACACAGCCTCAAAAGCTACAAAATGACAAAACTAACATATGACAAATTATTTTCTAATGTCAATTGATGCTATAAACCCATTCGCCTGATTCCTCAGGGGTTTATTTGTGCCACTTGAACTTTTTTTTTATTAAATTTTACATCATGCAAAGCCTACAGCTGGCACATTTTTTTTTTATTTACTACTGAATCATAAATTACAGCTTAAATAGACATATTTGCATTCAGCATATAGATAAACTATATTATCCAGTGACCTCAAAGTCAGTTTTCTCAAATATTAATTTATAATATTAACTATATATATATATATATATATATATATTCGTTTGATCCCTTTGTTGCTTGTTTGAGTTAACAAATTTTTAGACCTACTTGCAGGTCCAGCCGAGTGTGTCCGAGTGTGAGCCTGGTGGTTCTGAGGTGAAGAGAAACCAGCGCCATCAATCCACTGCCTCACGGCTGAATCTGGAGCTTCTCTGTAGCCTGTAGAAGCCTGAAAATCCAACACCCACAACAGCAAAAAGATATTACCATAATAACAAAAGCTACTCAGTGCATTTTTTTGTAGATGTCACTGCACATATTGTTTGGGCATCAGTGATTTTCTGATGTTAAATCAAAGTCCTTACCACAAGCTGAACCCTTCCACCATTCAGAATTTCAGGGTCAATCTCCGGGAGGAAATGATCACTAGAAACGTACAGGTAAAGTTACCAGACTAGTACTTTAACCAATTATGTTGCTTATACAAAAATTCACCCTAAAGCAAATTCGATTTTAAATATAGAATCATGCTGTCCTGTGTAAATCGTAATCTGATTACGTATTATTCCATCAGTTGTAGATCAGAAAGTTCTCATCATGCATGACACACTCACCTCGCGGAGGGGGCAGAGCTTCGCTGGCTCAGCACGGCTTGTGTTTGGAGCCACTGGTAGGTTCTGCGGCGGGTCTGCGTCTGCATCTGCTCTGGCTCTCCTCTCAGTGCCTCCTGAACACTCACGTCTCCTCTGCCAGCTACACTTGACATCAAACATCAAAGTCAGTTTCCAATAAGAATAATTTGTTTTTGTCATGCACGGACATTGGGCCCCATCAGCACTGAAGTTACCACAGAATCTCATGAAAGGCATGGAAAAAAAATCATACAATATTCCTGGAGCATGAATTATGGATAAAGAGCCAATACAAGTGAGAGCGGAAAATAAAGTTCTATTCAAACTCCAGGGGAAAAAAGCTGAATGTTTGACAGACAGTTAACGATGTAGAGTTTATCAAGCCATGAGAGTTCAGTGCAAGCAGCGTGGCCTGTTTACACTCAAGCTTAGGAGGCCATTTGTTTTGGAAAGCTTTGAGGGGTAATTACTATAACGCTCCAGCGGTGGCTCACTGAGGCAAATAAAGAGGTTTGCTTTCAGTAGGCTTTGTGGTCTCTTTTTAAACCTGCTGAGCTGTGATATTAATTTACCCTGAACATCCAGAGAGGAAGCAAGCCCATGATTTACAGTCAGTGTCGAAGCGCGCCACCAGAAAGCTGTAACTCAAAGCAAAAGCACAAACTCTCAGTGGAGAGCGGCGCAGCCGGGGAGGAGTGTGAATCGATAACAACTTCTGACAGCCAAGTGCTGGAACTAATGAGACACTTATTTAAATCCTTCTCATGGTTTTGCCAAGATGTAAAGTGCAGCCGGGGTTTATGGAGTACAGTCGTCATGGGTTAATTGGAAATCCACTAAAAATGTCAAGTGATTAGCTTCTCACATTCAGTTCAAATGGAGGAAATAGGTAGCACGCAATGGTGCTGAAAAGTCACAAATTGTCTAAAGAGGAAACATTTAGACTTGTCAGATATTTAATGGAGCTATAAATTAATAGCTCCTTCATAGATTTTTAAATAGATAATAAAGTCAATACAAGTCCAATATGTCTTGATAATTAAATGCATTCTAGTGAGAATGTCCACGAAAAGACAAAGTGAATTTAGCGAGAAAAATACAAATGTTCATTTGTTGTAAATACTACTGCACGCACGCCTTACTGCTTATGCACATTGCCGAAAAAAGCTATACTTTGGTAATGGAATGGTTATGGAATTAAATAAAATACATGTATTTATGCAAATAAGGTTAATTAAATATGCATAGATTTACATACTGAATAAAACGTAAAAAGTCAAGTTTTTGGATTATGTAGAGTTATAAGATTTATTTCACTCTGAAGAAATATTTTTATAGCAATATAATTTTTTTTATTTATTATTCAATAAACCTCCATGTGCTCTGAAAAATGATTTTTAAGTAATACTGGTGTAAAAAATTAATTTATCGACATTTTGAGAAATCCTTCTGTATTATCTTCTAAAAAGGGACAGGAATTCAAATGGAAGATTTCATGAATGCAGGTCATCTAGATACTGAGATATTTGGTTCCTAATAAATTTTGGCTGTAAATATTTTGAATAGAAAAAAGATGTTTTGAGAAAAGCAATTTAAAAACATAATGTTGTTTCAGCTTTTTCCACACTAGCAAGTGTGGTTTATGAGGCTTATTAAGAAAACCGATATATCCATTATAACATATACTCTGACAATATATGACTATATAGCAAGAAAACACCCTTGCATGACGTGTCATAGCTGCAATTTATCCAAAATCTGAAAACTTATTAAGCAAAATCATTTCTCAATGTAGTGTCTCACCTTATAATGCATAGTACATAGTCAGGAAGCATACAAGATCATGAAATACAGATTTCAAAATAGGAAACCTTTAATACAAATGTATAGTTAGATATACAACCCTTAGTTACTGTGTATACTGGCAAACACTGGTAACTGCAATTTAAAAAATGTTAGCTAGAATGTAAGAGCCCAGTAGGGTTGAGCAGAAATTAGACCCTGTCAGGTCCCCGCATGGCCCCTGATCGCCACAGCCTCAGGACGTCAGAGGCCCCAGGAGTCACGCCTGTTAAGCAGGGCTCTTAAGCACATTAGGTAATATGGAGCTAACTATGGCAGCAACGAAGCAGACATGTCACCATATCACAGAATCAGCTCTTTCAGCCTCCCCACGCTAAGCCGTCAAAGAGCAGTGGGCAGCGTACCTGAGGCCACCCTGTCCGCCCCGGAACACAAACACAAGGTCAAACATAGTTTACAGACTTACAAGGGAACTAAAGAACTGCAATCATGGTTCTAATTACTGTGTTTTTGTAGTATGTTTTCCCAGTGAAGGAAATAATTACTAAGCCTTAATGCTTTGAAGAGGAAAAATTAAATATTAGAATGTTAATATATAAAATATAGTTTAATGACATGATCACCCCCGACTGTTATAACTGTCCGGAGTGATCTAGATTATAAGACAGAGAATATGCTCGCTTGCATGATGACTAAGTTTTGAGGCATTTTTGGGAACTAGCTCATTCAGCTGGAATTCAGTTTTGGAGATGGCAGATCTATCTGACCACAATGAAGCCATGGGTCAGCAAGCACACACACACACACACTCACACACTCACACACTCACACACACACAAACACACTAAACATGAAATGGCCTCTTGTGCTGAAAGGATGTAATACTCTGCATGTCTGTGTGCATATATAAGAGTGCAAGTGTGTGTGTGTATGTTATACCCATGGGGCTTTGAGTGTTTGGGAGTTCTCTTGGCAGACTCAAAGGAGGAGGTCAGGTCTTTTATCGTGAGGTTCTGTCTCCTACTTTCATTTGCCCTAGGTCAAGCCTTCACCTCCAGAGAGCAGACCACAGGCGGTCAACCAGCGGTCAACACACACACACACACACACACACACACACACACACACATATATATACACGCACACGCATAACATCGCATGCTGTTCAAAGTGTGTACGAAACTTTGGCTAAAATGCAGATCTATAACAGTCATCAAGAGATCAGTGCCAAATAAAACTAAACTAATATAACTCCATGTGTTCAGGTCAACGACTACACACTGATGTGCTTTGCTAGGGAAGATGATAAAATTGCCTTATCTACAGGAGTGTCAAAGAAGAAACTTTTTTAAATGACAGTAAAAATGAGAACCAATGACTGAACGGGCAATGTTCTACCGTCAGCGAGTTACATATGAATCTTATTAACGTATACTGTATTTTTACAGTATTCCTGAGAAAGAATATTCCCATAGATTTAAAAAATATACAAATAAATAATATAAAATAGAAAAATAATAAATCATCGGCGGACTACTTTAGAATTTGCTGTTTATGTGAGTTGCTCAGCGCTGAACATGATCTCACTGAATATCTATCATACTTATCTATAACAGCATGACCATCTCACTAATCATGTTACCTACGGAACGGAAACACGGGATACAAAGCCAAGACGTCTGCAGCCGAGGAAGGCTTGCAAAAAATTTAAACAAACAAAAAACAAACAAAAAAAAAACCCCTAAAACTTCCACTGCAATATGCAGAACACATTACCTTACATAGACAAATGAATCCATTCACCTTACATGCAGTGCAACCCTGATGAATGACACTACTCACTGCTTATAACTTATCTCACCCGACCTCAAGTCTATCATTCAGTAAGTTCTCTGGAGTAAATCATTTCAGGAACCTCGTTTTCCACACAAGAAGTGTGAAATTGAGCAGATAACGATTCATGAGGTCAGAATATTGGGCACAGGATTTATGTGCATTCCCTGAGCACACGCTCACTAAACAACAGCGTTTCACTGGCTGTTTAAATCCAACCCCAGGGACGAGTAAAAGCTGCAGTGAGAACTTGCAGGGAAGGAGCCCTGGTGTTGGCTACAGCTGTATACTGTATGTTTCTTTCAGGTAACTCATAGATATGGACAAAACATATTTCTTATTTACTCCTTTAGTAAGATATTACTAATATTTGATCCATTTCAGAAGCACACTCATTGTGCACATGAACATGTTTCCAAAAAAGTGCTAAAGATACATTTGGGTTATATATATTATTGCATCATATTATTCTTTCCCATAATTATTTCCTACTTTGCAGATATATGCTCTATTTTAATAATAATGAATACAACTTTAGGGCATAAACTCTGATCTATTCCATGACTCACATTCACTTTCCCCTGAAGGAGGAACGGTCTTTGGGGTGGGTGACAGCTTAAGCGCTCCTTCACTAGATGATGTGTTTTGGGGTGCATGGTCGACTCTGACCTGTGCAAGGCACCAACGCCGCGCCCCCAGGGATGCCCTCACGCCTCGGGCCGCACGCCGCTCCCCTGCTCTCCCCCGGCTTGCATTTCAGCCCCCTGCTCCGAGCCCCCTTCTGGAGGTGATTAGCCCCCAAAGCCGTGACAGATTCTTTCCGAGATATCCGACTCACCCGTGTTTATTTTATCCAGGCTCTCTTTTGTGGATGTGCTGGACATGAAGTAACCCACTTGAAAATGGGGATCGGCTTACATGCGCCAGGGGATCGCTGGAGGAATCGCAACAACAAAAAGAAGAAGAAGAAGAAGAGGAAGAGAAAAGAGAGAAATCTTTTGCATGAAGAGAGGGAATGCTTTCCTTGCACTCTTTGCCACTGAAAAGAAAACGCTTAAGCAAGAAGACATCTGTCTCTGGGTCTCAGTACCTCTTTCTCCTGCTACCCCATTCAAATGATAACCACCCCCCACTGCCCTCTATCTAACAGGCCCCTCCTGAAGGGCTACTCTCTCTCTCTCTTTACTATAGTGACACTGAACTACAGACAGATCTCTCTCTCTCTCTCTCTCTCTCTCTCTCTCTCTCTCTCAGGAGTCTGGAACCCCTCAGTGCTCTACCTCCTCTGCACTTAACTCGATTTCACACTTCAGCTCTGCAACCAAGTCCTCTTGAAATACAATCATCTTGTTTATTCTCCATCATCCCAAACAACTTAATGGCTGGCTATTAACCGCCATGTCATGTGCCTTCAATTTGATCAAGGTAAGCTATGCCCAGGTTTCCCAGTGAACCAAAGAGCTCTAACTCAGACCACGTTCCCTAAAAAATGCTAACATTATCCGTGTTACTGTATGTTACTATTACGAACTCACTGTACTATAGACTTTAGACCTTGTGTTTTATTTATTTATTTATTTTTGCAATGGTGATGTCAGTTGAGCTGTGATGTCTCAATCCTACCTTTAATTTCCTCTCTGAATTCAGGTCTGGATCTGTGGATTGACATCACCACAGGCCGCATGTTGTGTTTCCTGAACAGAGCCAAACGTACCGCTGGGTCTGTGACACCAGAACACAGACAGAAACAGAGTTAAAGTGAGCTCATGTTCAGACACGGACCCAAACCGCACCATCGCTTTGAATTAGCACAGTGCACGGCTTCAACAGGAGCAGAGGCTTTCTGAGCTCCACACAGGCCCTCATTTCATGGGCCCATGATTGGATTTGTGGCATTAAGAGTCACGCTCTTCTGACCCTGATCAAATCCAGCTCCAGGCCAGGCCTCTGGGAACTTGGCACAGATCAGTACTACTGTCTCTGGGGTTCTTCTCATGCTCATAGCACCGTGAAGTAACCTCAGGACAAGCAACTCTTCTATAGTTCCTCATAATAATAGCCAAGCTTAGGCACACAACGCAGTGTGGAACAGTCAATTCCGGCAAGTGCTCGGAAATTCAGGCAAATTGAACATGACAGAAAGAAGGAGAGCTGCTCGCTGTTATTGTGCGTTCCATTGCTCTAAAAGGAAAGCCTCCGTGCTAGCATAACACCAACCAGAGACAAAGATGAGAAAACAATAATAATTTATTAGACACAGACATTGTTTTGAGAAGTGTTTTTTTTTTCTTCATTTAACTGTTCATTTATAGTCCACATGTTCACCATGCTGAACATCTGCACATACAGTTTAGTAATCTTTCTCAACCAGACTGAAATTCTAAAGTGAGAAAGTTTTCATACATGTATGAAAATAGTGGCATGAGGATAGCTGCAAAGATAAAGAGAGAAAACTGCTGCAATAAGTTTAAATAATTATTGGCAATTCTTTTACCATACACAGCAGTCACCCAGAATTTTCTCTTCTCCATTTGTCTGCTCTCCAGTAGTCTGTATGATTACTTGATAAACAGGACGACTGTTATCTTAATAGCATGAACAAAGAAAAATAAGTCAAACCGAACCAAAATAAATGCTAGTATTACGCTTACCCAGTAATTTTCTCTGATGCTGCTGCTTCCTGGCCTTCATCCTCTGAGCCCTTTTTAGCATAAGACGGGCAGTGGAGCCGCTGCTAAGACCCCTGGAAAGAGAGGAACACACCAAACCTAACGTTCTTCACTATGATCTTTAAAAAAAAAATGGTTTTTTTTAATGAACTCAGGCTAAATAACAAGTTTTTTTGTGAATATACCATTCTTCCAGAATTTTCTCAGATCTTTCTGATAAGGAATATTTTCCTAGTGTTGATGCTGGAGATCGCATTCTGAAATACACACAAAACCCATAATCCATCAATAATTTGTCAATACACAAGGTATTTAAACAATAAATACAGTCTCAGTAGTAACATACTACAGGGGAAATTATCACTTTTTAGCAAAATGTCTTCCAAAATTTTTCATACTTTTTCAGACAGCTTTTAAGAATGCCTTTGACAAAAGAAGAACGTATTTCTAATAGAAATTTCTAATAACGAGCCCTCTTTCAGAGTCACTTAGATCTTGTCATCTTGATCCAAATTTGAGGTCAACTGGGCCTGCTCAGACGTTTATACAAACCACAGAGCATTGTAGGTTCCTCATTCGATGTTAATTACTTAATTGTATCATGCAGTACACCTGTCTAAAAGAATCTGCACTTATTCGGTTTTCACTCATTTATTCAGGTTGCTTTTAAAATTAGGTAACAACACTCAGCATAGACCAAACTCAACAGGCATACTTTATATAGACTGTGGAGTCAATCTGTGCTGTGATTACCTGACCTCTGTAAAGCAACCCCATAAAAGGAAATGAAATAAAAGCCCATTAGTTTGTGCTTGATGTTTAAAAAAAAATCAACTGGCACAATGTACAGCACAAACCAGCACAAACAAATGATACGACTTTAGTTAGATATTTGATTTGGTTTTGAGTTGAGTGGGGTTTAATGCACTGTGACATCGCTCTCAGCCATTAAATTAAACTGAAATATAGCCATTATAACATCTCAGACTAGCACAAACAACACAAATGACATAATGTTTAATTCAATTTCTTTGCAAAAGGGGTGACACTTTTTTATGGATGTGTTTACCTAGTGCTTGGATCAGGTGACTGACTCTGCTCTAACACTGGTGTTTCCTCACCGCTAATCCAGGCCTGTCTGGGTGTCCATGGCTGCACTGATGCACTCTTATGAAGCTCAGGCAGAGGAAGCAGAGGCTAGAAACCCAAAAAAAGCATATCATTAATATGACCTTTATGATCTGACACTATAATATCCTGCTCTACAGACAAGAAAAGGAATGCTGCTCCATAATTCCAGAAATGTACCCTCCAAATACAATGTATTTGTAAGCCTTACTCTCAAATCATTGGGTAAAAAATAAATCAATCAAATCCTATCATCATGCACCATCTTTTCCTCAGAATTAAGGTTATTATATTAAGTTTTAGACTCTAGGGAATCTAGCAGCTACATATGGAATCTGTCTTTCTTTTTGTAAGGCTTATTCACAAATCATGAAGTGAAGAAAGATAAAGTCATCCTGATGTTAACATCTGCTGCTTAAACAGCCAGTTAAATTCCTTCTTCATGCACCATATTTTTTGAGCTAAATCTTTTTCTGAGCTTTAATATTATTACATTAGGCATTAAGATGCTCCATTCTAGCAGCTGCACTGCTTCATAGCTCAGCTACTGTGATACAGATGGCTTGGTTGAAAAACGACATCTGCTGATTCAAAGGAAGTTTAAAGCGGCATAGAACGTAATGGTGTTTTTGGAGGTAATAAATTTGATGATTAATCACCCAGAGGTTCTCGGATTGGGCCGGCCCACAGACAGTGGGAGGGCTTCTAGGCCTGTTACCTTTGGCAGCGGCAGCTGTTCTGAATACGGCAGCACTGAGGACGGCGACACGTCAGAATGCAGAGTAATCCAGTCCCTCTCCATGGCTTCCTATTCAGAACACACATCCAACTTGTGAGGACTGAAACAGAGACTTATCCCTCAGAGAATGGGGAAGTGTCTTCTTGAGAATTGTACTGATGACAAAGTGCATCCTGCTACTTTGTTTATTGCTTCAAAGCAAGCAGCAAATCATATTAGCCCAAAAGCGTAACATTCACTGATTATCGGAGTTATCTGAGTGAAACATTAAAGCTCTTTATGACAAGGATGACAAATGACTAATTGTTAAACTGCATTTACTAAATGAAAAAGTAAGTTCCTATGAAATTTTAAAAAGATTTTTAGTTTAGCTAAAAACTTCATACATAAGGAATAAAACACTCGGGGCTGTGCTGTTATAGGAAAATAATCAACAAGGAGGGTTACTTTTACTGCTGGGTTACTGTTACTATTACCCCAACTATTACCTTCTTGTATCACCCCAAAGATGATTATTTTCCAATAACTGCACATCACAAAGTGTTTTATATCTCTTACAGCACAGCAATTGGCCAATAACAATTTCTTATTTATTAAAGAATGACATCATACTTTTTATCCATTCGTAGTTACATTTAATGTTGTGGATCATCCATGAAACAAGTTGGTTCTTGTTATCATTTACGTTATAGCAGTTATAAACAAGCATTCCCTCTTTGCCGCAGGACAAATACTTTTTTAAAAAAAAATGGTAATTCAGGAAAAAATACCCTGCCACACTGACTTTAGTATGTTTCCCACTTTTCTCCTGCACTTTTCTTTGTCTCAAAGACAAAAAAAGTTACAGAGAAACTGTTAACATTACAGGCTTACCTATGACTGTTACAAAGCTTTGATTCTGGAGACTCCTTCCAGAAATGCTATATAAATGTCTACTCACAGAAAATGTCACCATATCAATAATCACACATGATTTTTTAAAAAATACTTTAATGTGGAACATCTGCCATACACACCTGTGTCAATTAGCTGCTGCTATACAGGGTGTCCCAAAAGTCCAGCATCATAAGGTTAATATATCTTTTCTTATTTTCACAAACCATGATGCATCTGAGCAAGGAAGAATGGATCTGAATAATTCTACTCAGAGGATTTTATTAATGCTAGACTTATGAGACACCCTAGAAAGGACAGCATATAAGAGAAATTAGTAACATTCTGACCAATTAGCAGGGAGAATTCAACAGATCTGTGGTATAAATATGTACACTATATGGCTAAAAGACTGTGGATACCTGACCATCACACCATCGCCCATATATGCTTGTTGAACATCCCATTATAGATTTAGCCCCCCTTTACTGTTATAATAACCTCCACTCTTCTGGGAAGGCTTTCCACTAGATTTTTGTACGTGGATGTGGGGCTTTGTGCCCAATCAGCCACAAGAGCATTAGTACGGTCAGGCACTGATGTCTAGCGAGGAGGCCTTGGGTGCATTCGGTGTTCCAGTTCAACCCAAAGGTGTTCAGTGGGGTTGGGGTCAGGCCTCTGAGCAGGCCACTCGAGTTCTTCCACACCAGCCTTGGCAAACCATGTCTTCATGGACCTCGCTTTATGCACAGGGACACTGTCATGCTGGAACAGATTTGTGCCCCTTAGTTCCAGTGAAGGGAACTCTTAATGCTACAGCATAAAAAGACATCCTGTCCAATTGTGTGCTTCAAACTGTGTGGCAACAGAATGGAGAAGACCCACATATGGGTGTGATGGTCAGGTGTCCACAAACCTTTGGTCCACAAACCTTTGGCTTATTACATCATGCACATCTGCTCTGTAGCTCTGTTACGGATGCATGACATGGATTAAAGTTTAAATTGGATTAAAGACAATATTGCAGAGGATATACGTGATATTACACTGTGAAGCAGCTAAGCATTGCCTCCTGTCTTCCTTGCTCATTGACTATTATGACTTTTCTTTGTCTACAGTTAATTGCTAATGACAACTCCCCACCTCCATGCTACAGCTGCTAGTGAGGGGGTGCCGTCAGTGTCACAGCACAAGCCGTCCATCTGTGTACTGATTTCACAGCTATGACAACAACACTGTGACTCTGCCCCTACCTCATCAAAAATGAATTCATCCATGTCCACCTCCTCAAAGGCCTCATCTCCTTCTGATATCTGGGCGAGCATGAGAGCACGGGCCAGCCTCTTCCGTAGTGAGTAGCCCCTCCATACTGCCTGCAGGGGCAAACGCACAGGTCCATGAATCACACGTAAACGTAAATATTGTGTGTTATCCCATTAGGAAGATAAAACATGTTAACCTCTGTTTAATTGCCCCGCGGTCTGCTGTTTGAACTTTCTGTGACTTAAGCAGTATAAGACAAATGGAACGTTGGGACACCCTTAAATCTCTATATTCCCCATGGACTGGGGGGGTGGAAGACTTCAGAACAGTGCAGATCAGAATCCAAGCGCTCCCACTTCACCAAAGCGCTGGAATCTGATTCATCTTTTTTTTTTTTTTTTACTCTGTCAAACCCTTGGGGACTCATCAACCATGAGTAGCATGGGGAAAATCTGTCTCAGAAGTTATATGAGCAAAGAACAGCCTGCTTCCAAAAGTACTGTTGCGCTATTCAAAACAAGCCTGTGGCAGTAATAGTGTAATGAAAATGATTTAATTTTATTCCAGCTTTATTTATTACATTCATAAAATGAGGAATTGAAAACACCTTTCAGAAGAGTATCACTGTGCAAATTCTTTCTGATCAGACACACTTGTGAACCAGAGTAACTTCTCTTCCCGCTAAGCAAGTCGTACCTGAACGACAGTAGCAGCATAGTCTTTATTAAGACGCTCAGGCCGGGTTTTGCAGGATTTCACTTCTCTTTGAGGACTCAATTGTGAATGCGCTTTTGTAGGTGCCCCTAATTGGCCTGTGCGTCTTCTCCGTCTGTGTTCACGCCAGTAGCACTGGATCACCATAGCTGCCACTCTGAATAATAGCAAAGAAAGTCATTACAGATGATATAAGGCCGAAAGATTACGGGTGACTAAATGTGCAGCACTGTGCAAAAGTCTTAGGCACCCTATTTTTTTTTTTTGTGCAAACTTTGTTATAGATTTTCATTTTATGACTTCTACATTACTGATTCAGTACAAAAACATTTTAGATTTCCAAACATTAGTTTTCCAGCACAAAATTAAATGTTATAGAAAAATGCATGTATGTCAGTAAAAAAAAGCAGCATAAAAAAAGCAGAGACCACTTTTCAGACAAAAAACACATTTTAAAAAAACATAATGGAGGCTGCTGGTTTTTGCTGCAAAAATAAGAAGCAAGTGTAACAGTCAAAGTCTCCAGAAGAACTACACAAATTGTACCTGAGACTGCTATTTTTTTTTTTTAAGTGAAGGATCGTCACATGAAATATTGACTTTGTTTCATGTATTACTGTTTACTGCTCTTTATAGTATTTTTTATTATTTTTGAAGGCATCTTTGCTCTACAGCATTTCTTTGCATGTGCCTAAGACTTTTGCACAGTACTGTATATCTCTTAAGTCATGATTTCCAGTGAATTTATCAACAGTCAACAGGGACAAGGATTAAGAGATGGCTGATGGATAATGGAAAATTTTTGCTAAAGGAATACACCAGTTTTTTGGGTTTTTTTTAACTATACTACATAGGAAGTGACCATGTGGTTACAAGAGATAATAATTTTAAAACAGTTTCCTGTACTGAGTGTAAAAATGTCAGTCTTACCCTCTGACAATGCAGGGCAATCTTTTAAATTCATCATCTGCCCTAAGATTTATGAATTGTTTTTCCTTTGTTTTTTCAGTACAGGGAAATTCTTTTCTGTGGTGAATACTTATAGACTACGGATATGGTGGACAGAGAATAAACTGGAGTATTCCTTTAAGTGTAAACCATAAGAAATGCACTTGGGTACAAATAAAAAGCAAAGGATACATATTCATTTAAATAAATGTTTGCATAGGAAGCAAGAACACTGAGAAAATCCTTATCACTCATACGTTTTGAGGTCCATCCTGGATGCCTGGACAGCATATCTGCTGTATCTGTCTTCACTTGGTTGTGTGTCCCTGAATTTCTGAGTAGGACTTATGCAGCTACCTGGACAACCATGTGGTGCTTGCCAGCTCAGAGTTTTGTGCTCTGCTGGTTGCTGGGTTTTGGCTTCAGCACTTTTCTCCTGTGCTAAATCCCAGTTAGATAATTCATGCAGGTGGCTGGAGGCCACAGGTTCTTGCACGGCTGTCTCACAGACACCGCTGTCTCCATACTCATGAGCGTAGCGTTGCTCTTCAGCCAAATGAAACAGCTCAGCAGCGTGGTTACCAACCAGGAGCTGAGCATGCAGTGCAGATGGAGCTGAGCTGTACAACACATGAACACACACATCGCACTAGATGAAACTTTTGCCATAATGAAAAGAGTAAGATCAATAATAACACACTGCATACAAAGCATCACTTGACAAAAAACAAACAAGACAGCTAACATAGTGAGCAACTAAATGAGTCCTAATAGGAATGCATTCAAATATGAATACATTATTCAGAATGAACAAATAACGTGTTCTAAACAGATATAAATACAGATATGAATAAGAGGTAGACTACTGTTTTTCATTTTTTGCATGAAAGGGTCACAGGGCATCTGGTTGAGAGTACAGGTGTGTATCACTGTATCGAGGTGTGCCATATGTGTCATATGGGCTTTTTCCCCAGTGTATGCAGTTCATAAATAAATAAATAATTAAATAAATTTTAATTAAACATTTCTATGCTGAAATTCGAAGTACAATTCAAAGAGTTACAACTCCCAAATTTGCATGCGTTTTTTGTTGCTGTTGTTAATTTATTTATAATGGAAACTAGTTATTGAGTGGGGAAACAAGAATCTGCTGAAGAATCTTTCAGGCTTACAATGCTGAATACAATAATATTTTCTGTTTTACAAACCACACATATGAACCTTCTTAAAATGCTCAATAAAGTGACCATTTTAAGTCTGAGACTATTGAAAGCTAGCTTTCTAGCTTTACAAGTGTTTTAATTTAACGAATAGAAAAATGAAAGAGAGAGAATCTATCTGACTGCATACTTTAAGGCAGCTGTTGCTGAAAGTCTCACTGTCATATAATGAGACTTTTCATGATGTGGATTAAATGTGTACAAAGGCATCTCAATCTCAAGCTAATTATTCTATTAGCAACGGCTGCTTCTCCCCCTCCTAATCCTGCCCTCTGAGCTCTCTGTATCCTCTCGGGCCATACGGAACCCCTGCTATTTCAATCCTCAGACAGGGCACAGGGGCATCTGAACACACACAGACACACACACACACACACACACACACACACACACACACACACACACATTCACTTTATTGTAGTAAAAGTCCCAGAATAGTAAAATTAACAGAAACATAAAAGTGCTTTTTGAAACATAGTGAGCTCTTTGTTAAATAAATAACAAAGTGACTAATTTGATTCAATCATTAAACAAATGAATGTAAGCTCAATTTGACATCTGGTATGGACCTGCTATAATCAAAACACTGCCATAAGTACTAGAAAATATGCCAAGGCAAATAAATAGTCAAACTTTTATAGAGACACTCTACATACTGATACCTGAAACAGCTTCCGGAAAGCAAAGGCAAAAAATCAGGAAGAACGTTCACGAGGCTACTGCTGGAGAATCTAAGATGTCTGTGTGCAAATGTTCTGTTAGACAGCAGTTCCTCTGGTAACTCTGTTCCTGCTCGGCAACCCAGTGCTACAATGTCACCCAGCCAGACGGTGGACTCTTCACCTTCCCCGGGGTGAGCTGGGGATTGACACCAGGTCAGGTCAGATGTTAATTGGCTGTGGTGGTCCATGTAGGGGCCGAAAAGAGGCTTTGTGCAATATGTAGAATACAAGGCAAAAGGATTTGGGTAGCTACCACGAGTCTTCGCAGCTATTTAGTTGACGTTTGATCCAGGGCAGACACTTTTTTAATAAAATCAGAAAAGACAAAGAGTTTCATCACCACACAGGATCAGCCAGACCTGTCTCTCTCACACACACACACACACACACACACACAAGCACTGACCAGTGACCACTGCTCTGCCTGGTCTAGCCAGCCTGAGGAGGTTTTGTGTTTAAAAGTGAAAAGTGTACGTTGTGCCAGTGAGACATGTGTGTACGCTACATTATAAGCATGCTTCGTTAGCTCTGGCACAAACACAAACACACTGGGCCTAATCATTCCCTCAACAACAATTTGCCTCTAAATAATAAACAGCTGCACTCATCTTTCTCTGTACATGCTGCATTCACGCTGATGAGCAGAAAACTGTCTTTAATTCTACTGCAATTCCATTCGCCGTAACTTACTACCGCAAAACCTTCAGACATACTCACTACCTCACAATGCTATATGTAGATTTTAATTAATTTATAATTCATGTTTATTTATAATTCCTCTCACTTATAATTTTCAGGCATTGCTCTATTGTTCCTGAGTGTCTATAAAATATCTCAAGAGATTATTTTTTTATTCTGGCAATCATGCCTACATGTTTTAATAAGACATTGTAAAGTGCCTTTCTCTGCCTCTCAAACTCAGTGATGCTTTTTTGTGACACCACACACTAGTCAATAACATTCATAAAAACAGACCCTTAATATGTATTAATATTCATTTGCCTGCTAATAAGGAAGTGACAAGCATTTTACACAGCAATCCAAGCAGACATGTTCTTTAAAATCAGTCTTCAAAAATTTCAAATGCAATGTTTGAAAAAAAAAAAAAAAAAATTCAAAAAACTTTCCGTAAAAAAGTTTCAAAAATCAAAAATGCACTGATTCATTATTTAAAGCTACTGGATGTAGGTTTTTGATATTTTGCCCTCTCAGGTACCTAAAAAAGCTATTGTAAGATATTTCAATTGGATTGTGCTGCACCTTGTTAATCTCACGGCTGCAAGTCAATAGAGAATTCACCACTGCATCCCAAACTGTACAATGTGCACTAAATATGCCTAAATAGCAACGACACCAATCATGCAGTTTTTGCAGCTCTGAAAATGTAATTATCTGCTGCCTTTTCCTCAACACTACAGAAGCATAATGAGGATTAAAACAAATTTATTGAGCACATCAATGTGACTGTCACATTTGCGGAGTACTGCATACCTCCAAAGCTGACAGAACTAGCCCTGCTGACTGTATCTAGCTAGCTGAAATACATCTAGATAAGCTAAAAGATCATGTATGGGCACTTCCATTGTGTGTATTTATATATGTTCTCTGTATGTTTTATTATGTCATTCTGTGTGTTTTGATCTCCAGCTTCTCAAAAGCATTAGTAACAAATTGGATAGTTTTGGCACAAGCTAATACACAGAGCAACAAACGTACACTCAGAGGTAAACAGACACCCTTTCTTACCCAATATAACAAAGTTTGAAATCTTCCGTGCTTCAACAGCTGTCTATCGCTGTCTATAAATAGGTTGACTATCATTCATTACCGTCCCATCAGATTAGAACACAAACAAATGCCTTACCTGTTTAGCAAGTACAGATATCTATAGTATCATACTGACTCTTTTGCTGACCCTGTTTGGTTTGTGTACCAACCCTTGTTCTTACTTTCTCTCTGCTCTGATTGGCTGCATCTCCTGCCAGTCACCATGTATTCGAAATTCTTTCATGCCTGAAATTGGGGCGTGATGATGTCTGATGCATTCAACTGGTGTATAACATTTACTTACTCAGTGCTGTCCATTACTATTACAGGAAGATTGTGTTCTTAATGCTGTCCTGAGAGAAATAACCTGTGCTTTGAGTAAAGTGATGATGACATTTGCATTTGGAAAATAAGTGAAAGAGTTTTTAGTTTCTGTTTTATTTCGCTCATCTCCTACTGGTGAACTAAATAATATGTGAAAATACTATGCCACCAGGTGTTACTTTGTATAGTAAAGTTGCCTACTATTTAGTCAGTTATGGGACTTGCAGTTTGGGGCATAGCCTGTCCGCCAGTTGTGCTGTATGCTGATTGGCCACCATGGGCCAATCACAGTAAGCTAATCAAAAAAAAATCTCTCGCTTGATGTAAATAAAATATGTGCAGCACCAAAGGGCAGTAGTAGCTCAGTGGTTAATATGTTGGACTTCTAATCAGTCATGAGTTCAAATCCCAGCACTACCAAGCTGCCACTGCTGGGCCCTTGAGCAAGGCCCTCAACTGCTCAGGTGTATTTTTAAAAAAGAGAGAGAGAGAGAGAGAGAGAGAGAGAGAGAGAGAGAACTGTAAAGTATGTGATCTCAAATGTTGTGTAAAATAGCGAGTTTTGTCATCGCTGAACTGAAGAAACCACAAGGTACAAATTTGACTTAAATGTCCTTATAGTTGAAAAGATGAGTTTCTAGCTCCAGAGCCCCTGCCCTGCACAGTCTGACGTTTTCCCTGGCCTCAACACACTTGGCCCAGGTCAATAAGGGCTTAATAATGAGCTAATTCGTTGAATCGGGTGTGTCACATTAGAAGAAAACTTGGGCAAGAAGTCTCCATTACTAGAGTTAAGAACCCCTAGTCAAAAATTATAGTCTACTCATTTAGTAGCAACCCTATTCTCCAATAAAATCAAAACAGTTATGGGATTCAGCCACAAACTATTATAATCATAATATAAACATGATTATAATCTAATATATATATATATATATATATATATATATATATATATATATATATATATATATATATATATGTAATAGGTTATATATTATATAACCTATTATAATCTTTAAATTAAACATAGTCAACTATTATTTAGTGATACTTCTGGCATTCTTTATGAACTGAAATTATTACATTTTTCAACCCCAAATACTCCAAATAAGCTTAATTAGCTTTCTTGCTGCTAGTGCTAGTCTCCTACCTGATCTCCGTACTGTGTCTCTGTAGTACTGAGTCAATCTGATCTTGGTGTGCCTGGCAGAGGGCCTGGAAGCTCCACAGCTGTGTTGAGTCTGCCGAGAGTGTTCCTGAGGCGCCGGTTTGCTCTCCGTTCAGCTTTATCAAGTTTGGATTTACTGCCAGAACAGAAGACCTGCATAAAAAAAATCAGCCAACCAAGTTCATTCACATGATCACTGTAAAACTGTAAAAGTGACATGGACATGTGAGAAATGATTTACATGTCGTTGAATTTTGTCACCACACACAGAAACAGGATAAACCTGAAATCAGTTACCCAATCAAGATGTAAATGAATTAACTATAAGATTTAACAATTAAAATTAGGAGACAGATAGTCAGATAAAACCAGACTCCAAGTATGAAAATAACATGTAATGACATTTAACATCCAGAGGATTAATACAACTGTATCAGGGGAAAATATATTTTCATATCTCGCTTTCTCCCTCTCCCTCACCCTCTCGCTCTCTCTCTCTTCCCCCTACTCCACTGGAGAATATTTACATTGAGCACATGAAATCAGTTAGGAAATGGAGATGAAATGTTTAATGAGTTTGACATTTCAGACCCAGGAGAGTCCGCAGGCCGTCTGCGTGCAGAGCAAAGAGCTTTAGTCAAAGTCGGCTCCTCACAGAGAGAAACGGTGATGACACTTTTGAATTAGAAGTGAAAAGGGCTCTGCTGGCCTCAGTCCAGTGACGAGGCTGCCAATCAAGAGGAGTCCATTTTCCTTTCCTTCTCAAAACTGCACGTCAGACTCAAGTGGTTTGGGCTGTGACAACATTTGTGTGGATGTGCTTGTGTATATACATGTATGTGTGTGTATGGAAAAGAGAAATTGATATATACTTAGAAGACTTGCAATGACTTCTTATTTACATCATGTTCAGTATAAAGTTACTAAACAGCAAACTGCAACTTTGTAAGATTTGGTTTCAGTATGCTTAGTAAAGTAGATGAATTATTAATACTACAATCTGGAATACACATAGTACCTTAATAGTACAGTCTGCTACATACGCTGTAACAGAATTCTCTCATTGTACATCGGATAACACTGAAACACGGCACAGTATGTAGCTCACATGGATGTCAGCACAACTTCACTGATGGATCAAGGATTCAACAGGCCCTCAGTGCAGTAGAGTGTGCCTAAGCTCACAGCTTCATCCATATATCACTTAGTGAATACTTCCCTGCAAACACATGCTCATACAGCAGCGAGATTTATGGAGGTAAAATCCCTCTCCTCTCTCTCTGCTCCTGCTTGCGATATCCTTTGGTGCTTTAATTTTGCTGCTGTTATCATTGGCTGGGGATTAAAAAAGCCGAGGACAGCAGCGAAAACAGAGAGTGTAATACCATTGCTGGCACTGAGGGTTAGACAAAGTTCATCCCAATACTGAGCACGACCTGAGTGAATTCCCCATCCACACACCACACACACTCTTTTATAGACACTCATACAAGACACGTAGAGAGGATTTTGACTGACATCCTTATCACTGTGTCCTGATGTCCGAAATGAAGTACAACAGATACATGTTTAAAAAGTGATGAAAAGTATATATGTTAGTTGCAAATATCTCCTTTTTATCTATTGTTCATGGGATTTGATAGAAATTCAATACAAACTGCTATATACAAACTATACATTATAAATTTAGGTATTTAGAAATTATAAATTTAGAAAAATAAATTATAATACAACTAATTTGACCTACTTAACATTAACACAGTTTAATACTCTCTATACATTTAAATGCTTTAAAAAAAATTTATTATGCAAATTACATCAGCAGATTAATAGGATTTAATTATGGATTTTCTATTTAAGCTAAATAAACTGCACTTGTCACCTTTGTGATCCACCACTTCGAAGCTACAAGTCCCACTTCATCCACAATTTTTAATTTTATCGTTCACATCATTCTGTTTAAGTTCATGTGAAACATAACTGCCAGCGTAGGGCCTAAAGCCATTTGCTTCACAAATATTCCTCTGCTGAGTAAATATTTTAAGAATTACAAGCACTTAAGTCCACGTGCAGATAGATGTCACCGGGTAATCCAATAACTGACACACTGATACACTAGCTAGCCCAGTGATCCTGCCCGGAAACTCCGTGTTAAAGTGGAATGTTTATTCTCCTTGCCTTACCTGATCTATCTCAAGCAATGTGTCTGCATTCATATTACACTCACACTCTGGGACACGCTTAAAATGTTAGTATCTTTTGCTGGAATGTACACATAGCTGTGTCTGCCAGTCCAAGACAAACGTTTCCTTTACAACAGGAGGTGGTGTTTCCCTTCTCATTTATTAAAGAGCTAGGGCTCTCTGATCGGTCACCATAATAATGTCAAGTGGATGTGTGTAGGCGGTTGTTAACATGAGGAACGCAATATATTGGTTAGTCAATAACACGCAGCGTCTACCTTACCTCCAGTTATTCTCCTGCTGTGCAGGATTGTCATTTATGCAAAGCTCCTGAAGACGAGTGCATCCCTGAAGACTCATACAAATGTTCCTCAGCTCTAGAAGAGAGGTAAAGGTGTTTGTATTCTCCCTCACAGCAGAAATAATGATACCTAATCCTATTATACAAATAGATTACACAAATCTAATCTATAGACATGCTTTGTTTATTTAGAAATAAAACTGAGCTACTCTCAGATTGTGGGATTTAATCAAACACTTCCTTACACCAAAGCAAGATATGATGTAAAAGATTGTGTGATTAGCATTAATCTGAGAAAATAAATCAAATGAAAGGTGAATGAGGCCATGTTATGCTATATTTTCCCGACAAAAGTATTACTTTAAGTATTCCTAAAACACTTGTTGATACAATAAGTATTACGTACAATAAAATCTGATAAAATGCCAACAACAGGGAATAATTTACATCAGCAACTAGCGCTATAGAGTAAGAGAAATAAAGGCTCACATCCACTAGTGTGGATATTTTTAAATGTCTTTTTAAAATAGAGGTCAATATGTAAGGGATAAAACACAAGGGACCGGGCTGTTATAGGAAAATAATCAATAATGGGTTAGTGGAGGATTATTTTCCAATAACAGCATGTCCCAAAGTGTTTTATTCCTCTTATACCACAATCATTTGCCAACGATTACAATTTTTTATTTATTAAAGAATGACATATCATACTTTTTGTCCATTTATAGTTACATTCAATGTTGTGAAACATCTACTAAACAAGTTTATAGCTTGCGTTATAGCAGCTATAAACAGCCATTCCCTTACTAGGCTGTCGTCTTGACAAAAAAAATGCAGTTCTCTCTCCTGAAGAGTTTCCCATGGTGGAAAACTGTTCCTTATCTGTTATGTTACCTGTGACTGTTACAAAGCTCTGACATTGTAGACTCCTTGCAATATGTGCTAAATTAATGTCTTCTCGCAGAAAACCATATCAATGATTATACATTTTTATTGTACAGCAATACAGTTTTTTATTCATTTATTATTAGGCTTATACAAATCTATGCTTTAGCTGTTACAATCGAAATGATAATGAATTAGAACATGAACATTACTATAAACCAGTGTGTTGCTTGGCACTGGAGCTGTGCTGTTACAGAACATCAATCAACACCTTCTGAGCATTCAGATTTGAGAATTTAACAGCGCTGTGGAATAAACATAGAACATAATTTGTATAGTTGTTTTCCTACCTGAGAGACAATTGTGACTAACATTAAGTGTCTTCAGTGAAAGCAAGTCCACTAGCAGAGGTAGCTGGGTGATACTGAGAAAGAAATACAACCAACACAGTCAGCGTGATGAAACTGAAAAAAAATGAGACAGTGGAAAAAAAAAAAAAAACGTACACAGAAATAATCACATAAGCTAGACAGCATTTACTCCACAGGTACAGAGCACCCACCTGTTCTGAGGCAGAGACAGGCAGTGCAGCAGAGGCAGCCAGCAGCTTTCCAGGCCATGCAGAGAGCAGATGCTGTTATCATCCAGATATAGCTCCCTCAACAGGACATGGTTCTTAAGCACAGGCAACTACGCCATAGACAGAAAAATAAGTACAAAACAAAACTGCCAAAATACCATCCTGACCATGTCAGGCATTAAATGTCCCATGAGCTGAGGAACATAAGCCTCACCATAAATATGAAACCACAATACCACATTTCTGAGCCCTGAGCCAGGCTGGCAGTGGAAATTGAATTAAAGTGATGGCAGACGCTAATAGGAGGTGAATGGATGAGCCATTTTTAATGTGAGGATGATGTAAACAATAGCTGTCATCAGTAAGGCTCTGTCCTTCCTCAGATCCTACTCTGGTGATTAAAAGGACATCACGTATATATGCATCTATTTTAGAATGGAAAACTTAAAACTCTGAACAGAACTCCTTCATGTGGTTGTTCGCCTCATTTTAATTAACTGAGACACAAAAAAGCACAGTGAAACAAAAATTACTTCAGTTAAAAGGCAATTCAGAATAATGAGATGTCACTAAATATTACTCAGTGTATTGAACTTGCTTGTGAGAAAGAAGTCCCTGATTTTTTCCCCCCTTATTGTGAGATTTACAATATATCCCTATATGATTAGATGTCATTATTATTTAAGGAATACAATCTCTCATTTTCGACATTGGCCTAAAGAGAGTTTTAATCACTAGTAGGTCATGAGAGTGTGTGGGAAATGGCTTGTTTTTAAAGGCCCATGGTGAACGGGGCCAAACATCCATTCTGAGACACCAGAATGGGGCATTAACATCAGAACATAAACAGAGCGTTGTTTAATGTGCATCACAGGCTGCAATATGATATAATAGTGTTAAGTCAAGTACAGTATAAAAAGAGAGGGATACAGTATCGAATGTCATATGTTTCCATTTTCCTTTGTTGAATTTATTTGGCCTTCTTCAGGTTTAATTTCGTTTTCATTGTAACCTATTTTGCATGAACTTCTTTGCATGCTTTGGAACTGAGATCTTGCAGGACAAAACAAAATAGTCACTAGAGCAGGCAGTTTTTATTTTCATGCATGCTGGAGCAGGCAGTCACATATGATGCTCTTGTGACATGGGAGCACATTGGGCACATTTGGTTGCGTTCATATCTTTACCTTCAGTAAATATTTTACATTAAAATTACATTTGCCTGAAGCTTTTATCCAAAGCCACTTACAACTGATATAGGATAAAAATGAGCAGTTGAGGATTAAGAGTCTTGCTCAAGGACCCAACCAAGGGAACTTTTCCGTGCTGGGATTTGAGCTAGCAACCTTCTTATCAGCAGTCCAAAGCCTTAACCACTGAGTTTTAGCCTGATCAGGGTTGCTGTGGTTGAATTAGTACCGATTTGTTTTTATTTTGGGAAACAGAACTAACAGAACTAAGAACTAGTTTATTATAAAATATTCTGCAAAAAAAAAAAAAAACTATGGGAGAGAGCTTCATTAGTCTGAGGGAGCGGGCGGGATTGGTCAGAATTCCTTCAGGAGCAGGCAGGAAAACAAAACACAGAGAACGGCAAGAAAAAATCTAAGGTTTCTAGGGAATTATCTCACCATCCCACCATTTCAGATGTTGTGCTTTTGTTCATGTGGTTGCCTCAGTATCATTTTTAATATAGATTCCCTCTCTGAGAGCTGTTTATGGTTTTTATGATGAGCTCAGAGTGATTAGGATTGTTAATGGTTGCGCACCTCTGTCAGGTTGTTTCCTCTCAGGTCCAGTGTGTTGAGCAGTGCACAGTTCTCCAGGCCTTCCACGTGGCTGAGGTGGTTATACGAGCAATCCAGATGCAAAAGCGTGAAAGCTTCACCGAGTCCTCTCGTGCTGATCAACTGGTTATGATCAACTGTCAGTCGGTGAAGCTTTTTCAGAGATCCCAAACCACCTGACAGAAAAAACACCATTCATATAGGAGAGAGCAAGAAGAAACTTAATATCAGCCAAACAGAAATCTGATTTCAAATCTCCAGAACTGAAAGTAAATATGATTTAAGAGCATTTAACCTTTTGCTTATGGAATATTTATTCATGAATACTGAGTACAGAGTCACAAACGGCTCCTGTTTGAATGCGCAGCTGGAGTGGATACAGAGGAAGCTACAGTAATAAGACAATGATGCCATCTAGTGGGACACAAAACAGCAAGCAATCAGGACTGAAATCTATTCAGCGACAACCCTGATCCAGGACATATTTTGTTACAGTGTTTAGCTCTTTCCTATCATTGCAGATGATACAAGCAGCCAAACAACTGCTCCAGTTTATCTTTTGGAAGACTTTAATTGGATGTCATACTATAGTCAATAATGTCATGGTGAAATAAAAGTAAAACAAATGATAAGCTGGAACAAAACTCCTATCATATTACTTCCATCTTATTTGCACGTGGTCATTTTTTCCATTAATATGGTTGATACTGTAAATGTTCAAAATCAAGATAAGATATACTGAAAAATTGTGCAACTGTAAAAAATGGCCTGGGTCAATGGGACATCTATTGTTAAGCAGTGAAAAGAGCATCAGGGTTAATTAAAAGGTGTTTCATTTAGTCTGAAATCCAGCAGAAAGTGTGAGTAAGGGAAGGCTCGAGACTACTTATCTACTGCACTTGTAATCTAGACAGTTGGCAATGATTTCAAGTATGCTCAGCCTTCGTAATGCACTTACTGATGCGGGAGATGATGTTATGGGAAAGCTGAAGCACAGTCAGGTTAACAGCATCGTCCAGACCGTGGATGCTCATAAGCTGGTTCCTTCCCAACAGCAGGACCTCAAGTCTGGCCAGACCCCCACAGTCAACGTATGTGATATTGTTTTCCTTAGAAAGAACAGGAAGCTTTCAAAGACAGGACGCTTGTGCAAACACAACAACCATTCGAGAGCACTGGTGCATACCTGTAAGTCAATATGCTGAAGTTCATTACACTGGCTAAGTCCATCCAGGGCCTGAAGTCTGCATCGCCTGAGCGTCAGACTCTGCAGTCTGGTACACTCAGACAGTGTGGAGAGACTGCAGCCGGACAAATCCTCCAGAGTTACCGAAGTCACCTGGTGTGGTGTTGAAAGGAGATTTCATTTTACCACTGTTCAGGATTTAATTACAATATTACTACATGCTTATATCTGTCTTATTAAGAAGCATTTTACATAAGGGAGATAAATAGAGAATTAACACCATGTAGCAGGTTGCATATACTGCCTACGTACTTATACCACAGAGTTTAATGCTCAATTCTGATTGGTCAGAACGTGGTGATTAAATTTCTACAACAGCAGCACTGACAATAGTTCAGCTGCAACTCACTGGTTTATATTAATGTGCTCTTTCAAACACATTATGATTTCTACAACTCCTATAACTTACACATGCCAAACGCTTCAAATAAACACATAAGAAAATGTGTGTAATAATCTGTGAGGAGGAAGGAGTCTCCAGTGTCAGTGCTTTGTAACGGTAAGAGGTAAAGCTGTAACTTTAAGTTTTTCGATATGGGAAAGTCTTCAGAACAGAGGGCTTTGCAGTGTCTCAGTAACATGACAAACTGTATTTTTCTTTTGTCTTATTAGCTTCGAGAGAAAGAAAAAGAAAAAAGAGAGGCTGGTGAGGGAACATTTAGAGCTGCTATAATGTAAGTGAAAACATTACATTAAATGTAACTATAAACAAACAAATAGTATGATGAGTCGTCCTTTAGTAAATAAAAATAGCAATTTTTGGCAGATTACTTTGGTATAAGAGGAACAAAACACTTCAGATATTCAAATATTATTGGAAATTAATCAACTTCGGGGTGGTAACGGTAACTCTGCTTTGCGTCAGGCCACATCACAAATAGACTCCAAATACAGTGGATAGAGATTAGGATTGCTGTTCTTACAAAATAATAATAATAATAATAATAATAATAATAATAATAATCCATCGTAACTAAGGACTCTTTTACAGTTTCTGCTGCTACCTGTTTAAGAGAGCTCCAGGGTCCGGACCTGAGAACAGTGTCCACAGGTAAAGGTAGCAGGCTGTGTCCTGAAGCTCTCCTGTGTCCCCTCTTCCTGGGTGGGGCACCGAGTCCCTTCCTCTTGTTCTGCACGGAGAGCTTGGACCAGGGAGTGCAGTTCATCATCCAGGCTAATCGCTTCTGCTCAGTGCTGTCAGGCAGACATGCAGAGCTCGAGTCATCCAGAGCACGCTGCGGCCCTCCGCTGTCTGCTGCACTTTTCTCTTCAGACGGACTCAGTGTTACACTGCTGTTACCAGCAGTCAGAGTGGGCAGGGCTGATGCTAGATGAGAGCTGAGCTGCTCGTCTTGATCACTTCTAGAGGACAGAGTCCTGACCAAGAAACGTCTGGACATATTGACTGACTGAGAAAGACAAAGCTGGGATACATTATCTCCAAACTTCTCATCTTTTCCCCATTTCGTAGTATTCTCGCTCTCCTTGTCAGTCTCTGGATTTTCCATCTGATCAACAAGTCCTTTTACATTGTCCTTAATTATATTTCTTCTTCTTCTTCTTCTTTCCTCCATATTCTGTCCATCATCATTTCTCTTCATTCCTATATCCTCTCCTTTGTTGTCCTTTTCCTTAAGCTTAGCTCTTTGCTCTTTCTGCATTTGCTCAGTTTCATTCTCTTTAAGTTGTTCTTTTTGCTTTAATCTAATCTCTTCTACCACTCTTTTTTCATTCATCCTTTGTTGCTTTTCCTCTTCCTCTTTTCTTTTTATTTCAGCATCAGTCCTCTTTTCTTCCTCCCCTTCTTTTCTTTTCTTGTTCTCCTCCACTCTCCTCTCTTCCATTCGTTTCTGCTTCTCATCATCCTTTCTTTTTCTTTCGTCCTCTGCTCTCTTTGCTTCTTCCGGCCTTTTTCTTTCCTTCTCTTCCGCCACCTGTACTTTCCTCTTTTCCTCCGCCGCTCTCCTGATTTCCACGCTTTTCTGCTTCTCTTTCTCTTTTCTTTTTCTTTCATCCTCAATCCTATTTGCTTCTTCTACTTCTTTTCTTTTCCCCTCCCCTTCCACTTTCCTCCCTTCCATCTCTTTCTGCTTCTCCTCATCCTTTCTTTTCCTGTCATCCTCAATCCTCTTTGCTTTTTCTTCTTCTTTTCTTGCCTTCACCTCATCCTCCTGTACTTTTCCCCTTACCTTCTCCACTGTCCTCTCTTCTATCTTTTCCAGTGATTCCTCCTCATCTTTTCTTTTTATTTCATCCTCGATTCTTTTTGCTTTTTTCTTCTCTTTACTTTTCTTTTCCTCATCCTCCTGTACTTTTCTCATTTCCTCTTCTACGCTCCTCTCTTCCATCCTTTTCTGCTTTATCTCCTCTTTTCTTTTCTTTTCATCCTCTATCCTCTTTGCTTCTTCCTTTTCTTTTCTTCTCTGCTCCTCCAGCTCGCGCTCTCTCTCCAGGCGATGGCGTTCCTGTTCCTTGGCTCTCTCGTACTCGGCTCTTCTCCTCTCTGCCTCTTCTCTGTGATGCTGTACCTCCTGCTCCACCCTCCTTCTCTCCTTCTCCCACTCCATCTTCATCCTTTCCTCCCTCTGTCTCCTCCTTTCCATTTCTTTCCTCTCCTCCTGTCTCCTCCTCTCCTCTTCTCTCCTCTTGGTCAGCTCTTTTTTGCTCCAGCGACGCACCAGTGTCCCTCTGAAAGCTGCCTGTAGCCTTGTGGCAGCTGCAGTGCATCGTGCCTCAGTTCTCCTCCTCTCTTCCTGCTGTACTTCCTCAAAAACTCGCCTCTCCTCCGCTATCTGTTCTTCTAATCTCTTGATCAGCTCCTGAGACAGATTCATACACAGCCATATTGTAAAAACCTATTCAAGCAGTTTGTGTATACATTCAATACTAAAGTGTGCTGAAAGGATATAGAATTTTTGGTATGGTCATATTGTGAACAGGAGTCCTGGAATGAGCATAAAAAAAATCTAAATGTACTGATTATGGCATTACAACTGTCAATAGGCAAGGAATTAAACACAATCTGGCACGCTGTTATACAAACATAATCAAAAACGGGGATAACAGCATTCTCTGAAGTGTTTTATTCCTCTTGTATGACAACAATTTGCCAACGATTTTTTAAAAAATACATTAGAGAACAATATAATCATACTTTTATCAGTTTACAGCTACATTTAATGTTGTGGAACATCTGCAAAACAGTCATTCCCTCACCAGTCTGTCTGGTCTTTCCTCTTAAAGTTAATAAAAGATAAAAACGCAGCTTTGTAATATTACCAGGAAACCAGAAAGTCATCTTTCCCGAAGACTCTTCCTGGCAGAAAACTTACTGACAGTTACAAAGCACTAATATGGAGACTCCTTCCGTAAATAATAAATTAATGTTTCCTTACAGAAGGCTTCACTGTATCAGTGAGCAGACATTTTTCTTTGTTAGATAGAAACACATTTTTAATATGTTTATTATAAGGCTTAAATTATGTGGATTGTCTGTCATACAAGTCCCTGTGAAGGAACTGCTGCTATAGAAACAATAACACAGTAGACTGAATGCATTAATACAAACCTGAGATTGTCTTGCAGCTACACTACTGTCAGAGCTGTGCTGTTATAGAATATTAATCAACACCTTCTGACCAATCAGAGAATTCAACAGCACTGTAGTGTAAAATACTATTAGTTAACAGTAATTTACTTTAACCATTACTTCACATACAATAATTTCCTGGTAACTGCAGGCAAAAAAAAAACTTTACTTTACTGGTAAGTGTACAGTTAATTCTAAAATTAATACATTTTATTTATATATGACCTTTATTACCAAATTTTTTATCAATTTCTGTATATTTGCTCTTTGATTTTATGTAACAAAACTTGTGCAAGAAT
Source organism: Pangasius djambal (assembly GCA_022985145.1). Taxonomy (NCBI): domain Eukaryota; kingdom Metazoa; phylum Chordata; class Actinopteri; order Siluriformes; family Pangasiidae; genus Pangasius; species Pangasius djambal. The sequence continues at coordinate 11,206,108 of CM040980.1, read as the reverse complement.
ATAACATTTTCCTTATTTTTTTTATTTATTTATTTTTTTTACAGGGAAAACAACAAAATTGTTTGCTAGAATAACAACACCCTTTTAGCTAACTAGGTAATCAGCATCAACTCACCAACTGTTCAGCTGAATTAGCTTTAGCTTATATTGCTAATATATTTTGTAGATGAATGACACAGAACTGTTAACGGATATGCAAAAAGGCTAACTTCAGTAAAATGTAGTAAACAGCCAGTTAAACATTTTACATTTTATTCATGGCTAGCTTATTAAGTTTATATAACGGGGCTGTTGAATTCTCAATTCTGATTGGTCAGAAGGTGTTGATTAATTTCTGTAACAAGGCAGCTCGGACAGTAGTGCTGCCTGTAATTCAAATCACAGGATTATATTAATGCTCTAATACTAATTCATTATAGTTTTTAGAGCAACAACTTAAATGGGGATTTGCATGATGGAGGCTCCACATACCCAGACTTTAAAAAAACAGTAATCAGTGATATGGTTTCTGAGAAGAGGTATTTATTTCACATTTTTGGAAGGAGTCTCCAGTGTCAGGGCTTTGTAACCATTAGAGGTAAAGCTGTCTCTTTGCGTTTTACAGCACAGGAAAGTCTTTAGGACAGAAGGTTTTACATTTTGCGGTTTCTCGGTAACATTACAAGCTGCAGTTTTTTTTGTCTTATTAATTTGAAGAGATCATTGACAAATCGCTGTGGTATAAAAGAATAAAACACTTCAGGACATGCTGTTACTGGAAAATAATCAACTTCAGTGTGGTAATGGCCTTCTGCTTCACATGGAGCTGCATCACACCACCCCATCATTGATTATTTTCCAATAACAGCACATCCAGATGTGTTTTATTCCTTTATTAGAGTTAACAACTAACGTTCTGAAAAAACACTCTGAAGGTGCATGGAGAGTGATCCCCGAATGCACTGCAATTCCTGTACACATACACATCTCTACACACATACACTCGATGCATAGCATTTAACAATAAAATAAAATAAAAATATTTTCCTGCTAGAGACAGCGGCACATTTATGGGCAGGTATTTCTACAGTGTTCAACCTCACCTGCTGTTCGACCATTTCAAGTTGAAGACTTTGGCTTATTTCACCATCTCCTTCTACAGCTTTCAAATATTCCAGCTGTAAATAAATAGCAAAAAAATTTGAAACTGATTGAGTTTTCTTTCGTTCACCAAAGAGAGATTTCTCGCAGATCCTTTACAGATAAATGTACCTGATGAGTTGCTTCGGTCCTCCTCAGCTCCTCCTCAAACTGCTCACTTCTGCGCCTCCTCTTCTCTTCCTCCTCTCTCGCTGACTTCAGACACTGCTCCCTCTCAGCCTCGAGCTCAGCCAGTCTCTGCTCCTCCTCTTTCCTCAGTCGCTCCTCCAGCATTCTCCATTCAAACATGAGCTGTCTTTCAGAATCCTTGTGTGTCTCATATTCAGTATCTGAAGTCAATAAATACATTCATGTGTTTCAGAATACTACAAGTTCATCAAAAAGAAATCTGCACGCAAAAAATAACCAACCAAAAGACAAATTCTATAGCTATTGGTAGAATATCAAATCACAGCTGATATATTTCAGTAACCTATTTTTTCATATTTATTTACTTTTGGTAACAGATTACTGAATTTTGATTGCCACAGCTATTGAACACCATCTGAACCAGCAGAGGTCGCTTTAACCCGAGTACTGACTTACACACACACACACACACACACACACACATATTAACTACTTCCCAACCCTGAGCCCCCTGTCCTATACCTTTTAGTGTTTTCCTCACCTCTAACACACCCACTTCAGCTCAGGAAGAGAAGTTTATGAGCTGATTAGTTTAATCTGTACGCTACAGAGTCGAGCAATACTAAGTGTGTTGAAAGAATCTTCAGTGCAAGCATCAGGGTCTTTTTTTTTCATTAGAGTTTTTAGGCTTAATTCCATGGTATCCAGCTGAAGTCATCCACTGAATAATGCATGAGACTTGGGGATAAACGGTCTTCAGTAAGTGCAATCTTTAGGCTATCCAAATAAGGCCATCCAAAGCAATCGTTCTCTAAGGTGAAGGAAGCCCCAAGCAGAAGTGGAGTATCAGGATGGCCCAAGCTGCTCCGGAGTGCCGAATTTGGTTTCAATGTTGGCTTTACAGACTGGCGCAGTGGCTCAGTGGGCAGCTGTGCCACCTCACACTTCCAGGGATTCCAGTTCCACATGTTCAATTTTTCCAGAATTTCACATGTTCTCCTCGTGTGCGGTGTGGGTTTCCTCTGAGTTCTCTGGTTTTGCCTCTACATCACGTAAATACTGTACTACATTAACTATAATTGCACTACCACACCCTACCGCACTACCTCATCCTCACACACTGTACAGTGTAATTTACATAGCATAACATTATATATGTCCTGGCGTCTCTTCTATCAGTTGCACTAAGACTGTACTGTAAGTTATTTTATACACTTGTATTTATACATTTTTATACAGTTTTCTCCCTAAATCACATGTATGTTGTATTATATTGTAACTGTGTTGGTCAGATTGCTACTAATCAAAATGTTATCGCCTGTGCAATGCAAATTAAGAATCTTATCTTGTCAAGGTATGAAAGAGTGTGTGCATAGTGCACTAAAACAGAGTGGTGTCCCGTTCAGGGTGATCAGGTGATCAGAATAAACTGCTTACTGAAGAACGAATGAATTTTGGTTTATGTACATTATCTGGCCAAAATTATGTGGACACTTGACTATCATTCCATATTTGCTTTTTCGAACATCCCAATCCAAAGTTGGTTCCCTTTTGCTTTTATAATAATCTCCATTCTTCTGGGAAGGCTTTCCACTAGATTTTGGAGTGTGGCTGTGGGGATTTGTGCTCATTCAGCAACAAGAGCATTAGTGCAGTCAGGCAGTGATGTCAGGTGAGAAGGCCTGGGGTTCAGTCAGTGTTCCAGTTCAACCCAAAGGTGTTCAGTGGGGTTGAGGTGCAGGACAGTCGACTTCTTCCACACCAACCTCAGCAAATCATGTCTTCATGGAGCTCTCTTTGTGCATGTTGTCATGCTGGAACATATTTGGGCCCCTTAGGTTTAGTGAAGGGAAAGTGTAATGCTAAAACATACAAAGACATTTTAGAAAATTATGTGCTTTCAACGTTGTGGCAACAGTACAGGAAAGAACCACATATGGGTGTGATGGTCAGGTGTCCACAAACTTTTGGTAACTTTGGCAATACTTTGATATTCTGAATTTGGAACATTTTGAATCTTGTCCTGCCCAGTTTCTATAAGCCTTCAATTGGCTCCTATCATCCACTTTGTCTTTGCCACATTAATTAATTACATACTCATAAATTTGTCTTAGGAAGGCAAAGAAAGCAACAGTGATGCATAGAGATAATGAAGCGCTCTCTCTCTCTCTCTCTCTCTCTCTCTCTCTCTCGCTCGCCTTACTTCCATCATGCAAACCAACCATAATCTCCATTCAAGTCGTGAGTTTCACATGGGGGGCCTACTTGCTCTTCAATTTCAGACATTATCTGTAAAAATACAAACACATATAAATACATATATTTACAGAATTTCTTTTGTTTGAAATCACATCAGGGAAAACACATCAAGGGCACAATTCAGCCACCCTTCCCTTCCTCACAAATGAGTCAGAGGTTTTTACAATCACATCCACTTCTAAGACCACTAAGCCACAATAAGACAATAAACTATGGCTTACTCTTTCCTTCAGCTTTAATGGATCCTCAAAATTAGAGCCTAGTTCACTCAGAAGATCAGCATGCTGACCCGGACTGAACATCTCGTTATACATGGTCTCTGCACATAGCATACATTAAAATTAAACTGTAACAACAGCTAAAAAAAACTTTTTTTTTTTTCCTGAAAGAAAATCTCATCAGCCCTCACCGAGATCATCAAGATCTTCAAGGATGAGTTGCTCAACAGTATTCAATCTGTTACTTGAAGCTTTAAAGTAGGTGAGCACTGAGTCAGGAAGGTCATTCTCTAGCTGTAGTTTGAAAAGAACAAATAAAGAAAAAAAACCAATGCAAATACAAAGTGAGGGGGGAAAACAGACATGAAGACAACATTAAATAACAAAATAAATGTCTAGTTAATTCAAACAGAAGCTAGCTTGTCAGCTACATAAAAGATGATTAAACTTTTACTGAACATACTGTAGTTATACATTAGGCACACACACACACACACACCTTTTCATTAGATGCAGTGAAATCCTCCTCAGTGTCTGTGTCACTGTCAGAGCCCATGTCAGAGAGATTCACACTCAGCTTGTCCAGCTCTTCTTCTATAACTTTTTCAATGTCATCTGCATCCATCCTAATCAGAATAAAGTTAATTCTAGTCTGTTTATGTAGTTAACACCATCTAGCCTTACCTTGGCTTACCCAGCACCAGGGGTTGAGAAAACTTGAGTAATTGTGCCTTTCTATAATACTTAAGTATTATTTTGGCATATTTATTCTTTACTTGAGTATAATTGAAATTGAATACTTGTACTCTACTTAATTACGTTTCCAAAAAAAAAGCATTCTTTTTACTCCTTACATTTTACTTTCAAAGTACTCATTTACAAATCTCAAAGGTCTTTTTCTCAGTCAGCCAGTGACTGAATGCTATATGCTATATGTCAATCGAATGGGCTCAGTTTAGCATCCAATCATATCAATTCAACATCCAATCAGGTTCTTCGATGTAAGAGTCAAGAATTGCACCAATTCATTGTCTAACATGATCTTCTCACGCTGCACAATGTAGTTAGTGCTCTAACTATCTGTGTGCATTTGAAGATTGATAAGCCACCAGAACTTGAGTATAGTTAAGTTTCAAACTCAGTTTGTCACAACTGCAGTGTCTACGTGGTCCCAAGATTTTTATATTTGCATATAATTGTTTGTGCAGATGCTTGTGGTACTTTCAGTTGTTTGGAAATTGCTCCAGAGGAGGAACCAGACTTGTGGAGGTTCTGAGGTCTGGGCTGAGTTGCTTTGATTTTCCCTTGGTATCAAGGGCAAAAAGGCATTGACTCTAAAGTTCGGCCCTTTTACAGCCACAGGTACACTCCCAGTTAACTCCTAATTATAACAGTTGACCAATCAGAAGCTTCTAAAAGTCATTACACAATTTCTGGAATATTCCAGACTGTTCAAAGAGACGGTCAACTCAGAGTATGTAGACTTTTCCCACTGGAATTCTGATATAGTGAATTAAAGCTGAAATAAATTTGTCTGTAATCGATTCTTTTAAAATGAACTGTGAACAGATGCTGTAATTGACTTGCCAAAAGAGACGTATAATAACATGAAATGTGGGGAGTTGTGAAAAACATGAAGGAGAGAACCAAGCTTCCTCTGTGTGTGACTCCAACCTTGTTAGATACTACAGGAAGAGACTCAGTGCTGTTATTCTCTCAAGGGAATGCATCACACTCTGGTACTCACTGAGGACTAAAGTAAGCCTTTTCTGTAAAGGGTGTGTTTGCTGTCAAGGTCATGACACACATTTTCACACTAAATGAAGAAAGTTTTGAAATTAATATTCTTCGTAGCTATAGTCTTGGTAACAGAGTTAAGTTGGTAAGATAAATACTAATTAATGACTTACTAATTACTTATTAAATAATTGATTGGTTAAAAAGGCAAGTAGAGGATTGGACTTGTCTTTTTTATGTGAAGATTTAAAAGGTCATGATGAGGTAATTTCCTGTTTATTACAGGATGTTTTCCCTCTTACTTTAGCAGAGCAAATAGTTTTCTGTAAAAAGTTTGCATATACATATTATGTAAAATAGGTTAATGATGCAAATGAATGTTTTCACTCCTGAAGGACAAGTATATCAATCAAACCATCCAAAAAAAATAAAGATTTTAGACTTTATTTGTATTATTATATTTGTCCCGCAGGTTGCTTGTTCACAAGGTATTGGTGTTACCAAGTTATTGGTATTTTAAACATATATTAGAATTACTTTATATTATGTTTAAATTCTATAATAAGACGATTTTGTAAGAATAGTCTGTAATAAGACAAAGTTACACTATTTTATTTGTTGCTGTTGTTTTCTCTAACTCTCTAGCCGCAAGCTTCAATGCGGTCTTGTAAAAACGGAGCCACGCGGAGGAACAGGCGCTAAGGCTGAATTACAAATAACTCGTAATCCCTACATACGTGCACTTCAGAGTTAATGTCATAAAGGCTTCTAAACCACATGTAGTGCACTCAGTGTCCAACAAGGACGCATTTGGTATTCAGCTACAACGAATCACACTGCACTAGCCTTCTGAGTTTCATTGTGTTACATAAACAGCAAAACCGTTAAATAAATACCTTTCGTATAACCTTGGTCCCTGATGTGATGAAACTTGAAATCCAAATGTTTTGCTCTTATTTAACACTAATTAACTAGAGCAGCTCGAGCCAGTGCGCTACTAGCGTCTGCGGCTCTGCAGAGTCGTGGTTGCCATAGAAACCAAAAAGTACAGGGCGGTGTGAGGGACAAACGACGTGCTCAAAGATTTTTCATATTATTCCATACTATTTCGGGACAAAACACAAAACGCAAGGAGTAATTTGCGTTTCCTTAGGATACGTCTGCTAGCACCCTCCACACTTAGCATGTAGCACCAATTTGAGTATATGGATAAGCAGTGTGTTTGGATGCATAATGTGGTAAGCAACAGAAGCGGCACGGGTCTTCTTCTTCTTCTCCGGATTAAGGCGGTTGATATTTAACGTTAAGGCCACCTACTGGACTGGAGTGTGGGTACTTACATATGTCAATATTTAAACTATTCTTTTCTTTCTATTTTCCGTTTTTATATCCTATTCGCCAGTCCGCTAAGAGTCTGTCTGCGTCCCGCAAGACTACAAACCACGCCCATTACAAGGAACGCCTACTAGCAAATCACACTACACAACATTACCACGCCCCCTAACCCTAACCCAGCGTTTCACGTATTTATTATGGGCGTAACTTGTGATAGTGGGCGTGTCTTGAAAGGGGCGTGGTTTGTATTCCCGACGGATGTTTTGTGTATTTGTTGTGGGCGTAATTTATAATAGTGGACGTGTCTTGTAAGAGGCGTGGTTTGTAATTATGTAATTCTGTAATTTTGTAATTCAAATACGTATGTTTTACGTATTTATTACGGGCGTAACTTGTGAAAGTGGGCGTGTCCTGTAAGGGGCGTGGTTTGTAATCCTGCAGGACGCAGACGGATACACTTGGCCAGTCCAGCATCCCTTAAAAATGTAAATACTGCTGTTCTAACTCTTTGTGATTCTCCCTGTAATGGATTCTTTAGATTCAGCTACTCGATTCCTATTTCTCTTAAACTACTTTTCAGTTTCTCTCCTTTTAATCTTCAGTCTCTCAATACTGAATATATTCTAACAGTACATGTTCCACTGTTTCCTCCTCCTGACATTCATCACACCTGCCTGTATTGTGCTTTCCTATTATTTTTAGTACTGAGTTTAAACCACAGTGAATTAGGAGTCTTGTGAATATTATTTCTTCTTTCCTGTTTCTTCATCTTGCCTAACCTTCTTCTGGATGTTCAAAAGATTCCTTCCCTGTCCCTCATTCTTCCAGTTGTGCTGCCTTTTCTTACTCATTGCTTTCCATATAAAAATGTTCTATTTCTGTTTTACGTATTGCCAATTCCAAATCTGCTCTGTCCTGTAAAGCTGCTTGTTTTGCTGCTTCACCTGCCACCTCATTTCCCTCTGTTCCCTGATGTGCTGGAACCCACATAAATGTAACTTGGATTCCTGACTACTCTAACTGTGTGTGTGTGTGTGTGTGTGTGTGTGTGTGTGTGTGTGTGTGTGTGTAAAATGCCTCATTCAGAATGTCCTGCCTGCTGTGTGATTGTAAGCTGGTTAATGCTGATTTAGAGTCTGAGCATATGACTACTTTCCCTAGCGTACTCCGCTCTATAAACTGTAAAGCTAGCGCTACTGCAATCATTTCTGCAGTGTTTTTTTATTCTTTAATTTTCAGCTTTGGTATTACAAATGCTGGTCCTACATGACCTGCTTGTTGATCTTTAGGCCCATCTGTAAATAATTGTATGTGTTTTTTTTATAGTCTTTTTATCTTAAACTCTATGTTTTTTTGTTTTCTTTCTTATCTGTAATACTGTGAAATCGATTTCTGCCACTTTGGTGTGTTTAGAGATATCACACTGCTATTTTGTCAGCTGTCCACCCAAAGCATTCTTTCTTTGCTTTCTCTCTTTCCCCAGCATTCCTGTAGGACTCTCTTAGACGTGTGATGTTCGTAATGCCCTTTAAGATTAGCCCAGTAATTTGCAATCAGTTGCTGTCTTCTTATGGTTAATGGCATTTCCCCATCTCAACATGCAGAGCTGCACTGGATGAGGTTCAGGATGCCCCACTGCATATTCCTAACACCTGTGACTGAATTCTGTCTACTTTTCCATTTAGTGTCTTAGATGCTGATCTATATTCTGTGGCCCCATAGTCTATAACTGATTGAATCATAGCAGTATAAATAGTTTAAAGTTCTGACCTTTTGCGTCCCCATTCTACTCCCATGAGGCATCTTATTCTCTATGATTTTTTCCTATATGTACAGCCCATGTTAGATTTTTTTTTTCAGAATGAACCCCTAAGAACTTGAATGTATCAGTTCTCTCCAGGTGTCCTCCATATAACCTTAACCTTGCTTCTCCCCTTACCTTCCCTCTACCTTTTTCCTAGTAAATGTTACTGTCTTCGAGGCTTAATGGTTAGCCCCTAGTGGTTAGGCTTAATGGTTAGCACATTTGCCTCACACCTCTGGGGCTGGGGGTTTGAATCTGCCCTGCCCTGGGGGTTTTATTGTCTACCCTGTGTGCTCAGAGTTTGCATGTTCTCCCCGTGCTTCAGGGGTTTCCTCCAGGTACTCTGGTTTCCTCCTCCTGTCCAAAGACATGCGTTGTAGGCTGATTGGCATTTCCAAATTGTCTGTAATGTGTGTGATTTGGCACCCCATCCAGGGTGTCCCCTGTCTTGTGTGCTCCAAGTTCCCTGGGATAGGCTCCACCGTGATCCTGTGTAGAATAAGCTGTATGGAAAATGGATGGATGGATATTACTGTCCTAGTTTTTTCCACAGAAATCCTAAACCCCCACTGCATTGCCTACCCTTGTATTAACTGATGGCCTCCTGGAGTTTTCCCACTGCGTACACTAAGTTTCTCCCTTGTTTCCATATAGCCCCATTGTCTGAGAACAGTGGCCCTACTGTATCTCTGGGTCTCTGTCAAAAAATATCATTAATCATAATGGAAAACATTGGGGGACTTATTACACTTCCCTGGGGTGTTCTATTGTATACCACATAACTTTTTGAAACTGTTTTTTCCAATTATGAGCCTTATAGTTCTTTTGTCTAGAAAGTCTTTAATCCAGTTGACCAACTCTCCTCCTAATCCCATTAAGTCAAGTTTTATCAGTAAACCTTCTTTCCACATCATGTCATATGCTTTCTCAATATCCATAAATGCCACTACCACTGCCTCCTTATTAACCTGGGCTTTCCTAATTTCTCCCTCCAGGCATACAACAGCGTCCATGGTTCTCGTACCCTTCCTGAAACTGGGGGTGAAAACAGGGGGTGGAAAACAACCCCCTGCTCTCCAAAACATGGTTAAATCTCTCTGTGATCATTTTCTCCATTAATTTACCACTATGGGATGCTAATGCTATAATGGCCTATAGGTAGTTGTTTGAGATGGATCGTTTCCTGGCTTTTTAATTGGCATCACTGTAGCTTCCTTCCACTTACTGTGCAGTTTTCCTTCTTCCCATACTTTGTTATACAACACAAGGATTTTATTCAATGTTTTATCTCTTAACTGATAAACGGGATATTTCATCCCATTTTTCCTAGTGCATTATTTAATGCTATTAATGAAAAAGGCGCATTTAGTACATCTTCTTCTCCTTCCTTATATAGAGCTTCTTGATATTTATCTTTTATTTCTCTACTTCTTCTTCCTTCCTCTAATATGTTCTCACTGCTATGGATATTGACAAATGTTTTATCTAGCAACTCTGCCTTTTTATTATCTGTAACTCATGTATCATAACAGGATATTCCCAGTGTTACCCAACTCCATTCATTTTTCTTATCATACCCCATACCACTTCTATAAGTGTTGTTCTTCCTATACTTGAACAAAATTCTCTCCAGTACTTCCTTTTTGCCTTCCGCACCGTTCTCCGCACCAGATCCTGCGCTCTTTTGTATTCTATTAACTTTTTGAAATTGTGCGTTCTTCATGCCACTCTAAAGGGTACTAAGTTTTTCTTTCCTTTCATATTACTATTAGGAATTCTGTTTGATGCTCTTATTACCGTGTTCTTTATTTCTTCATTAAGACTGTCTATATCCATTTCTGTATTGATTATATCTGCTTCCTGTCCACATACTTGATGACATCTTTCCCAATTGGCTTTTTCAAATATCCATCTTGCTATTTTCTCTCCTTATTCTACCTCTTTGTTAATGCCTACTTTGCAAATAATAAGAGAGTAGTCACTTCCAGTTCCACTTCCAGATTTTTGCTATTCTGTTTGATGCTAGTGTCATGTCTAGCGCTGATTTGTTGCCTGTTGTTATATTAATCCTTGTCCCTCTTCCATCGTTCAAACATATCAGCCCTTTCCTGTATAGCAGCTCTTCAATTATTTCCCCAATCCCACCTGTCCTCCTTCTTCCTCACAGTGTGCTGTGTACATTAAAATCTCTGCAGCCATATGAACATGACAGTTCCTTGCTCCAAAATCCTTTCTATTGATTTCATTTCTTTTATTCTGTAAGGGTTGTAATAGTTGATTATACTTAGTGGCTTTACCCCTACCTATATTTCTACTGTTACATATTCTGACTCTCTGCCTTTCTCTATCTCTCTAAATGTTATCCTTTCTTTATAAATGTACCACACCTGCCTCCTACCTCATTTCCCCTGTCTCGTCTTGTTATTGTGTATCCCTGTCAGGCTGAATTCAGACACAGTAGCAGCTCTGAATGAGTGCTATAAGAAGCCATATCAACTAGTACTGTGAAAATAAGCCCGTTGAACTGAATCTGACAGATATTCATAGAATTGAAATTCTCAGAATATTTTCAGTTACCGGAACCAGAGTCTGAGCTGAGACACGTCCCATGTCTACTGATAAAAATGGATTTCTTAGATGTGGTCAAACTTCAGGCAGTACGCCTAAAAACATCAGGAGCAGTACAGACTGGACAGTATCAGCGCAGGACTACATCAACCATCAGCCCTAGCATGTCACATGACCCTGTCACATGTCTCACCGTGCACTGACACCTGTTTTATGTTACCCCTAATCATGATTTTGGTTTCTTACTGCACGTTTCTTTAACAAAGTCTGCACTTGCATCTGCCGGTTCCTGCATCACATGACAATCACCACATCTCAAAATTATATTTTGGTTTAAGCCATGTTTCTTGTCAGATATAATGACTGGTTTCTGTTACATTCCCTCAACAAAATACTTGAAATCCTGCCCATTAGCCAGTAAACTCCTAGCATTCCACCGAAGTAGGGTGATCATTATTATTATTACCTTATACATGTTACTTGACTTGGCTGATTTGCCTGAGAAGCTAGATCATTTCTTATCTTTTCCCATGTCAGCCCTCTCTCTCAGCAGCACTAGCTACTATTCGTATCCTTTCTGTCTTGTGTTTGGATCCCTCTGTTCCGTTGATAACCTCTGCTATAAATGCAACCAGTTTCCTAACATCTATGTACTATATTTGTGTCTTCTTGTTTTCTTGACATATTGATCGGTTTAGGTACGTCTCCTCTTACCTTCTTAACTGCCTCAGCATAGGACATCCTGTGATAAGTTTTAAGCTTCTGCATTTGTAACTCTCTTAATTATTTCACAACCTCCGTAAGCTACGTTATGTTTTCCTCCACAGCTACAACACTTGGGTTCATTTGCTTTAACAGGGAAAATGGCAAGCACATCACACACAACACTGTTGCCAAACTGGGAGCCAAAGTTGGAAGAGACAATTCCATGTGTGTTTACAAATGGCAATGTTGTAGAGGATGTTGTGTAAATAATGTAAATAGTTAATAATGTAAATAGTTTTGTAAATAATGTAAAATAATGAATAGTTACATTTTGCTAAAAAGTGTTAATTTCCCCTATGTATGGAGACTTTTGGAACACCCTGTATAAGAGGAATCATATATTCAGTTCATATCTGATCAACTTTCAGTGCTTTCTCTATTTGTGCCACATTCTTCCAACATATTAACAGCCTTCCATCTCGGCATACTGTAGCTTGCGAAACCTCTCCTGCTGTTTGTTTGTTTTTCAGTAAGTTTCAGTGGATTCATTCCACCCTCTTTAATAAATTTTAAAAGAATTTTAATAAAGATTTACTTCTGTCCCACACCACCTCACCCATTGCAGAACTTGAGTCACTGTCTATGTCATAACTGCCCTGGCTGTTTTTCCTCTTTTCCCCTAATTCACTAGATCTACATTACATTTATAACATTTATCCCTGATCCAGAGCAACGTACATTCATCTCATTTATACGACTGAGCAGATGCAGGTTAAGGGTCTTGCTCAAGGGCCCAGCAGTGGTATCTTGGCATTTGAACTCACAACCCTCCGATCAGCAGTCCAATGTTTTAACCACTGTTAAGTAGTTAACATCTTAACCAACTGAGCTACCACTAGCTACCACAAGTAAATTCCATTTGCCCTTCACTACTTTATCCACTTCCACACCCATTGTCTTTCCATCTCATATCCATTCACAGTCCAGTTGTGTCTAACCACCTCACTTTTCTTCTTTTTTCTTGGTGTGTTCAGTAATCTTCGCAATTTTTCTGATATTTACTGATATACTGTTGTTTTAACTCTGTTTCCTCCACCTATAATGTCTCCCCATACAAGCCTCCATCAACCACACGGTGCTAAAAGATTCGTTGCTTAACGATTCATTCACTTGCACTTACAGTTTGCCCAGACAGATGTGTACAGTACAATGTGATAGACTTCATTTCATTCAATAAAGTGCGGTGGGTTTGTGATGACTCACTATTCATTGACAGAGTCAGATATAGCAGTTACTCATTTAAACGCTTGTACTGAGTTTATGAGAAAGAGATGGCTGCGATGCGATGACTAAGAAAACTTAAAACATCACTGTTTATTTCATTTCATTCAGTAACTGCTTACCCTGGACAGGGTCATGGTTGATACACTCTGAATGGGATGCCAGACCATGGCAGGGCACCACACACACACAACTATGGGCAGCTATACAGACAGAGGGAAAGCATGTGAAGAGAGGTCCCAAGCCCATCATTCCTAGGTTCATTCAACACATCTGAGTAAATCACACCCTCAAAAACATGTTACCAGATGAGACAGAGTTATCCAGATTATCCAATTACCAGATTCTGGTGGACCAACCGAAGTTAAAAGAAACATGACTGGTGGCTGATTCTTTAGCACTCATTTCAGACACAGTAGCAGCTCTGAATGAGTGCTATAAGCAGCCATATCAACTAGTACTGTGAAAATAAGCCCGTTGAACTGAATCTGACAGATATTCATAGAATTGAAATTCTCAGAATATTTTCAGTTACCACAACCAGAGTCTGAGCTGAGACACGTCCCATGTCTACTGATCAAATGGATTTCTTAGATGTGGTGAAACTTCAGGCAGTACGCCTAAAAACATCAGGAACAGTACAGACTCTGTCAAATTTTGACTGCGATATAAAGGTCACAAGACTTAGAGTGACCTAGAAAACAATAGGAAGAACAAATGTGAGAATGAGAGAGATTTTTCTAGGGTAACAGAAAAGTGTAAATAATGATCCATGATTTGTTGGAAAATATTTTCACATGACTTCTTGCTAAATAGCAGCCATACCTAAAGCTATTTTACATTACATTTTTTGGTTTTCCTCACTGCTCACCATGTACATAGCTGACAAAGGGCATGCAGGAAGTAATATGCAAATGTTTTCTGATGTAACGTCGACTCTGAGTGAGATCACACAATGTGGGGCTCCATGCCAAAAAGAGGCTCTTCTCTGTTATTGATCACTAACCCTTTCATCCTTACAGCCATCCACCCTGTTGCGTGTAAGGTTACTGCTGGAAATGTATACTTAATAAAGTCAACAAAAATGCCTAGGAACTGTTATAGACGACGTCCTGTCTTGACCTGATCTTACAAAGTTGTAGTATGCAGTCCTGCTTGGTTTTTCAGATGACATTTTAATTTATAAAAATCTTCAAAAAATAATGAAATCAGCTAAAAAAAAAATAAAAATACTTATGTTTTTTCTGTGACAGCACAACTTCACTTAGAGCTGTTGGAGACTATTGTTTATGTTTCATGAAGCAAGTTCAATTGCTCAAAAAAGCCCCTAGTCCAATCTGCTTAGGAGTCAGTGGGCAAGGTGTTAAGAGCTTTTTATCCAAGAGCACAGAACCCAGACAGGACAAGCCTGCAGGTTTACACTGCAGATTAGGGCAGTCAAATGAGGCTTGGGTACAAACCAAGCTCTGAGTTGGATAGTGTCCCTGTGTTTGCACTGTCAGGGGTTTTTTGTTACTGGTCTGTAGCTTTTATCTGGTTGATGCTTTATTTCCATTCAAACTTTAGGCTAGAATAATGATCACTATGCCTTTGGGCCTGTACTGCAATATTCATTTATTTTAATATTAATTTATTTTTCATTCAAATAACAATACAATGAATACATTCAAATCTCTTGTATATTACTCTTCTATTTTATAATAGCTGCATAATATTATTATTATTATTATTATTATTATTATTATTATTATTATTATTATTATCACCATTGTCATTGTTGTTGTTGTTGTTGTTGCTGAATTAAGGGCATACAATTTATTGCATACACAGATTAGCCATAACATTAAAACCACTGACAGGTGAAGTGAATAACGTTGATTATCTCGTTACAATAGCACCTGTCAAGGGGCGGGATATATTAGGCAGCAAGTGAACAGTCAGTTCTCAAAGTTGATGTGTTGGAAGTAGGAAAAAATGGGAAATGTAAAGATCTGAGCGACTTTGACAAGGGCCAAATTGTGATGGCTAGACGACTGGGTCAGAGCATCTCCAAAACAGCAGGTCTTGTGGGGTGTTCCCGGTATGCAGTGGTTAGTACCTACCAAAAGTGGTCCAAGGAAGGACAACTGGTGAACCAGCGACAGGGTCATGGGCACCCAAGTCTCACTGATGCGTGTGGGGAGTGAAGGCTATCCTGTCTGGTCTGATCCCACAGAAGAGCTACTGTAGAACAAATTGCTGATAAAGTTAATGCTGGCTATGATAGAAAGGTGTCAGAACACACAGTGCATCACAGCTTGCTGTGTATGGGGCTTCGTAGCTGCCGACCAGTCAGAGTGCCCATGCTGACCCCTGTCCACCGTCAAAAGTGCCAACAATGGTCTTGGTGCCAGATACCAGGGCAGACCTTCAGAGGTCTTGTGGAGTTCATGCCTCGATGAGTCAGAGCTGTTTATCAGCACAAGGGAGACCTACACAATCTGACGCAGGTGGTTTTAATGTTATGGCTGATCGGTATATATTACATCCTATGATGAAAATCACATCAACCCTGATCATTTCCTAAAAATCAATTGTGCATTAATACACAGTATTGGGTAAATGATGTTATTAGGTGTAATGAAGAACATACTGTTTTTCCTGTACTTGTAATTATGTAATTAATTTGTTCCATGGTACAGATTGCTCATCCCCAGCATACAAATGTCTCTTCTACTTTATCTGACAGGTTGTACATGCACAGTATGCTCTGTAATTTTACCTCACTTTCCCAATAATCTTTTGTACTGTCATCGCCCATGTTTATGGTATTGCACCACTTTTGCTGTTTTCTTTAGGTTTACAGTTACATGTCTGCGAATCCTTTCAATACTTCCACCCTTCTGTACTGTTAAGATCCCATGACTGAGTGAAATCATGTGATACAAGACATATTTCTTGAGAAAAAAGAGCTTTATATCTGCATTGTGATAAATCCTCTCTTTGTCAACAACTTCCAACAAGAGTTGAGAGGACTTTTTAATCAATAAAAGAGAAAGAAGAATGAGAAATAAAGTGAGACACCAAGGCCTGTTGTGAGATTAATGGTTTAGAGTAAAGATTTAGGCAGATGTGAAGGTTAAAATGTCCAGATTTAATGTACGTACAGAATGTGAGGGATACGTTAGGCCTGTTCTTGCCTTAAGTGTCTGGTTTATCCTGCTTCCCTGCTTCACTTTGTATGTTGACTCATACTTGGTTGGACTCATTTTCCTAGAAAAGGACTAGTTTGCATGGTTGCCTTAATAGACGAATCCTACATAGCATGCTTCAGTAGGCTGTCTTTTTAAGATTACTGAATATAAACACAAGATTACTGAATATGAACACAAGCACAAATGCACAGCATTACAGCATGTCTGTATCTTACTGGGTTTGAAGTTCTGCTTCGATAAAAATCCTGCACAAAATGGCTTAATAAAATGAGGGTAAAGAAAGTTGTGTTCACAGTGAAAAAGGATATTGCTGAACTTTCCTCAGAATACAATTTGCTTTGCTTTATTTTGACACTTAATATGAACCAAAGCCTAACCATCTTGAGAAAAAGTTGGCGAGAGTAAAACTTGTGACAGCACTGGGGCATCAGATTACCAGAATCAGGGTCAGGAAAGGGCATTAACTATTCAACAGGTGAGCAAAGCAACCTGCCATCTGTGACTCACCAAGTGTTTGTCATCATGAAATGCTTCAAAACAGTCCTCAGAAGGGCCTCCTACTGAACCCAGAAAATAATAGGTATCCAGTCTTCTGGTGACATGTCAGTGTTCTTCAGCAGACCAGAAGAGGATACAAACAGTTACCTTTGACAGCTGTTTTCTGGCATGCAGACTTTTATAAATCCTCAATTTTTGCCATCATTGCTAGAGCCAATACACATTTTTCTTTTTATAGACATTTTAGACGTTACAAGGGGTTAATGAACAGAAGTTCAGCATGCAGTAACAAATCTGCCCTTCTCATTCACTACATGGCCAAAAGTATGTGGACACCGGACCATCACAGCCAAAGTTTGAAGCACACAATTGTACTGGATATCTTTGTATGCTATAGCATTAAGATTTCAATTCACTGGAACTAAGGGGCCCAAACCTGTTCCAGCACGAAAAGCCCCTGTGCACAAAGCAAGCTCCATGAAGACACATTTTGCCAAGTTTGGAGTGTAATAACTCGAGTGTTCTGCACAGAGCCCCGACCTCAACCCCAATGAACACCTTTGGGAAGAACTTAAACACAGACAGCACCCCAGGCCTCCTCACCCAGCATCAGTGGCTGACCTCACTAATGCTCTTGTGGCTGAATGAGCACAAATCCCCATAGCCACACTCCAAAATCTAGTGAAAAGCCTTCCCAGAAGAATGGAGGCTCTTATAGCAGCAAAGGGGGAATAAATCTGGAATGGGATGTTCAAAAAGCACATATGAGTGTGATTATCAGGTGTTCTCAAACCTTTGTCCATACAGTGTATCACACAATTTCTTCATGTAACCTATTTTACTTGGCACTTTAAAATGACATGATACCTGACCTGATATATATTTAGCAGCCACCTATTATCGTCCTGTATGATTTTATTTTACCGTATTCCAAAATGACAGTATCTTAACACTGATAAATAAGACAAAACGTGAATGCATGAACACCAAGTTGAACCTAAACACTTTCTATTACCTATGCTCTGATGGACTGATGGAGTCCTTTGGGTCTCTTCTCTTACCTTGCACCCAGCAATCCTGGAATAGACTCTGGATTTACTGCAACTGTGACCAAAGTAAAATTGCTTCTGAAGATAAAATTAAATGAAATCCTATTTCTGGAATGTGAGTTCAGTTCAGTTCCCAGCAGTTACCAATATTGTCAGCTAAGACCCCCAGAGAGCACCATACCATATTGCACTGTGGGGCAGTATCACTGTTTCGATATCATTGAACATTGTTATTTGTTTTACAGTGAACACATATGAAATATTAAGTAAATGCTGTCAGTGACAGGAAACGACTAATAACATGAAAGAAATGTCTGTCCTTTCTGAAATACAGTATGTAAGGTTCATTTAATCAACTCACACCCAAAAAAAAAAAAAAAAAAAAAAAAATCAGCACATTTGTTTAGGATTATTGCTGATATCCAGATTGACATATTTAACACTGGGTTGTAGTATAAGATCGATCGTGAATTAAAACATCTCTTAAAGACATCATGCACGAGCCATTTCATATAAAATAAACCTGCTCTATGTATCCTAATCATGTGGCTCATGCGCGCGCCGCCTTTTGTGCGCGATGGAGCAGCTAAAACGGCGAAGGGAGGGGGCAAGGGTTAAAATAAATAATAATAATAATAATAATAAATAACATTTTTAAAAATAATAAAAGTACTGAAGCTTGTATCATGCAGCGTTTTAATAAGTACAGAAATAAATACACTCCTTCCAATACTATTAATTCCACCTCAATAACGCTAGCTGTTTCCTGCACACGACCCTCTGTAGTAAACTGAACCATTCGTAGTAATTTGGGGGGGGATACATTTTCAAATATCGTTTCTCAAAACAAAATACCTGTAAAGACATACTAGAATGATTTATTTAAATACAGTCGAATAAGAAGATCTCTTACTTATATAGCCATGCTAAAAAAATAACGTCTCTTTTTTTTCGTTGTGGAGGTTAACACGCCAAGCCACCCCCACAGAGTCGTGAGGATATAGCTGTCAGTCAAGGCGAAGCACGAGAGCTGGTTTCTCACCAACACCGGCAGCAGTGTAC
Organism: Pangasius djambal; assembly: GCA_022985145.1. Taxonomy (NCBI): domain Eukaryota; kingdom Metazoa; phylum Chordata; class Actinopteri; order Siluriformes; family Pangasiidae; genus Pangasius; species Pangasius djambal. The sequence continues at coordinate 11,187,129 of CM040980.1, read as the reverse complement.
CATCCGAATCAGAGAGGGGAGAGGCAGTGTGAGGTGCACATGAGCCATCATAAATTATAATTCACTCATCATATAGGACAATAGCCTTGAGCAGTTCTTGATTCAGAAAAGGTAACAGTATTTATTCTTTATTATGATTATGATTATGATTGTGTTATGTATTTCTGTTCAGTCAGATAGGGATGGATGCGCATGCAGACTCGGTGCAGTGTATGATGAAATACCCCACATGTCTGGGAACTGGTATTTTAGGCAGAGAATAAAATGCTAGGTTATTCTCTATTTCGGAGTTACACAGAGGTTTGGTTAAAAAAAAATAAAATAAATCTATGCTGTGATGTAGGAAATGTGTATTAATGGAGGTGAATTTAGATGAAAAGAGAGCTTGTAATAATATAATCGCATATAAGCCGTGATGGAGACCAGGCTGGTGTGCCATGCCTCATCATACCACTGGATGGTTCAACTTGAAAAATGTGGAAGTGATATTTCTGAACTGATAACCGACTTTAAAATAATAATAATAATGATAATAATAAGCATTTCCACTGTATAGTAAATATTACAATAGAAAAATGCATCGTTTCCTTTATGTAGCCGCCGTGAGAGCATTGACCAATCACTGACCGTGTTTGGGTTCTTATGCTAATGACCTCGTGCATTGCCGGGGAGGCTCAATTATTAAAGCGCGGCTGAATACGCGCATTTTCCGAGCAAACCTAATACTGTGGGGAGCCTGAATGTCGAACACACACCAGCTGGAATGACAATAAAATCAAATAATACATTATGCCATGTCCTCCAGACAAACATATTCGTCGCGTGGAAGTGAAACGACCTGATGTATTTGAATATTGTGGAACGCCTTTTGACTATATAGATTTCCATATTGTCCAGCTGCACGAGACTATTACTAGCCTATGCTTTATAATCCTGCTATACTATTCGGTCGTAGTAACAGTAGGCTAAAACACTGATGGGAGGTTAATTTCATTATTTTCATTAAATGTACACACTTTAAGGAAAAAATAAAACTTGTACTTGTCCTTGTCGCTGGAGTGGTACCATCAAGGTTTCCACTTTTGTACCTTTGTTTTACCTTGTGTATGTATTTATTACCTGAGGAGGTGGATGAGGTGTGTGCTTTTAATTAGCATTTAAAGCAGGGGTGTCAAGCCTAACCCAGGCCTATAAAGGTTATAACCCAGCCCAGAAAATGAATTTATAATCTGTGTTTTAAAATAAAATCGTTAGTTGGACAGAAAATGAGCTGAAAGATTTGGGAAAAAGAGGTTTTGCCTCTTCTTCTACCAGGAGGCAAAATATTCCAGTGACAAAACTAGCTAATGATATTTCCATCTTCATTAGCACGCTAAAAATCTGACATACAACCCCAATTAAGTTTATTTCAGTTCACTAACATTACAAATTTCAGATAAAAGTTGGGCAGGGGGTGTGAAGACTTATTCAAACACTGTATGGTAAAACCATAACTTGAAATATTAGTTTTCTTGGTATTGATTTGCTGTCTGTTCATGTGTTTTATAGGTGATAGCTATTCACTGGCCACTTTAAAATGAACACCTGTCCACCTTTGCTTATTCTTGCAATTATCCAATCAGGCAATCATGTGGCAGCAGAGCTATGCATAAAATGATACAGATACAGGTCAAGCTTCAGTTCATTTTGAAGATTGCAAAAATATCACCACTGCTCTGTTTCCAATCTTCAAGTGTCCAGTATTGGTGAGCCTGTGCCCAGTGTAGCCTCAGATTCCTCTTCTTGGCTGACAAGAACCCAGTGGAGCCGATGTTGAGTCTTCCATTTCAGAGTAAATTTTTAAAGGTAGCCTACATCAGCGGTCCTTAAAGTCAAATTATGCACTCTAAATTGTTTTTAACGGTACATTATATTTACGTTTCCAGGTAAAAGATACATACTAAATTTATACAAACGATGTATCCTTAATGGTAACACCTAAGCGACAAGGGAAGGTACATTTTAATCTCTTTATTATACCATTCCTCATTGTGAGAGGAATATGTAAATTAGGTTGTGTGCACTGTGGTCTAGACGAAGTTCACTGTTCTTTTTTTATTCTTTATCCCAACAGCCTGCCACGTAACAATGAGGCCATAAATATCACCTCGCTCCATGACATCTCATTAATATTCCATTTGAAGCACGTGACTTTAAAGAAGAGATTTAAGGTTGTTCAGGCATACTCCCTGCCCTTTATCCCAAACCAAAAAAGACATTTCTCCCCTTAGGAACAATTGACTTATCAAATGCCCAAAAACAGCAGATCCGTCAAGAGAGAGCTTGACGATGATGTCACTGAGTCTGCCAAAGATCTGCTTTCCAACGAGGATGCATGTGACGAGCCGTTTCAGAAGAGCACAGTGAGCGTGCGAAATGCAGCCAGCTGTGAGGAGCGGCACGTGGAGGAAGGCTCTGATGATCCCGAAGAGGAGGAAGATGAAGGCGAGGAGAGGCCCGCATGGAGCAGCAAACTCCAGTACATCCTTGCACAAGTGGGTTTCTCAGTGGGCCTTGGCAACGTTTGGAGATTCCCATACATGTGCCAGAAAAACGGAGGTGGTAAGTTGACCAACAGATCTGCAGGGTTGTATATTTAACTCTTCCATTGTTGAAATTGCCTAATGCCTACAACCTGCTAAAGTATTGAATTAACACCTAAGTATTGAATGAACATCTGTGCATTATTCAGTGAACACCAGTGCAACCCCGACCAGAGTAAAACAACAACTGAAGATGAATGAATGAATCAATCAAGTGCTAAATGAATACCAGTATTGTTGAATTATGCCTGCAGTGAGGAATAATACCAGCCACAGTGTTAAATTCATATTTATAGTATGTTGAATTAAAGGAGAAATCATGATAATAAATCATAATAAACATGAAAAAATATACCAATACCAACCAACAAATTAGCACTAGTGTCTCTAAGCACATCCCGAGTATTTCAATATAACATATTCAGTGTGTTTTAGGCTGGAGTTTTCCATTAACATTTATAGTATTGAATTTTCATTTAAACAGTTAAATTTATCGATACATCATTTAACTCCCGCAATTGAATTACTGTTTAAATCTTGCGTACACTGTTAAATCAGTTCTTACAGCATTGACTTAACAGATCCAATGTTGAATTCGCTTATACATTGCTGATTCACTATTGCAGAACAGTAGGTGTTAATTCATCACTGAGGCTTTGGCAGTGAAGAAATCGAACATAAATCTGTTCTTCACTTTGGAATCTTTCTGCACCATGGCGTAGTAGTTGTAAGTGTTAGTTGTTGTTAGGATAGATATATGAATGAAAATCCTGGAATATTAGTGTTTACTGTATCTAACCTAAGGATGTTAGGATGTAGGAACTATCCAGCATCATCACGCCTCGCTGGATGTTGCTCTGAAACTAGGCAACTCGAGCTGACAGGAAGGCTGCAGTAACTTAAGTAACCACTCTTTACAATCGTGGTATGCAGAAAAGCATTCTCAGATGCACAACACAGTTAAAGATCAGTTGAAAAGTGAAAAAAGACCAGGCGATGTTTTTCAAGTCTTCAGCTGTCCAGCTTTGGTGAGCCTGTGCCCAGTGTAGCCTCAGATTCCCGTTCTTTGCTGACAGAAATGGAATCCATCTCGTGTTGTTGTAGCCCGTATGCCTCAAGGTATGATCTGTTGTGTATCCTGAGATGCTTTTCTGCTCACCATGGTTGTAAAGAGTGGTTATTTCAGTTACTGTAGCCTTCCTGTCAGCGTAAACCAGTCCGGCCATTCTCCTCTGACTCTTCTCTTACACTTGCAGGAGCCACTCGCTGGATGTTTTTTGTTTTTCACACCATTCTGGGTAAACTTAATAGACTGTAGTGTGTGAAATACTCAGACCAGCTCATCTGGCATCAATAACCATGCTGTGGCATGAGATCACCATGAGATCACATTTTTCCCCATTCTGATGTTTGATGTGAACATTAACAGATGCTCTTGACCTGTTTCTTGATGATTTTATGTGTTGCACTGCTGCCACATGGTTGGCTGATTGGATAATTGCATGATTGTGCAGTGTTGATCAGGTGAGTGTTTATCAGGGATGTCCAGTCTTGTCCACAAAGGGCCAGTGTGGATGCAGGGTTTCATTCCAGTCAAGCAGGAGCCACGCCTGATTCCACCAGTTTAATCAGTTGAACTTGATGGAGTATGGCTTCTTGGTTTGAATGAAAACCTGCACCCAAGTTGACCCTTTCTGAATAAGATTGGACACCCTTGGTGTATATAAAAAGTTCTTACCTTTCACAAATAAAATGGTGAAATCGCTTATGATTCTGTTGGTACCAAGCACACAAGGGGACTTTCCCGTCACTGGTCTATATGCACCTTTTCTGTGTACTGAAAGCATTAAATTAGTTATCTGAATATGGAAAATTCTGAAACAAGGTTTCCATGTGCCATGTGATGAAGTGTCTAGAAAGTAAGGTGTGTCTTTGCTTACGTACGTGTCTCTGATAGTGACATACAGCAGTTACGGTATGCTTACTCATGCCTACTTCTGTCTACTCTAGCTAGATTTAAGGACCATTCTGTATATATTGGATTTATAGACACTGACTGGCTGCTTGCAGTGTTTTTTAATTAAGCCACATGCATTTCCATCCGGTTATGCAAGTATAGTCAGCCATAAAGACATTTTTGGTGTTTGAGGCAGCACAGTGGTAATCAGTGTAGGGTCCGTGTCATGGTTTCCAGGTCATTATAAGTGAGTGTGGCTGCCCTGCTGCACTGGTCTGTAATTAGATTAAAGAGGCCAGGCAGTGTGTGTGGCATTGACTAATCCTGTCTGTCTCTCTGTATGCTTGCTGTCTCTACCCTAAACACCGGCTGCTCACCGTCACAACAGACAGCTGTAGCCGCTAACAGGCTAGCACACCCCTGCTCTCGGTCACAGCACCAGAACCTTATGGCCACCTTTTGTAGAGTACAAAATTATCTCATTAATTAGAAACATAATATGAATTTTTAAATTTTTTATTTTTTTTTTTTTTTTTACATTTGTTTGAATAATTGCTTGGCATGAGTAAGAGAGTGTCATATAGCCCTTTGTGTCACGGTTACTGAAACCATGATGCATGCGTAATAAGAACGAGAAGCACTCATTAGAATTTTATAATGTACATTGTTGAGTAATACAGTGTTAATTTAATCTCTATAAAGTTTCAGTTTACCCTTATATAAGTTTGACTGTTGTGTATTGGCAAACTATGTAGTCCTATATACCATGCTGCTGCATTATTGTGTTTTGCAACGTGGTTCTTAACCTGCTCAGGACTGTGACATCACCTGTGATGTGAAAGATCTTAAATATTGCTCAGTAATTTACAAAAAACTTGCTTACTTTAAATACTTCAAATCCACACTTAGCATCACAGTTTAGATCTTTTTCTTTTTTTTTCTTTTCTTTTTTTTTTTGATCTGGATTATAACCAATTATTATTGTGTGATTTTCAACATGGATGTTGTTATAGTATAAATAGTGGGTTTTCTTTCTTTCTTTCTTTCTTTCTTTTTTGGCAGGTTTATTGGTTTAGCTTTTTATATGGTTATCTGCACACTGTGTCGCATAGTTAGACTTAGTCCTTGTTTGTGCTGGAAAGCTATAAACACCACATATTAGGGTTAAAGTACTACAGCCTCTTAGGTTTAAAATATGACATTTCATTCCAATGTATACAATTTATATCCACTTGACCTGAGCTGACTTGATTTATAAAAAATACTGCATCATTTCATTATGTTAAAAATAAGACACTATTTCTTGAATATTTTGATATATTTCAAAGGCTTTGTTGGCATGCACATAATTTCTATACATAATTTAATAGGTAAGTGAAATATGTAATGTTGAAATGGTATCTGTTTTTATAGTGTAAATGATCTATGCTTAAAATGTATTTAATGGTCTTGAAATATGTGGAATCTTTGGTTACTGCATACAGTTTCTAAAAACACCCATATAGTATAAGTAAGGAATGAAACACACTGGGGCGTTATAGAAAAATAATCAACGACGGGATGATGTGATGCCTTTACCATCCTGAAGTTTTCCAATAACAGCATGTCATGTGATTTACTGCTCTTATACCACAGCAATTGGTATAATACTAATACTATACTAATAATTTTTTATTTATTAGACAAAAAAACAACACAACCTTTAATGTTGTGGACTGTTTAGAAAACAAGTTCCTGGTACTTACATTATAACATATAAATTATATAAATTATAAATATCTTGAAGTTAATAAGACAAAAGAGCAGCTGCAAAGCCGTTTCAGGTGACACTGGAGACTCCTTCCAAAAAATATAATTAAACCTCTCTTCCCAGAAAAGTTCACCATATCAGTGATTATACGTGTCTTAATTAATTAATCTGTTTGGGTGAAGCTTCCACCATACAAGTCCCTGTGTAAGTTCGTACTGAATAAATGACAACATATTAGGACAAGCATGTTAATATAATCCTTGGAGTCAAAACTACTATCAGAGCTGCTATGATAAAACTTAATCAACACCTTCTGACCAATCCGAATCAACATTCAAAAGTGCTGAGCTCTTTTTTTTTTTTAATGAACCCATGAATGAACACATGAATGAACACATGAATGAACACAAGAATAAGTTTTCTCCAATTAACCAAACTGCTTACAAGTGGTCGCACCACACCACAGCTGTAGTAAGGTTTGTGGTTAAGGAAGAGTACAGCGGAAGCCCACTGGGACGGATAAGAGCTAGACTGAAACGGAAACAGAGCACACCGGCGCTGATGCAAATAGAGGTAACCGTCTGAGTGAGACAGTGCTAAGGGAGGTGTGTAGATACCGCGAAGAGCTTTTACTCACTGAAAGACAGGAAGAGAGAGCGTGTCACTTCTTCTCAACCCTAGCATGTGATGTAAGCCTCAGAGACAGTAAAACAGCTAAGCCTTTTTATCTAACACACTGTGTGTTCACAGTCTCTCGCTGAGGGCATTACAAAAGGAATGTTCTTTCCTCTGCATTGATAGTACAGTATCTGCTTTGGTTCCCCATGCTGCTTCTTTTAAACTAGCTGGAAAAACATCACTATTTAATTGCAGCAGCAAACTTCTTTATTTACTTACATACTTACTTACTTACTTACTTTCAAGGGTTAAATTGAGATTTATGAAGTGGGGAAGCCATGCTTTTTTTATGGGAGTCAACAGTGTGGTGACAGTGCTGTTCATGTATGCGTTCTCGACATTGATATTGTGGAAATTTGATTAAATTTATTTTTTAGATCTCGGTTTCTGTCCTAAGGGCTTAAGTTAACTAAGCTTCTGTGGCCAGACCGTGGATTTATATATATATAAATAAAAGATAGGTAGATAGATATAGATATAAAAATTATATAATCAAAATATCTTATGAATATTCTGGTAATTATACATGATACAGAGTAAAGCCTTTAAAGTAGGAATATGAAAATGTTTTGCTTTGAAGATAATACCCAGCAATTAACACTTACCTTGAATCAAGGGAGTAAACAAAAACTAATTTTGGTGTAAAAGACTTTCTGTACAAAGCAGTATGAACACGTATAACATTGTCATTATTACTATCACAGCGATTATACTACACGTCATTATACCAGAGCTCAGCTCCACTCGGATGTATTTCAGTGTAAGGAATCAAACTTCAGGAGATTATTAACTTATAGTTTTGTTGTGGTGAATGTAACTGAATCATTAATGCATTTAACAGCACAACGTGTTTCAGTTCTGATTGGTGAGAAGGTGTTGATTAATTTTCTATAACAGGACGACTCTGGCACAGGGTTATAATAATGTGCTTGTTCTAATACGTTATCGAGTCTACAGTAACAGCTTCCACAGGAACTCGTATGGCGGACGCACCACATTTTTTAGCATTTTTGGAAGGAGTCTCAGGTGATAGCACTTTGTAACAGTCAGAGGTAAAGCTGTTCCTTCACGTTTTCCAACACAGGAAAGTGTTTTAGGTAAAAGAATTTGCGTTTTTTTCACAGACAGGCTACATTTCTTTTTCTATGTTTATAACGTCAAGACAGAGAATGACAGTTTATAGCTACTGTAACATACAGTAAGTAATAACCGAAACTAACTTGTTTCACAGATGATCCACAACATTGACTGTAACTTTAAACAAATAAATAATGACTTGTCATTCATTACTTAAAAAATAAATTCTAAAATATCATGAAATATTATAATTGCTGGCAAATTACTTTGGTATAACAGGAATAAAACACTGCAGGATATGTATCCCACTACCCCTTGTTAATAATTTTTTTATAACAGCTTGCACTGTCATAGTTATTTCTTACTTATATTCTATTAGGTCTATAAGATGAGTCTCCTTTGTGTTTATAGGAGCCTACCTGGTGCCCTACCTCATCCTGCTTATGGTGATTGGGATCCCGCTGTTCTTCCTGGAGCTGGCTGTGGGCCAGCGCATCCGCCGCGGCAGCATCGGCGTCTGGAACTACATCAGCCCTCGACTGGGAGGCATCGGCTTTGCCAGCTGTGTGGTTAGTTCAGCACAGAGGTTCCATCTATTAGCCTGTATGCATTCATTTTTTTTTAGGTGGCAAGGCCATTGACTGAGAGACAGTGGGCTAATTAAGCTAATTATCAAAGTGGGGTAATGAGGCCTTTGATGGCTGCATCTTGTGATTTACATGGCTCTTACGTGTGTCCTCTGTCCTCACAGGTGTGCTTCTTTGTGGCCCTTTATTACAATGTCATCATCGGGTGGAGCCTGTTCTACTTCTCGCAGTCATTTCAGCAGCCTCTGCCCTGGCACGAGTGTCCCCTGGTCAAAAACAAGACCACCACATGTGAGACAGCACCTTAATGTTTCCATTCTTATTAAATCCACACGTGCCTGTGTATAGAGTGAATAAAATTTCTAACAGTAATGCAAAGAATAAGATCAAATAGGACACAAATCCTAAACAACCTCCATCCTGTTCTCATGCTACGTTCAGATGTGGTGCCTGAGTGCGAGAAGAGCTCGGCCACTACCTACTACTGGTACCGTGAGGCTCTGGATATTTCTGACTCCATCTCAGAGAGCGGAGGACTCAACTGGAAGATGACGTTGTGCCTGCTGTCTGCGTGGTCCATGGTGTGTCTGGCCATGATCAAAGGCATTCAGTCCTCAGGGAAGGTAAGAGATGAAGAGCAGTGTTCATAAATGGAAACGTCAGTAATGGTGGCTTTTATAGTACAGCATATCAGTATGACAAGGACACAAGGACAAGGACAGTGGCAGTGATGAGCACAATCCAGATGTATGTGTGGAGGTAAATATTGGAGTGGTTAAATGGAATATCGGTAGACGTATGTGCACTGATAAAACATTACTAGAGGCGTGCATCAGGACTGAGTCCCCCCAGGACCCAACAAAGATGTTGCGAGAGCGGGCCGTGTTTACTTCTTGTGAGCAGGAGTCGGTGGTCAGAAAGGACAAAGAAAGGCCACATTCATTAACATGAGACTGCGTATGGGTCTTGCATGGAACTGCGTGATGCATTTACTGCTTTCATTCATTCATCATGAGGAACTGCTTTATTCTGGTCGGGGTCAAGGTTCTTTATAGTACACATTCTTCACCTTCCCGGAAAAAAGTTCAAATTTTATTTTGAAAGAAAGAGAAAGAATGAAATACTTTCTAAATGTAATAATTTAAAAATATTTTAATACTTAATATTAAAAAACAATGGGAGCAGATAAGCCGTGGAGCAAAGTAATGCACATATGAAATAAAAAAAATACTAAAATCAAAAGGATAACCTCCAGAGTGCAGATGTTAGACTGAAATTTGTAGTCTGTTCATAGAAAACAGCCATAATAATAAAAATCATTAATAAGGCAATGGCAGTACCATGATGAAACATTCAGTCGTGGCAATGGGACCTTTCATTTTGCTTGTAGCAGGCCACTTCAGTGTTGCCCGAAACCTTCAGTCCCTCATATGATCCATGTGAGTGTGGCATGGCTTATCCCTGGGCTGTTTGACGTCAGTGTTCTCCTGACCCCTCTCCTTTCCCACTTTTAGGTTTTCTCTTGTCTTGTGACAGACATTAAGTAGCAAAAGGATAATCTAAATGAAAGGAATTACATTTAATAACCAAAGGACTGCATGTTTTAATTTGCAATGGCAGAGTGAAATGTGATGCCAGGATCTCCGGTCCAGGTTCAGATCATCATCAATCAAACCAAAGCAAACAGAGACAGACCGGTATTCATCAGGATCGGCAGTTCAGTTTTGGAATCTAGTCTGTGTAGCTCTCCGTGATGTGGAGATATGGCATCCTGATCCACTCTAGCTTTGTCTTTTAGACAGGATGCCTTTTGTCTTTTAGGATGCTCCTTTCACTGTGTTTAACACAGTGTATTTTCTATATTACCTTGTAAAATGCAAAAGAACCCCCCCCAAAAAACAATTACAGCTTCTTCAATGGGAGAGAGTAATTATTTTAGGCCCTTTGTGTCCCGAAATTTAGTTTTTCATCAAAAATTATTTCAATTCATCACTAATATTATCTAGCGTCCAGTCTCATGTGTTAAAGTCTGCAGTCTTTTTTTTAATGTCTCCAAAAACCACAGCTCAATCAAAAACCACAAAGCACAACTGATAGTCAAAAACAAGCACAGTTCATTCATGTCCTCCTTGGCCACTTGTTACAGTACAGCGTGTCTGTGGCCCCGGCACCTCAGTGTGGGCCTCAATCTGACAGCATGGCGGTGAAACACTGTGCCTGGACTCTGCTGGAAACTGAATGGGATCAGCGAGGTCTTTGAAGATTAACAACAAAAGAATATTAATGTTCCATTCAGACTTTCCACCAAAGCGTATCTTAAGAAAAAAAAAAGCATGGAGGTGCTTTTCGCTTGACATTCTGTACAAGTGTGGAGGGCGTGTGCTAAAAAGAGAACCAAAAAAAAAAACCTCTCAGGTTGCCATGGTTTTTCGCGCCTTGTTCTCCCTAGCAAAGTGAACAATGCATTGGCAAGTTAATGTGCCACTGTCTGAGTACAGTATGTTGTGAGGGGGGAAACTTGGGTTTAAGAGACAGTAATTATTTGAGCAGATTGCTATGAAAATTCCCCTCAGAAATGTATGAGTCAATTTATTTGAACCGTGAAATCTTGTTTAAGCCGTATCATGTAATTAGTTTAGTTTTTTTTTTTTTGTCCTTTATTTCTACAGTACTTGTTTTGCTTTAGACACTTCACTGAATAAATATGAAGTAATATTTTAATAATATTATAATAAATATTAAGCCTTTTCTTATTCGTCTTTAACCTGAGTTGGTAACATGCCATGCTCACTGCATAAATTGTATGAAAATGAGAACAATGCATTATAGCACTGAGCTCATGTTAGCTGTGCTTCGTTAGGCAGAATCAGTCAGAAATCAATAAAAGCATTCCTTTACGAGCCATGTGAGTACATTTATATATAACATATATTCCCATATATGTATACCCAAATAATTGATACAAAATACACTCCGTCCACTTTATTAGGTACACCTGTACCCCTGTGTACACCTGTTTATTCATGTGATTGTCCAGGCTGTCAATCATGAAGATACAGGTCAAGAGCTTCAGTTAATGTTCACATCAGACATCAGAATGGGGAAAAATATGATCTCAGTGACTTTGACACTGGCATGGTTGACACTTGGTAGGGACATAGAAAAACAGGATTTCAAAAATGGCAGGAAAAAAAACAGAGGCAAGGAGTAATGAAGGGGATAAACACTTTCTTTTTGAAGAAAGGTGAGCGTTTTAGGTGAAATAGCTAGTAGCACTTTCATTGTACAGGCTTCTGGTGCTTGGGGATTAGCCAGCTCAGTTAAATAGCAAGCCAACTAAGTTAGCTAGCTTATGAGTGCTAATAGGTGGGGGGGATTGGGCGAATGCATTTCAGGGGGCCCAAAATTCCTAGGTACGGCCCCTGCTGTACAGTACTGTGTAAAGTGTGGCTCAGTATGGGTATATCAGATACACATATGAGTAGTTATGTACATATTCTGTAATTTGTAGAGTAATCTGCTTTACCTAAGTACCAACGAAAATATTAAAATGTAACAATAATGTATTTCATTACTTGGTTATTATTATTACTTTTTTTTATTTTATTTAATGTGTTTAACACTAAGGTTTGAGAGCGCTAGTGAAAAATGCTTCTATTCTGCATTATTTTCTAATTTAATACAACATTTTTCATTACTAATTATAACAATAACTTGAGTGAAAAGTAGGATCTTTGAAATATTTACCTGAATTTCAGAGTTTCTTAGTATTTGTTATGTCCCCTTTTTTGCTTTAATGACAGTGTGCACTCAAGCTGGCATGGACTCCACAAGTTTGTGCAAAAACCTGTGATCCACTTTAGATCAAATCCTTTGGAGTTTCATCTGAACACATGCTTCAGTAGAAGAGATTAGGCATGAGGAAAATCTGATCTTTTGTACAAAACAATTAACATGGTCAGTATCACAAATTTGGTCACATTTAAATAGGGACCTAGAAATAGTGCAGAATCTTGAATATTAAATATTCAAGATATGGAAGTTTCTTTGTTTTAAATATTTAAAAATTCTAAAAAAAACCCTTCTGTTTATCTCCAATTATAAAAAAAAAAAAAAAAAAAAAATCCCAGATTTTCAGTGTGGTCTCAGACTTTTGGTCCCCACTGTGTGTATAACAGTTGTGGAACACCCATGCATTTAAGGGTTAAACCTGTGTAAAATGCTTACCTTATGGCTGCAGTGATTTTACATGTCCCTCAGAGAAGTGTGTTTTAAAGGTGATATTAGGCAGCCGGTGAACAAAACATGGGATGGCATTCCCTCTACAGGGCATTGTTGGTAATACAGTTGTGACAGGTACAAGCATAGGAAAATGAAGTGCTGTTTTTATACAACACAAATTTGAATTAAGTGTAAATAAAAACAGTTCCTGTTTGTAATCACTGTTCCCAGATCCATATAATGTTCTGTTAAAAAAGTTCTTACATCTTACTTTATTTTCCAGAAGCTTAATTGTGAGTAATGAAATGCTATGTTCTGATTGGCTGCAGGTGATGTACTTCAGCTCCCTCTTCCCCTATGTGGTGCTAATCTGTTTCCTGGTGAGATCCCTCCTACTGAAAGGTTCTGTGGATGGCATCATCCACATGTTCACCCCCAAGGTGAGAGACAGAGACCCCCAGCTGGCTGCGTATGTATACGCGGACGCACACAATTTGTAAGCCTTATGCAGAATCACAAAGCCACGGACAGCAGTTAAGTGCAGTTAATTTACCAAGCTGATCCTCTAATGCAAACAACATCACTGATTTACGACAATCACAGACAAATTGTTCATCACCAATTCCTCCATGTGCTCCTTTACTTGGCCTAACAGAATATCCAGAAAACAGTGACAGTAGCTATGGAAACGGCAATCTACTGTCCTATCCCTCGTCATTCAGCCGTGCAGCATGACACGGTTATATTAATGTTATATTAAAGAAATACACAAGTGTTTTTATACGCACTGCCTCTGTAGTGTTTGTGTGATTACCACTGATGTGTTTACTCGTAACTCACTTATAATGTCTGTTTATGTAATGCAAATTTAAGACTACAGTCTTTACACTCTTAACGGTGAAAGCCAATGGATGATGAGATAAACATTAGAAAATGCCTCAAAAAAGCTGTTTATGTAAGAAAAAAACACTTGGGTATACTGTTATAGCAAATGAATCAATGACAGGGTGGTGCAATGTATCCTGATGTATTTTATTCCTCTTATACCACAGCAGTTTGCCATCGCTAACATTTTTTTAAATTTATTAAAGAACGACATATTCTTCTAACTCTTGAACTTAATAAGACAAAAAAAATGCAGGTTCATGTTACCGAGAGACAGTAAAACCATCCGTCCTGGAGACTTTCCCGTGACTGACACTGGACCCTCCTTCCAAAATGATTAAATAACCATCTCCTCACAGAAAACAATATCAATAATTACGCACTTTTTAAACATTTCTTAATTTCTATGTATGTTGTTACTAAATATACTACTGTATAGTATATATAATGTGTATTATAGCATGTTGACATTATGCTATATTAGAATGAGAGCATTAATATAAACCTTGCAGGGGGCCCTTCTGTCAGAGCCGTGCTGTTATAGAAAATTAACCAACATCATCTTATCAATCAGAATTCAACAGTACAATGTGTATAAGTAAGGAATAACACACAACAGACCGTCTGTTTATTTAAGCAATATCACACAAGCAGGAGTGCAGTTATACTGAATATCAGCACGGCTGTGATTCGGCCATAGTTCATCACAGCCGTGCCAATATTCAGTGTAACCACACAACTGTGAGTGTGATATTGCTTTTATACAACAGTTCAATAAACAAGAAATTAATATTGAATAAGTAACAATTCGGACACAGTATGGCCAAATGTTCAATATATTTTTGCTCCGCTAGTTCAAATACAGTCAGGTCCATAAATATTGGGACATCAACACAATTCTAACATTTTTGTCTCTATACACCACCACATGAAATGAAGCCTCTGTGCTTTAACTGCAGACTGTCAGCTTTAATTTGAGGGTATTTACATCCAAATCAGGTGAACGGTGTAGGAATTACAACAGTTTGCATATGTGCCTCCCACTTGTTAAGGGACCAAAAGTAATGGGACAGAATAATAATCATAAATCAAACTTTCACTTTTTAATACTTGGTTGCAAATCCTTTGCAGTCAATTACAGC
>CM040980.1:11122979-11160075 GCA_022985145.1 Pangasius djambal | reverse complement strand
AAAAAATTTTAAAAAAAAAAAAAAAAAAAAAAAAAAAAAAACAAGGTGGTTGCCTAAGCTCATTGCGATGGTTCTCCTTTTGTTAGGTTAACATGACTAACAGTCTCATGATAAGCAACCATGACCAATTAATTGTCGGCGTCAGGTTTTTCAAAATCATGACAGAACGAGTTTCAAGATCATTCTTGCACATCAGCCATGAAAAAGCATATTCCTAAAGCATTGCCTAATCGCATGATTTAACTTTCTGACACGGCAACATTTAACTTCTGAATTACTTCCCTCCTGTATGTCTTGTGAAAAAAAGAAAGCACCAAAGAAACGTGACTTCCTCAGACTTCCACGCTCAGCATTTCTTGCAACATAACTACTGAGTCCACATCGTAGTATCACCATTGTACAGCGCATCCCATTACTGATTAAACATCGGTGTTAGTTTTTGCAGCCATTTTGCAGACAGCCAATACTTGCAGCATTTCAATGTAGATCAGACCAAATTTTCAAACCATCTGCTGTATTAGATTTTTTTTATGGTATATGCAAGCAATGTTGAGCATTATTTGGGTGGTAATTATTTTCAAACAACTTTCTCTGTGAGTAATCAGGGCAAACTAAGGAGCTTCAGAAACTGATTAAGAGGGCCTCCCACTTTACAAACACGCAACAAGATTAGTAAACCAGGACAAAAGGTACTAAAGGCTAGTGTTGATCAGCCAAGATTTGTTGGTTTAAAGGGTAAAAACAGGCCACACTCACATCTAGGTAATTCTTTAGAGTTTCAGGGGTTGGTCCGGATTTGGGTGGGAAACCCAGGTTGTATTTTGTGTTCTGAGAGTTGGCCAATAGTTCCTCCACAGCTCGGCCTGAATCGGACATAGACCGCCTTATGGAGCGAAACTTCGTTAGGGGGATCCTGCAACAAAACATACATAGGTTGAAGAGTTAACACAACCTTACATCATTCTCTAGGCGTTTAAAAAAACAACCACACCAAGCTCAAAACAAACCAGCATCCAATCCATAGTGCTGACAGAGAGTAAACATGTCCCTTATCTAGAATTATCTAGATGCGATAGGGATTGAGCTCTTGCTTGGCAATACTCCTAATATCCGGCTCTTTGGGGAATGTTGGGCATTAAAAACAAAAGCTGGGCATTAAACAAAAGCATTTCTCAATCTCTCATGAACCTCAACAGCAAAAGCTTTACTCTTATACAAAGCAGGACTACATTAACATTTATGGCATTTGGCAGACGCCCTTATTCAGAGTGACTTACATTTATCTCATTTATACATCTGAGTACTTAAGGGCCTTGCTCAGGGGCCAAATAGTGACGGCTTGGTGGTGCTGGGGTTTGAACTCAACTTTCCAAACAGTAGCCCAACATCTTACCCACTGAGCTACCACTGCCCTTTCCACTGGCCAAGCAGTTGTTAATGAAAATGAAGGATAAAGGGTACTTCGTAAAACTGGTAAACATTATATTCAGTTGTCTTGATCGAGTTAACGCTATACACTGAGCTCTCGAGCTCTGTGTGTGTGTGTGTGTGTGTGTGTGTGTGTGTGTGTGTGTGTGTGTGTTTGTGGTCAAGCTGAGTTCAGCTACAGGAAAACACATATGAAGGCGTGAAGCTGTCGGCTGTTCTTTTCCTCTGCCATTTGTGAAACGCTGAAAGTAACTGCATGTAGACACTTCATGCAGAGAATGGAACAGCTAAACCATGGTCAATTATTGACAACTGTGAAGCCAAAAGCGTTGTAAACTGGGTTAGATTCAACTTCCTATGTAGATTAGTGCTATAAAGACAAGAACACCATTTGTTTTTCCCCTTTTTACCAAACCACGTTACATACGCTCTTGTTTTCAAACCAGTAACGAGAACTCTACTGGGACACCTGCTATCTAAATATAGTAGAGTTTTGCTGAGTCACACGCCAGCATAGAGACGATAACTTAGCTATATTAGTTTGCTAGCAGGAAACAAACTGCAGGTTACGTTATTAATTCAGCAGCTCTCACTCGCAAACATTACAGCTTGCATTGTCTCAGTGTCACAAGCTAACGAGCTAAGCACAGCTCTTAGGCAAATAACAGCATCATCCACTGCTGAATAAAAACAACACTAAGCTTACCGAACAACTGCGTCGGTGGTCCATGCAACAAGAACCAGGAGCAGTAAACAAGCGGGCTTCATTTTTGTTAGCTAGAGAATAACTACACACAAAGAAACACCGCAATTAAAGCGTTTTTTTTTTTTTGTCCCCAACAGGCTGCTTTAAAGACAAACTGCCCCGGTCACCTGACTGCGTTGACGCCACGGTCACGTGACCACAAGCACGCGATCTGGGTGTGTTCGTGCTCGCCGCTTTCAGTGTTGCGCAATTGAAGTGCGCAGCCCTAAAAGGTGTAAATAAATAAATAAATAATAAAAGGATGTTTGCTTGTTTTTTTTTTTTGCTGTTCATCACTTATTTTATATATCTAGCATCACCACAGCACCACAAGACACTTTACACAACACAGCCAGTGTCACTGAGTTATAACGTAGTATTAATTGTTGCAAGTAATTTCTGACTATGCCCAGGAGAGTTGTGGGATTTCGCAATGCTCTGTTGCTCCCTCAATCGTTCTCTATCTGTCACATACGTACACTTTATTAACCACACACACACACAAAATAACCTTGTGAGGATATTCTACTGACATAATTATTAATGTAGCTAATTAATGCTGTGTCTACACCTGAATCTAACCCTAACCTTCACAAAAGGAATAAATAAAAGCTGCAGTTTTGTCAGATAGAAAAACATTCCCCCCTCCACAGAGAGTGAGAGAGAGAGAGACTGAACCCCCTGATTAAAAGAAAATGTTTTGGTTTGTCAGACAACATGGACAACATTCTCTCTGCATGGTCAAATCTGTCATGCATTCTTATCATCATGGGAACAATTGGCCCTGTTCACACCTGCTCTTACTGCTGTCCATGCTCTCTCTCTCTCTCTCTCTCTCTCCCACACACACAGCTAAGATTAAAAAAAACAAAACAAAACAAAACAGGAAAGGTCTTTTAATCTCTTCCCTTTTAGCTGGTTCATTTGGATTGTTTTCCCACATGGGAATTATTCACTTGTTCCTTTTTATAAACCAGATTTATCAACTGACTTACACTTACCCATTCCCCATATATATATATATATATATATATATATATATATATATATATATATATATATATATATATATATATATATATATATATATATAGCATTTTTTTGCATTATTGTTAATTGTATTATTGTTACTTTTGACTGGTAAGTGATGCTGGAAGGAAATTTGTTGCATAGCCTCAAGTCATGGTCCTGAAAATGTCTACCAAGTTTTGTGTCAGTGCGCAAAGTTTTTGCTGAGATACAGCCTCACTTCCTGTTAGGTGGCTTCACAGTCAGATTTGTTGGCCCATTATGGACAAACCATTTGGAACACTCAAAATTCTTTGATCGTGTTTGTGAGGCTTACTCTGATGATGATGTATGCCAAATTTGGTGATGATTGGACAAAATTTGTAGGAGGACTAGCCAAAAACCAGTTTTTAACAAAATCCAAGATAGTCGACAGGAAGTACACTTGAATTTCAGATGCTGGTGTTGCTGGTGTGTGTTCACTTCAGCATATTCCAGGGAATTATAGGAAATATGAACTGTGAATTTAGCATGAACTTTTCAAATGATATAAGGGGAAAAAATAAAAGTTGTTACAGTTCTTGACCACAAGATGGAACAGTCAGTCAAATCAAATTCTGTCTGTTTTTGCTGTTAATTCATCTGTAAACAATTGGTGTTAACATGTATAAATGGAGTGAAGTCTGGTCATTAGAAATGTGATTTATATATTTATCTTTATATTGTGAGTGTGTTATTACCTCTAGTTTAGACTAAATAATTGTGATTTTGTTCTTTATTGTTGCTTTATGTGCTATACATACAAACACAGTGATATAAAGTACGGTATAAGGTCAGATTGTGCTCTGAGGTCAGAGATTATTAGTGTGCTCTTCAGTAAAACACACCTGCTGTTAGTGCAGAGACTTCATTCTGCTCACACCTGCAGTTATATTACACTTTATTTTATAAAGCCTCTTACTGCAAAAGCTGAGAAATGGTGGAGTAAAAAACACTGATAAGCTGATATTAATAACCATCTCATGGCATCAATTAGATTTGTACAGTATCTGTAGAATAAAAATCCATCTTTATAGTATACTAGTTACACACACATGTATAATACACACAATAATTATTATTATTATTATTATTATTAAATGATGTTAAGCAAAGGAGAAAAGCATGGACAATGCTGCATTAATAATGGCTAATAATAAGGTTAAATCAGTATCATACAGAGTATTACATAAAATATTCTGCAAAATTAAGCATCATAAATTACATTTTAGAAATTATAAAATAAAACAGGTTCTGGTCAAATAACTTTAAAAATAAACTACACTTTAAAAATACTAAATAATTGATTAATATAAATAATACACTAAACAGTAAAACACGTTAATGTTACGAGATGTGTCAACATTGTTGCCTAGCAACAATATAAAGGGCTTTAATGCTGCCATTTTGTCAGCTGTTTCCATCGAGCTCTTTGTGCGTCTTTTAACATGGTTTTCTCTTTTCTTCTGCTCGAGTCCTGTGCTGCATCTCAGTCTCAGTGTGAGCGTTAAACTCAGCGCCACCGCACTGTTTCCGCTGTTAGCATCGCTAGCATTACAGCTGGGCTCAGTGTGGCTACACAATCACTCGCTTTTTAGAGTTTACAACTATTACTTCTTATTTATGACTGTGATTTCGCTCTTCTCTCAGGAGAAAAAAAAGAGAAAAAGACAGAAAAGTGTAGAAAAGTAAGAAAAGTCGACAAAAAAAGAAGCTCTCGTTCCCTCCGTACTCTGCGCATGCGCAGAGAGTGTGCATGCGCGCGCGAGAGAGAGAGATAGAAAGAGAGCGCAAAGGGGGTGACGTCAGAATCGGGATAACTGTGTGTGTGGGGGGGGGGGTGACGTCACAATTGGGATAACTATGAGGTGACGTCACAATCTGACTTGTATAAAAAGAGGAAGAACGCGGTCCCACCGTCACTGTTTCAGATTTGTGAATTTGCGGAGTGTGGAAAGAGAAAGACAATACCAAAGATGTTTAGAAGGATTAGAGAACACTTTCGACGTCGAACCCAGAAGAAATCTAAGGAGGATCCTCAAGTGAAGGCACTGCAGGAGGAGTTGGAAAGAGTAGCAAGAGAGATGGAGGAATGTAAGAAGATGGAGAAAAAGAGAATGGAAGAGAGAGACGTGATGGTGAAGAAGGTGGCAGAGCTGAAAACTATTTTAGCTTCTGAGCAAAAGCACCAGCGGGACATGAAAGAGAGGAACGCCAGACTTCAGCAGAACATCACTGAGCTCCAGGCTTCCCTGAAACTCTGTGAGGAACAGGAGAAGACAGCAGAGCTGGACAGACAGAGCTTGATGAGAGACCGAGAGCGACTGGAGAAAAACGTTGCACAGCTGGAGGCCACTTTGGCTTCTGAGCAAAAAAAATGGGAGCAGGAAAAAAAGAAGACCAAGTCATACATAGAGGAGAGGAACGCTGCACACCTCCAGAAAATCATCGATCTCCAGGCTTCCCTGAAACTCTGTGAGGAACGGGAGAAGTCTGCAGTGCTGGAGAGAGAGAGCTTGATGAAAGACCGAGAGCAACTGGAGAAAAATGTTGCGCAGCTGGAGGCCAGTTTGGCTTCTGAGCAAAAAAAACATGAGCAGGAAAGAAAGAAGACTAAACTGGACATAGAGGAGAGGAACACTGCAGACCCCCAGAACATAACCGAGCTCCAGGCTTCCCTGAAACTCTGTGAGGAACAGGAGAAGACTGCAGTGCTGGAGAGAGATAACTTGATCAGAGACCGAGAGCGACTGGAGAAAAACGTTGCACAGCTGGAGGCAGGTTTGGTTTCTGAGCAAAAAAAATGGGAGCAGGAAAGAAAGAAGACCGAGTTATACATAGAGGAGAGGAACACTGCACACCTCCAGAAAATCATCGATCTCCAGGCTTCCCTGAAACTCTGTGAGGAACGGGAGAAGACTGCAGTGCTGGAGAGAGAGAGCTTGATGAAAGACCGAGAGCAACTGGAGAAAAATGTTGCACAGCTGGAGGCCAGTTTGGCTTCTGAGAGAAAAAAACAAGAGCAGGAAAGAGAAAAGACCAAGTTATACATGGAGGAGAGGAACACTGCACACGTCCAGAAAATCATCGATCTCCAGGCTTCCCTGAAACTCTGTGAGGAACGGGAGAAGACTGCAATGCTGGAGAGAGAGAGCTTGATGAGAAACAGAGAGCGACTGGAGAAATATGTTGCACAGCTGGAGACCACTTTGTCTTCTGAGCGAAAAAAACGGGAGCAGGAAAGAGAGAAGGCCAAGCTATACATGGAGGAGAGGAACACTGCACACCTCCAGAACATCAATGGGCTCCAGGCTTCCCTGAAACTCTGTGAGGAACGGGAGAAGACTGCAGTGCTGGAGAGACAGAGCTTGACGAGAGACCGAGAGCATCTGGAGAAACATGTTGTACAGCTGGAGGCCAGTTTGGTTTCTGAGCGAAAAAAACAGGAGCAGGAAATAAAGAAGGCTAAATTGGACATAGAGGAGAAGAACACTGTAGACCCCCAGAAAATCACTGAGCTCCAGGCTTCCCTGAAACTCTGTGAGGAACGGGAGAAGACTGCAGAGCTGGAGAGAGATAACTTGATGAAAGACCGAGAGCATCTGGAGAAACATGTTGTACAGCTGGAGGCCAGTTTGGTTTCTGAGCGAAAAAAACGGAAGCAGGAAAAAGAAAAGGCCAAGTTATACATGGAGGAGAGGAACACTGCACACGTCCAGAAAATCACCAAACTCCAGGCTTCCCTGAAACTCTGTGAGGAACGAGAGAAGACTGCAGTGCTGGAGAGAGAGAGCTTGATGAGAAACAGAGAGCGACTGGTAAAAAACTTTGCACAGCTGGAGGCGAGTTTGGCTTCTGAGCGAAAAAAACGGGAGCAGGAAAGAGAAAAGGCCAAGCTATACATGGAGGAGAGGAACACTGCACACGTCCAGAAAATCACTGAACTCCAGGCTTCCCTGAAACTCTGTGAGGAACGGGAGAAGACTGCAGAGCTGGAGATACAGAGCTTGATGAGAGACAGAGAGCACCTGGAGAAACATGTTGCGCAGCTGGAGGCCACTTTGTCTGAGCAAAAAAAACAAGAGCAGGATAGAGATAATACTAATCTAGACATTAAGGAGAAGAAGACCATACTACTGCAGAACATGTCCAAGCTGCAGGCTTCTCTGAAAATCTGTGAGGAACAACAGAAGATTGCAGAGCAGGGGAGAGAAAGGAGGATGAAAGCCCGAGAGCGACTAGAGAAAATTGCACAGCTGGTAGCCTCTTTGACTTCAGCGCAAGGGCAACAGGAGCAGGAAAATGAGAAGATCAAGCTGCACATGGAGGAGAGGAAAGTCTCACACCTCCAGGACATCACCGAGCTCCAGGCTTCCCTGAAACTCTGTGAGGAACGGGAGAAGTCTGCAGAGCTGGAGAGAGACAGCTTGATGAGAGACCAAGAGCGACTGGAGAAACATGTTGCTCAGCCTGAGCGAGAGCACCATAAGCAGGAAAAAAAGAGGATCAAGCTGAGCAGTGAAAAGATTACCACAGCTCTCCTGCAGAAAATCACCAAGCTCCAGGTTTTCCTGGAACTCAGTGAGGAAGAACAGAAGAAGGCAGAGCTGGAGAGCAAAAGGAGGATGAGAGACCATGAGCAATTGAAAAAATTTGCAGAGCGAGAGCACCGGAACCAGGGAACAACAGAAGACCAAGCAGGATGCCTGCAAGAGGAACAGCAGCCAGTGCTTGGAGAAACCCCTGAAGAACGAGTGCTCACGTGCCAATGATGAGGTAAAGTAAAAAAAAATTTTTTTTAAATCTCCATTCTTTACCACAACTGAGCTAAAGGAGCAGGAGCAGTGTAAAAATGACTGGATTTTTTTCTTTCAAAATGATCAATAAAAATCTTAAGCATAAACTCTGTGTGTGGTTTTTGTTTCTTTTATAAAAGTGTTAGACATAATAATAATAATAATAATAATAATAATAATATAGCTGCAAGCAGCAATCATCGGGGTTCAAGCACTTTAGGGTCTTTAAGGACATGCGTAAAAAGGTATTACTTAATATTGTGCAAGCCTATAAGCACCTAAATCAGAGAAAAAGCAAGATAACTATATGAAATACTGTATATGGTAATTTAGCATAAAGAAATAGCATTTTAAACATTTAAACTGTTGTAGCACCATCTATTGTCTGATCGCCATTAAATATTGCATGCTTCTTAAGAATCATATATATTGTATATGTTATTGACTTTTGGGTACACTAAGCCACACTCATTTTTGTAAATAGCCTGTTATAACTATCTAAATTCAATTCAGTTTCATTTGTATAGCACTTTTAACAATGGACACTGTCACAAAGCAGCTTTACAGAAATATATGCATTCAGGATATGAATTTTAAATTCATGAATTTATCCCTAATGAGCAAGCCAGAGGCGACGATGGCAAGGAAAAACTCCCTGAGACGATATGAGGAAGAAACCTTGAGAGGAACCAGACTCAAAAGGCAATCCTCAGCTGAGTGACACATAGTGCGATTATAAATAATTCCCTTCTATAACCGTTTACTCTATGGTCAAAAAGTGCAATTGTGTAACCACGAAAGTTCAACTATTCACTGTTCACCATCAACATCCTGAGTGACTGCGTGAGAGTGCAGGGCGACAGCATCCAAACATCCCAGTTCACCACAACATTCTATACCGGTGAACCTTCCAGATCTGCTCCTTTACCCAAGAAAAAACTATTCACAAAAGACTAAACAAACATGTTTTCAGCCTAGACTTAAACACTGAGACTGTGTCTGAGTTTCGAACACTAATTGGAAGGCTGTTCCATAACTGTGGGGCTTTGTAAGAGAAAGCTCTGCCCCCTGCTGTAGCCTTCACTATTCGAGATACCAACAAGTAGCCTGCACCTTTTGATCGAAGTAGGCATGGCGGATCATAAAAGTCCAAAAGTCCGCTCAGGTACTGCAGTGCGAGACCATTCAGTGTTTTATAGGTCAATACTAGTATTTTATAATCAATGCGAAATGTGATTGAGAGCCACTGCAGGGTGGATAAGTTCAACATATATATTTTTTCATTATTTATTGATCTAGAGGGTCCAGAGAATTGTACTACACTGGTTTTGTTGTGATTGAGTAAAAAACCTAGGACTAGTTCACAAAAGTGTTTTTTTTAAAAATAAGCTCAAATATTTAATGAATAATTTGATTGTCACCAGTGGTTCATGAGGCAAAGTTGTTCAGAATGAGAAGATCTAACATGTGATATGAATACCATGTGTGCGTAATATACAACAATTTACACATGTAGAATGTGATAGCACCTCCCGGTGGCCAATTTTTGCACTGAACTCTGGGGCAGAGAGTCAAACAGGCCCACCAAGTTTTTTCTGATCCGCCTTCATTAACCTTGTCTCATAGCTGCTGAACATTGATTAACTGATTTTTGTGTGAAACACTGCAGTTTATAAAACCACTTATGTGCGTGAAAAACTTGATAGCGCCCTCCAGTGGACAATTAGTTTAAAATTTGTGCAAGGTCATTGCTTAGACACAGCCGCACTTCCTGTTTGGCGGCTTCACCGTCAGATTTGTTGGCGCATTACGAGCAAACCGTTTGGAATATCAATATTTTTTTGATAACCTTTGTCTGATATGATTTCTCTGATATGATATTTGGTCTGAATGTGATGTATGCCAAATTTGGTGTTGATTAGGCGTAATTTTGTAGGAGGTGTAGCGAAAAATTAGCAGAAAAGCTACTTAGGTGAAAATCCAGGGATGAATGACTTTTACATTTTGGACACATGTTTCAAAAGTCATGACCATAAGCATACTTCCAAATTAGGCCAAAATATGACCCAAAGGTGGCGCTAGAGCATTGGCAGCACTTGGCCCAAATTTGGTCAGAATGTTCCTTAGAATCTCCCCAGTCAGAGTGCAAATTTCACAACCACAGACAGTTCTATGGGCTGCCATAGACACCCTAGCCAGAAGAAGAAGAAGAAGAAGAAGAAGAAGAAGAAAAGATAGAATATCATTAGATACATTAACTAAACTATATATAATAACTAATAAAATCCTTACAAAAACAATAGGGTTGAACCCCTAATAATAATAATAATAATAATAATAATAATAATAATAATAATAATAATAATAATAGTGGTGATC
The DNA here is from genome assembly GCA_022985145.1 of Pangasius djambal. Taxonomy (NCBI): domain Eukaryota; kingdom Metazoa; phylum Chordata; class Actinopteri; order Siluriformes; family Pangasiidae; genus Pangasius; species Pangasius djambal. The sequence goes on along the minus strand of CM040980.1, from coordinate 11,149,680 downwards.
TGCAGGGTCCAAGCACTTCTCACAAATAGCACCCTCACTGACCAGTTTTTTCCAAAATACATAGCACAATAAAGGGACCACAGATGAACATACTTATCTAGTTTTTTGAAAATAGTTCAATGCTAGCTGTGTTAAATGCCTGCTGAAAACTGATTGGCCAACAGCAGCCATGTTTTTTAAGTAAATAGATCATTGCCATAATTCCACTTACAGATTAGCAGATAGATGCGCCATACCGCATTTTTGTGGTGTTCCTGAGCTCATCAGTGCATTCTTTCTTTTTAAGAACGTACCAACGTGGCCACACCTAATGTTTTTGTTATCTCCCTGATAAGTTTGTTTTAATTTTTCAGCTTTCTTCACTAGCAGTGACAGTTCTTGGGACTTCATACTGAGAGTTAATAGCAACTGATTCCAAATGCAAATGCCACACTTGAAATTAACTCTAGACCTTTTATCAGATTACTGTCTAGTTTCTGTGAGTCTGTGCCCATGAAACCTGATGTGGACTTCTGCTGTTGTAGCCCATCCACCTCAAGGTTCCATGTTTTGTGCATGTTGAGATGCTTTTCTGCTCACCACGGTTGTAAAGAGTGATTATATGAGTTACTATTTCCTTCCTGGAAGCTCGAACCAGTCTGAGCTCCCTTTCTGGTGGCACTTGGCTTTATCCACACTGTAATCTTGTGTGCTTCTGCAGTAGAACCACTAGGTGGGATTGTGTGCTAGGTAATGAAGTGAAAATGGACTCCTCAGTTTGTCTCGTGAAGTTTTTCTGTTCTCAGTCAGTAAAAAAAAAGCTAGATCTGTTCTCTGTTCTTTTAACTGTATTATTACTATATTATTCTTCTATCTGTTCTTTTAACTGGATAATTCACTAAGTAACTAAGATTGATTATAGAAGCATAACCTTGGAAAGTTAAAAGGGGGAGCACAGAATGGTTAAAGATGTTTGCATATTTTGATTTGAGAATTGCTCAAAGCAAAATATGTTCAGCATTGCTTTGTTCAAAATTGCTTTGGAGAAAAATGCACCATCCTAGAGAAAAATGTGCAGACAGAACTGTTCACAATGGCACGTCTATACCACAGTGCCACTGAATGCTTGATTCTTATTGGTTAGAAAGCGTTGATTCATTTTCTATATCATCATGCCTCTGACAGCAGTTCCGGCTGCATGGCAAATCACAGGTCTATATTAATAGACTCTAACACATTATGCTTTCTATAGTTGCAACTTACACAGGGATTTGTATGGTGGACGGTCCACATAAACTGATTTAAAATGTTTAATTGTCAATATAGTGAATGAGATATTTGATTCAGGGATGAGACATTTATTAGCATTTTTGGAGTCTTCAATATCCACGCTTTGTATGAGTCAGAGGTAAAGCTGTACCTTTAAGTTTTCAGATTCAGGAAAGTCTTTAGGACAGAGGACTTACGGTTTCTCAGTAACAAAACAAGTTGAATTTTTTTGTCTTATTAACTTCAACAGAAAGAGAAAAAAGAGAGGCTGGTGAAGGAGCAACGGTTTATAGCTTTTATAATGTAAGTAATAGCAGGAATTAACTTAAAATGTAACTATAAACAAGTGAAAAGTATGATGTGTCATTGTGTATTTAATAATAAAAAATGCAATCATTGACAAATTGCTGTGGGGAATGAAACCCTTGTTACTGGAAAATAATCAACCTTGGGGTGGTAACAGTAACTCTGCTTCATGTCTGGCTGTATCACACACCCCGGTAATTATTTTCCTATTACAGCACACCCCATTGCATTATATTCCTTACATAATAAACAGGCTTTCAAGCCTCTAAAAGCTACCAGTTACATTAAATGGTAATAAAACACAATGCCTGATGCCTTAGAGTAAAGGTCTGCAAAAGGCAGCCTGCCAGCACAATCTGTCACAGCTGCAAAACCACATTGCTCTCCTTTTAAACAGGACTGGAAATGGCCCATGACTTATTTACTGATCCCTACCTTAAAGACTGATTTATGGTAGTCTTGGTATTATGTTTGACACCCCATATTTTTTGTGCTAGTATCTTCTGCTTACGTCTGAATTTCATTTTCACTGTGATTCATATGTGCAAGCCCAAATCCCTAACTGTGATACAGCAAATACAGCTATATTTACTACTGAATAATGAGTATGATGTTGTCAAAGTTTATTATTTTTTAATTACACCACAGGGCTGTTGAATTCCCAAATCTGATTGGTCAGATGGGTGTTGATTAATTTTCTATAACAGCAGCCCTGGCAGTAGTTCCGACCTCAAGGTTTATATTAATGTGTTCGTTTTAATGTGTTATAATTTCTATAGTACCGACTTACACAGCGAGTAGTAATGGCACATAAACATATTTTAAAAAACACATGTAATTGTTGGTATTGTGAAGTTTTCGTTGCGGAGACGTTCCTTTAAAATTTCTGGAAGGAGTGTCCAGTGTCAGCGCTTAGTAACAGTCAGAGGTGAAGCTGTTCCTTTAAATTTTTAGACATGGAAAAGTCTTCAGGACTGAGGGCTTTCTCTGTAACATAACAAGCTGCATTTTATTTTCTCTAATTAATTAATTAGACACAAGAAAAGAGGGTGGTGAGAAAAGGTCTTCTTACACCAAGCAAATCTGAATGTTTGTGTTGCCATGATTAGCTTTTTACAGTATGACCTATTCAAGGACTATTATGTTGGGAGGTGAGAGAATGACTACACTGTGCATCACTGACAAGGAGGACTTATAGATCCACATCAAACCTGATGTTATGACCACTGATTCCTATGGGAAGCACTAGGTGTGTGTGTGTGTTACATGTGCATTTGCATGAACATTTACACTGGATATTTCTAGTGTGTTACAATGAATAGTATTTAGATTGAAATAACAAAGCAGCTTTCTACCGAAATGTTTTAATAGATTATCTAAGATAAATTCATTCCAAGACAGAGTTTAATTTAGTAGATTTCCTTTCAGAGACATAAAGACTCCATGTGTACCCTGATATTTTTGGCCAATGTGATCCACTTGTACTTGTGTGATAGCATGTAAACAATGTATAAGTCTGCTGTAAAGTGCACGAGAGATCACTTTGATTTTCTGCTGTTTTGCTGCTGGAGTGAAAAGTGAGCAATCCTTTCCATCTCGTGTCACATGTTTGGACCTAAGCCCTGGCTTACTGTACATTCCAGTTCAATGACTTTCAAGTCACCTGACTTGTTCAGAAATAGACATATCAAGCTACCATTAAAGTTAACCCTAATAAATATACAGTATGGAATGTGTAGGCTTGTATTAACAGCGAACGTGAGTCATGAGAGTTCAGAAGTATCTGCACCCTCATTATGCAACTGTCATTGAAGGTCTGTGTTTTGGAGTCATCAACTCTTGAATAATCCTTAAAGCTGAGATTCTGCAAAAAAAAAAAAACACTGCAAAAAAATGACATCTTAGCAAGTGAAAATATATTGAATATAGACAAATTTATTTAGTATATCTTATTATAAGTTTATAAAAAGCCTGAAATAACCTTATAATAATTAATTAATAATTAATATTTTTTTCTAATTTTAAACATTTCTAGAAAGAGAAATTTAAAGCTTAAAATTAGTAAAAGCATGTAAAAACAGGCTGAATCATCTTATATTTGAGTTGCAAAAATCTAATAGTAAGAAATATTAGATAATATTGCCCATATCCAAGATATTTTCACTTGCTAACATATTTTCTTGCACTGACGACCTCGGGAGTCACTTCCCTACAGTTTCTTGCTGTCCCTGTGGATAACACATCTGAATCAGCTCATCAGCTGATGGTCATGGCCTTCGCAAGTTGGATCAGGTGTTTAACAATTTAGGGAAAACTTTAAACTGCGCAGGGTAGCGCTTTCCCAGGACTGAAGTTACTTACCCCTAGCCCAAAGGATAATAAATTACAATGAGTAGTAAAAGTGACAAAATGAAAAGGTGTCAGTTGGTGTATAGAAATAATCAATTAATAAAAAGGGCAATGGTTAGTCTTTGAGCTTATATTTATTTGACAACTGTGAGCAATAATTTATAACAGCAGTAGTGTAAAGCGTTAGCGAAATGTGCAACATTTGCTTAGGTTTATCCTTTATAAAATCCAAAGATTTCGTCTACAACATAAACATTGGACATTTTTGCGTATTCACAAACTATTTACATACACATGCCACTACATAGGCAAAAAGACAGTTGAGGCAAAGAGGCTATAAGGGGTCTATAAAATGTGTTCTATGCAAAAGTAAATGGCAGATTTTGATTAAATACACATGTACTCGTGCCCATTGGAAAGGTATTGGTTGCAGTCAGTCTAATATTGATCATTCCTTGTAATAAAATCCCTCATTCTTTCATGCTTTCCTCCAGTGCCCAGGTATTCTGCATTCTTTACTGATTATATGCAGTACACCATGCATTACACATGTTCCACAAGATTCCCAATCACTTCAGATCTTGTGCCACTAATCAGCTCTGAAATATTTTAACAGACAGCATGGTATATGCACATTGTATATTTGATTGTAGTTATTCAAAAGCCTAAGTTGTAATAATAACATCTGGACCAGTGCAGTGATTCTTCATTGGGACCTCTGTAGTAACTAATGTTACTACAAAATATTGGCATTAATGGCAGTACTAACTTAGGCAAAAAAAAATGTCTTAGCCCTAATCACTGAGCAAGACTACTACTGAATTTATATAAGCTTTTCAAGATTAATTTGCAGAAGCATTTGCTGTATAACAGAGCTTTCAGAAGAATTCAACTGAAATTTGTGTAGCTATACAGTAAGCTATTATAGTATATTTCAGTATTTATACATTTAGTCCAAGACTTGCCTTTTAATCATGAGGATTTCTTTAAGAAAATATATACTGTATATATAAATTACAGGCAGAATACAAAGGGTAATGGATTATAAATAATGTGTGAGAAGAGTTTTAGAGGAACAAAGAAGGCATCAACAAGTGCACCTTACCTCATGGATCTACTTTTATCAGAATATTTACAAACGCTCATATCAACAGAAAACAGATTACATTCAATATCAAAGTTCCACAAGGTGCTAACGTATCTGGAGATGCTTGTCATATACAGTAGCTCTCCACATACTGAGATGTTTTATCACAGGGGCCACGTGGACCACTCCAGATTCATGTGCTAGACTAAATGGGACTTTCATCAGAGAATCCCCATGGAAATGGTGATTCCCTAAGCCAAACTGGCTAGAAAATTGTCCTGAAGAAGTCGAATTATTTTAGACGGTTTCACAATGTTGTCATATCGCAAATACTTTTAGAGATTGCTCATGAATGACAAGTCCATGCTAAGCCAAAATACCCCGAGTGTAATTTCACACCTCACTTAAACTCAAGTTCAAATGAGATATTAGGGAGAGAGATAGGACTGTCGTAACAGTAAGTCAAAGGACTTACAAGGCTACTCACAAGTTCTGCCTGACTAAAAATGAAGACCACTTTCATCCTAACAACGATGATTCAGCTCACTGCACTGCCCCTACCAGAGGAGCATCTGTAGGAATGAATCTGGCTCTCAATGCGAAAGTATCTTGAGGTATTTAAGTAACTCTTTCAAGCACTGAAGATTAAACCGTGAAATAAGAATCTCACTATCAGTGGCAAGTCCTGTAGGCTAAATTCTACCAAAAATAAAGTTGTTCCTAAAAGTACTGCATCAGTCGTTTCAGCTTGCTTGAGGTCACTGTCATACAATACATCCAAGATGCCAATATGAATCCAAATCAATGATAAGAGGTGCAGTAGGTTATAACTCAGCGATCAGTTCGATAGTATTGCACATATACTATGTTTCCTCAGCAAATAAGAGCAAATTGTCAGTTTAAATGATTATTTTTTAAAAATAACTCTACTATAGCCAATAAAGACAGACTGTATGCTGTTGTAAGTCAGGGTCGATTCCCATTCCAGTGTCAGCATTCAGTGCAAAAGGCACTAGGTTTTTCCAATGTCCCCCATTACAGCGTCCCTATCCAGAAAGACCTTTTCAAAACCCTGTTTTGCACACACTTTCAACTCAAAAATAAAGAATAACAAATAACTGCTTTTATCGGTAAATCCATAGAAACACTACAGGCCACAGAGTACTCGATGATGATTAAATTAAGGAATAGATAAACACACAATGTCACAAGCCAACAAGAGAGCGCAAAAGGTCAAGTGTTCCTTTAGATTAGATTAGCCTGTAGTGCTGCTTTCCTTCATTTGGGTCTGCTGGTCTTTGTTAAGATCGGGGTCTGAGTTCTGTTCCTCGTCGGTAGGAGAGGATGCACCTACCCTGCTGGAGTGTATAGCCTCGTTAAGAGGAGAAGGGCAGTCTTTTTCTTTTGAAGCAGCCCCGAACCCCAGGCTTTTCTCGAGAGATCCTGCGGGGAAAGCAGCAGCAGCAGCAGCAGCAGCCGCGGCGGCTGAAGAGTGCGCGGTGATGCCGGGGTACAGCCATGGGAAAGGCCCGCTCAGCGCTGGGTATACTAACTTCTCCAGACTGCTCTTATCGAAAAAAGGCATGTAGGACCCAGTTGCCGACGGGTTTATGAAGTAAAACGGCACGCAGAACGGAGTCTGTTGCCCCACTCCAGCCATTCCCATCAGCGAGTTCATAAACGCGAGGTTTGGCTGCTCCGCGCTTCCCGCGCCGCTGTTCTCACTCCAGCTCACTTTGGGCTTTTTGGCGACGCGCTCGTCCCCGAACTCCTGCTTTATTTTAACTCCACCAACGCGGACTGTGTCGCATGCTTTCTCGGCTCTAGCGTCGCTTTTGTCAGCTTCGCCCCCGTATCCGCTGTCGGTGTCCGTGTCGTTCTCGTTGGCCTCGGGATTCTGAGTCCTCTGGATGACGGGAACGCACTTGGCCTGGCCGTCCCTCTCCTGCGCGCCTAACTGCGGCTGGACGAGTCGCGCCAAAACTTTGTGCAAATGCTCGATGAGCTGCGTGCACCTCTGCTCACAGCTGGTCCACTTCTCCACCGTGCTCAGGTACTTCAGCACCTCTTTAGCGCACGCTTGAAATCCCGAGTGGAAAGCGTCCAGGTCTGCTCGGATGGACGACTTCAGTGAGCGGTCTCCTGATCAGACACACAGGACAACGATTTAGAAGATTCAGACTCATACCCATGCGCACACACTTTCCAGACACACTGCATGCTTTTTGCATGACTTTTGCTCAGTTACTATCTGGGTATCTGGAATGTGATTTACCGTTCTGCAGTGCCAGGATCTTTTGGTGCTGCTGCTCAGTGACAGCCGTCAAAGCGTTCAGGTGTTTCAGAGTTAACTCCAACACAACCGCCTTCTCCAGGTGACCCAGCGTCTACAGATACAGTGAAATTCACCTGAATATAATAATATACGCGGCTCATAAGGTAAACCTTGTCATAGAGCTCGCACACAAGCAATAAACAAAACCAACAAATGTGCACTTTATACCGTTAGCTTAAGGTGTTCTGGTAACAAGTCTTTCAACTGTCCAATACATTCATTAATCCGGTCTCTCCTCTTCTTCTCTATGAGTCTGTGTGGTAACTTATAAGCGTCCTGCTTTAAATAAAGCACAATTAGGCAACAGAAAGTTCTGCAAATGTCAATTAATTGCCAATCAATTATCGATTAATCGACATGGTTTGCATAACAAGGGAAAAAAGTAAACATGGTGAACTATCTACGCTATACAAACATGATTTACGGTCTACCTGGCTGTAACAAGGGCTCGGATCCACACTCACCTTTCCCTCCTCTCGTTTCATACCTCTTTTTGACTTGCACATATAAAGAGACGAATAATCGACCCTAAAAAAAAAAAAAAGTCCCAGTTCTTAGGAAGCAAATCCATTCATGTCACAAGCATGCAACTGAAAACGGTGTTTTGCGTTTATAAAAAGGAAAAAAAAAAAAGAGAGAGACAGAGAGAAGACAGTATTACCCCAGAAAGTCTGCGTGATCGAGGAACGCTCTGTCCTGCAGTCGTGATATTCTTTCATCCATAACTTTTCACCTTCTCTCATCCGCTTCTTTGGCAGAGCTGTGTGTGTAATTCCGAGCCGACGCAAAGTGCTAGGAGAGAGAGAGAGAGAGAGAGAGGGAGAGAGAGAGAGAGCGCGCCGTGCGTTATGTCCGGTAGCACAGCGCTCGAGAATGACGCCGAGCTCAGCGCGAGCTGCCACTATGCGCGGGAACCAGAGCGTGCGCGCGCGCGCCACCGCCCGGAACTGCTTCGAGCTCACGTGTCAACGGCACCCGCTCGAAACGTCTGCGCGCTAATTAGCGACCTCTCGAGACCCCGCGCCGCCGCAGAAAGTCGTCTACAGCCCGTGCAACCAATCAGAGACAGCTGTCTGCCACACAGATGACGACACTGTCATGGCTATTCAGAAACAGATCGCTCAGATAAAGGAGGGGTTGCAACTTCAACACTAAACTTACATGGTCCTAAAGCCAATTTCCACCTTTCGTGATCGAGCCAAAAAAATAAATAAAAAATCGTACCGTCAGGTCGCGTGAACAGCCATACGACCGGTGAGGCGCGGGCACTCAAGGATCTCGCGCTGCGTGCTTTAACACGTGCGCCATGGCTCCTGTAGTGCACTCGCACTAATGGAGGCTGATTCGTGCAGGTGCAACCTCACTTGCCCCCGTGTGAACCTGTAGTCATACTCGAAAACGTGATTTTTCTACCATTCTGGATTAGTGTTCAGCATCACACACACACACACACACACACACATATATATATATATATATATATATATATATATATATATATATATATATATGTCTGCCATCATGTTTAGAATATTGGTCATTGGTTAAAGAATTACACCACTCTGAAACACATTACATATGTTTACATTAAAATATTTATGATGTGCTTAGTGCTCCTGGTGTTAATTAGTTTCTTGGTGCAGTATTTTCATTATTCCTGTGAGAAGTTAATGGTTGTGTGCTGTGCTGACGTCACAGGGGGACATTGCTAGCACAGTTACAATGGCATTTAATAGGAGAAACCAATTTCAAGGATCTCAGACATCGGCTAGTCAGCGATCTATGAAATGATGAGCATGATGGTGTTGATGTCAGCAATAGCTGTTGAATGTTAAAGCTTTGGAACTTTATCTGTTATAGCAGGTAGTCACAGAGAATTGTGGGTAATGTAAGAAACCATTAAAACAGAACTACATGTCAGTGAAAGAAGTATAAGCTAAAAAAAAGTTAATTACAAAATAAATGTCGGACGCCGCTGTTGATTATAAAGGTTAATAAGTCATTCAGGGTGAACTCTTTCCTTTTGTGTTCTGATCTAGTGATATTATGGTTGCAAGTTCAAATCCCAGGACTTCCAGAGAGCCATTTTTACAGCCCTTGAGCAATACCTTTAACTTTTAATTGCTCAGCTGTATGTTGTTTTGGATAACAGCCTAAATGTAAATATTGTTATCCAGCAACAGTTTGAGCCCACATAAACTGGCTTTTTGGCTTCAGTATTTCTGCAAATATAACACAACATGTATTTGTTGATGTAATAAATATTACAAAACAGAAGTATAATTTTACTTAAGGATGATGCGTGATTAGCTTTCTTGTGTGAACAGCTCCCTGCCCTTTTGGTACAATAACACATAAACATTAAGCTATACAAATAGCATTCAAAAACAAGTAGTTTTGAGTAAAAGTTGTAAGTAAATTGAATCCATAAATTCAATCAAATGTTCAGGAAAGATATGAAAAAGTGGTATTTAAAGATAAAGCATGAAAAAGCTGATCTATAGACTATAACTGGGCTCCTACAAGGTGGATCAACAAGGTATGTGTGTCTAAAAAAGTGGCCAGTAGAAGTGCCTTTTAAAGATGACAATATGTCATTTAAAAAGTAAGCAAAATATAAATTGATGTAAACATAGAATGTGTGTAATACATAATATCCATATTATTAATAATTACATATACATGCTATTCATGTATTGCATGTTTATAGGTATGTTTATATATACAGTATATATACAGTATATATATATATATATATATATATATATATATATATATATATATACTGTATATACTGTATATATATATATGCACACAACACATGTACAATATATTAAACCCCACTCATAGATACCGTCTATCAACACATTATGACAAACATGAAGGATTAATAAAGAATTAATTGTATCCCCCCCTCACATGCCTGTAGGTCACATTACTTCTCCATGGGTATCATGTGACAGTTTGGTGTTGTGAACTGCGTACACTTGGCAGGAGTCCAAATTCGCCCACATTTGACTGTGTTGTGGGATATTAATGCTAATTATTAACTCACAGCACCTCTTCCTCATTCTCTGTAAGATCCCATTTCCCGGCTCTGTTTGCTGGGAGACTGGCGGTTTGCTGCTGTTGTCATTGTAGTCGTGTGTTGGAGTCCCCCCCCTTTCGATCTTCTCTCCTCTCGCTCCCTCCCTCCTTTTCCTCTCCTCCGCTGCTCACTGCTCTATATGTGGCTCTCAGGCAGTTCAAAATGTTTTCCATATTAGTTCAGAGCCCTCTTTGATTCCAAATAGCTGCAGCCGAGCGGGCTGGCTTGGAGAGGAGCCCCCGGCAGGGAGGGGAGGAGTAGGGCAGGGCAGGGGGGTGGTAAACAGTACAGAGGGCCAGTCAGGGAAAGGAGAGAAGAAGAAAAACAGGAGACAAAAAGAGGAAAAGGGGTGAAGAGAAGAAAGAAGTAAAGAAACAGAAAATCCTAGGTTTGAGGGAAGAGTAAGCCACTGTGCTTGAGGAAGGAAGGAAGCATGGGGTCAGAGAAGAGTCCAGAGGGGTCTAGTGGAGGGCAGAAGAAGGCCAAGCCTGATCGAGGAGGCCTAGACTCCAAGAGAAGCCACACATGCTGCGGCTGCCGCTTCCCGCTGCTCATCGCCTTGCTTCAGCTGCTACTGGGCATCGCCATCACGGTCGTGGCCTTCCTCATGACCACCATCAGCCCCTCTCTGCTGGCCAGGGAGACACCCCATTGGGCTGGAATCATTGTAAGCATCTAACCATCCTCTTCCTCAGTTCCCAGCATGCTTTCTCACTGCCAGGGCCCTGCATGAGGCCAGCATTCCACTCCAACTTACTGTGCCAGTAGCCAAGCCGCCATTACTGCAGCTGTACTGGAGCCTCGTTTTACATTAAACTGTCTCAGTGTGCATGTGTTACATGTCTAAGCATTTCTGTACTGTATACGTCAGCAGAATGCTGAGAGACTATTGAAATTAGTTTCTGTGCCCAAAATAAATGATATGGGATATCTTGTTTTTTCTGGTTGTTCCAGATTTTGGATTTTCAGGGCTAGGTCGTGGCAAAAGTTGTTTTCCTTCTCCAATTTCCAGTTTAAGATTTATGTCATCCTGGACTATAGGTGATCAGTGCACAGAAAACCACTCTGTCCTGTCCAGTTAACTAAACAACTTACTGTTGTTGTGGAAAAATCTAGAATATCAAGATAGCAGTACACAATGGCACAGTGAGTAACGTTGCTGCCTCACAGCTCCATGGTCCTGGTTCAGTCCTGAGCTCGGGTTACTGTCTCTGTGCAGTTTCTGTGCATGTTCTTCAGACCAGGTTTAATGTGCCATTTGGTGCAAATAGTTTGGCATTATAGAGTAATCAAGTACAAGGTAAAATTATTTTTAAAGGTAATAATATTTTATATCAAAATATGTGCCAAAATGATTGACACCCATAAAGAATGTTTTAAATAAATGCAAACAAATTGTCATTCTTGAAAAACCTATGTAATTGTTTCTGTCAGTCCCCAAGAACCCAAGAACTCTGTTGTTGCCTTTAACCATGTCCTGTTTCCCTGGGGAATTTCTATTGGAAAAAAAACAAAGAAAAACAAAAGAGAGAGGTGGTTGTTGATCCGCACAAATCAGGTAGTGAATATTTAAGTAAAAAAAAATAGATACATCAGCAACTAAGAAATCCATTAAACCCAATTAGGGTCAAAAGAAAAATGAAACAGCTGGGAACTTGCAAGGAATTGGACCCATGAGTACACTATCCACCACATAATGAGGAGGAGGGTGAAGGAGAGTGAAGAAATGAGCAAAGGTCACAGTTTAAGAATTGCACAGTTTAGTTTTGTTGTAATTGTCCGTTTTCAAAATGAACTGTTAAATGCCACTTTCACAATGACCTCTATGCAAGAAAAAATCTCTTCCTAAGAGCATCTCATAAAATGCAGCACCTGAGCACCAAGCTTAATTAGAAGTATAATTGGCATGGTGTGTTGTGGTTAGATGAGACAAGAAACAAACTTTTTAGTCATGGACACCATCATTATGTTTGGTGACAAAGGGGACTGCATGCAAAGAAAAGTGCCTGATAACTCTCTGTATAATGTGGAGGTTATTATTGATGTTTTGGGGCTGTTTTGGGGCTACTGGTTCAGGTTATTCCAGGCTAAAACCTTGTTGCCCCTCCTAGGAGGTTCAGACCTGTCCATAGATAGAGCATTCAACATGATGAAAAGCCAAACGTACTTCCAAAACACAGAAATGGTTAAAGAAACACAAAATCAATTTTGCCAGCATTTTGCAATGACCACCTTAGTCTCCAGATTTGAATCCTAATGATTTGAAACCTGTGGTCTGAATTAAATAAGGAAGTACACAGGCAGAAACCTAAGAATACAAATGAGCTTAGAATGTTCTGCTTGGAGGAGTTAACCAAGATCCCTCTACATGTGTCTCCAACCTATTTAGACATTACAGAAATAGACTCAGTGCTGTTATGCTCAGGCAGACACCTCAAAATATTAATTGTAAGGGCAGCAATAATTTTGAAACCAGTGTTTTGTTGGGGGAAAAATACACTAAAATTCGTAATACCACTTCATGTTATTCTTTTTTAGATATTAATTTTTGCTCTTTTTTTATTTTTATATCATTAAGGGTGACAACATGATGGGCACTCACCACTGCTGCTAGAGAAAAATGATCATTCCTTTTGTTTTTGCTTTGCTTACTGGCATAGCACTGATAATCACACACTTTCTGGCTACATTTTAATTGGTTTCGTGAGCCTGAGTGGAGAGCCGTTTTATAGTTATTTCCCGTTATCCATCAACATTGCTCCAGTACTGCAGTTATGCTTTTATTGTCTTATCATGTGAGATGTAGATTGCCAGGTGCTAGGTTTCACACACACACACACACACACACACACACACACACACACACAATACACAAAGCATCAGTCACAATACATCAGAGTGTCTCTGGATATCCCCAGTTCACCACTCACGAGACCACTGCTGCTAGAGAAAAACACTGAGGTCATCAAGATTTCTCTGCTTAAGAACCTGGGGAAAACAATTAAATTGCACACCACACGTTGGTCACAAGACTCCTGTAGGACTGGGAAAGAGTGTGTTATCTTAGAAAGGGGAAAGATATTCAATTTGGCGAATCAGTGATTATACTATCAGATGACAAGTGAGTGCTGAGTTGCACAATGCTAATTACTACAATCATGGAAAACCCTGGCAGAAACATAAAAATGAATAGACTGGCAAATAAGATTAGTCCAATCAAGAAGGCTGGCATGTGTTTACAACGTGGGACACAATGACAACATTTTTCAACCTCTGGGTGTTAGGCACACATGCTTGTTATGATTTTACATGGAGCACAAAATCTTAGAATTGTGTTAATCGGCACAAGTAATTTGTTGAAATGAATGGGGTTGTCAGAAATTTTGTATTAAAACAATTATCTGTGCATTGTGTTGCAGTTGTGCGTTGTATCTGTCCTGGGCTTTGTGCTCTATTTCATCACCTATCTGCCTGATGAGAGGACCTACACACAATTCATCATAAAGGTGAGAGTGAAAAAGAGAAAAAGAGAGAAAGAGAAGGATGGGGAAAATATAATTATGAACACCTCAGCTATTCCATTTGCACATTAGCAATGGATTGTATAATTGGCCGTAGACACCTGAAATGTGTGCGGCGCTGAATTACAGCACCACTGGGACAGCCGTGTAATGGCTAACCCAAAATCAAGGCTCAAATTTAGCCAATTCAAAAGACATCATTGCATTTCACATTAAGTTATTACAGTTTAATAGAACCTGATAATGACTAATACTGTAATTTCTGTGCAGTATAAGTAAGTCAAGGGAACAGGACTTGACAGGAGTCTTGACATTTCTCTGCTCATATAAATGGTGCCTAGCGTATTCACCCCTCCGAATGTTTCCACATTTTGTGGTGTTACATCCTGGAAATGAAATGAGAGTTTTTGTTATGAATGTAAACAAAATAGCCTTTAATGTTGAATTGTGTGGGGAGGGTGGAGTGGAAGCAATATAGTGTGCAAAATAATTTACAAATAAAAAAAAAAAGTAAAGTTGTGATTGCATAAATATTCACCCCTGTTGCTGTGAAATCCCTAAATTAGTTCTGGTGCATATTTGGTTGAACGGAGTCGAGCTCTGTGCAGTTAAAGTAGCATGTGATCTCACTATAAATACACCTGTTCCTGTAAGGTGCCCGAGTTTGTTTAAACCTAAACAAACAGCATCATGAAGACCATGGGACTATCAAAACAAATCCAGGACAAAGTTCTGAAAAAGTATCAAACTGGGTTTGGTTATAAAAAAATAAAAAAATTCCAAACGTTGAACCTTCCACATTAAATCCATTAAATCCATTATTAAAAAATAGAAAGAATACGGCATCACAACTCCTAGAGGAGGCAGTCCACCAAAAGTTAGTGGCCGGATAAGAAGGGCATGAATCAGGGAAGCAACCAAGAGGTCAATATAGGTAGGTATGAATACATTTTCTGTTTAATACCCAAGTTACCTTCCCTTGTGTTATTAATGTTGTGATGTTAATGTATTAAAGTAATATTCAATCCCCTAATGTATGTATGGGTTTTTGCACCTACTAGACTTTAGAGACTTTGGAGTTTAGAGCTCTCTATTTCAGTCTTTACAGGCATTTACAGGCAGGAGATAATGAAACCAAGGTGCAACCATGCATCTATCTATAGAAAATATACTTCTACTTAATGTAGGTGGCGTTCAGACAAAGGTCAAGTGGAGACCATACTTCATCTAGGGTTGTGATATGTTCTGCACACACATGGTCTTATAGTTTCACATGTCCTCATAGTTTATATTGTTTGTCTATAATGATATAAGGTCATAGTGTTGTCCATTTCCAGTTTTAACTTCAAAGCTTTGTTGAAGAAACCCTTAGTGTTATCAGGCTGTGATGGGTTCCTCTTATATATTATAGTTTAATCACTGCTACACTATATAACCAAAAGTATATGGACACCTGACCATGACACACGTGCGCTTGTTGAACGTCCCATTCCAAAGGCATGGCATTAATATGGAGTTACCACCCTCTCTTGCTGCTGTAACAGTCTACACTCTTCTGGGAAGTCTTTCCACTAGATTTTGGAATGTTGCTTAGGGATTTGTACTGGGGATTAGCCACAACAGCATTAGTGAGGTTGAGCACTGATGTCGGGCAAGCAGGCCTGGCGTGAAGTTGGCATTCCAGTTCATCCCAAAGGTGGTGATGGGTTGAGGTCTGGGCTCTGTGTAGACCAGCTCTTTCAAACCAGCCTAGGAAAACCATGTCTTTATGGAGCTCAATTTATGTACAGGGGCATTGTCATCCTGGAACATGTTTGGGCCCCTTAGTTCCAGTGAAGGGAAATCTTAATGCTACAGCATGCAAAGACATTCCAGACAATTCTGTGCCTCCAACTTTGTGGCAGAGTTTGGGGAAGGCAAACTAATGGGGGTCATAGTCAGGCATCCACATACCTTTGGCTATATAGTGCACAAGAAAATTCATGCCATGACCAAGTCAAGACATTTCACTAACCAGGTTCGCTCTTGTCCTCCTTTGTGTACTTCCAGCTTGTGTACTTCCTCCTGTGTTCAGTGGGGCTAATCATCTCCATTATAGTCATCGCCTTCCAGGGCCACCACTACTCTTTGACCAATGGCTTCATATGCAGGGAGATACGCCAGGATTGTATCTGCACACTAGAGCCAGAGGACCCCATCGCGCGCACCTTCACCTACGCTGAGGTGACAGACTGCACTGCCGTTACAAGCACTCTCATGCTGTACTACCTGCTGCAGATGGTGTTGAACCTGGCCCAGGCCATTGTCTGCTTGCTAGGAGCTTTCATCATGTGGAAGCACCGCTATCAGGTGTTCTTTGTGGGCTTGCAGATGGCTTCACCCTCCACTCAGCAATGGCAGAAAGTTTAAGAGCAGGGCAGGGACAGCGGCTTGGCACTGGGAGAAGGGACGAAAAGTTCTCCTGGGAGCAAAACATGTGGAGCAGTTGAATGTGTTGAGGGAAAGTCCAGAATCTCCCATGTCTATTTGTGTGAGTGTACAGCTGAAGATACATTTTGCATGGCGTAGCAGTAACATACTGTACAGTGGTGGCAAATTACAGTTTTCTGTCCTTTTTTAGGGCTCCTGTATTTTTCTCTATTGGCGTCTGGACATTTCCACTAATATAAATGTATACTTGCTTTTGCCAGTGCCAAGAAGGATATTCTTATCTAACAGGCTGTATGTGCGATCCAATAGGACAGCTGTCATTCTGGGAGAGCTACATAGCCACTCTGTTTGCATAGGATTTGCATATCAGACTTATGGACTTAATAGTTAGCAGTTACATGACAAATCCCCACTGTTACCTTCTCAACAAAAAAGTATTGGTAAGTGTTTTATGTCTGAATATGTCATTTTGTAATCCGCTTGTTTTCCTTAAGACAGTGGTGCTCAAAAAGGGGTCTGTGATGTATAGCCAGAGGAAATCATGGTAGAGATCATTATCAATTTGTTACAGTTAGCTACTATTGTTTTAGTTTAGTTAGCCCAAGTAAAAAGTCACTTGAATTAAATTAAACACACTAATTTGTTTTTTCAGGAAGTTGTCCATTTAACAATCCAAGTCTAATCTAAAGATAATGTCAGAATCTAATCACAGTTTTAATAAAACATGCGCTGTTTATACAGTGTATTACAGCATGTTTAATCATTTTAACAACAACAACAAACGAGACAGGGTGCAACAAGTTTGAGACACCCTGGCTTAAAGTTTGTTAAATATTGCAATATTAATACTGTATCTTGGTTGATTATGTCCTGGTATTGCAGTGTATAATCTAGAGAGTATAAAATGATTTTTTTTTTTTTTTTAAATCGAAAGCAGCTGCCCTTTATATTGTTTTATATGTTACATTTTGATGAATATAACATTGTTTTACTGATATTTGCATCCTTTTTTATATTTTTCTATGCTCACAAACATCATTTAATATCTTCCATTGTGTAACAGTCAAACCCAAACTGTCCTTAGTTCGCTTTAGTTACAATCATTGTCTTTGGTAATAATAAGTATAAGATCGCTAACAAAAATAGTCCTGCACACAGACAGACAGTTGTAAATCATGTCCAGTAAAAGGACAGCATTGTGGTCTGAAGTCTTTGCTTACACAGTGGATAAACAGCAGTGCTACTGTCAGCAGCAGAGAGACGGGGGTCAGAGACGGGGGGTCAGAGGGGGTACTCAGACACACAGCAGGTCACTGCCTGATCATTATAATTGGTTTCACACTAATGTTCTTATTACATATATAACAAATATAGAATTGACAAGTTTAAACAACCTACCATGTAACAAACTTCTGAAGAGTACTGTATATTCAATGATTCGTACCAGTACAGCAGCTATACAGAGTGTGTAACACAGAGTGTTTCTGCAGACAATGCTCAGAGTGCATGATTTTTGATGTTTGACACTTTGAACAGAGGTTGAGAGAGGTATACTTACAATGTGTGCTACATGCTACATGCCTGAGGTTAAAAAAAAAAAAAAAAAAAGCTCCCAATTCATGCCTATGACTCATCATCCCTTAATAATATCCATCTCTATTTCTCTGAGTGTTCATAGGACAAAAATAGGGCAATATGTATAGGTCTCAGTTATGCCCTAAGGCATAATAACATATCAAGGCAATATAATGACTGGGGCATAATAGTCCCCTTCATTTGCACAACTGCACTCGCTGTACGGCATCAGAGTTGTAAAGCCAATACATGTTGTGACAATTGTGCATACTCACCTATAATATTAAAACAAAAGCCATTAAATCTGGGATGAAACAGAGCCTGATATAGTTGTAGTGGGTTCTCCAGTATGGGACACTCAGCAGGCCTTTCTTCTGTGCAACACTGAGTCAAATGAAAAACAAAAGAGGAGTGGCTCATGTTTTTTTCCCTTCACAATGTTTTTAGGGAAGAGAGCCTCGGGGTTGTTCCTACACCACTGCTCATGTGACTCCCTCATTTGCTGCATGTCCTTCTCGTGTGACACCTCACGTCACATGCGCTCATCACATGCAAGAAGGCAGATTTTAGATTAATTCCTGTTTATATTGTCTGTTTATCACTGTGGCACATTTCATAATGTTTTGAAAGATGTTTTTTTTTTCCTCCACATACGACAGTGCACAATTTCCTCAAGACATCCATTTTCTATAATAGGTCAATTATGATTGAGTATTTTAACATATTCACCCACATAATATAACTTTTTTTTTAAAAATCTATTAGCTCAAAAGCTAGTATTCTCACCATACTACAGTAGGTATCACTTACCTTTGCCTTTACATGTATCTGTTATTTGAAAATTACCTATTCAAGTCTATCCAATACATCATCACTTAAGCAAGTGTGATATTAAAATCTCACGCTAGTACAAGATTCTTTTTATTTCTAGGACCCTGAATATATGTGTGAAATTCTACACAATACAGTATCACATGTTTGAAAATGTCTATTTATATGTCTGAATAACAGAGAATCAAACTTTTAAAACTCAATAACCATAAAATAGTCAGAGAGAACCTAATGTCTTGATGTGTTTCATAGGCTTTAGGTTTTTATATTCCATATAATAGCAACACTTAGTCAAATATTGACTTTGTGTCAATATTGTTTTGGCAATATAACAATGTATTAGTACAGAAACATTCTGTGCCCTGTGGAAACACACACTAGTTACAGACGGGTGACAAATAAAAGGAAAAACCAAGATGAAGTGTGTTTATGAATGCGTTGGGTCACCATGAGCTGCCAGAACAGCCTTTTTTAAATGCCAGAACAGCTTAGATGAGACTTGGACAATTCTCCCATAAGATATTCTCACAGGACTTTTCATGATGGTGGTAGAGAACGCTGTCCAAAATCTGCCACCTGGGTTGAGTTCTACTGAGTGTGATAGCCATAGCATATGATTTACATCATTTTTACTCATCAAACCATTCTGCGAGCCCTCATGCCTTGTGGATCGGGGGGCGGAGTCCTCCTGGAAAAGACCACTCCCATCAGGATAGAAATGTTTCATCATAGGATAAAGGTAATCAGTCAGAATAACTTTGTATTGATTTGCAGTGAGCTTTCCGTCTAAGAGGACAAGTGGAGCCAAACCATGCCAGGAAAATGCCACAGCTTATCAAAGCCCCATTTTTTTCCCCTTTCATTTGTCATCCACTTGTATTTTGCAAGCACATTTCATGAAACCCAATGAAACCTGCGGAAAATGTGATTTGACTGAACCTAACTTTACTTCATTTTGTTAAGAGCAGCACTAGCTTGACCTGCTGTCTCTTACTAGACAGAGCTTTCTAGAACTCTCCCTGCTTATTGATGGCTGTTTGTGCTACTAGCTCAGTCAGAGGCTAAATTTGGCAGCCCCGTTTCTCACGTAGGCTACCAATCTGCCATTTTTGGAACAGGGCCAGATCTCTACCCACACATACAACACGTACCATATATTAATGCCCCAGTGACGTGGGATTTGAACACATTTATCCAAAGTGGTGTGATTAAAGCTGTACTAGTTTTTAAATCTTTTTTGGGCCACTAAAAAGTTGATTCCAGTTATCTGATTTCTCCTTGCATCATGGAAGTAAAAACTCCGTGAAAGTTCACAGGGATACAGTTCATAATCCCAAAAGACAGAGTGGTTAACTGCAGTCCTATATTCATGGATGGTAATTATTTACCACTGCTTCAAGACAGGCAGAACTCTGGACTATAAATACTCAGAGGGGGAAATGTCACATGGTGAAGCGCAGGGCACTTTCTAGGTGACTTTACTGCTTTGTGTGTGTGTGTGTGTGTGTGTGTGTGTGTGTGTGTGTGTGTGTGTGTGTGTGTGTGTGTGTGTGTGTTCATAGGTGGACTGCACCAATATAACTCTCAACACCAAGAGTTAAAAGACAGTCTTGCACATTCATATATACATATATATTTATTACAGTATTATGATCACATAAAATACTCTACCATTTGAGATTGCTTGAACATAAAAGGCATTTCTTCTCAATTACATCCTTTCAATCCTTTTCGTAAGTCACTTGTGCAAATCTACACACAAAACAACATGATAAGGTGACTTAAGAGTGAATCTTGTTGAAAGCACATTCAAATGTTAAAATAGGTAACGCTTCAAATCAGTATCAGTATTTGACAGAAGTTAGTCAGTAGGATCTTTTGACCGTGTCAGCTAACAGCAAACTGTACCAATCTAGCACTCAGACATGGTTCACACATACATTCACCCAGTTACTAACCACACACAACATTTTAAAAAGGTACCTCCAGTGCAGTAATTTGCTTAGTAGGCACTACGTACATAAAAATGAACATAAATGTACAAAGATGACCAACAATTCTCAACAAGTTTCTCCTAATGAAACCAGATGGTGACTTTAACTGTGAGATGAGATTAACATTTTATTTCCAGTTCTGTAGTTTCTAAAGGATAAAAGGACACTTTATTCAGCATTTCTTCTATGAGAAAAAGCTTGAAGGCACTTCCAAAGCAGCAGTAACCCCACTGAGTGAGGTACATCCTGAAGTTCACCTTGACTTACACTGCTCTCCAGTTACTGCCAAAAGTAAGACCATTAAAATGGAATGACATTTAAAACACGAGTAATACTTTATAGTTAAAAGTCCACAGGCAGCATTTCCATTAGGGATCTGCCCTAGACAGGAGACTCTGGAAGCGTCACTGATTTGCTGTGTAAGAGGTTTGAGTGAGATAGTCCCCAGGCATTTCTCTAGAAGCTCAAGGTCCGAACAGAAAACCAGTCTGTGATGAGAGGACAGGAATCGTGTGTGTCTTGTCAGTCCTGTTCTCAGTGTGCAGGGGGGATATGATGGTTGACTTGTGTTGGACCCAGGAAGCCCATCCTCTGCTTGTTTTTCCTCTGCTCAGTCATCTACACACACAGAAAGAAAGAGGCCAATCCATCAATCAGCTCAACCCTCGGAGGTAAACCTACTGCAACAGTGCAGCAGAAATATAGAATACAGGGCACGAATTTCTTTCAAAACCTCAGGCCTTTGAATCCTGACTCCTGAAGACGGAAGTGAAGGTTTGGAACACGTTTAAGTGTTTAAGGAAAGTTACAGTGCACACATTACTCAGCTTTGATGTACAACGCTTGTCAAATAAAAAAGGACATTCACATTTAACATTCATTAACCACAAAAAAAAAAAAAAAAAAAAAGACAAGCTGATGGTTAAATTTCATGTTTTTTTTTTTTTTGTTTATTTTCTTTAAACACATAAAACTAGTTAAAACCCTTGAATGGTGACCACTAAGGAAACCTGTTGATTCGCCGCTTTAAAAAATAAAATAAATAATAAAAAATAAAAATAATAATAAAATGAATAATAATAATAATAATAATAATAAAAACAAAAACAGTAAACACTTCATCACTTCGACATTGGAAACTTTGATAGATTGAATTTCTGAATAATGGACACATCGTAAGGTGAATAATCTACTTTGTTGACCTTCTTTCTAAAGCAACAGGAAAGTTTCAAGTGTCCTGTCACTATTACAGCAACAGCAACAACTGAACTGAGATTTTCTCAATTAAATAATGTACAACTGGGAAAATGACAAATCCAAATGACCAGCTCCAGTGAATTCCTGAAGTCAAAGTCAAACTTGTTTCAAATAAAGGTTTAGTTCTCAGTTTTCAACTTCAATATTTCAACATTCAACTTCATTTGGCAGTCTCTTATTTTCCTAGCTTTGCCTACAATGTACACTCACAGAGCACTTTATTAGGAACACTGTACTAATACTGGGTAGTACAAGATGTTGGAAACATTCCTTTGAGAGTCTGGTCCATGTTGACATGATTGTTGACTTTTTTAAGATTTTTAAGGTGCACTTTCATGCTGTGAATTTCTCGTTCTACCACATCCCAAAGGTGTTCTATTGGATTCAGATCCGATGACTAGGAAAGCCAGTGAAGAACACTGAACTCACTGTTATGAGTTTGAGACGACTTTAGAAGATGGCTAAATTGTGGCCATGAAGAGATGCACATGGTCAGCAACAATACTCAAATAGGCTGTGGCATTCAATCAATGATTGATTGGTATTAACAGGCCCAAAGTGTGCCAAGAAAACATTCCCCACATCATTACACCACTTCCACCAGCCTGAACTGTTGACACAAGGCAGGCTGGGTCCATGGATTCACGATGGTTGGCGCCAAATTTTGATCTAACCACCTGTGTGCCTCAGCAGAGATTGAGATTCATCAGACCAGGCTACGCTTTTCCAGTCCAGTTTTGGTGAGCCTGTGCACACTGCAGCCTCAGCTTTCTGTTCTTGGCTGACAGGAGTGGAAACCGACATGGTCTTCTGCTGTTGTAGCCCATCCACCTCAAGGTTCGACGTGTTGTGCATTCTGAGATGCTTTTCTTCTCACCACAATTGTACAGAGCGGTTATCTGAGTTACTGTAGCCTTTCTGTCAGCTCGAACCAGTCTGGCCATTCTCCACTGACCTCTCTCATCAGCAAGGAGTTTCTGTCCACAGAACTGCCACTTGCTAGTTAGTTTCTTTTTATTGCATGATTCTGAGTAAACTCTAGAGACTGCTGTGCATGAAAATCCCAGGAAATCATCAGTTATAGAAATACTCAAACCAGCCCATCTGTCACCAACAATCATGCCACGGTCAAAATCACTGAGATCACATGAGTTTTCCCCATTCTGATGGTTGATGTGAACATTTCCCTAAGCGGCATCTGCATGATTTTATGCATTGCACTGCTGCCACATGATTGGCTGATTAGATAACTGCATGAACCAGTGGGTGCACAGTTGTTCCTAATAAAGTGGTCTGTAAGTGTATAAGATATTTTTAAACAAAGGTAACATGGTAATATTGCAGTAGAAAGTATACTTTTTTGTTACCAACATGTCATATCAGAACTTAAAAAAGCCAAACAGCACACAACCACAAGAGACAAACTGTAAACAGCATGAGCTTTACTTATTCTCACAGTCAGTGATGTATCTGTATCTTTCAAAAGGTCTTGTTTTTTTTCCCCCTGAAATGGAAATGTAAATGTTCACACCCAGCTGAGCAAAGCCGCTGTCCTGGCTGTTCAGATTGTTCTGGCTCAGAGGTGAAGAGGGTTTGTTTAATTAGGCCTGATGCCAAGAAAGAAATCGCTTTAATAAGTTACTTAACATCTAGTGTGGCCAGGGGAATTACAGACAGCCCTTGGCACATGACCGCCAGGAATCAAAGGCGCTGCAGGTGGTACGCAATATACAGGTGACACAGTACTCACTGTAATTCCAGCAAGGATTAATTATATTATCCTGATGTGCTAGCCCCACTCCTATCCCGATGACCGGCATGTGAACCGGCATGTGAACAGTGCTGTTCAGTGCTGTTTGTGTGTGCATCAGAATGCTATTAGTTTGGAGCATAGAAGGGTCGTAGTTACAGAGTAGTTACAACTGTTTTACTGAAAGGTGCAACAAATTAAAACATATATCTGTCATCTCAAGTGTATTAATAACTCATTAGACTCCATACTTTCCCCAATTCAGTCACCCACCAATTTCCACTCACCAGCCAGCTCTCTTTTATCACACAACAACTACCAAATGGGGATGATGAAGGCTAACACGTGCTTCATCTGAGACATGTCAAACCAGCCAACTCCATCTTTTCGAACTGCTGCACATGCTGTGTCACAGGACAGGGCAACACACTCAAAGCAAAGTGCTATCTACCCTCTTCCACATACTTGAGCTGACTGATTGTGTATTGTCGCTGTGATTGACAGCGGAGAGAGAGGATGTCATCCCTCCTACTCATCCAATTTTGCCCCCTTGGTTTCTAGCCACAGTTGGCTGTAGCATCGTTGGGATTTGAACGTGAGATCTCCTGATGACAGGGATTCAAATTTAGTTTTAATGGTAAAACATTATATGTTGTCAAAGAGGTAAAACTGATAAACCCTCCACAGTAGTTATTTTTATACTCAGGTTTATTAAACTCCTACACCTGATTTTGTAATGGTTTGGATTTTAAACCAGTTTGCTAGTTTCCTCAAATTCCAGCTCCAGCACAAAGTCAGCACAGTGAGAATGGGCTACTAGAGTGGCACTGAAGTCCCAGCCACTGAAGTGGAAACACTGGCAGTGGTACTGGTTTCTAGCAGTGTCCTGAGGAAAGTAGCTAAAGCACACCCAAAAAGTCACTAGATGATGTCACATGCTAATTTGCATATTAATTTATTCATCATGATCACTGGCACATCAAATTACAAATTAAGCTGCATGAAGAAAGAAGATTTTCACTTAGAATTTAATAGAATAGAGTTTTATCAGAATAGAAAATAATAGATAATTTCTTTATTTTTTTTCTTTATTTATTATTTAAATGATTTATTTCTTATAGAAAGAATTCATCTTTGGCACCACAAACTAAACTTTTACACATTTACAAAGTACTATAGTTTCTGTCAAGAACGCAGATAAAAAGAAGCCGTGAATAGTCATGAAGGAAATGGTGACTCGCTTTTATTACTATCTCCAAGAAGAGAGTTTAAAACGAATTAGTGTGAGGGTGAGAAAAACAGTGATAATCAGTGATTTGTCACTGGAAACAATGGTGGTCAGTGATTGGTCATTGGAAACAATGGTGATCAGTGATTGGTCGCTAGAAACAATGGTGGTCAGTGATTGGTCATTGGAAACAATGGTGATCAGTGATTGGTCGCTAGAAACAATGGTGATCAGTGATTGGTCGCAAGCACAACACAGTCAGGCGTTACACACTGATGGAGAGTCGAGTGAACCTGCTCTCTCAACTCGTATAACAGCAGCTGTGATGTGAGCTGCACAGCCATATAGATTTCAAGACAGTCACTAAAGTCTGCTCAAAAAAGTCACTAGATTTGTCACTAGGCTCTTTTTTGAATTAAATTCGTTAGTGGGGTCTAAAAAGGCAACAAAGTGTCTAAGTTGGCAACACTGCTTTCTAGTCTATGCTGCCTTACCCAGGCTAACTGCTCAAGCTAGCTTAATATAACAGTGCAAGTGTGCTATATGCTAATTTATAAACAACAAGTGAGATGAGTGAGGTCACTCGTGAGATCTATGGATCTATGGGTGTTTATACATGTTTAAGGGCAGTGACACACCAAGTGAACTGTTGTTCATTGTTTTTGCATTGTTTTGTGTTGGCACGAGCTGACCTTTCTTAGCATGACTGGGTGGAAAAAATGCATAATACTGCACTAAACAGTCAAAATCCTGCCCCCTTATAGATACTGGTACAATACCATGCTACTATTTAGTATAATAGTATAAGGCTTGGGACAAAAAAGTTTTGCTATTAGAAATACGGACTACTACGGACTACTGCCGCCTACTGGTGTGAAGGATTACGTCTATATTTTACTATATTTTTGCTTATATTCCTCTACCTTTCCAATAATTTTACATATGTGCAGAACATACATGCATGCAGTCAAGCTGGAGTACAACCTTTCGGAAAAGACAGAAGGAAACTTGTATGCAGTCCTCATTTGGCGTGTCATAGCATTTCGAGGGCTGGAAAGAGTGCGTTACCTGTTCTTTGAGCTCTGCAAGTTGAGCAGAAAGCTGTGCTACGAGTGTGACGGTGGTATCGAGCTTCTCCTGCAGTAAGCGCATCTCATTCTGTTCACTCTCCCCTTCACTGCTCACTAGAGACATGGCCCGCATCCGTGGGAACCAGTCCAGGTTCTTCTCCTGAGAGCGAGAGAGAGAGAGAGAGAGAGAGAGAGAGAGAGAGAGTAAAAGAGTGTCAGCCACAGGGTTAAAAATTAACCAGAAAATGTGGTGATGTGCTGGGAATCGCTACTGCTGCTAATCTAAAGGACACAGATACAGCATCCTTGTTCACAAACATCAGTACACTGCAGTTTAAGCGTATTAACCTACCACAAATGACTATGAAACTAATTATAAATGTTCAGCATTCCTTGCAAGATAATTATGTATTATAGCACATGGACCTACGGTCAATAAATGTTTACTTTTGTTTGTGCACGTGTCGGTGTGTGTGAGCCGGCAGTATGAGAGATAAGGAGGAGGTAACAGTAAGGCTCAGCCACTCATCAAATGCAGTTATGTAAGGTACTTTTCACAGCCAGGCGGATGCAAAGGTGCTGCGAGTTCCAGGATGCGGCCACGCTCAGAAGTGGGAACAGAATGTCTCTCA
>CM040980.1:11098697-11117879 GCA_022985145.1 Pangasius djambal | reverse complement strand
TATATATATATATATATATATATATATATATATATATATATATATATATATGCGCACACACACACACAAATATATATTAAATGATGAACCATTGCAGTATATCTGCTTTATAGTCAAGCAGGGCTACAAAGTTCTGAAGTTCTGAAGCGTACATAGCTCTCTCTTCATTTTTCTCATCTAATATCCTCTATCTACGTTTCTTTCTTTTTTTAAAGTGAACTTATTTGGCAAATCATAACAGACATCTCTGTTGCAAAGAAAAATGAACACATAAATTATAAAGAACAAAGAACAAAACATACACACACCAAAAAAAAAATAAAAAATCCACACATAACTCAACTTGACAAAATATTAGCCAGGGGTTTTAAAATAACTTCATATAAGCTGGACGTCCAGTAAACTTACACTGGACAGATGGCGTTTGACAGTTTTATTAGACGCATGTTCGCCTGGGAAAACCCTTCACATGGTGAAATTTTGACATTTTCTACTATATATAGGTTTGAAAACTACAGGCTTCCTGAAGGAAAATATGTTGCACTGAACTGAAAGATTCCACTCCATTCCAGCTCCACTGAAAGGCACCAACGCATTGACTGCCTTAAAGCAAATGGTATTTAGTGAATTAATTTGCATTTAATATGTAATTATTAAAATATAAATGTAATAAAAATGACCAAGAAAACCGTCTATCTTTATACTACGCTTTATTCAGAGCCTATGGACTGACAGGCAGAAGTCATACCCATCCGTTATTACTAATAATATCATTTATTTTGACACATAATATTTATAGATTATTAGAAATCATTATATTTACATAATATACTAGAGGCATGCGTCAGGGTTGGGACCCTGCAGAACCCTACAGAAAAGTTCCATGGAGTGTATTGGATGTGGCTGGTTTCTTGCGCAGTGCTGTTCGTTCATTCACGGTCAGTAACTGCCTGGTCAGGGTCGCAATGCTTTAAATTACTAATCTGAAAAACTGATCATGTTCATGCTAACATCAGTGGTTGTTAATATGCTAATATGGCTGGTTAATTAAGTGAATTCTGTTCTGTTGGGTAGACTTCATACATTTTTTTTTAGTTCATTTAAACATATTACTGTAAAACTCTTCTCTGTTTTGATGATAACGTGAAAGCACAGGAGCATCATGGACATTTTCACGGCTTGTATCTGATTGCAAACTGGATTGATAATGATTATGTCTGTTTGGCTATGGTTTGTATCTAGCCAACAACTTGATCAAAGCACAACATTCACTGTGTGAGGAAAACACACACTTGGCGAGCACAGTTTTAGACATCTGTAAGCAGACTTAGACTGGCTCCTTACACGTGAGGCAGATAGCCTCTTGGAATGTTAATAAAAGAAAGTAAACACTCCATCATTTTGGTGGAATATAATTACGGTTTCTTAAAGTAGAGGTTTCAAATTATGTTGTAGAAAAACCCAATTTTAGGCAAAAACAGATTTTTCATAATTTGTGGCTATTTAACAGACTTTTACAGACATTTCTTCAAAACATTTCCTAGCGCAAAAGAGGGACCTTCATCCTTCTCTGATCTTACTCCAGGGATGACTACTAAAAGAAACATAGGATGTAATTCTTCCACACTGGAATAATTAACAGAGCTAATGAGATAATTACACTAAAGCAGTTAAGTGGACAAAAGTGACATGAGGTCTTTGTGTAAGTGAGCAGCATAGAGCAGTGAAGCTGGTGTAAACTTCACAAAGATGTCTGTGAAACCTAGCAGCGGTTAGGAAACAGAGGTTACCATACAGCACAACGACACACAGTCCTTGTTAACTTGTTAATTAGCTGTTGATTAATAACCACCTGTTCTCATTTCAGGGGTGAAACGGGACAATATCAAAATTAAAATGTCATTTAAAATGTTTTGCCAGCTGGCCAGACTCCTTGATTATTAAATAATATATATGCACACACACACACACACAAGAGCACACACACACTTTTTATTTTTACTTCTGTGATGAATACTTGAACACACCTTGTATGTGTCTTGACTCATTCTCATCATCAGATTAATCAACATGGCTGAGGGTTTCTCAGTACAACCTGCTTCACATAAAATGTTCTTCTACTAGTTGCTTGCAATAACAAATCGTCTTATCAATCGATCCATTCATCTACCCATCCATCCATCCAACAATTCATCCATCCCTCCATGAATTCACCCATCAACTAATTTGTTTACTAGAATCAATTCATTCCTGATAAGTAAAATAATGGTTGGATTATTGATAAGTAAAAACTTTTGTATTGTGTGTTTGCCTTTATACACCACCACAATGGATTTCAAATAAAACAAGATGTGATCGAAGTGTAGACTTGTGGCATTTACCATTTAGGAATTACAGCCATTTTAAGCAAAGTACCTCCATTTTCAGGGGCTCAAAGGTATTTGGACAATTGACTGACAAGAAGTTAATTGACCATGTGCAGTCCATTCCCTCGTTACTTCAAGACAAAAGGAGATCTCAATGCAAGTGAAGGAGGCCATCATTAGGCTGAAAACTAACATATCTCTAGAAGAGAGATAGCAAAAACCTTAGGTGTGGCCAAATCAACAGTTGGGTACATTCTTAAAAAGAAAGAAAGCACTGGTGAGCTCAACAACATCGAAAGGCCTGGAAGACCACAGAAGACAGCTAAAGTGGATGATCGTAGAATCCTTTCCTTGCTGAAGAAAAACCCCTTCACAACATCAACAGAAGTCAAGAATACTCTGGAGAAGGTAGGTGTATCATTGTCAAAATCTACAATCAAGAGACACCTTCATGAATGTAAATACAGAGGGTTTACAAGGTGCAAACCACTGGTAACATTCAAGAACAGGAAAGCCAGATTAGACTTTACCAGAAAACATCTAAAAAAGCCTCCCATGCTCTGGAATAAGATTCTTTGGACTGATGAAACCAAGATTAACTTGTACCAGAATGATGGGAAGAGAAAAGTATGGTGAAAGAAAGGAACAGCTCATGATCCAAAGTTTACCACATCATGTGTCAAAAATGGTGGAAGCAGTGTTATGGCATGGGCATGTATGGCTGCCAATGGAACGGGCTCACTGGTGTTTATTGATGATGTGACTGCTGACAGAAGTAGCAAGATGAATTCTGAGGTGTATAGGGCTATACTCTCTGCTCACATTCAGCCAAATGCTACAAAACTGATAGGAGGCCACTTCACAGTGCAGGTGGATAATGACCCTAAACATACTGCGAATGCAACTCAAGACTTTTTGAAGGCAAAGAAATGGAATATTCTTCAATGGCCAAGTGAGTCACCTGATATCAACCCAATAGAGCTGCTTTTCACTTGCTGAAGACAAGACTGAAGGCAGAAAGACCCACAAACAAGCAGCAACTAAAGGTGGCTGCAGTGAAGGCCTGGCAAAGCATCTCCAGGGAGGAAACTCAGAATTTGAGTTTTGAGAACATGGACTACAGACTTCAGGCAGTCATTGACTGCAAAGGATTTTCATCCAAGTATTAAAATTATGTTTATATGTACAATTATGTCACTTTGTCCAAATACCTTTGAGCCCCTGAAAATGGAGGTACTTTGCTGACAATGGCTGTAATTCCTAAATGGTAAATGCCATATTTTTGTGGAACCTCTTAAAATAAAGCTGAAAGTCTACACTTCGGTCACATCTTGATTGTTTTATTTCAAATCCATTGTGGTGGTGTATAAAGGCAAAATCATAAAAACCCATTGTCCAAATACTTCCAGACCTGACTGTGTGTGTGTGTGTGTGTGTGTGTGTGTGTGTGTGTGTGTATACCAATCAGCCATAACATTAAAACCACTGACAGGTGAAGTGAATAACATTGATTACAATCTCATTACAATGGCATCTGTCAAGTGGTGGGATATATCAGGCAGCAAGTGAACAGTCAGTTGTCAAAGTTGATGTTTTGGAAGCCAGACAAATGGGCAAGCATAAGGATCTGAACGAATCTGACAAGGGCCAAACTGTGATGGCTAGACGACTGGGTCAGAGCATCTCCAAAACAGCAGGTCTTGTGGGGTGTTCCCGATATGCAGTGGTTAGTACCAAAAGTGCTGCTCACACACACTCACTAATTGCAGATTTGGAGATGCATGACCCAAAAATGCCATCTTCTGCAAATCACACATTCTGTTGGCAAATACACTTGTGTCCTCTTGCAGGCAGGTTCATTAAAACAACAGCTTAGGCTGTTTTAAAGTTCTTAATGCTTTCTGTAACAGTGGATATGGGCATTTTCAGGCATGTAGCTATTTCTAAAATGGTCACCGTCACATTTACGAAAATTAACAACACACTGTTGTCTCATTTCCAATCTTCCCCATGATGATGAATGACTAAGGGAATTTGGCCTCTGTGTCACTTCCTATTTATACCCCACTGAAACCGCTTAAGAGTTCCTAAACACTCACTGAACGTACAATAGAAATGGGAACATGCTTCAATTACATCTTGTTCAAAATTGAAGTGCCAATAATTGTGTGTTTTTTAAAATATTTTTTTTACATTAATTAAGGAGAAGAAAACATGCGAGTTTTCTTTACGTCAATTAATTGTTAAATTTCTTTCCTCAGTGTGGAATTAAGCTTATTAACCACAAAGACATTTTTCATACCCTTTTTCCACCCATCTTTACTGAGGGTGCCAATAATTCTGGAGCTGACGATCTCTCTTTCTACCCATCAATCTCCTGCTTTATTTTTATTTAAAATATTTAAGCGATACATGCTTGTCAGGATAGATTCCTGTTTTTGTTTGTATTTGAATAATGAAGTAAGTTTGCAAACTAATTTTTTCTAATTATTGTCAAAGTTTTTATATCACCCAGCTCTACATATTCACATTTGTGATTGCCAAAAAGTGCTAACAAGCAAGACTCAGCAAATCTTCCATCTCCCCTCTGCTCTGCTCGTTAACATAACATCAGCGGTCTTGTTAATGAGCAGTTAATCACTACACCACTTCCAACACGCTCAGTGAGACAGCAGACGCAAGACCAAGTCATGCAGACACAAGCCCACAGGTACACACACTGGCGCATGCTCTCTCTCTCTCTCTCTCTCTCTCTCTCTCTCTCTCTCTCATACACGCACAAACACACTAATGACACAGAAGGAACTTTGGTTCTGCATCCCGGAGACATCTACAGCTGTAGATGTACATTAATATGAAAAGTGGCCGATGTTTTTTTTTCGTTCTTCTGTCTGGCGCTTAGTATGAATTTTGTGCGAACAGAAGAATTCATTCAAATGCAGTGATTTATTGCAAGTAAAATACATTCTTATTCCTCAGGCATTGTGAGCAAAATGACTTTTAAAAAAATACAGTCGACTCCAGAATGATTTAAAAAGTCAGCAAAAATGAATATATAAAATGAACATCTCATGAAATGAGTGACCACTTAAACTTTAACATATGAAAACAGTGAACAGTATTAGCCTTTTTAAAAAAAAAAATATATATATATATATATATATATAAAACCTGTTCTTAAATCACTGGATTACACAACTTCAGTGTTTAAAATATATAAATAAATAGGTTGATTTTATAATACCTATATCGACATTTCTCTGTGTATGCCAGGTCAATAGCAGGTCACTAACATTCGCCTTATTTTACCACTCATTCCTGCTTCATGTGAGTGTTTTCAAGATAGATTAAAATTAAAATTAAAAAATTTATTTAAAAAATTTAATAAAATGCTGACAGATCAGGAAATGTCTACAAAGCCTAAAAACTCACACTGTTTACATTTAAACCTAACATGATGCAATAAGGTAATAATAGGTTTTTAATGGAGACTGTATCTAAACTAATATAACTAATAATATGAATATGTTTATTAAATGCGCAAAGCCAAAACATTTTGATGTGAAAAGTCAACCGGACAGAGACTGACCTTGATCATTTGGGCCACGTAGCTTTCAGGACCGGTGTACTCAGTGGGGTCCTTCACCCGCACTAGAACCAGGAAGTACAGGTAGTGCCACATGTTGTGCTCATTCTTGATGTGCTCCTCAAATGACACTGTCTTGTTGTCAAACTTGTCTCTCTCCAGTCCTGCAAGAGAGCAGAAAAAACATTACTATTATAACTATCTTTATCATTTTAATGCTGCTTCTCATCGGACAGGATTTCCTTTAACTTCCTTTAGCATCTTTAGTCAGCGAATGGAACCTACCGCAGATGAAGCAGGTGGTCTTCAGGATCTCCTCCTTGCCCTGTTTCTCACTCCTCAGGTCAGCGAACGTGTCAATGATCACACCGAAGATGAGGTTCAGAACGATGATGATGACAATGAAGAAGAACAGCAGGTCGTACACCACACGAGCAGCAAACATGGGTTCCTGTGAGGAGTGACATTGCATGATGTGATTCATGATCTTAGACTTTCAGGGTTAAACTGCAGCCTTCAGCCTGCAGCCTTCAAAGTTAATTATTACTAAATATTAATTTCCTGTTTCCTCTGCACCTCTGAAAGCTCATCTGCAGATAACTGTACACAATTTTCCATGAAAATGATATTGGGTCCCTCAACCAGCTGACAACTCACTGCACACATCATCCTATTCTGTGTTGTTCAAACTCAACACGATATAAACTGTAGTTTCTACCAAAATAAATGTCTCATTTACACCAGTGTAACATCCACCACTAAATACAGGGGAATTTCACATAGATTTATTTATATAGGCTTTTTTTAATGCTACAAATATTCTACAATCGTGCATGTACGTATAGTTGTCCTAGCTGGATTGTTCAAGTGCTTGATGTCATGACATTATTCTCACATCTTTTGAAGGCTTGCGGAGTATGTCGGCTATGCCACCTCCATTGCGCAGCCCGTGGTTCAGGACTGTTACGATACACATTAACAGAGTGTCACACACTCGCTCTGATGCATCCTCAGCTTCTTCCTCGCCTAGAGAACAGTAAAAACACAGACTGTTTAGAAACGCATATGTTTACAATGTTTAAAAAAAAGGCAACCAAGCTCCAAGCTCTGTGATCTATAGATGCATTTACAATCTATACATATAAGCTGTAGATTTCACACTAAACTGTCAGGCCGTATTTGACTAGGTATATATCACAGCCAGCAAACTCTTTAGGTAAGCAGATCCTTTTTAATATCCTTTTCACATTTTTTGCAGACACAAGTGATCTGAAACAAGTTTTGGTTCAGCATTGAAACCCTTTTAACAGGGCTACCAATTTAGCAAAAATGAATTTACTAGGTTAATTCCTGGGTTTGGACTTCATTCTGACCCTTTCTGTCTTATAACTGCAATAAATCTGACCAAAATTCAGGCTGCCACTTTCTCAAAACTTGGTACACAGTAGCTTTATTCCCATATTCACTAGTTTCAGAGTAAGTAAACATTTCTATGATTAAGCTTAATCAAGCTACAGACACAAACAAAAGTTATCTACAAGTTGATGCTGCTTGTTTAATGACTGTAGCATACCGTGGTATGAAGCCGGGAACTGACGGGGGCAGGTGTCCACCGCACAGCTCTCAGGTTCTGCAAATCGCCCCGACCTTATCCTTTCTGCTAAACACATGAACCAGAAGGACAAACGTTCCTGAATGCATTTGGTTGCTTAGGCACTAGACAAAACCCTTTGCCATTCATCTAATAATGTGAAAGTATTGAGAATATACAGTGAAAAATTAAAGGGGAAAACCAACATTAAGTGTGTTAGTACGATGTTGGGCCACCACAAGCCTCCAGAACTCCTTCACTATGCATTTGCATAGATTCTACATCTCTCTGGAACTGTACTAGATGGATGAACACTATTCCTCCAAAATATATTCCCTCAATTAGTGTTTTGACGTTGGTGGTTCAAGAGTACACATCATTCCAAATTCTCCCATCCCATAAGTGTTCAACTTGGTTGAGATCTGTTGACTTTGAAGACCATAGCATGTGATTTACATCATCAAATTGTTCAGTGAGTCCTGCTGCCCTGTGGATGGGGCGGAGTCATCTGGGAAGAGACCACTCCCATCAGGACAGAAATGTTGGGAGTCGCAGGATAAAGGTGACCAGTCAAACTAACTTTGTATTGATTTGTAGTGACCTTCACTTTAAGAGGACAAGTGGAGCCAAAGCATGCCAACAAAGAGCTCCACCATAACAGAGTCACATTTTTCCCTTTAATCTGTCACCTGTCTGTTTAGATTAGTCATTTTATACCCTCAGACCTGGAGCCTATTTCTGACCCCTTTGAGAAAGGCATTTTATTGCCTTTCTCACTAGACTTATAATATTGCAATTATAAACAGCAGTCATAGATGGCATATTGTATTTTTTTCCAGATCACCCCAGACTGCATGGGCAAATTTTGCCTTTGATGAAATGTGTACATTTGTGCAAGTGTATCAAGAAGTTATTTCAGATATCTTTCCAGGAAACGACTGTAATAAAAGTTAAAGTATTCAAGTAGCTACACAAGTAGCTTTCAAATTGTAAAATATTTTTAATGACATTATTTTACGCAAGGGTGCTAACAGCCACTTAATTCAGCTCATATACTGAATGGAGCAAT
Organism: Pangasius djambal; assembly: GCA_022985145.1. Classification (NCBI taxonomy): domain Eukaryota; kingdom Metazoa; phylum Chordata; class Actinopteri; order Siluriformes; family Pangasiidae; genus Pangasius; species Pangasius djambal. The sequence continues at coordinate 11,109,267 of CM040980.1, read as the reverse complement.
ATGCTTGTTTGCGTTTATCGGCAGAATAAATACCGTATTAAGCAGTGATGTTGAGCAGACTTTTCCTTCATAAAAGTAGTCATTTGTTCTTGACAGAAACACTTCTCTTCAAGTAAAGCAGAAATATTCCCAAAATATAATTTAGTATCTCTAGTGTCTAAAGTAGAAACACTGGCACACTCTTTCACACTTTATTAATGACTAAACTTTGAGGGGAAAAAAACAGAGGTTCTAGCCCAAATTCCTGCCTTATTGGACTGCCTGTCATAGAAGGCAGCATGTCCTACCCTACATAGTGTAGTGATATAGATATTAAGAAGATATTTGGGATTTGGACAGTCTAAAACGGTTTAGTTTTACTATTTCAAATAAGAAAACATATCAAATATAAGGGATAAATTTTAAAGTCAGCATTGGTATGTTTTTCAAACTGATAGCTGTTTGCTATACGATGCAGCAATGCAGTAATGATAAGACAGATGAGACACACAAATTGTTTACACTGAGTTCTAAAGGTTAATTTGCTTTGTGTCCATGTTGGCATGATTGCTGAGCAGAAAGACAGTGTTCATATTCACACATGACCCTGCATGTACACAGTGTGTGATTATTTATTTCCTCTGTCCCCTGTAGCACAGCAGTGCAGCACAGCACACAGATGAGTGGATTACATAAGGCAGCGTGGCCACGGCTGGGTTACACAAGTGCACACGTGCTAGCAGAGCAACACAAACACAGCCATGAACAATAACACACCTGTATGTATGCTACTATCCTCTGCTGCTGCTGCTGCTGCTTCAGTAAACAGAATTTTAATGGGTGATTAAATCCAATAGGGAACAAGAGTGCTTATTGAGTGAATTACATAAACAGATCGCTCATGAACAAATAACATGATTAGAATATAAATTAAGCCACGTAGCTAATAACTGGCTATATACCACAGCGCTGCTGAATTCTTGATTCTGATTGGTCAGAAGGTATCGACTATCTGCAAGGCAAATCACAGGTTTATAATTAATGTGCCATTCACAAGCGATATCGTTTCTATAGTAACAAGAGTACGCATGGCAAACGCTGACAAACAGACTGAAAAAAAAAAGGGTAACAGTTGATATGGTGACATTTTTTTCTGTAAATATAAACAGATTAAAATGTATGACATCTTGTTCTTTAATAAATGAAATACTGCAAATTGATGTGGAATAAGAACAAAACTCTTTGGGACTCAATAATCGGGAAAATAATCAACTTCAGCTCAGACTGCATCACACCAATCTCACATCACCTGATTAATTTCCTGTAATAGCCCACCCCCAACGCGCTTTATTCGTATAACTGGACTTAATCAGTGCATACCGAGTGCAGGGTGACGGTCCACTTCCATCAGGAAGTCATCTTTGAGGAAGAGGAATCCTACGATGGAGAAGAGGTAGACCAGGATGATGGCTAGCACAGCGGTGAGGAAGATGGAGCGACCGTTCTTCGTCACACTCCTCATCACATTCAACAGCGTCTCCTCTCTGCGGACCAGATCGAACAACTAGAGAGAAGATGAGAGAGACACATTCACACACAAAATGTCAGCTAGAACATTAACATGCAATATTAATGTAATATTAACGTTAATATTAAAACTAAAATGGAATAATATGTGACGGTGGATGTGAATGAAGCTCAGTGTGTACCAGTATGCTGTAGAAGAACTCGTGGACAAACAGGCCAAGCATGCAGACGATGACATAGGAGACGTGCAGGAGGAAAAAGACGTCCATGATGACTGCTTTGTACCCTCGTGTGAACGTGCCCTGGTTCCCCACGAAACTCACCAAGAAGACAATCTTATTCAGCAGCTGAGAGAAAACATCCGACAGTTATCAAGACTCAGTGTATATGACACACCTGCAGCCTGGGCAGTGCAAAGAGCATGTAATTCAATTCCTGTAAAGTCTATAGAGAATGTTGAATAGGTACATAAAGAAGATTGCAGTAGTAAGGCTTGTAGAGAGCCTTTTGCTGGAGAAATTTTATGAGTAGAGACAGTTATCTATTAAATAATGAAGTGAAAGCCTACATTAGCCTAAATTTCCACGGTGGGGTCGAGTTAGAGGGGGAAGTAGGCAGTTTGTTTTCACCTTATTAATAAAAGCCTCTATTCCAGACTGGGGCATTTTTTCAAACAATACGTCTACAAACATAATAGCTTATGAATTCACCAGTGTATCTTCAGATCATTTTTTGTATTCGACAAGGGAACTATTAAGAACAAGTAATAGAATTTACTTCCTAAAACTCTTACATTATTAAGCCTGTATTAATTTCATGTGACAAGCTAGCATATCTGTGTGCATAAATGACAGTGAGCAAAGAGTATGCAGTTTGTAGATATTTTTATCTGTGCGAATCCCTGCATCCTCTACAGGGTGAGAATGATGCCCAAACTCATAAGAAGGGTCCTGTGTCGCGATCCCCATGGCTGCACTTCATGAACCCTCAGGGTTACTGGACCCCATTTTGCAAAACATTGATTTAAAGAAGTATTTCTTTAAGAAGGTCTTTTTTTTCTTTCTTTTTTTTTTTTTTTTCACTTAAACATCTCGGTGGCTAATACTACTATTGTGCCCACTAATCTCAGGACCTGCAATGTCTCAACAAGAAACACTGTAGACAAACATGGTAAATAAAGGTTAAGCTGAAAAATACTGCATATTCCTTTAAGCTGCAGTTCATTCTGAAGCTAATTTGGCATAAGCACTCTTTGCTGCCAAATGAATGTTTTCCAGTCTTACATTGGTGGCTCCAAGCAGCAGCAGCGTGGGGCCTAAGCCTATAGTATATATGGAGCGGAGGATGACTGTAATTAAGAAAGCCAGAATGCCTCCTCGCCTGGGCAGGATGAAGAGCATAGATGTGCTTATGGCTACCGCCACCCACAGCAGGACAGACAGGAAAGGGGGCAGAACACCTACAAGACACAAAAACTCAAACTGGTTTGCAGCTGCTTACTGAAAAAAAGAGGTAATCGTGGCATTTAAAGGTATCATCACTGGAGCAGTATCTTCATATGAATACAGTCTATTGAGAACAGTTAAATGAACTCAATTCAGGAGATACTGGATGTGAAATTAATCTGAGGTTTCTAGAATGATTTGGTATAGCTAAAATAATCAAAAAATAATGTGATGAATGGGACAGGTACCTTCATCTTCATCGTCTCCAAATGGATAGAACAGAGCTACAGCAATGTTAACCAGCACAGCCAGGTTAAAGGAGATGCTTCCCCAAAGAGAGATGTGTTTCGATACCCAGAAGAGAGCAACATTATCTACACACACAGAATCAAAGAGACAGAATAAATTATCACTGTTAGAATGGAGTGTGTGATGTTTTTTCATTGGAAAATAAAACTGCCGTACTCCTCATTTTCTTCTGCCACCACATCTCATTGTACAGGTCTTCAAACTGCTGGAAGAAGTGGTTGACTTTGCTGCCCTGATCATCTCTCTCCGTGGTGGTGAACACTCGCACTTTGGACTCCACAGTCAGGTACTCGCAGATGTTGGGTACTGGGAACACAATCTGCTCCATCGTGCGGTCATGGCGCACAATCTTGGGCAACAAGGAGAAACATATTGTGGCCATTTACAATATAACAAGAGCTCCAAACAGAATTTAATCTGAATTTAATCATTAACATCAATAAACTGGTGTTAGAGCAACCAGTAAAGGGGTGCTTTGTCTGGATTACAACTGTTTCTCAGGATTGTATGCGTACCTCAATCTGAGCCGTGTGTCTGGCATAGAATGGGAGTGCTTCTTCTCTCTCATCGTCCGGATCCAGGCCTGGCTTTAGACTCTGCTGCAGCGCTTTTCGGTGCCGTGCCAACTGCATATCAACACCATTTATACCATTTACCAACACTGTTTACATACAAACACTAAAACCTTAACAGCAGTCAGATCAGACCAAACATCCACATTCTTATTTCTTATAATAGGAAAGACTGGGAAGAGCCATTTGACAAACCTAAAATAAATAGCAAGACAATAGCCCAAAAAAAAAAAAAAAAAAACAGCAATAAAACCTACACTGATATGGTGAATATAGTGGCAATAATGATGGTAATACTAACAGTAGTAACATGAATGACTGAAAAACTGATAATTGAAAAAGTTGTAAATTTACATTGACTAGCAGTCACACTGGTGAGAAAAAACAACTTCCTTATTTCAATGAACAAGAAATACATATACACACACACACACACACACACACACACACACACACACACACACACACACACACACACACACACATATACTTGCATGGCATGAATAAGAATACCTTAAGAGAAAGCAGAAAATACTACAAAGCATTATAGATTTTATTTTACTCATTCATCTTCAGTAAGCGCTTTATCCCAGTCAGGGTTTCAGTAGATCCGGAGTCTATCCAGGGAACCCTGGATGGGATGCCAGTCCGTCACAGCACACAATGCGCACACACTAATTCACACCTACAGACAAATTAGTGTAGCCAATCAACCTACTGACTACACTATTACTAATAAAATATCTCTTGACTTGTGTGTTTATCATGCTGTACTAACAGGGATTTAGCGCAACATATGCGAAACCCCGCTTAGACAGTAACCTGAGCTCAGGATCCAACTGGGAACCTAGAGCTGTAAGGCAGCAATGCAGCACACTGCACCACTGTGCCACCTATTCATTCATTATCCACTTATTATTCTACTCCTAAGAAGAAGAAGATTGTTAGCAAGATCGGCTGCTGGAAAACTGTCCATGTCCCACCATCTCTAAAATTTTAGCTCACATAAAATCCAGCAAAACAAGAAGTACAACTTCGAAGACACAGCTTCAGAGTGAGCTCTGATCGAATGGTAACCAGACTAGAAAACTTTATTTACTTCTGTAAAGTGAGCTATTAGATAAAAGATTTTCTTACAGAAAGAAACTCAAAAGCACAACCTTTCTGTGGACAAAATATTAAAGTTATATTAAAGCTAAATGTCTGTGTTTTAAATCTGATTCATTAAGCATCAATTAACAGATTAATTATCAAACTAGTCTTCAGCCACAGCTCTACAGATACAGGGGTTAGGAAATACAAGCAGCAGCAAACAAACAGGCCTGAACATCCTCAGCAGTGCAGGTCAGAGTGGCACAAAGCTGATGAAGCTGCAGAGCTTAATGACCAGCCTAAAGTCAAAGACACTGCACCCATGATCTCAAACAGTTCTGGAGTACAAGCACACACCAGAAATGGACCAATGACAACAAGAAAGAACATCCTGCACTCGAGCAAAGAGCTCAGTCTTTAAGAAAACAACAGAAAAGAAACCCTGCATAGGCTTACAGCTACTTATATATCTATAGAGAATTCAAGTAGCGTACTTTACTTCAAACTAGACACTCAGCTTTTCGTTGACTCATCCCCATCTCAAGATAATCACACTGAGACAAAGAGAGGAGCGTTTATATACATATTCAACAGCTCTATACATTTTGAGCACATATTATGCTTCAAATTAAAGTGTGAGTGTTTGGAAAGGTGTAATTATGAAATCTCTCAACACATGCACAGGAGAAAGAAAAACTTCTACACTATCACTTTCACATCCGAGCTCACAAACAAGCCTGGTGCTTTGCGTGTGATGCTTTATAGACAGTACTACCTGAAGATATTAAATACTCTTCTGGATAGGAAACATGATGATATTTTCGGTTCTGTTAAAATGCCCCTCATCTCATATGATCTGTCTGTTCCTGCTTCTCTATGGGTGTGCTTTTTACTGAAGACACCCGGGTCCCTGCGGCTGTGTTTTGTTTTGCTCTTATGGAGAACAATGTACAAAAATAAGAATAAAAAAAAGCATTGGCTAATCCAGCTGAGAGCTGTGCAAGAAAAAACGAACATGGCTGCAGGCAGAGCGTGTACAATGGATAAATTTAACTTCAAACTTGCTTTCTTTTCTGTTCGTGGGTGTGCGTGTGTGTGTGTGTGTGTGTGTGTGTGTGTGTGTGTGTGTGTGTGTGTGTGTGGAAACAAAAAGAAAAGAACAGTTGATGAAACAATGGGTGATTATGAAATCTGCCAGTTGGTAGGACAGTCTGTCTGACATCAAGCTCAATAGTAACATAAGATTAAAACTAAACTGTAACTGATGGACAAATGCCTTAGAGAATCAGGATAAACAATTTATATCCTGAAGTTGAATACTCACACAAAACTTTTCCACTGACACAAGAGACACAAAAAACTGTAACTGTAGTGATGGGAGGCTTTATGAAGGAGTGGAAAAAGTACAGAAATTATATTTAAGTGTAAGTAGATTCCACCTAATTAAAAGGGAAAGTAATCAAATGTCTACTTGAGTGACAGTTAAAATGTGTCCACGTTTAAATGTACTCAAGTATTTAAAAGCATGGCAAAAAGTAAATGATTATTTTGTCTGGTGTTTTGTTTTTCTTTAAAATGGTGTCACAGAACAATATCTAACCATATCACACTTCTGTTTCAATTCAGACAAAGCTTACGTGTGATCAAGTTCTTGAATGTATGAAGAATGAGTAAGACTAGCAGGAAGGTCTTGGGTACACATTTCCTGTGTTGGTTATGGTATCCATACAAATTGGTAGGTTATAGATTTTATTGGATGTTTTTAAATATAGTTATACTACAGCCCTGTTGAATTCTCCACTGTGACTGGTCAAAAGCTGTTGATTAATTTCCTATAACAGCTTGTCCCTGACAGTAGTGCCGGCTGCAATGTTTATATTAATGCACTCGGTCTAATGTTATTGTTTCTATAGTAACAACTTTACACAGGGACTTACATAACAGACACTCCACAGAAATGGATTTAAAAACTGTTTGTAATGGTGGATATGGTATATTATGATACATTATATAATATGATATATTTCCTGTGAGAAGACATATTTAGCATTTTTGGAAGGAGTCTCCAACATCAGCGCTTTGTAAAAGTCAGAGGAAAAGCTGTAACTATGTTTTCTGACATGGGAAAGTCTTCAGGATGAAGGGATTTTCAGGTTCTTGGGAACATGAAAAGCTGTGGGTTTTTTTGTGTTGTTAAGTTCAAGTAAGAAATCAAGAGAGCATGTTGAGGGAACCACTCTTAATAGCTGCAATAACGTAAGGGATAATATTATAACAGGAATGGCTTACACGGATGTTCCACGATATTAAACATAACTATAAACAGATAGAATGTATGTGCTGTTCTTAATAAATAAAAAATTGTAATCGTTGGCAAGCTGCTGTAGTATTAGAGGAATAACACACTCCAGGATGTGAGGTTATTGGAAAACAATCAAGTTCTATTACTTACTTATAATCGTATGCCCCATCATGTTTTATTCCTTACTTAATTATTAACACGACAATTAACAGAAATGTTAGCTGGTAGCTGAGCAAAAGAAAACAGTTATTCAAATCATTTGTAACCAATACTTGACAAAAAAAAAGTCTAAATAAACACAAGTATTAAAATTAAGTTATACCTGGGTAAAGTGCAGATCTCCTAAAGTGATGTATAATATTGAAATAAAGGTACTTAAATACTTTCTACATCTGAACTGAAAATAAAATCCCACCTGATGGGCCAAGATGTAGATGTTGTGGCCCACGTCTTTAGGACTGATCTCATCTATGGCTACTTCCATATCTACCTCACTCTCCACTCCCTGCAAATAGGCCTCCTTAATTACATCCACCTGTGGACACACACACACACACACACATATATACACACAATATGAGTCACTTGCTGTCTGAAACAAAAATACAAAAATGGCACAGTATCAACAACGTGCCAATGAACTGCAACTGTTTCCTAACATTAAACAGAATAAAATGTAAACGCGGGTTAGACTATAGGGTCCACCCTTGCTGTCCTCACTCACCAGCTCATTAGGTCTCATCTTGTCCAGGATTTTCTCTGCGTTCTCACTATCATGGCAACTCTCCATGATGGCCAGCAGCAGCTTGGAGGCATTATTCTGGTCAACAAGCATAATGAACTTTCAGAAGACTTACAGAGCGTACCCTGGGTTCTCAACTGTCATTTTAGTAGGTACACAAAGCTTTTATTAATTATTATTTTATTATTATTGTTGTATTTAATTATTTATGGGGTAGGTGCATTTTGTAGGTTTACAACTACAGGACTCATTGGTAGTCATGGGACTACCACTGACCAGGTATTATTAGCAAGGTAGCCCTGACACTGACATGGCAGCAGCATGGTTGTACATGTATGTGTGACCCTGCTGTAAGTATAGCAGATACAGCAGTGTTTCGGGGTAATGAATAGTTCAAGAACCAAAAATACAAGGCCACCAGTGGCTCTGTGGTTAGAAACTAACCATGGACGATTAACACAAACTGCATTTTCGACGCTTCTGCGACCAACAAGTCTAGTCCTTCTTGTTACTAATTTGTATGCCAGAACGTTGTTTGGATCAATTCCAAAATCTAATCAGTTCAAATGCTGGTTGCAATGATAATACCATGTAAATCCTACAAACATTTAACTACTTGTTTTTTAAATATGCTAATGAGAAGCTCAGACAGACGGATGGATGAATGGGCTGATGGTAAAGATCGTACATAGCTATGAAAATGGGTCGCGCTTATAAGAATCTTGGACAGACAGACAGACAGACAGATAGATAGACAACCCAAATACATAATGCCTCCATTCAGTGGAGGAAGCATAAAAAGAAGCTATTGGAATTGTTACAGTGTCACATTTAGTCACGATGTATGACCAAACAGGGACCTTACTGTGGAGTTTTTCAAAATAAGCATAAAAATGTCTTTTTTTTTTTGTCCTCAGCATGCTGCTTTTCCTCACAGCCACCATTTCATCTTATAATGACATCTTATGAAGTGATAACAACTGACCAAAACACAGAACAATAAAATATAGATGACGCTTCAAGGGAAGTTGAAAATAAGTGACGCTACTGGGAGTTAAGGCAAGTTATTCCCAGCACGAGTACAGCCTACGTTCATGTTATGGTCATGTGACCTACTAAGGACCTCACACAACTTGCTAATCACTACAACAAGCGTTTATAATAAAAGTTCAAATGTTGTATTAGGTGACTGTAGTACACATGGTATTTTTAGTGTGATGAGCATGCTTAAATCATGAAGACCCTCCCATCTCTGTGATTTATACTGCTCACTTATCTTGTGCAAATCGACCATAATTAATATAGACGTCCTCCAGCAGCATTACTTAACAGATAGGTGTCTGGAAATCTTATCCCGCAGAAAGAAGAACAATTAGGGGATTTGATCTTTTTGTTTCCTTTGTTTTTTTTTTGTGTGTATATATATATATATATATACACACACACATACAAGCATGTGCAAAGAATTTTTTGTATAAAGACTACATAATAAATATTTCCTTTAATTTATACCATTAGCCTGTATATTTCAAATGGCCAATTATCACAGTGATATTGTTAGATTAGGTAATCATACTGTGAACATTTCTAACCATAGCACCTCCAGAAGCTATAATAGCAAACTGCACTATATGCGGTAGGTTCAAAAATGAGAAAAAAAAAACAAATTCAGCTGTGTGTACCTAATGAACTGCCAACTGAGTGTAGATACTATATACTAAATATATTGAAGAAAAGACGGTCATTGGAATATCACAAATAAACAAGTACATGAATTATAGATGAAAAGCTTGCATGTGCAAGTTTTAGAGTACCTTCAGCTCCAACACAAGGTCCATCCTATTCTTCCCCAAGGGCTCAATAGGATTCACTATAAGAGCGATGATGATGTCAATGCCATTGGACTCATGCTTGGCTATACAAGACTGAGAAGAAGAAAAACACGCATTTACCATTTATGATGCTTGGCAGACAAGTAAGATCAAACAGTTGCAAGCGAATAGCAATAAATAATCATATTATCCCGTCACAGGCTCGTCATCTTTACAAGCAACTACACATGGGATACCTGATTCTCATGGCAAGGGCCTTGGCAGTACTCAGTGATGCTCTCCAGTGTCTGTTTGACCAGGTTCACGTTCCTCTCATTAATGTAGAGGCCCAACAGCCCCAAGCCTCCTGTGGTGCTGCCGCAGATGCAGTCCAGAAATTGTAGAGTCTCACATACCAGGTTATAGTTGGTTTTGTTGTTCTGGTCCCGAAGGAAATTCTGCAAGGTATTGTGAAGTCTGAGGTTAGATCAAATTAAGATTAGATCTTAACGTGAGACTGAGATTAGATCTAGTTAAGATGGCCCTGAATTTGGTCTAGTTAAACTGATTATTATCAGTCATTATGGCTGAAATTACTGTCAATCAACAGACAATGTTATTGTCAAGATTAAAACACTGTGGCTGACAGTGTAAAATGGCCTATCAAAAAAAAAAAAAAAAAAAAAAAAAAAAAAAAAAAAAAAAAAAAAAAAAAAAAAAAAAAAAAAAAAAAAAAAAAAAAAAAAAAAAAAAAAAAAAAAAAAAAAAAAAAAAAAAAAAAAAAAAAAAAA
>CM040980.1:11057249-11096896 GCA_022985145.1 Pangasius djambal | reverse complement strand
ATATATATATATATATATATATATATATATATATATATATATATATATATATATATATATATATATATATATATATATATATATATATATATAGTGAGACCACATATGAACATACTTATCAAGTTTGTGACAGTAGCTCACTGCTAGTTGTGTGAAATGCCTTCTGACTGCTGACTGGCTGAAGGTGGCCATGTACTTGCAGCAATTCATTGAAGATTCAAAATCCAGTTACAGATTAGCAGAATAATGCAGCACAGCAGATTTCAGTTGAATGCTCAGTTGGACACCAAAGCCTTTAGACTTTCAGTTCCTGAGAAACAGCCATTTGAACTTAACTCCACCCCTTTAGACAACAATGCCCCAACCTTTGCAGACATCCTCAAAAGTATGTACTGAACAGATCTTTCAAGTGTGGTTCAAATCGAGTAAACCACCTCTGTCCCACTTTGATTGATTGGCAGGTGGCGGAGTTTCGTGAAATAGCTTAATGTTAACCATGTAAAATGACTGAAATCTGATTGGCCAATGGAGGCCATGTTTTTAAGTAAGTACATCATCAACAATCCACATACACTTTAGCACACAGATTAACCAAATTTCAGCTCGATCAGACTTACTGTTCCTGAGAAACAGTTAAACTGATCTTAGCTCCGCCCCCTTTGTTTGACCATGCCCCAAACTTTGCATCTGACTCCTGCCAAGATTCTCATCAGAATCTTGTCCTGTATAGGCATTTCAAGTCTTGTGCAAATCTACACAAGCAATCATGATTTACATCTGTTTGAGTAAATTAGGCTTCACCTTGTTAGAATTGATTTACTTGTGGCAGCCATGTTGTTAACAAATGTCAACATGTTTTTGATAATTATTGAAGTGCACATTCTCCTGAGTAGTTCGACACCACATTTGTGAAGATAGGCCAAAAATCCTAGAAGTAGTTTGCAAAAGTAATTTTTATATATCGTGCAAATTAACAAGAAATCCATCATGACAGAAACTAGTGGGCGGGGCCTCTCAATTTTGAGTGTAGGACTTATGGTTCTCGAGATATGGGTCAAAACGTAAACACTTGCACACCACCATTAGGCCAATTGGACCCATCTTACCTTCCTGAGTAGGGGCACTGAGTACTACCTCTTGACCAAGTTTCACGTCCATAAGCCCTTAAAACCTTTCTAGCTAAGCGAGGTTTCTTACACAGTACATGCCGCAACTGACTGGAATTATATTTCTTATATTTTCTGCCTTTTCACTTTTGGGGTTCACATGTGTTTGAGAAACATGCAAACGAGAACCATACAAACATATTTCAGTTCAGGACAGCCTGTAGTTCTCCGCACTATATTTAGCAGAAAATGCCAAAGTTTCATCATGTCAATGGTTTTCCCAGACTGCCACACATAAATAACTGATTTTTTTTTTTATGCCCAAAAACCTACTAAAATGACCTAGGAACTTCCTGACACATTATATCATTACATTGCAACACTGCCAGCAACTTTGAAACTGGAAACTATATTCCTCATTCAGTACTTACCTTTCCTGCACCTTTCACTGTAGTTACTGAACAATATGCTTTAAAGATGAATGAATGAAAAATATCATGTCCTCCAGTCCTCTGTAGTGAGCACTAATACGCTTGGTGATTTGCATTAGGTTAAACATAGCAAATCAAATACTATGGTTTGAAAATATTAATTAAATTCAAAAATTTTTGGCTTACACTTACAATAGAACAGCTTCAGCCAACATTTTTTTTGGAATCAAAAATGATCGATTTCTCAGCAAGTTCTGGTCATGCATTCTACATTTATGTTATCTTGAATTCTCACCCCTCTAAGCGGTCTTTGAATAAACTTGACCTGAGCTAACAGTGTAATGGAAAGGTCATTAAGAAAGCATTGGAGATTGGGAACACTGACAATGACATGTTAAAACCAGTATTAAAACAGGCAATGTGTGTTTACAGGATTAAAAATTCACATCTGAGCTCCTTTATTCCTACAAGCTGAAACGCTTGCATAAAGGAAGTGTTACACAGAAAACTAACAAAGGCTCATTGATGAACTCGTGGCCCTCATGTGACCTCATGTGATGAAGGATGTGGACTGAGGCAACTGAAACCTAGGGCACCTGGCCAATATCAAGCTCATAGAAAATCTTCATTGCCTTAGGTCTACAATGACTCTGCATGTAAAGCTAAATTATTATGGACCGTCTATTTACACCAATGCTATAAACATACACTGATCAGCCATAACATTAAAACCAGCTGCCAAATACTTTGTAGATCCCTGCCAAAACAGCTCTGACCCATCGAGGTATGGACTCCACAAGACCTTTGAAGGTGTGCTGTGGTATCTGGCACCAAGACATTAGCAGCAGATCCTTTAAGTCCTGTAAGTTGCGAGGTGGGGCTTCCATGCATCGGACTTGTTTGTCCAGCACATCCCACAGATGCTCAATCAGACTGAGATCTGGGGAATTTGGAGGCCAAGTCAACACCTTGAACTCTTTGTCATGTTCCTCAAACCATTCCTGAACAATTTTTTTTTTTGCAGTGTGGCAGGGCGCATTATCCTGCTGAACGAGGCCACTGCCGCTGCCGGTATTAGAGAATACCGTTGCCATGAAGGGGTGTACTTGGTTTGCAACAATATTTAGGTAGATGGTACATGTCAAAGAAACATCCACATGAATGCCAGGACCTAAGGTTTCCCAGCAGAACATTGCCCAGAGCATCACACTGCCTCTGCCGGCTTCCCTCCTTCCCATAGTGCATCCTGGTGCAGTCTCTTCCCCAGGTAAGCGACGCACACACAAGGCCACCTTCTTCCATTGTTCCATGGTCCAGTTCTGATGCTCATGCCCATTGTAGGCTCTTTCAGCGGTGGGCAGGGGTCAGCATGGGCACTCTGACGGGTCTGTGGCTATGCAGCAAGCTGTGATGCACTGTGTGGTCTTACACCTTTCTATCATAGCCAACATTAACTTTTTCAGCAATATGTGCTCCTGTAGTTCTTCTGTGGGATCGGACCAGACGGGCTAGCCTTCACTCCCCATGTGCATCAATGAGCCTTGAGCTCCCATGCACTGGTCCTCTTTCCTTGGACCACTTTTGGTAGGTACTTACCACTGCATACTGGGAACATCCCACAAGACTTACTGTTTTGGAGATGCTCTGATCCAGTTGTCTAGCCATCACCATTTGGCCCTTGTCAAAGTCGCTCAGATCCTTATGCTTGCCCATTTTTCCTGCTTACAACACATCAATTTAGAGAACTGACTGTTCACTTGTTGCCTGATATATCCCACCCCTTGACAATCAATGTCATTGTCAGTGGTTTCAATGTTATGGCTGATCGGTGTGCATTTTCTTCTTAAAAAACACATTTATAGAATTCCATTTAGATCCATATCTATTTATAGAACTACTCTTTTTAGCCTGGTTTTGAACTAGCCTTTATACAATGCCTCCTCTAAAGTTAAACAAATTTATACTGATTGCTTCATAGTTTGTGGTCATCTTGATATCCCCCCAATCACTCCATTCACTTTCCTCAGATTAATATTATTTTCCATTATGCTAATTTGTCTGGACATAAACACGATAAGAGAACAATCACATCAGCAAACATGGAGACAATTTTTTATCATTATTTATGCTTTCAGTGTTGAGCCACTCCACCTTTCCTCTGTCTGAAGTTGGAAACTTCGCCTTCCTCCTCGCGCTTCCGGCAGCTGATCTCAAACATGTTGACGGAGACGGTGGAGCGGATCTCCTTCTGAGCCAGCTGCATGTGGTCGTAGAAAACTTTGAAGAACTTCTCTGACTTCTTCTGCTTGTGCAGCTGATGATAGAAGGAATTCTGCAGGGAGAGAGTAGGCGGGTGGGTATGGAATGCATAATAACCAATTCCTTCATGAAATATGATACCCACAAAGCATATCTGCTATATATGCGTGTGTAGGGGGTACCTACTTGTATCTGTGTGTTTCCACCCCATAGCAGTGCAATGCCTAATAGGATACTCTCCTCAAACACACGGTCATTCTTGGTGCTGACGATGAGATCAATGACTAGCTCTGTTGCTCCCACACTATCCAAAAGACACTGGATATCCACCATAGATGTGCCAGGCTTATCAGAATCCTGTCCTGGAGAACCAGCTGCACACACAAACAAATACTGTAAACAAAGCACAGTAATATACTTGGGGAAAACAAGCAATGACTAGTACATTATTGTAAGCTATATTAACAGTAAACAAACTTCAAGGTTAAACCTAGCTGTAGCATTGCGTTCTGTAGACGTATGGAAATATACACATGGATAAATGATAAATTTATTACCTTACCCACTGGGCCAGTAGAACCTCCAATATGCTGCCTAGTCCCATGTTATGGTTGATTGTAAAAAAAAAGAAACTGACTAGAATACAAATGTAGCAAATGTAATAATGCATTTCAAGCTAGGTTTCTAGTTAACTCTATGTTTACACTAGCAACTGATACGTTGTTTGTGTCGCTCGTTGGTGTGCACTGCCCAGTTTTTTTTTTTTTTTAGTTCCAATGAGAAACAGTATTAAATATATACACTTTCTAAAGCTAACTAGTTAAACGCAAATAAAATAATGCACTGACTAGATTGAAAACTGACTGTAGGATTTACATGTTAAGTGCTAGGCTTTGTATAAGCTTCAATGGCATATTACCAAAAAACTGTACTAGCTACGTACACTAACCAGAGGTACCAACAATCTCCACTACTTGCTTCCAAGCTTTATTTTTATTCATAATGCTTCTATACACATTCAATGAGAGGTCATATATAACAAGATAAGATGAAACCATGGTTGTAAGTTTCTTCCTTTTTTGCACATCACACAGTAAAATCTATTTGCAGGTAAGGACTGAAGTTGTGAGTGGGAAACTGAGGAAATGTTGGCCCACATGTGCCATAGGACTGGTCCAAAGAATCATTGGAGCCAGTCTTTGGATTTGTCACTTTCATGCGTCATATCTAATTTGCATAGAATTGAGAACTGAATTTCTCACTTGTCGCTGTTGCTGAAATTGCAGTTATGCGTCACACATGAATAGAAAATTAATTGTCACCTGTCACTTTGTTACTTGCTATGTGGAATGTAGGGAAAGTGCAATAACACTGACTAAAGGAAATGAATAAGCTCATGGTCAATATCCTCTTCTAACAAAGTTTGTAATGTATCATGTCATATTTTAGCCCTTATCAAAAACTCAGCAAGTCATTGGCCAATAATTCAACTTTGAGATGAAGTCTTCACATCACATGTAAAGGGTGGAAAAGTCTTTAGAGTGTCTTTATGTTTTTATGTACTATAACTTCAATGTGACTGTTATAGCAGAAGAGTTAATCAATTAACTCTTTAGCGCTGTTTCTTAGCACTGGAATTTTTTGCCACATACCTGCATGTTCCTGATTCTGAAAAGATTGTCTGTCGTCCATGCACACTAACAAATGTGCCTAGTAAAAAGCATTCTACCGACAAGCAGATCTGCCATGAGGGGTTTGTGTGTAGAGCAGCAGGCAGTGAGATTCTGATGCACACACTACAGCATCAAGGTGCATCACAATGAGGAGTAGAAATGTTTCCTCTTTTTCTGGTTGTACACCAGGCAACTATAAATAAAAACAAATCTAAAAACCTGGACACAAAATCTGCTTGTTCCAGATACACTGGCTACTGATTTGTCCACCCCTGATACATGTAATCATACCTGTACACACCGACATATTTAATAGCACTCTTAGCTACTTATTCAAGCTTTCAACAATGAATCCATGTGATCATTCGGTTGCAGCCATCACCCCCTGCTTTAGGTTTTAAATAAATATGAGTCACACATGTCTTTGTACAATTCTTAGGTGTGCAGAATCAATAGCCTGCTGTGAAATGGTCTGTATGAGAATCTGAAACCATCACACATCCCTTGTGACAGAAGTCACTATCACAGTCCTCTAATGACACATGAATCAGCGCACATCAGCCTACAGCATCGTTCTAAAGAAGTGGAATGTGCCTGTTACAGGAAACTCAATGGTCCTCAGTAACCATTAATAGTGGCTCTTATGTTATAACTATATACCTTTTTTTAATTTATAGGCATAACAGCAATAGTGTTTTTCTAGTGTCAGAAGCAGGTGTGTGTTCATGGTCCCATACCTCCAGGGGATGATCCTCCACCACTGCCATACTCCAGAGCCTTGGAGTGGAGTCGCTGGTTGCCGAAGTAGTGCGTCAACAGAGTCTTCCTCAATGCATTGCCCTACATGGAATGCATGTTGTCAGATCAATGACAGCAGTGATACAATAAATAAGCACAAATCCAAGATATTTGATATACAAGTAAAACCCTATTTCATCTTGAACTTTATTGCTAATCATTCTGAATCATAACATTCTAATACAACATTTTAATGGCTTCATACTGAAGAAGTTCAACAGTTAAAAGGTGTGCACTAGTAACCATAAGGTTGCAAGTTCAAATCCCAGCTACTGCTCGACCCTTGAGCAATGGCCTTACAGTTCCATGATTATACTGGATTCTGCCTCACTTCTTCCTCATGTCTACCAAATGAATAAATGTAAATAAATGCAGAAATTGATTTTCTCTGCACAACACATGGCACTGGTGTGTGGTGTGAAGAAGTATTATTAGCTATTTGAGAGGCATGTCTGTTCCAGAATCGTACCCACAGCCTGAGCATATTCTCTAAGCTAGCTGGCTTTAAGTTGTACTCCATGGCCAAACTGTTAGCGCATGCTGTGCATTCTGCTGAGCTGAATTAAAACAGATGATTACAATGTAACCATAACAGAGAGAGGCAACAAATTTGCTACAGATCATATAAAGCATGATATAAAAATAATATGCATCCCAATTTGATTTAATGTACTACACTAAATTGCTAGTTTATAAGCTTGAGCCCCAATCATTTAAACATAAATTATACATTTTAACAAGTTATACACCATGCGACTTTCACGTGTGGTACAAATCAAGCGGGACAGCATTTCTAGCATCAGAAAGTGTTCAACTGAGTGTTGTACCACATAAAATAAGTGAGCTGAGTGAGAGTATCACAGAATAGTTCTTAAACAGTCTGAAAATCACCAGTGCTGACAAAGTTCATCCATCCATGATTCAGAGAAGGCAAAGAAATAAAACCCCGAATTTTACCACAAAAATACATGGACACAGCAAAGTTCTTCAGCCAATCAAACAGACCACTCGAATGATACTACTAAAAACATAGGGCCAATAAACTTAAGGGGAAAAAATTATACCACAGAGCAGCGACTCTAGTTTTTTTTTTGTAGCAAATGTGTTATGGCCAATCACATGCATTTATGTAAATGATTTGGCTGAAAGGTAATGATTTTTTTAAATTTACACTCTCTGTTCTGATTAGTTACATGCCAAAAAGCGACATGCTCAAAATACCCAGAACATTTAAAGACAACTGGACAGATAAGTATGCATTCAAAACAGATCTCTCATCTCTCAAGTCTGTGGTGTTTGTCAAAAGTGGTACCATGAAGTGCCACTATGGAAAAAAAAAAAACCACTTCAAACTAATGTGTGCTATTTATAGCTATGACACTCAGTAATGGGTAAGCATTTAAAGGTACTGTTGTTGCCATTCAGTCATGTTATTTGCTTATATGAACAAAAATTGGGTAAAAAAATGTTATTTGCTTATCCAGACCTTTGTAAGCAAAGAGGATTTATGTAGCTAAACCTTGACAGATTTTAGCTGACTACTTCCTGCCCTAGTGTATGTCTGTGGAGGAGATGGCTAAATTTGTTTCAAATGTGTGGCAAAAGTCTGGTGCGACTCTGCCTTTCTTTTACCGACCTAAAGGGGCGGTCACACTAGATTTTCAGCATGTGAAATTTCTTCGGAGACCGCTGCGAATATGAGCGGCAACCGGATGAGACATCACGTGCCAAGGTGTTGTTTTTTTTTAATCCACACATCATGGATTCTGACGTACTTGCACTGTTATTGTTGCGATGGCGACAAAAGCGTCTGCAAAGGAGAAGGCCGTGGGTTCACCCTATCACCCTTTCAAAGTTAAACTATACCATCTATTCCTGTATGCAGCGACTCCGCAATCCAGGCAGCTTCTCTCTTGATGCTGATATTGTGTTCTTTTAATGCTGTGTTGTACAATACAGGATGGTGTGACTATAATCAGTGCTTCCTCCATCTTGGACTTTCTGAAGCGGTCACGCTGTGACATGTCGATCTTCTTCTGGTCACACGTCTTCACGTGATACGCGTTTGCAGATCAGAGTTCACCAAACTTTGGAACGCAATGAAATGCAAAACTTCTTCAGAAGAGCGTGCATTTACAGTCTCCAGCATTCGCATGTGCTTGAATGGAAGTCAATGGAACGAAAAGTGCAGGGTGACCGCCCCTTAAGAGACCACAGTCCTACCCACTTGGTTTCTATTGGTTCACAAGACTGTGGTTCATGAAATCACAGGTCAATGTTCTCGGCATGAAGAAAAAGTTACCACTACTAGAAACAAATGCGTGTCTTTCATGTTCCATGTCCTTTCCGCTTCAGTTATTTGGCTTTTCCACTGGGCGAATTTTATTCATGCTTGGTCTCATTGCTTTAGCTGATAAAGCAGAAAACCTTCATTTTCCCATATCACCATAGCAAGGGGCAAAAATGGTAAATGCTGTTATACAGCATTTGTACTAATGCTATACAAACCATGAATTGAATGCTTCCAGGAACAAGACTGAGTTTTTACTGCTTCACATATATATGAAAGATTGAAGTTTGATTTTCTGTCCCAATTTAGAATTCTGCCTGTCTATCTGTCTGTCTGTCTATCCCGTCATAAGCACACAAGATAAAAAAAAAGCATATTCATGTAAGAGAGCATTTTACATAACTCATATAAACTGTCGTAACTGTACCAATTATACCCCAGGAACAAGGAAAGCTTTGGGCAGACAGAAGGATGAGAGGGCACAAAGAAGACTGAACATGCGACGGATGCCTGCCACTTATTTCTGCTTCCCTGAGGGAGAGGTGACAAAACGTGCCGGTGAAAAAGATTGAGAACGAGTCAGGTGGGGGAGGTGAAGCGGCAAAGGGAGAGTGGGAGGGAGAGGGAGAGAGAGAGAGAGAGAGAGAGAGAGAGAGAGAGAGTTACATAACACCTGGTGGTGACTTGCTGGGAGACCATGAGGAAGGCAGGCAGAAAAAGCAGGGAGGTATTGATTCACCCCCTCTCCCTTACATCCTCAAATCTCTCGATCACTCACAGTTTTCTCTCCTATATGGTCTGTGGCGACCACTTCAGACACATACCTATCTATTCACGGTTGCATAATGGTAGGTAGAGCAGTGAAGGTCTGGCAAGTGGTGCTCTACAGAGGTGTCGGGAAGACAGACAGACCCCTTCAGGAGACAGTCAGCATGTTATGATGAAGACCAGTGGGTTGGACCTGGTGTGAACAGTTAAAGGAGCATGCTCTGTGAAGACAGGGACCCTAAACGCTATGCAAATATACGCACATCAGAACTAGATGCAGCAAAAGCCTGTGAAGTTGCAAAGCAGCATGTCATTTTTTTCTGTGTCTCTCTCCAACAAGCACATGCCACTGATGTTCCCCTAAGTCTCTCAGTAAACACTGAGTCTCATCAGCAGTCTGCACAGACACACGTCTGCTTCCACTGTCTGGAAGAGTCCAGACACACGCGGGCACGCGCGCGCGCGCACACACACACACACACACACACACACACACACACACACACACACACACACACACACACAGAGAGAGAGAGATAAACCCTCACTGGGGTGAGACACTTATCCAAATACCTTTTCTGCATTTGTTTAGAATTAGATTGGCTGTCGATTGGAGCTGGTTTACTGTTTTACTAGCAAAAGCAACTAATGGGGGAAGTTTGGGAAAGTGAACCTCCAGATGCTGCAGTTTCTCTTGTGCTCCTGCAGAAAGCTTTCAGGGGAGATGGAAAGAAGGGGGGGGGGGGGAGAAAGAAAAACGTAGATAAAGGTAGCCGTGCCAGCCTGACTCATCTGTCTGGTGCTGCATGGAGAAAAAAAAACCTCCACTCAGGTAAAGTGAGGACAGAGGGAGAGAGAGAAAGAGAGATAGCCAATAGACCGAGAGAGGCTTGGGTGTTAAGATGTGCGTGGGCACGCCACACTGCGGCTAGCCTGGCTGAGCCTCAGACAACACTGCCCAATCCTACACACCCCGCTATCTGTAAACACCTGAGAGATGAATATATAGAGAGAAGCACGTATGGAGGCAGCTGGTGTGCTGAACCGGTTGAGCCCAGTCTGGGGTCAGCACTGATCCCTACGGCAAAGCCTGGTGTCACACAGAATTATAAATTACAGCCCGAATGACCCCAAAGCCTACACCTTCTAAACCTCATAAAGCACAGGGACAGATATGAAGACAGAAAGCAGTCAACCTTTCTCACTTACTTCCATTATTAACAGCTGAAACATTTTGAATGTCAGAAGGTACTGATATCATTCCAAATTAGTCACCTTGCCAGTCCTCTTTCACCTCTCTCATATATTTCACCAACTAGTCTGATCTTATGTCTAGATCTTATGCCAAATCCATGCGTATGAGTCAATACAAATATCATTGTACATATGGAACAATTTTATACATTCATATACATTCATTTATCATATACATTAGTTCAAAGTGCAGTGCTTCCAACAATATACTAGGGTAAAGGCTTTGATTTTTTTTAATTATATTTACAAAACTTTGTGAAAACCTTTTCCCATCATGGAGTATTTTTCACCCTATCAGCAGGAGATCCCATCTGTGTCCGGAAGCCAAGGGAGCAAAATCAGTAAGAGGGATGACAGACTTTCTCTCTCTCTCCTATCAATCACAGAGACACTAGCCAGTTGTAGGTGTCTGTGAGCTCATGTATGTGGAAGAGGGCAGATAGCACTTTCCTCTGAGTGCGTTAAAAAAACAAACAAAAGCTGTAACATAGGAAAATGCTGGAAAGAGCGAAGGGGGCAGAATAATAGCCTGGGAAACTTTGGATATATATATTAGTTCTGATAATTGCAGGCTGAACTGAAATATTTTTGTCTTTTGCATGTATTTCAACTAAAGTTCTAACATTTCAAGACAGAAAATTGCAGTTAACAATTCCATTCCAAGTGTGGAGCAGGAGCACTGCAGACATTTTAAAAGCTAGTATGTACTCAAATGATTATCCTTATTTCTATTTCACTTGGGCATGTAACTCTCCAACAACTTGATCAAATCTTGACATTCACTGTGTGAGGAAAACACACTCAACTAGCAAGGTTTCAGAAATATTTAGACTGACTGCACCTAGCATTGAGTTAAACTGCCTCCTTACCCAATATGATCTCTGCAGAAAAATAGCTTAGCCAAGATTAGAAAGTAAATAAAAATAAATTTCCTTGTTCCATTATAGTTCAATTAAAGTTGAAATATGTTCTAGGCAGAAAAACCCAATTTTACCAAAACAAATTTTTGTCTTTTTGACTGTTTCAGCCAAGAAAAGCCACAGCAACATCTATTGGGGTTTCCCAAACCACCACACACACGGTATATAGTTCCGAAAACTACAGAATGTTCCAGAATTGAACAACTCTCGGATCACACTATCTGGAAACACATGCAAACTTGAGGCTATCCTTCTTTCCTTATACTGGTATTCCTGACTTGGTTGTGCAGGTTTCCCCTCTACAACATCAGGAGGATCAGGCTATCTTTACCAACAGAGGCCACTCAGGTGTTTATTCAATTTCAAGATGACAAGTGATGGAACAACTGTAACTCACTCCTGGCTGGTCTGCCCCTGTGTTACATCTGACAAGTAATCCAGAATGAAGCTGCTAGTTTTCACTCTCTCGAAGCTCTCCCACATCACCCATTGCAGCGTTCCCGCCTCTAGCTTGCTGTAATGGCGTGCATCATGTTTAAAACACTGACGCTAGTCAAAAATGGACCAGTTTCACCTATATGGACGCACTTACCAAACCCTGCTCTCCACCACGTTCCCCTTCTATGTCCCAACTCAACCCTCCAACCCTCATAATACAAGGAAGACCTGCAACAAGACTCTTCTCTGTACTGGCACCCAGGTGGTGGAATGAACTTCCCCAGGCTGTCTGAACAGCTGAGTCACTGTCTGACTTCAAATGAAGACTGAAGACCCACCTGTTCACTAAGCATTTAAATGAGCACTAATTAAAAAAACCTTTACTTGTGTGTTTTACTTGCTGCACTAGCTCTTCTCTAACAGGGTTTTAATTTAACAGTATTTTATTCTAACCTATTTGTACTATCACGAGGATATGTTTTTGATGAAAACTACAAAGTATGTCTATACATTGCTCTAGAAAAAGACGTCTGCTATATGCTCTAAATATAAATGTAAATGTAGAACTCGGGCATAGCAACATCCAGTGGGTTTTCCCAGACCCCCACACATTTGCAAAATAGAGGGTGTCTTAAAAGTCTCCGCATATAGGAGAAATTAACACTTTTTACAGAATATAACTTTATTTACAAAACATCCTCTACATGATCGCCGTTTCTTTGTAAACACACACGGAGTTGTCTCTCACACTCATGATGAGCTCGTGTTAACATGTAATTGCATGTCCATCACAACCTTGTGACAGCTTCCTGATCCAGCCATGAGAATGATTTCAAAATATTCTTCATTTGTCAAAGGCATTCTTAAACTCTATCTGAGTTTATATTATATATTTTTCTAAGTATGAAAAAAAATTTGTAAGGCATTTTGCTAAAAAAGTAATTAATTTACCCTGTGTATGGAGACTTTTGGGACACCCTATATAACAAGTATTAAACTGATTATATTCAATATACGAAAAACCATGTAAATAAATCAGTGTGGCTTTTTAGAAGACTCTGAACAGATGTCAGCTGTGCGTCAGTGTTAAGCACGTGAGTTTCCGAGTACCTCATGCAATGGCCAATTAGCTGGCACGTTGCTTAACAACATCCTTCCATGCTGCTGAGATCTGCTCCAGCGCCCCCAACAACCCACAGCACATCTAATAAGTTGTTTTACAGCATGAGCTTTTAAAAGGATTGCGAAAGTGTAACTTAAAAAAGTAAAAAATAATCACAAAAAAATAAAATAAAAAAATAAATGTAGGCAGCAAAAACACAACCTTTGCATATGAATTGCTGCATTAAACACCAAAAAGCATTTTATGATAACATGGGATTTATAAGTATTATAGCATTTCCACACATCCTCTTAATGCTTATGATAGTACTGGAAATTGGTGGATGCTGCCTTCTTGGCTTTTGCTGTGGTGAAACAGCTTTAGGAAGAAAAATCAATAAATTTCAAAACCCCATAGGCCTGTCTAGGCATGAAGGTGACAGCAACACATCTTATATAACACAAACAGGGAAACAGAATGAAAAAGGACATGTGCAACAAAGCAAGAAAGAAACAGGGTATTGGTTGTCTGGGGGAGGAAAACCATCCAGGCTTAGCATTGAAATCACCCATTTTCCATCTCTCTTTTTCTTTCTCTCACCATAAAGCCAAGACCTGAGGAGGCTCATGTATTTATTTGCACTCCTGTAACTATCCACCCTATCCAGTGGCCTGACTGTTCTCCTATAGACCAGGTCAGTGATGCCCCACCCAACACGGCGGTAGTGTTTTAGGATGGTTGCCCTCATAAACAGTGCCAGCAGCAGCAAACAAATTAGTCTTGCATGTGAGAGCAATCTGCAGTCCTGGTGATTTTTAAACTTGCCCAAGACAAACAGCATCTGAGCGTAAACAACCTCTCTGACCCAGGTCTATTTCGGAAGCTGCACATGTGACCAGATAACGTGGTTAAGGAGCTCAGAGGGAGGCCTGACAGTGAAAAGAGCCCTCTTTCGCGTTCATACACACCAACACAGCAGCAGCACAAGCACAAGTAAATCCACAATGCACAAGAATAATAATAGTGTAGGAGAACAGAATCAAGTCATTATGATTTAATGTCCAGTTTCTGTAATATCCACTGCATTAATGCAGAATCTAAAGAAAAAAAAAACTCACACCACCTTCCTGCCCTGCACCGTACCCAGGATAATGATAAATCTAAGTGTCCCTGAATTCCAAAGATCAAAGTAAACACTTTGCACTTTCAGAGGAGCACATGGTCAGTCTGAGAAGTTCCTGTTTGTCCTCACGATGGAGGAGAGTGGCATGGCAAATGAGTATATTGTTCAAGACTTATAAGTTGAGTATAAGTCTGAGGAAGAAGACAGATGAGTTGTGAAGACTCCCTCACCTCTCTCTCACACACACACTTGGCAAGGGGCTTAGATCTCTGCACCACCTTAATTGCTGTATTTATCGCAAGCTAAGGGAAATATTTTTCATCTTCAGCATAAAGAGTAAAGTCACCTGCTGAAGTGATGCCAGTTAGTATTAGTCACTGGCTACATGAATAACATTTGGGACACAGGGAAGTCTATTTTTTCACTCATTTCCATACTAAGATGAAAACATAATGACCTAAATGCAACTGAAGACAAAACCATGGAGTGATTTACAAACAATCTTTTATTACCACTAAGAGTTTTTCAAACTGGCACTAAAAGGTCCTTGCAAACAGTTTCTTCTTAAAT
Source organism: Pangasius djambal (assembly GCA_022985145.1). NCBI lineage: Eukaryota > Metazoa > Chordata > Actinopteri > Siluriformes > Pangasiidae > Pangasius > Pangasius djambal. Next base: position 11,082,164 of record CM040980.1, on the reverse strand, counting down.
CCTATCCAAAAACCTCCTGGAAGGTTGGAGACATTTCAAGTTCTTTTATATTCTTGCTATATTCTTATATTCTATATTCTTTGATATTCTTGCACATCTGGGTTTCCTTCTTCAATTCAGACCACAGGATTTTAAAACAGCTCAAATCCATAGTGTGAGATGGGCAAGATACCTATTTTGTTTTCAGAATTCTTTTGGGGTCATTATATTCTTAATCAATCAGGGTTTGGGCAGAAATATCTTGGTAGCAGAATACAGCAGCTCCTGGACCATCGGCCACTACACAATCGCAAAGCACCAATGAGCCACCTCCATATTTTATAGTGGATATCAGATTACATTTACAACATATGCAGTCCCATGCAAGGACATGTCTCATGTGACAACACATATTTCCACTTCCAAGAAAAGTTCAGACACAGCATATTGTGCATTTAATGGCCCTGATTGTGTTGAAAGGAAAGATGTTTTCCGAAGGATCACAATTCCCATACGTAGCTGGGAACAAAATCAGCCATGCTGTCCGGGTGGGTGGGATGGCATTATTCCATCCCCTGTCAATCAGAGCGACACTAATCTATCGTGAGCAGAAGAGGCCAAGTGAGGTAGCACAAGCAGCTGTATGAAAAGATGTGGTGGCTGGTTTCACATGTCTTGGGGGAAGCACGTGCTAGCCTTTACCATCCCTGGTTTGTAAGTGTCATGTGATACCAGAAAGCTGGCTAGTGGGTTGGAACTGGAAAATTTGGAGAAAATGAGGCAAACATATATATACACACATACATACATACATATACACACATACATACATATACACACACACACACACACACACACACACACACACACACACATATATACATACACACACACACTCAATTACAGCAAACATATTTTTGTGAGCTCTTAAATGGCCTAAGGCTATTATGTTTAACGTATTGTTATAAGTGCATCCATTCTCTTATTTGATTATGTTTTTAGGCTAATCATATTTATTTTTGTTTCCAATCATATTTATTTTTTGTTTTGAAAATAGTAATCATTTATACACCACAGCTTCTTCACTGTAGCAGAGAAGAAGAAATCATACAGGCTTAATCCTCCAGCCTCAATCTCCCACCTCTCTTGTCTTCGCTCTCCATCAACTTCTGTTTTGGGCAATACATTTCTGCATTTGGAGTCGGTCATTATTTCAATGGCAAATTAACACCAGACACATTCTGAAGCATTTTAAATCCACTTCACATGCAGCAGATGTGCACCCATTTTAATTTCTGTGAGTCATAATCATATGCCCTGCTGCATTTGTTTTACATTCTGTCTCTAAGTTTATAAAGTGGAATTAAAGCCCCGCACCTTCATTTTCTATATGCTGTGAATATTATTTAGAATAATATAATTATAATGTTGCTGTGATTATATAGCCTAAAGCTGTAAAGTTTATACTGTTTTTATAGATTTGTGCATTTTGGCATGCTTTTCTGCTTACCGCGGTTGTAAAGAGTAGTTACTGAGTTATTATAGCCTTCTTGTCAGCTTGAACCAGTCTGAGCATTCTCCTGACCTCTCTGATCAACATGTGTTTCAGCCTGCAGACCCTCCACTCACTGGATGTCTTTTGTTGTTTACACCATCTGTGTAAACTTTAGAGACTGTTGCGCATGAAAAACCCACACCAGCTCTTTCTAAAATACTCAAACCAGCCCGTCTGGAATCAACAACTACACTACGGTCAAAGTCACCGACATCACTTTTTTCTCCATTCTGATGTTTGAGGTGAACATTACCTGAAGCTGTTGTCCTATATCTGCGTGATTGGTTTACTTGATTACATGATTATGAACATCTTGATCGGTAACATGTGGACGTACCTTAGAATGTCTAGCGCTCTTAAATGATGTGTGTGTGCGTGTGTGTGCATGTGCGCCTGTATGTTTGCATGTGTGTGAGGGTTTAGGAGTGTGACAGTGGTAATCTGTAAAGCTGCTTTGCCTGAGAGCAGTGGTGTGAAACTTGCTAGTGAGAGGAAAATTGAGAGACAGAGAGAGAGAGAGAGAGAGAGAGAGAGAGAGAGAGAGAGAGAGAGAGAGGGAGGACAGGGTGTTATATAACAGGCTTCTCTTTCCTTTGTCAAATAGGAGATGTCTATTTACACACACATGACACAAACCACATGATAATGTGAGACAGTTCACCCATGGGGCATGACTGGCTCAACAGACCTGTGTGACACACACATGCACATACATCTTCTACATCAACTACTCAAACAATTTTTTTTTTTGTTTGTTTTGTAATAAGTACCAATGGTAGGAAGCATATGTAAGCTGAGAAAGAAAACACAACAGCAGTGAGCTTGTGCATGCTTTGGGAGACTGACAGAAACTGGATGTGTGACAGGTTTTCACAGGTACGCTCTGAAACTCGCCGCTTCTCACTAGGGCTGAATGGATACCATCATTTAGATAAGCAACTGCTCAATTTTAATGTACCTGTAACCGTAGTTTTAATGGGAACTGCTTTTTTGCCTTTATTTGAGTAGACATAAATCTACTTTTGCTGCATTTCATTCCTTTCTGTTCTTCCATGACATTTTTGCTGTGGCTGAATCTCCAATGGCATGCACATGTAGCATAGCATTTCCAACACCCTGGATAGTGCACAAGTACTAAGCAGGAAGTCATTTGTGATTTGGCCAACAGTGTGCTGGTGGGGCATAAATAATATGCTTTATGAAGAGAAAAAGTGGCTTTATTGATATGTTTTGTTGATTACACCTGAAAAATGGCAGAAACATTCATTTTCAGGTTATATATCCTTCCAATCAGACACACCTGCACAAACAGACCCAATTATACCTATGAAAGACATACAAGTCAATAACAATCTCCGATTAAATCTCAATTAACCCCTTTATATTACTTATCAAATCATCTTCCACCATAATTACTGTGTCAAAAGCACGTTTAATGTGTCAAATACACACATATACAGTATATAAATATATATATAAAAAACACAGTTAGGTCCAGAAGTATTTGGACAATGACAGTTTTTGTGATTTTGTGTTTACATTCATAAAGGCGTCTCTTGATTGTATATTTTGACAATGATACACCTACCTTCTCCAGAGTATTCTGAGGTGTATAGGGCTATACTCTCTGCTCACATTCAGCCAAATGCTACAAAGCTGATAGGACGCTGCTACACAGTGCAAGTGGATAATGTCCCTAAACATACTGCGAAAGCAGCTCAAGACTTTTTGAAGGTAAAGAAATGAAATATTCTTCAATGGTCAAATCAGTCGCCTGATCTCAACCCAATAGAGCTGCTTTTCACTTACTGAAGACAAGACTGAAGGCAGAAAGATCCACAAACAAGCAGCAACTGAAGGTGGCTGCAGTGAAGCCTGGCAAAGCATCTCCAGGGAGGAAACTTGAGTTTTGAGAACATGGGCTCCAGACTTCAGGCAGTCATTGACTGCAATGGATTTTCATCCAAGTATTAAAATTATGGATATATTTACAATTATGTCACTTTGTCCAAATACCTTTGAGCCCCTTAAAATGGAGGTACTGAAAATGGCTGTAATTCCTAAATGGTAAATGGTAACTTCATTCACATCTTGATTGTTTTATTTCAAATCCATTGTGGTGGTGTATAAAGGCAAAATCACAAAAACTCTGTCATTATCCAAATACCTCCGGACCTGACGTTTATATATATATATATATATATATATATATATATATATATATATATATATAAATAAAACAACACATATGCAGTATTTGTTGTATGTGCAATGCCGCTTAAATGTCAAATGATTCAAAATTGTATCACCTTACAGTAATTACTTCTAAGTTGAACAGTGTATTTGCTCTTATGTAAAATTAAAAACTGACAATTTAGATTGACTATATTAAAAATAGGCCCCACAGTAGGAATGTGATGCAACAAAAGTCAGTACACCTTTCATTACTGAGATTTAAATCTTTTATTTTTTCAATACTTCGTACTTCCACCATTATTTCAGCATGGAGGATGCCAGTGTTGCACAAATTTCTAGAGAGATGTTCTTCCATTCTTCAGAAACAACTTTTTCCAGCTGCTTTTTGCTAGAGGGGCTGTGTTGCTCTACCTTTCTCTTTAAAATACCATAAAGGTTCTATTGGATTCAAGTCAGTGAAAACTATGACCTGGCCAAGTATGTTGTCTTTTTTCTTCTTTAGAAACTCTTGCGTGATTTTTGGCAGTTTGGTTTGGATCGCAGTCATGCTGGAATATTCCTCTTCTGCCATGCTTCTGGAGACTGGGAGTCATCCAGTATTTTGGTATATCCACAGGCATTCAAGGTGTCATCTATAAATGTCATCTCCCCAACACCTTTTGCAGCCCCATATCACACGTCCACCTCCGTGCTTCACTATGCAGTTACTGTGGTAGTCCTGGCCAGGTCCACACCAAACACCCCATCTGAGCCGAATTTATCTTTGTCTCATCTGACCAAAAAATGTGCTCGCAATATTCATTAGGCTTCTTTTCATGTTCTTTAGCAAAGTTTAAAGTAAGGTTTTTTTTTTCTTGGATACCGTCCATAGAGATTGACGTTATGCAATATCCTTCGCACTCTCTGAGCTGTCAGAGAAGCTCCCATTTCCATTGATAACCCCACTGCCAAGACTGAAGCACTTGCCCATCTGTTTTTCAGAGCTAGAGTGTCCAAGTAGCAAACTGTCCGTGGCGTCATTTTAGGAGGACAGCCACTGCGGCTCTGATTAGTGGTACTATGACTCGTTCGATACCTCCTGATTACTGCTGCAACTGTGTTTTGACTGACTTTTAGTTGGTCACCAAACTTTCTGTATCCTTTTCCATCTTTGTGGATTCTGTATCCTTTTCCGTCTTTGCGGATTTTTACCAATACTCTGGCAATTCTCTTCCATGTGGATCCTTGATGCAGACACGTAGGTAGACACAGCCCACAGGTCCAAAACTGAGAACGTTCTGGTGTTCACAGGTCATAAGTTCAAGTGCATTTAGGCTAATTGGAAATCACAGGTACTCAATTTTGTTTCAGTGATCACAGGTTTTCTAACTTGTGTGTCACTTATCACAGGTGTATTCACTAGGTGTATTCACCTAGTCTTTCAAAGGCTTTCTAAAACCAAGATTGGACTCAATTATACTACTGCACCTCCCGTTTCCAAAATGATATATGATGCATATTGATTTTCAGGGGAAAATAGCAGCAGTGACATCTGAAGCATGGACGCACTTGCATACACACACACACACACACAAACACACACTAAGCTGCACATGCGTATCCTCTCAAATAAATGCAGTCTTTAGACCAATTATATCTACTTATGAGTCATGACCTGCTGCTTGGCAACCAAGTCATTAGAGAGAGACAGAATGAGTGAGTGAGAGAGAGAGAGAGAGAGAGAGAGAGAGACAGGAAGGATCTTGCTAGATGATAAAAGAGGTGTATTAGGAGCCATAGAGTGGTAGTCAGTGAGAGACAAAGACAGACAGAAAGAGAGAGAGACAGAATTTTGCTAGATTTTTATAAAAGAGGTGTATTAGGAGCAAGAGAGTGATAATGAGAGTCCTATAAATTCACCAAGAGACAAACATAAGGGTGATGAGGTGAGAGCTAAGTGAGAGAGTAAAAGGTGAGAGAGCACACCAAAGACAGGTACACGAGAGAGGGAGAGAGAGAGAGAGAGAGAGAACGTGATGGGCCACGTGAGGCCGGCTCAGACACTGCGGGCTGGTTACATAAACACACCCCCTGCTCTGTCTCCTCATGAACTCAGCAGACGGCGCTCCCATCCAAGCTCTTTCCTCGCTGCAGTGCAATGTTTCCTCCCTCCCTCCCTCTTTCTCTCACGTGGCTCCTCACATGCTTTTGCTCTCCCTGCCTCCATATCTCTCTCTCTCTCTCACATACATACACACACACACACACACACACACACACACATCCACAGTCCATGGGGAGCCTGGAGTCAGAGCTGCACAGGTCTGCATGAGACTGCAGCACCACACTGACAGCAGTGAGGACACGGAACACACTTCACAAAAGTGCTGATATAACACACACACACACACACACACACACACACACGAATTTTTCTCTTGCAAAAGCACAGCTAAATTAAACCCATGTGAATATTCCTGCCAAGCCTCTCAAAGTGTGGAGGTCTAGGATGATGTTTCACCCTGGGCCTCATGCTTCAGGCAGATTTGTCCTAATTAATCCTGCTCTAATTGACTCGTCTCTAATTGGCTGTTCTCTAAAGATGACCTCAGGGTGGATGTGAAAGAACAGCAAAAGAAAAGCTTCATTTCTACTGTGTCAAAGCTTCAGGAAGCCCTGATCGCACAGTCTCTCCTTCACACCTCTCGCTCATTCCTCTGCGATTCTTTTTGTGGCTGCAGTCAGCGCTCTGCAGTATTGATTTGTAGTAGAGGCAGTTTTGTGCACCCCCTCCTCTCTCTCACTGTCTCTGTTCTCACGGCGAGCGCGTCCTCGCGTGCCTCTGCCTTATGTAAGAGCGCTCAGTGCTCTGTCCACTGAATACTGATTAGCTGTCTGGAGCTCCCAACTCGCCGCACTCAGCCATCCGGAGCCAGCAGCACCATGGAGGGCTGAGCACTGAGCTTAGCTCATTTATCTCCCAAGCACGCACACACACAGATACACAGACACACACACACACACACACACACACACACACACACACACACACACACATTTACACTCTCCTCTCTCAGCCTGAAGAGCTGTACGGGTCAACAGGTTTAAAAGTGACACTGAAGTTTGGGTGTTTCTCTAGGGCCCTCTCCTGGTGACTGAACCCTGATAAAAAAAATTTCCAGACTCCCTTAGGAGCACTCAAGTCTGACTCATCAGACATGGTCTTCACTGTTTCCCCAGCACAATATAGCTCACTTCTACTGCACTAAACATACTGCCTTTGCCAGCTCCAGGCTGTAGAAAAGGTAAAGGGATAAGGTAAGATAAGATTTTTTACATGCTGTGATGTTGTGGGTCACATGGCTGGAGTCATTACTGATCCATGAGGTAAAATATTAAAAACCACACTTTTTAATAAACTTTCAATCTGTCCATACCCCACAGATTCAACAACATACACAGGCATTAGTCTAAATGTGAAAAAAACACATACAAGTTTGCTTGTTTTTGTTGCTGTTACAAAATGTACTAAGGTGTATGTCTCATTTAAGGCATGTGAACATAAAAGGTATCATATAGGTATTATATACTTTTATAAACACTGGGATTGAGTGCAATTTAAAAAAACAAAGGTGTGCGTTATAATGCGCTATAATCTGTAGTGCAGATATTATACTATGGCTTGTGCATTGGTTCATTAAGACAACCGTGTTTAAAATGTTCTTATAAATAAATATATATTTAAAAAAATACCACAGCAATGCTGAATTCTTGATTCTGATTAGTCGAGAGGTGTTGATAAATTTTCTTGAATTCTCGATTCTGATTATTCAGGAGGTGTTTTCTACAACAGGACGGCTCTGACAGTAATTCCAGCTGTAAAGATTCATATTGTTGCTATAGTAACAGCTAATTCACAGGGACTTGTATGGCAGACACTCCGCATAATCTAAGCCTTACAATAAAAAGCATGTTGTTATTTAACAAAGAAAGCATACAATTGCTCATATGGTGAAGTTTTCTGTAAGGAAACGTTTATTTAATATTTATGGAAAGAGGCTCAGGTGTGACTGCTTCCTAACAGTGGCACCACCAGTCTAGCACCAACATTCAGTAAGTTTTTCACTAGAGGAAAGTCTTCAGGAACGATGACATTTGGGTTACTCTGTAACATGACAAGCTGCATGTCTTTTTTTTCCCCAATCACCTTAACTTCATGTGTGGAGGGAAAAAAAAAGAGGTTGGTCAAACAAGCTGGTTTGAGTTTATAGCTATTAACGTAACTGATGTTAGTGATAACAGGAACTAACCCATCTCAAACTTGTTCCACAACACTTAATGTAATTAGGAAAATAATCCCGTTGTTGATTATTGTCCTAAAATGGCACATCCCGAAGTGTTCTATTCTCTACTTATTTAACCAGATACTGTAGTGTTATATACACATGCATTATAAAGCATTATGCATATAAACATAACTAGGGTAATATTGCACATTGTAAGATGCTGTGAATGCTATAGCATGCTGTAAATGCATTTATAAAGCATTATGAATGCAGGATTCATAAGAAATGTTAATCAAATTTCTGGACCAGTCAGATCAGATTGTGAGTGTGTTTAAACATTCTGATGTGGAGAATTTGTCACAAGAACAACAACAAAGAGGAAAGCTAGCATGAAAGTACATCAAGGTAGAACCTTACTGAAGGAACAGACATGGTATAAGCGAGCTTCTTCAGTTTTTTGTCAGTTTTGTCTGCACCCTGTCTGGTGTCCTAAGCTACTGAGCATGCACACACCAGCTTTGTTACAATGTCCTCCAATGTAGTCATGTGAGTAAATGTACCACTGTCTGAATGAACAAATGTGATTTGTTCTGCTTTAACTTTTTTAATTCTTCTGTGTATTGTGTACATTCTGACAACATACTTCTTTAAATTTTATTATACGATAACCTCAAAGGCCACTACATCAGATGGCAATGGACATAAATAACCTGTTGAACTGGAAACCACGTGGCATACAAAATATACACCACTTTAATAGTACCACCTGAAAACTTGCTCATTCATGTGACTATCCAATCAGCTAATCACTTGGCAGCAGGAAATTATGCAGATAAACGTAATAGCTTCAGGTAATTTTCACATCAGAACGTCAGAATGGGGACAGAATCTCTCTTTTGCTGTTGTAGCTCATCTGACTCAAAGTTTGATGCATTCTGTGTTTTGAGGTGTTTTTCTGTTCGCCATGGTTGTAAAGAGTGGTTTATGCATTCTCTGGCCATTCTCCTCTGACCGCTCTTATCAGCAACAAGTTTCCGCCCGCAAGACTACTGCTCACTGGATGTTTATTGTTTTTCACGCCATTATGAAACCCCAGGTGATCAGCAGTTTCTGAAATGCTCAAATCAACCTCTCTAGCACCAACAACAATGCCCTACTTACTACTTACAAAGTCTCTAAGTAACAAAGTCAAAGATGACATTGTTCCCCATCCTGATGTTTGACGTGAATATTACTTAAAGCTTTTGACCTGTATCTGCATGATTTTCTGGATTGGACGGCTGCCACATGATTGGCAGACTGGAGAATTCTATAAATGTTCCTAATAAAGTGGGCGGTGAGTGTAGATCTTTTGAAAACCACTTTATAACACATTGCTGTTAATTTGTTTAAAAGGAATGAACCAAGCGTCTCCCACTGACCTGGTCATCAAAAGTCTCCTTCTTGTCCAGCATTTCGCGGAGCGTCTGCAGAATCTTAATACACAACTTCTCTTCCTTATCCATCAGCTTCTTTGTGTGCTTTATCAGCCTATAAGCATACAGAGCCCAGTTAAGAAAGTTTTACCATTCAAAAGTTTCTTTCCATTTTATATGGGAAAAGACATGGCATCCAGGACACATGTTTCAGAAAATCTTAAAATATCTCAGATGCGTGTATTCTTTATTGACCTTACATGAGAAAGTAACAGGTTAGTCATAGTGGTGCAGCGGGAGGACCGCACGCTGTGGCTTTCAGAATGACTCATGCAGGCTTGAGTGCTTATGCAATAGTACAGACCAATCAGGCTGACACACACACGCAGGTAAGTGCTGTTCGAACACCTAATGCAAGATCGGAAGTCATTCATGGCAGAGCCCAATTCAGCGCCCACTCAAGAAACAAACAACACTTCGGCCTGCCCCGGATCACACCTCTACACCTCTCTGAAATAGCATCTTGCCTCTGACCCATCTGCCACATCTCCATGGTTTCGTTTACCAGATACAAATGTTGACTTCATAGGGATGTACAAATCAGTAACCCAGATACCCGGAACAAGCAGATTTTGTGTCTAGGCTATTGGTTTATAGTTGCCTGCTGGACAAGTAGGTATACTAATCAGAAAAAAAATAAACCTCCTTCCTGTTGACTTTTGGTAAAGTCAGTAGGAAGCAGTGTGCTTAACCCTATTATGAGTCACTGTAACTATAGCACATGCTTCAGAATTCCAGCACCTGCTGCACAACACACATCAGCAGATGTGCAATATCCATAGAATGTTTTTCACAAGGTGGAATAATTAGCATGGATGGATGACAGATGATCATTTCGGAATCAGAAACACATAGGTTTGTGGAAACGCTGACAAAAATCGAGTTTTATTTATATAAATCTCCTTCTTATTACACAGTGTCACCTCGTGGTTAAACATGTCGAGAGCAAACAAAGATGCTAGTTAGACTGGAATATAATCTTTAAGACAGAACATCACAGTGTACACCTGAAAAATTTGCCAACGACGTGCTGATTTTTTTTGACGAGGCTGCAAACTATGGAAGTTTTTTTTAAAATAAATTTTGTTAGAAGAGGATAATTACGATGAATTTTTCATTACTTAGACTGCACATTAGAGCTTTCACCTGCTCGGCGGGCTAGCTAATGAATTTGTGACTTGTCCACCCCTGCTTAACGTGATCTAGTGTTACATATGTAGATGTACACAGCATTTATTTGATTAAATAGTAAATTGGACTGAAAGAAAGTGTGTGTGTGTGTTCGTACTTGGTCATGAAGGCTCCAGTCTCACAGCGCAGTCGTGCTGGCTCGGGGAACAACAGCTCTGGACTATGCAGGATGTCAACCAATACAGAGAACTCGGCCTGCACCAGTGGACTGAACTGCTCTTTTAGATACTGCACTACCCCCTAACACACACACACACACACACACACACACACACACACACAGCAGGTGGTGCTATCACTTACATATGTATGAGCTCAGTTTCTGAGATCACAAAATAAGATTCATGATTTTGGACAAGATTGTCCATTTTGTTTTAAATTATTACAAGATGATGCGACATCCAGAAACTTTAAACCCAAAGTCTGCTTTAAATACTTGGAGCCAGAGCTTTTATACAGAATGTGACAGAGTGACGCAGGGTACCTGCAGTTTTTCAATGATGTTCTTGTAGTCTGGCGTCCCCAGCATTTCTTTGCGAGGTCGAGTACGAGCTGACAGCCTCCAGTCTTTGGCAGCACGCTGTACCATGTTGGTGTGAGTCTTCTGAGACAGAAAGTTCACCTGACCGTCCAGATCTACTGGTAGAGCTATGTTCCGGCTCTTAGCTGTGAGGAAAAAAAACAAACAAAATAAAATGCTTTTTTCATTCATTCATTCATTCATCCATCCATCCATTCATTCATTCATTCATTCATCCATCCATTCATCCATCCACCCATCAATAAGAACTTTATCCAGCTCAGGGAAGTGGTGGATTCAGAGCCTATACCAGGAACATTGAGCTCAAGGCCAGAACACACTCCGGATGGGATGCCAGTCCATCGCGCACACACAATCACATCTAGGGTCAATTTAGAGTATCCAATCCACCTATCAGCATGTTTTCAAGAGGTGGGAGGAAACCCACACAGGAGAACAATGCGAAATAACACAGACAGTAATCCGAGCTCAGGATCAAACCCTGGAGCTGTGAAATGCCACTGCTACCCACTGCCGTCATAAAATGCTTTATTTAAGAGAAAATTACTTATATTCCAGTCTGGTGATGTAATTGCTACCTGGTGACCTCATCTCCTGAGCCAGCATTGCAGAAAGTGCATGTGTGACCTAACAGAACCATTTGCATCAGTGTAAGATTGTTAAAAAAAAAATTAAGGGTTTTGTGGATTACACTTACTTGATATGATAATATTTTTTAACAAAAAAAGGATTTCTGTACAAATGGAAAAGGATAAAAGGCAATTAAACTTGAAGGTAACGCTTCACTGAGGTTAGTGAGAATCAAATAGAGGCTTTAGAAAGAAAAAATAAATGTTTTATACAATATTTAAGCAACTGATTCATGGCTATTGATTTGAATGACTACACAAACGATGTTCATCTTTGTTGGTCAGGCTGGCTGCCGTTACTACTGCAATTCTTATACTGGCTTTTGAATGAAGAATGATTCAAGTTGTTGTTCATCTTTCGGCTGTTCCCGTTAAGGGTCGCCACAGCGGATCACTGGTCCGCGTATTTGATTTGGCACAGCTTTTACACCTGATGCAACTCTCCCCAATTTTATCCTGGCTTGGGACCGGCAATGAGGGCGCACCGTTGCACGCAACCCCAGTGGCTGGGGTCAGTTCCCTGCGCGGGAATCGAACCCAGGCCGCAGCGGTGAGAGCCCCGAAGGCCTAACCACTAGTCCTCCAGGGACCCCATTTAAGAATTATTAAAGTAAAGGCATGAATATAGGTAATAAACAAAAGAAGATTGCCTCACACACCAGCAACCACTTGATATACTAACACATTAGTATGCCCAATTTGTTTGTAAGTTTGCACTGCTTCAAGCTGTGATAACTCACCCACATCAGCGAGGGTCTTGATGCAGGCCTCAATGTTCGTCTTCTGCAGAGCACTGATCCAAGTGCAGCTACAGACTCTGAGGGTGGACTGCAGCAGACGTACGAACGTGCCCTGGTGGGTCTGAAACAGAATGGTTAAAATTGGTGTAGTGTTTGCAGAGCAACGACACACGTGTCTGACAGGATGACTAAAAGACGATAAGGTACGAAGTGTAGGAGCATGTTTCTCAAAAAAAGCAGTGTGTGTGCTTTATACCTGCAGATTGGCGGTGCTGACAGAAAACTGAGAACCAAAGAAGCCTTTGACGATGGCTATGATGACTTCAGTGACATATTTCTCCAGCATGGGGTCAGCTCTATTTCTTTCTGCGGTGCCACTGCACACCTGAAAAAAAAAAAAAAAAAAGTGTGTACGCACACCCCATATGATCCAATGTATTACATCTACAAAAAGATAGCACAGGGTCCTTTTAAGCCATGCTGGTGTCCTTACTCTGGCCATGTCCACCAGGAAGTTTTCAAACAGGTTCCAGATGTGGTTGCTAGTGTATATTTCCTTCATCTCCACCTCTGTGTCCACGTAGCAGTGGTTCACAAAATTCACGTAGGCAATTTTCACCTGCAGAGGGCGACAAGCAGTCCAGCTGGCTGATTTCATATAGCCATGTGTGTATTAAGATGGGATTCCAGAACAAATTTCACTATTGAAATCTTTTCTTTGCTAAATTTTTGCTAAATGACCCTGTCTCTTTATGAAGTAAAACTGCAGCCTGCTTATGGTATGACTTACAGTGATATTTTTTTAATAAGATGCCTTATTTGTTTTAAATCTTTTAATAACGTAAATGTCTTCATAGGCAAAAATGAGCTAAAAAGTCCTGCCAGAATAACAAAAGTCTCTGTAATGCTGATTTTCTTTGCACTCATGTACGTAGCATATTGTATTGCATTGCAGTGTATTGTATTGCATTGGCTACCGTACACACATTAACTCTTCCTGCTTTTTAGGATGCCACTTCTTTGTTCTTAATTGAATCTCTAGTCTTTTTGTCTCTATTTAAGGATTTGTACTAGAGTGCTTTCTTTCAAGTCATTAATATGAAATATGTGTTTCACAAAATTTTCATTAAATTCATATAACTGAAATAAAGAAGCAATTAAAACTTGACAGCATAATCACTACATACAATTGCAGTAACACACACCACTTAGACTATCTGAAGCCTATAAATTACAGTTCACATTACTGAGTGTGCTTATACAAAGATGCACACAAACTCAGGACCTGCTGTTTTTTTCTGAACTGGATTACTGTGAATACCACATTTATTGTATAAGCTCCTTCAAACGATTTAAAATAAATCCTTTTGTATCCAGTTCAATAAAAATTTCACAGTATGGTGTTGTCAAATGGCAGGTTTTATCCAAGCGCACAAGCCCCAAAACACAGCCCTGACCTGTCAATAACCCTGAATACACTGAGGGTTATGTGTAAGAGAGCTTGCTTACTTCAGGGATGCAGTCCTCGTGAGTCACCACCTTGACGATATCATCAAGCGGCAGCAGTGAATTGCATTTGATCTCAGTGTAGACGTTCTTGCCCTCAGTGCAGGCAGCCAGCAGCTCCACCAGGTTGTTGTGGTAGGCCAGAGCACTGTTCTCATCACTGCGCTCCGCCTCTGAGTTCATCAGCTGCAGCAGCGTGGGGAATGAAGCCCGGTCATTGTATAACACTAGGACTTCCTCACCTGCATTCACCAGCTACACACACACACACACACACACACACACACACACACACACACACACACACACACAGAGAGGGGTTCTTTATAAGGACCTTCCACTGACATTATGATTATCGCATGTAACTAATCCTAACCTTAACCTCAGTAACCAGAAGAAAATATATTAGCCGTCTTAGCTATTCAAATAAAATACATGTAAACACACAGAGCAAAAATTCTGATAGCTATTTAAATTTACAAGCTTCTTATATAGGTCATAAAACAAAAATCTTCCATTGGCACAGTTTTTTATTATTTCTTTGTGATGTGACCTGGTAAAAAAAAATATATTGCCTAAAATATTTAAGCAAAAAACACAGTATTAATTTGAAGTCAGACAATTTGATACCTAATATGAAGAACACAATATAACCATGTCAGTAAGGCGATTAGAATCATTTACTCCCATCCAACAGACCAACCTAATTTCACTCATTTCCTCTTTAAAATCAACATGTGTACAACATGCCTTACCAATACCTTCTTCAGACATTACCAGCAGCAATCAAATCTCTATTAAAAAATAATCATCCCTTAGCATGTACCTAAATCCTTTAAATAAGCAGTTATCATGCCCTTGATTAAAAATACTGACTTTGACCCTTGTCAACTATAGGCCAATATCAAAACTCCCTTTTATCTCCAAGACCCTAGAAATAGTTGTAGCTCAGCATTTAGCCTTATACTTGCATAGGAATAACATTCACGAAATCTTTCATTCAGGATTTAGGCCTCATCACTGCACTAAGACAGCGCTGGTTAAAGTGGTAAATGACCTAATCTAGGCCTATGATGAGGGTTGTGCCTCCTTGCTTGTGTTTCTTAAAGCAGGTTTTTATACCATACGCTATAAAATGTTCTTGAAGTTAAGGGAACTGTTCTCTTTGGGCTCAGGTCTTATGTGACTGATCGTTATCAGTTTTTAGATGTAAATGGAGACTTACATCATGTGCACTGGTGAAAGACTTAGGTGTAATTATTGACTCCAGCCTCTCATTTGAAGCTCATGTAGATAATATTACTAGAATAGCCTTGTCGTGTCAGCCATATTGCTAAAATAAGAAATACAATGTCATTACAAGATGCAGAAAAAAATAGTTCATCCTCGTTACCTCTAGGTTGGACTACTGTAATGCCTTGCTGTCTGGATGTTCCAATAAGTGCACAAACAAGCTCCAGTTAGTCCAGAATGCAGCAGTCCTTAACCAGAAGATCTGACCACATCTCAACACTGCATTAAAATTTCACATTAATTCTAAAATACTACTAGAGACCTATAAAGCACTGAATGGTCTCAAGCCATAGTGCCTAAGCGAACTTTTGATCTTTCATGATTCTTTTCTTTTATGAGTACCTAGAATAATGAAGACTACAGCAGGGGGCAGAGCTTTTTCATACAAAGCACCACAGTAATGAAACAGCCTTCCAATTAATGCTCATGACTCAGACACACTCCCAGCATAGCCTGAAAACCTATTTCTTTAATTAAGCCTTTTGTTAATAGCTCTTCTCTTGGGTAAAGGCGCAGATCTGGAGGGTTCACGGGCATAGAGAGTTCTGGTACACTGGGGTGTTCGGATGCTGTCGCCCCACACTTGCTAAAACGGTTAATGCACAAGTTTCATTCATTATACAGTGGATAACTTCACTTGCATACTTTAGACTTAAAAGTAAAACTCTAATGAAATCAAAAAAGACCCTGCTGCTCATACTGAAGAAGCACTGCTTGATTCGATAGTATACAGTTATGAAACAATAATGATTTATAATCCCACTATCCGGTGTCACCCAGAAGGGGATGGGTTTCCTTTTGAGTCTGGTTCCTCTCAACGTTTCTTCCTCATGTCCTGTCAGGAGGTTCTGTAACTGTCACCTCTGGCTTGCTCATTAGGGATAAATCTAAATCTATATCCAGATATCTGTGGAGCTGCTTTGTGACAATGTGCACTGTTAAAAGCATTATATAAATAAAATATATTTGAAATGAATTGAACACATTTCAGACAAATGGTAACACGCATGCAACTTACACAAGGCATATGTGGACCCTTACTTCAATTTGCTCTAATGGGTTTTACTGATCTATTACATGTTCACTTGTTAATACGCCATTTTTGTTCTCATGCACTTCAGTACACCTGCCTGCCTCACCTCAGTCATCACTTTGTCCTGGCACTTCTTCACATATTTGCCATCGGCCTTCACTATGGTCTGTAGGAAGCGTAGGTATGGGACACGTCGGCCGTGTGTCTCCATGCAGTGTACAAAGTGATGCACTACACGGTCACTGATCTCATTACACAGGTGGTAGTTGTTCTGGAAGATGTAGCGCATGGTTTTTGCCTCCAAAAGCTGTGTGAAAGGGCCAAGAAAAGAATCATGAGCAATCCACAGCTAAAAACTAATAAATAAGTGGAAAACCATTTTAGATTACTACTGCCTGGGCCTCAATAAATTTCAGCATATCAGGATAAGTAAAACCCTCAGACATATGGCTCATTGGTACCATACCCCAGGGGTGAGGAAAAGGTTGAGGTGTTTGTGAAGCAGAATCTGGTTCTGAGGATTATCGTTACAGAAGTTTTGAAGGAAGGTGTGAGCCAGAGTCATGATCTCTTTCATCTTCTCATCTCCCTAAAGAACATGAAGAGAGCAAGCTAATAATGAAGTAACTCAAACATTTAATATTATTATTATTATTATTCATAATAATATAGCACCATTCATACATTTCAAATGCAGCTCGACAATGTGAAGTAACAAAAAGAAAGCCCTAACAATAAAATAATAAAATAGGCCAATGATAATAAAAAAAAAACAACAACAAGAGTAGTGATAGAAAGAACATAAATAAAAATACGTGTCCAAAAATGCAAAACTAAAAGTAAGGCAAATAATATAAGCTACTGAAGAGCTAAAGGGGGAAAAATACGTTTTTAGCTGTTTTTTTTTTATTTTTTTTTTTTAAAAACAGTGATAGATGGAGCCTGATGAAATGTTTAATGGTAGCATGTTCCAGATCTTTGGTGCATAGAAACCTTTCGTTTTAAGTTTCATACATGGATTACGGAGAATCCTAGATCTCTGTAACATAGTTGATCAGACATTCACAGATGTAGAAGAGTGCTAAATATGCTGAATAATTTGGAAACTTCAGACATATTATCAGGTCCACTCACTGCCTCATAAGGGATCTGCAGCAGGTCCAGCACCACAGTGTGAGCACCCATGTTCTTCAGCAACCTCTGCTGCTGCACACGGCTCTTCTTAGCAGGGTAACACAACTTACTGAGACGCTGCAGGATCTACTGACCAAATCAACAGAATTACTAAAACATGCACGTTCATGGCCCTGTCACAAAACGTTCATTCCACTCCAAGACAACTTGTATACTCATAGAAAAACAGAATATATGCTCTATGACAGCAGCACCCACGTCTTTCACAATGTTGTAGTTGTTGGCTTTGTTGCTGTCTATCTGTGGCTTAATGTTTCCATCCTGCACTGGACTGAGGATGCCCGTCTCCTGCCAAGCACACAAACACACACACACACACACACAAGCTCGCTCTAAACAGCCATCTCAATATGACTTTAATAACGATTAGCATATTTTACTTTTTATAAAATGATCAGTAGAAATAACACCAGGTAATAGATATCTCATCAAAACTGATATTGTTGGTAAAGATTCTTTTTATCTCCTGTGGGGAAAAAGGTTTTGTGATGTTTAATTAAGTATAAAGAAACCCCAGAGATTGACCTACCAAGACAAAAACATGGCCGCATTGAAAAAAAAAAAACAGGTGATGTATAAAAAGGGCTTGTCAGGGAAGTGACGCATCTGGGATTTTTAGCCAAGTTATTGAGTTATAGCTACATACATGTTTTGGTCATGTGACCTAAGGCCACACTCCCTATAACAAGTGGATTTAGTAAAGTTAATAAAAATAAAGGTCAATCACATGATGCATTCATCGTGAAGACACTCCCATCATGCGTGAATCATACATAATCATTATTGTATCAATCAGATGTCCTCTAGCAACATTATTTGAATGACATATGCCTAGAAATGTTTATTTTACCTGGAAATATTATGGAAATAGAGAAATTAATACTCAACCTAGTGAAACTGACCCCAGAGCTTGTTAAAAGAGCTTACTAATATTTTTTTCCAGTTAATTTTAAGCAGTAGGAGCAGGTTGTATTTCCTGCCACAAGGGGCACACCTCCATGTTTTGCTCTTTAGCCTGGGTTTCAGTGGCGTCCTCATTGCCGTAGCCTCCATTCTTCTCCACCCACAGCTCTGACTTCTCCACAGTCAGCCGCAGCTGGTCCAGATCAACCTTTATCTGTTTATAGTTCTCCACATCCTGTTCAGACACCAGCAGCTGGACCTGCCAACACACACACACAAAATCAACAACATGCAAGACGTAAAAGAACAAACACAAAATGATGATCAGGATGATCAGAAACGTATGTCAGAGAGCCCGAGACCTGTTTGAAAGCCTGGAGGACCTCCGCTCTCTGGCTGAAGTGTTTGAATAGGAGCTGCAGTGAACCAGAGACCAGAGGAGGATAGTCCTGCATGATGAGATGAATCAGCACTCGCAGAAACGTTGTGCCTCCTTCATCGTCCAGATCCACCGGTGTCCTCTCCTTACCGCTGGTGAACATGCAAACACACAAATCTTCATATCACTGATACACTGTAGCTCCGCAACGTTCTTCTAAACACTAGAGATGGCACCTATCCAATAGCCAAAATCCGTATCAAGCTGATACCAACAATAAATGGAGGATCAGCTAGCAGACAAAAAAATAAATAAATCTGATCTGACCCTGAAACAAATGGAAAACATTCTAATTGGATTTAGAAAAGTCATTTTTGGAACTGGAGATGTTTACATATAAAGAGACTTGATTGCATTTTTTGTTAACATTTTTATTATATTTATATTTTGCACCATGTTACATTTATTATACTTGGAATGTAAGTGATTTTTGTATCAGTTTTGTTTAAGTCATGTTATCAGTATTTTGTCCTGTATTTATAAAGCAGTATGTTTAAAATATATATATTTTTAAGCTTAGGAGATTTTAAAGAAAAAGATATCAGATAGGTATCGATATATTGATATAAATATTGAAATTGGCCGATACTTAAGATTTCAGTATAAGTATCAGTATCAGAAAAGAAAAAGTGGTATCGTGGTATCATTCCATCTCTACTATAAAAACCTATCGATTTACTCTATTTTTTTTTTTTTATAATTAATGGTAACAACTATAATAACAATGATAAGCCAACAGACCAAATGAAGAGAAATAAGAGTTCTCCTCTACTGAACTAGAGTTCACCAATTAGCTGACTCACCTTCCAGCAAACATATTCTCTGCTTTTTCAGCAATCTCCTCTACATTTGGCTCTACAAACACAGACACAAGAAAATACATATGACTGATAAACTCAATAAAAACACAAAATATGTTTAACTACTATCTATAGCGAACGAGAGAAATGAGGAGTCATGTTCTACATCACAGAGCGCTCTCACCTGAGGGAAAAGTGGGGAAATCAGCGACTGAGAGACTGCTGTCTGAAGGGTCTCCAAACTCTTTCTTGTAGATGGACAGAAGGTAGGTGATCCGGTAGTCCAGACGCACACTCAGAATGAACTAGTATGGAACACCACAAGCATAACACCTAACGTGCGATGTACTAATGTATATGTTTCATCTTGCACAGTTCTACAACAGATCATCAAGTATTCTCCCTCAGAGGGACAAACCAAAGGTGCTTCCCCCCACCAGAGAGTGTGCACGGGTGACAAATTAAAAGAAAAACCAGTGGCTCTGTTACTTTGTGGTGCCATTTTGTTGATGTGGTTTGGGTCCCTTTTTCCCCTTAGAATGAATAGTCACTGCAAGTCAATGCAAAGTTCTTCTAACTGATGACCTTTATCCTATGATAAAACATTTCCATTCTTATGCTGGAAGAGATGATTCTATAGGGCATGACAGCTAACTGAATGGTTTGATGAGTATGAAAGTGATATAATTCATATTTTATGGCCTTCAGTCACCAGCTCAACCCATTTGAACACCTATGGGAGATTTTTGGACTGATGTGTTAGACAGCTGTCTCCACAACCATCATCATAACGCCAACTGAGGCAATATGGTTTGGAAGAATGGTGAACCATCCCTCCAGCACAGTTCCAGAGACTTGCAGAAGCTGTTCTGGAGGCTTGTGATGGCGCAACACTTACTAACTTACTTTATGTTGGTTTTTCCTTTTAATTTGTCATTTGCCTATTTTTATATTCCACTCAGTTTTTCCAGTGTTTGTTTGTTACATTTTTTACTTTTTGTAAAAAATACACACATTTACCATACATAGTACTATATCATCTTTGTATGTGTCAGTTAAATTACAGAAATAACCAGTTTTGTTTTTTTCCTTTCAATCCAATATTAGGTGAGCAAAACAAAAAAAAGCATACCTGCAAAATCTCTATAATCCTGAGCTTAGTGTCCATCACTACCACATCCTCACTGTCAGACAGGCCGTGTGTTTTTTTCCCATGGCCTGATATTGGTTGGGAGGGATGGGTCAGCATGGCACTTCTGCTCAGAACCATCTGAGTCATCATCTCACCCACACCATGGATGGTCCTCAGGACGTTATTACCTATACGCACACACACACACACATATAAGATTAATTCAACAACTGCACACTGCACACTTGACAGTTAGAAAAGTTAAAAAAAAAAAAAAAGAAACCTGGCTTCAGGTCACATTTAGCCTCACATAGATGTTTATGATTATAATTTTATAATTTTACCATGAGGTCGTGGTGTCAAAACTCATGCTTTTGGGTCTAATCAATCAAAAACTAATAAATCATAATACTTTACATTATAATCTTACCCTGTAAACCACAACTCATACTCCTTAATATTCACACTCATTAATACGGTTTTAAATTATTAACATAGTTTACCAAATACCAAAAATATACACTGTTAAATAAAACATTAAAATTAAAAACATTAAAAGTTGCTCATACTGCTGTGGCTTTCTGAGCTGCTGCTGCTGCATTTGCGCTTCTCTGTATGACGTTTCTAGATTTAGCTATGTGTAATAATAGTGATGTAAACTGTAGCCTTTCATAACTACCAAGTGTAGTTTATAAAGAAATCACAGCATTCTGACTGCTAAGAATAATCTCGCTCAAACAGTTTTCTTTTCCTGTTAACATTTCTTTTTCTATATCTTTGCACACACACTGCTGACTCTGGAGTACAAACCAGAGACGAACCCATCTGAGTCAGTTCAGGATTTGGAGTTAACTGATTAAATCAGAGTAATGCTGCTTTAATGTGAAACTGCTGGATAGTAGTGTAATACGGGCGTTTTAATAGGCATTGCCTGTTTGTTGCATTTGTCTGACCTGCTTCGGGGGTTTTGCTGAGTTTGGGCATGAATGTGAGCGGGTGCTGCACAATGTCCAAAATGGCCAGCAGGGTGCGTGTGAGACACAGCAGCTCACTGAAGCTGTAGAAACCAAAGTAGACCAGATTACGTGCCAGGTTCACCACCTTAGAGAAAGAGAAATAAACATTACAGAACTTGGCACAAGCTTCTCACTACAGACTAATGAAGAAATTAATGCTTTTCTTAGAGAGAGGTAAGCTGTATGTGTTGTGTGTGAGAAAGAGAGAGAGAGAGAGAGAGAGAGAGAGAGAGAGAGACATAGACACAGGCTATATTCACATGCAAAGATTTTCATCCATTTGGAAGACAATTTGAAGATTTTAAAAAAAAAACGTGTACTATAAACTCAGCACTTTGTTGAGAATCTCCAATTACATGTTACCAGAAATCCGACCCAAATGTTAGTGCATGTGAGCAGTGGGTATTAATGTCAGAGTTAACATAACAGAGAGGCTGGTCAGAGTAGAACAGTACCTAACTGTTCGACATGTTCGCAAATTTTCAATTGTCTTACTTGTTTTAAGCAAACAAAAAGGACTATGAAAAGGTAACTACTTGGCAATAATATCAGTTAGATATCCATCACTACACCCCTGTCTGACTACTTTTTATATCTTTGTAACATGAGCTTTGTTTGCTACACATAAATGTGGTTTGGTTAGTGTCAAGAGACAAATCTATGCAAAGATTCCATTAGTGAAAGTAATCTGATTTGAAAGTTTACATAGTGATCACTATTTGATTTAACAGATAAGTAACAGATGCACCTCAATCACTCAGGTAAAAATGTTATGCAGGTTGGCCTCTATCAATTTACTCTATATTGATTTATAAATGCATTATTGCTGAATAGGCTAGAAGCATTAGATGAGAAAAGAACTTGAAGTGGTCAACAGAAAAGAGTTTCTAATAGAAAATGCCTTGCCTCTAGAGTGAGCTCGTTCTTCTCCTCATCTCCAAAGGGTAAAGGATGGCTCACTACATCATTCAGGTACTGATCTACAAACTCCTTGGTAGGTGAAAAATTCCTCTTCATCTCCACTCTGCCTGCATCTCTGAACTCATAATCATACCTGCAGAAGGAATAACATGCTCAAGACCCACTACACGCAGACAAAAAGAACTGCTGATTGCAGGCTGATGAACATTAAGCAACAAAGGCTGGCATAAGTAGGCAAGAATCTCCATGTGTTGCTACATGGAACTTTTCTGTAAGGTTGAAGTACTTTAAAAAGGAAAAAAGACCAGCATGGTTAGCTGTGTGTACAGCACGCCCCCGAGTCTTCACTCAAAAGCACTTACTCCTTGACCGTGATTTTGCTGGGGATCTCAGTCCAAAGGCGTGCATAGCGGACTGGTACCACGGCCTCCTGGGGGTCGCGGTCTACGTGCATGTGCAGCATGAGGCGGCAAAAAGAGGCGCGCAGATTATACGGCAGTAAATCGTCACACATGCAGCGCAGGATCAGATCCACCGGCAGCTGGCTGGAGATCTGGTTAATGGCCAAGTACTGCCGGTCCAGACACATCTTAGCAAAAAGGTTCAGCTGACACCTGGGATAAGAAGAGAAAATCAGAAAGAAGAAAAAAAAAATATGAGTGCATGAATGTGTGTAGTTTAAAGAGTCTATTTGTAACCCTCTGCTGGCTATGAGGTGAATCATAATTGCAATTAAACCAGTGACAAACCTCCTCCTCTCTCCCACCATACTCTATACTCTCTGTTGAAGCTACATTATGGACTATGAGTTGCCTTTTATGGAAAATATGGACTGTGTGTGGAGCAAGTTTCTGGGATGGAAAACTGTAAAGAGCCTAAAAATAAATAAACAAGGTACATTTCATGGCACTAGTAAACTACATGTATGACAGAGGTCCTGAAATACATTTCAACATTAAAATTGCACCTTTAAAGTGCGAATAAAATGGCAACAAACAGTGTAACACTGTAGGGCTAAAGAGAAAACCAGACCTGTAGTAGGTCATGTTGTCAATGTCTTCTTTGTGGTTGTTCTTTGCGGCATCTACGGACATGTTACGGATGGACTTGCCGTGAGGCTCTTTATTCTGGTCGATCCAGTACAGCCACACCTCATCCTCCTCAACGTCATCATGCATAACGACCGAATCCAGAGAGTTGTCAGTTTGTACAATCACCCTGACAGGAACACGCACACAAAATATAAAAAAACAATGTACAGAGCAACACATTATCATACTCAGGCACTGATACTCCTGCTGGTTTGGACCGAGGAAGAATCTTACTTGGTCTGGATGAGGATGTCTGCATTACTTGGGTTGAGCATAAACTTGCAGATGAGTTCTTGTGTGACAGGGATGGCCGTTTTATTGGACACACACAGGTCTGAAAGGTAATCCAGAAACCTGAGGAAAAGCCCAAGACTCATCAGCAATAACTCCTTTTTAATTCCTACAAATTAAAGGATTTGTAGTTTCAGTAATCCTATGAACAATGAATAGCAGCATCAAATTAAGGTTTCACAGTGTGGACAAAAACATGATGTGGTAAAGATGTTGGACATCGCAATGCCAATAACGTGATAAATACAGACTAAAGTACTTTAATGTATCAGATTGGATACAGTAATGGAAACCTAAAAATTAATGTTTTAAATTTTTTTCAGGTTTATTCAATACATAGCATTAAGCAAATTCAAATCAATTATAGTTTAATTAAATATTAGTATTGTGGCTTCACAAAGGCATATTATTATTATTATTATTGTTACTGTTGTTACTACTACTACTACTACTACTACTACTAATAATAATAATAATATAAGCCCCACTAAAAGGTAATTAGGCCAAATCCCAAAAACGTCAGAAAAAAGAACAAAACTGAAACCAATGTGGATTTTCAGGCCTACACGGTCTTGATTTATTGAGGTGTGTATTATATAAATGCAGCTAATAACTACAATGCCTTGCATAAGTATTTCATGAATTTTCAGCATTTTGTATCATTACAACTTGGAAATGAAATGGACTTAATTGGAATTGTATGTCAGGAATATTCACTAATTAGC
>CM040980.1:11043208-11057149 GCA_022985145.1 Pangasius djambal | reverse complement strand
AAAAAAAAAAAAAAAAAAAAAAAAAAAAAAAAAAAAAAAAAAAAAAAAAAAAAAAAAAAAAAAAAAAAAAAAAAAAAAAAAAAAAAAAAAAAAAAAAAAAAAAAAAAAAAAAAAAAAAAAAAAAAAAAAAAAAAAAAAAAAAAAAAAAAAAAAAAAAAAAAAAAAAAAAAAAAAAAAAAAAAAAAAAAAAAAAAAAATCAGTGACCAGGTAAGTGGGAATTAGTCAGAGAAACAACCAAGGATAACTCAGAAGAAGCTGGACAGACTCACAGCTCAGATGGGAAAAACTATTTACAGAACAACCACAGTGCAGACACTCCATAAAGAGTGGAAAATTAAAAAATAAATATTATAATAAATAAAAATAAAAGCTTCTTTGGTTGATGAGACCAAAACCGTTTGGCATAAGCACAAAGTGCTGCATTTGGTCGAAACCCACACAGTGAAGCATGGTGGTGGCGGCATCGTGTTGAGCTTTACCCCTGGCCTCTTGGTTGCTTCTTTAACTAATCCTGTGTTCTCTGTAATGAACACCTATATTATTTATGTTCATATTGAAAACTCACATCGCTAGAAAAACAAAAATACACTTCATCATGAAGTGCAACATCAAATTCATATATTATGTGTTTATTCATATGCCTAAACACAATATACTTTTTGGTTGTATGGCATCAATAATCAGTGTAAATTGTGCAGCCATGGTATAGAATGAATTGCCTTTGCAGTTCATGTTTGTTCGTATTCAAAGAGTCTAACAAAGCCCTGAGTTTGTAAAATGTACTTGTGTAATCAGACCTGGGCTCCCTGTTCCTGCGTAGCAGCTTGACAAAGGTCTCAATCTCGCGCGCTGTAATGTGCTTCTCCAGCAGCTTACGGTTGTTGTGAAGCAGGGCCGTGATTGTGTCCTCTGCCAGGATCTCGTAACCGATCTGAGATTGCATGATGGAAAACTTCTTGGCAATGTACTCCTGTCAGGAGAAGAACAGAAAGACCGGACTATTAAAGTCACTGGCTGAGGTTCCATCTATGTCACTTAAAGTATTTTGATTAACATGGCAGATTATCATTTTTTAGAGGCCTCTACTGTCTGTGAGTCAAAAGGGAGAGAGAAAAGGGAAAGTATTGCTTCAAATGGGGCAGAGAATATTTATGGCCGGAAAAACGTAACTACATGACAATATTGTAAACCAAAGTGATTTGTAGAACCAAGATACTGTAGCTTTAAAATGATATAACAAATATATTAATAAATAAATAATATAATATAACATAACTCAAGGAACCCTCTAAAATCCACATTTAAAGCAATACAAATTAACTCTGACTGTACACAGGGATGCAGAGAGGGGTTTGTTTCATGCCTGGTTCTTGCGGTAGTCCTGTTGTGAGTGCCGTAGTATCCGGTAGCAGAGCTGCAGCATGTGTTTAAAGGGGGCATTGCGCTGATCGCCCAGATCCTCCAGCTTCAGTATGGGCCCGTCCTCACTTTCTGCAAATGTCGCTTTCAGAATGCCAAAGATCTGACAAAACACAAACAGACACAAACCAAATACACACAGCTGATCTGGAAATTATCATGGAAATCAACATTATCTTTAATGAATCAATTTTACATGGTAATATAGGCATGTTGCTGTAAAGTCTGTATGAGTATATTTAGGAATCACAGAATGATGGTGTGGGTGTGGATGTGTACCTGTGCCAGAATGTTCTGCTCTCTCATGAGCTTCTGTCTTTCTCTATTGGGATTGGAGATGACCACCGATAGCACATCCTGCCCATTATTGGGCACCTCACATACAAAGAAGATCAAATCCTCAAGTAGCTTGGTCACAAACCTGAATAACACAAACTATTAACTATAACTTTATGTAACACTGAGATCAAACAAGCAAAATCAAAATATTCTCACTGTACAGCACACAACTATACATTTTTTATTGGTTTATTTATTTTCACTAGTTTAAAAAGATAGCTGTCATCTTCTCCAAAGTTAAAGCAAAAACTGATTCACACTATTTTAAAGCTATTTTATTATTATTATTATTATTATTAAACGATGTCAGTCTTTACATCAATTAACAGCCATACACAGGCTACAAAATATTCCAGCTTCAATTAACAATGATAACTGAAACTGTTAACAATGAGAGTAAATAAATCATTACACAAAAAAGTGCAAAATATTTCTGAAACTCAGATATTCCCTCTGTTGTAATATGCCCTTCAACAGAGCCCTCCTTATAGCTCAGTGACCGGCCTTCTTTGTTTGCAGGATGCTATGTCTATAACAGTGTCTCATTCAACTTCAGTCTCAGCCTCAAAAATGCGTCTGGGCCAGCCTCTGTCAACTGGAATGCACACACTGCACTAGCTGAGTGGGACTGGATAATGATGTGCAACCCATGAAACACAATGCTAGTCAGGATTACATTTAAATTTTATTTACATTATTTAAATGTACATTTAATGTACATTTAATTTTATTTAGCTTTAAAGGACAATAAAAGTAACTGTGGGAGTGTGACATGAATGCAATAATGTTCCATTAAAGCAAATGAACATAAAGTCTTGCAAAATGTGCCACTGACTGTAAAGTTGGCTTCATCTAGTCTGAAATATTTTCAGTTGAATACAGTGCATCTTTTTTGCTTTTTCTACTGTCTACTTTCTACTACCTCGCTACTGTTTTTTTCCACCATGCCAACTAGTCGACAGTTCCCCACAGCAGCGACCGGTGACTGTATAAGTTAACCAGTCTACACAACCCCTAGTATATATATATATGTAAATTTGATGCATACCTGCGGTCATTCTGAGCAATTTGGCACCTCTCCAGCTTGCGTACAAATGACTCCAGAACCTTGTTTGCATCATTAGCAAAGTCCAGGTCTCTCACCTCAGACAGAGGTACAGAGATAATAGCAAATGCCTCCTTATCCTCCTTGATGGGACACGTACCAATCTGCAAGGGCATTCCAAAAACAAAATATGTTTCCAGGAACTACAGGCACTCCCTAGGATGCATGTGACGTATGTGGTTACTGGGATTTTATTCATTTAAGCTAATTGTTAAAATGGTCCTGTAAATGTTATGGCATTAACCTTAAAGCCAACACTGTTTTTATTCTGTTGCACACCTTGAGCATAACAGGTCTCTCCTCCTCAGAATCGATGGAGATGTTAGTGCTGGTCACCCAAGTGTTGGTGCACAGGTTCCTCAGCCTGACATAGGAGTTCCTGAAACACAGCATATTTTAGAATCTAAAACAGGTTCAGTGAGTACATCATACAAGAGACAATGATGACAGGCTGACCACAATAGCAACTATATGCTGCTAGAAGAATCTATAATGATATGATATTATGTGTGAACTGGGAAGTCAAACCTGGGGACTAGGCAATCTGCTCGCTGCAGCGTTGTGGCATCCAGCTCGAAAAGAGACGCAATGTCATTGCCATGCGGAACAGACACTAGGATGTAAGTTATCTTCTCCAGCTGCCTCTTCTTAGAGAACACAGAGTCTGTCTCAGCCTGGGGGAAGAGCACAGACATGGTTTGTGGAGACTCTTTGAGGTGAATAAATATTAAACACCCATATTCATAACAGCTCACGCTTACAGCATTAAAGGTATACTGGAATTCAAGCAAGTTCACAAAGCTTCAGAAAAGACAAACAGCTAAGAAACTGAACTGTCCCCAAAAGTATGTCAAAAACTCTTCTTTGACATTGATAAGAACTACACTATATGGCCAAAAGTTTGCGGACACCTGACCATAACATTTATAAAGAATGTGCTTGTTGAACATCCCATTCCAGATTTAGTCCCAATTTGCTGTTATTCTCCACTCCTCTGGGAAGGCTTTCCACTTCATTTTGGAGCATGGCTGTGGGGATTTGCCCACTGAGCCACAAAAGCATTAGTGAGGTCAGGTACTGATGTTGGGAGAGGAGGCCTGGGGAGCAGTCACCGGTCCAGTTCATCCCAAAGGTGTTCAGTGGGGTTGAGGTCAGGGCTCTGTACAGGCCACTCGAGTTCTACCACTCCAACCTTAGCAAAACATGCTGGAATAGTTTTGTGCCCCTTAGTTCCAGTGAAGGAAAACTGTAATTTTATAGCCTGCAAAGACGTTCTATACAATTGTGTGCTTCCAAATTTGTGGCATCAGTTTGGGGAAGAACCACATATGGGTGTGATGGTCAGGTGTCCACAAACTTTTGGCCATATAGTGAATTTCCACACTGCTATTAAAAATTTCCTTAACAAATACAAATGTTTCTATAAAATCACATATGACGAATTACACTTGCTGCATCAGTGAAAAAAAAAAAGCATGATGGAAGCTATATACACATTTTAGTTTAGTCACTGTTCATTTCCACATCTCAGTTAGGTTCTAACAAACTTGACTATTGGTTTAAATAATCTGTGCTCCTGGGAAGTTCATATTTACGAATTGTGAAGTCATAATTACGACTTCAGGTGTGTTCAAGTCACTTTGGTCCGAGCAAGATGGCGGTGTACCTTCTCTTAATTAATTACAAAAATACAGCAAGGTTTTTTAACTCTACTTCTAGAAAATGAAGAACAATGAAGAACAAAGAATGCGTCAGGTGTGTTTCCCTTTTTTATGTTTTTAATCAATTTATGAAGTCACTGTAAACTTTATTATTGCATATTATATCGTAATTGTACGATGCTATCGTAATTTGTGCAGGCAATTTGCTTGTTTTATTGTACATCAAAAAGCTTGACAAAGACATGTAACTGCTAAATACCCATTCAATTTGAACAAATTTATCGTCAACTACAGACGTTGCATCCATTCACTCCACCATGTTTTCTTACTGACATGCCCCAACTCAGAAACTCGGAGCTCAAAGAAAATCCTGACTTTCCCCACTCTTTATTACAACTCTGTGGTGGCGTTCATGTGTGTCCAACTCGTAAATACGATCTTTCCAACATGACTTGAACGCACCAAATAGTTAACCTAATAGTAGCTAGCTTGCTTACTTATCTAGCTACTTGTTTTAAATACACAATACTATAACCCAATCTTAGCTAACTTTTTAACTTAGCTAACCTGGCAAATGGTTTTAATTACATAATCACTAGCCTAATGTTAGCT
Source organism: Pangasius djambal (assembly GCA_022985145.1). Taxonomy (NCBI): domain Eukaryota; kingdom Metazoa; phylum Chordata; class Actinopteri; order Siluriformes; family Pangasiidae; genus Pangasius; species Pangasius djambal. The sequence continues at coordinate 11,052,012 of CM040980.1, read as the reverse complement.
AGCTTGCTAGTGATCCTGGCTATTTATTTATACAGTATAATAGTTAAGCTAAGTTTGGCTAGGCTATTTCTGCTTGGTTTTATTTACACAGTAGTTAACATTAACATTAGCTATCATTAGCAAACTTGTCATCAAATCTTTTTTGTTGTTTAAGGGGGATATTTTTGCCTGAATGCAAATGGGTGATTCCACAATTGAGGTGTCCTATGACATTTACAAATATGAATGTAAATTTAAGGTAAAAGACATTTTAAGCACGGGTAATGCTTCCTTTACAACAAACTGAACAAACTGTACATGCATAGTTCAGACAAATGTAAAACCTTATTGAAAACCTACCTAATCCCAACAAACTAGAACTATACTTCACCTCAAAGTATATTTACTAAAATAGTTCAAGTCATTATTTTGCATTGATGTGTAAATCCATTTAACGTATCATGCTTAAAACATCAAGCAAAAAAACACTCAACCCTGTTGTTTATTTGACAGCAAAGAACCATTGTAAAAATGAGATATTGTTAACTCAGCAGGGTTAAAACATTTTTGAGTTACAAGAGCTACAAGAGCTAAATGGCACCACAATCGTCGACTCACTCAAATAGAACTTATATCTAGCAGAAATGTCATGCTGTAAGGCGCACACCATTATAATCTAGACTTGTTCTTAGTCCACAAGTGCAATGCTTTCATTCCTCTGTGTCTCTGTGGCTCAGTTTTTCTCGTTCTTCTACAGAGGTAGATACCACGTCTCCCACAGGGCATCCCAGACTCAGACATTATGTAAGAAGCCCCCTCCATGCACGGGAATGAGTCAAGTGAGGGAGTGAGTTTGTGCATGCATGCATGTGTGAGTGTGCATCTGCAATCGGAGGAAATGAATACCAGTATAGCATAACTCTCCAGAGGAGGAAAGACAATTATGTAAAACTCCCCATAGTGCTGGGAACATGCTGCACACGTTCAACAGTGTGATTAAGATAGAGAGATAGACAGAGAAAGAGGAAAAAGAAAGAGCTGATGGTGTGAGAGAGGGTGCAGAGGAAGTGCTGAGGCACTGTGCTGTGAAACCGCCAAACAGAACCCACTGCTGCAATTAGACACTCCTTCTAAATCAAAACTACACAACATACACCTCAAACCTCATGTATTCTTGGTAAACAACTTCCAAATAAAATCCTGTAATGCCAGAAAGGGAACAAGATGCTAAACTTTGCTATGCAAATTATGCCACGCATTGCTGGGGCAAAAATAGTAAAAGGAAATATCGAATGAATAGATAAAAACGAGGAAAAGTCTAGAAATGTCAAATGCTTTACCTCCAATTTTGTATCTACAGTCTCGTCTCGGTAATCAGGATTCACCTGAAACGCACAAACACATACACACACTTTAACAAAGGTCTCAGGATCATGGTAATGCAACAGAAGGATGTTATAAATATGACTGGAGTGAGGAAAGCATTGGGAACACTGCCATCTGGAGCATATGACCTGGAATCACAATTTTCAAATGTCAGATAAATCATTTAAGCAATAACGCTAAGTAACCTGGTGTCCTTGGGACAGGCTCCAGATCCACCACAACCCTGACCAGGATAAAGCACTTACTGAATATGAACGAATGATGAGGGATGAGTAAATAATACAACAAAATAATGAAGAGCTGTGTACCTCTGCAGCCAGGTATTTGCCTGTGGCCAGGTGTTTGAAGCGGAAAAGACTGTTCCATTGGCCAGCTCCTCCTCTACAGGGGTCATGATGTACCACCTAATTAAAACAAATAACAAGACCCATTTCAGAAGAACAGCATGGAGAAGAATCACAAATATGATGCTTGTGCATAGAAAGTATAATGCATTTTTTGGCTTGTACCTCGACTTCCCAGAGTGCTTTGGAGCTGGTGGCAGAGGTGGCTGACTGGCGCAGAGTGGTCCTCAGGAAGACATGCTGCTGCCGCTTGTAGTCATCACAGGTTAGAAACTTCTCCTGCTCAGCGTGGAACAACCTCACCACATCTCCCTGAGAGAAACGTAAAGACGGGGTCATTCTGTCGTTTGTGAATCCCTGTCTTTTAAAAAAATATCTGAACCAGAATAAAAAGAAAGAAAGAAATCTCACCCCTTTTAAAACATCTTCTCTGTAATCACTAAACTTCATGAAGAGTGTGACCTTCCAGCTGGTGTTACAGTTTACAGCATTCACCTGGCCCACACACACACACACACACACACACACACACACACACCTTAGCAGGAGGTTCAGATGATTGTGTGTTTCAAAATAAATAAAATATGCCTGCTTCACGGTTTGCCTTGATAATCATGCAGTTTTAGACTTGTCGACCTAGAAATGTAAAATACAAGGTGGTGTTTATGCAAATAGATTAATTTAGCACTTGGAGCATGATTACGCTATCTGAAAGTCACTTCAGAAATTTGTGGCACATTGTTTTTAGCATGAAAAGAAACAGATTAATCAGTGCTACAGACTCAAAATCATAAAACAAAGAGAATGTGTATCAAAAATATTATTTAATTATTATTGAATATTGCAGTAAAGAAATGGTCTTTAATTGCTGTTATACCAAAGTGCTGATTGGTCAGATGGTATTGATTAATTTTCTGTAACATCAGCTCTGATAGTAGTGCAGCTGCAAGGCAAATCACTGGTTTACATTAACGCCTTCATTCTAATACAGTACTCTTTCTATACTAACAACTTACACAGAGACTTGCGTGGCATATGTGCCACATAAAGGGATTAAATTGTGTAGTTACTGATCTGGTGACATTTTCTGTGAGCAGGTGTTTATTAAGCATTTTTGAAAGATGACAGCACTTTGTAACAGCCAGAAGTAAAACTGTAAGTTACATTTTCTGACACAGGAAATTCTTCAGGATGGAGGGCTTTGTGCTTTGTGGTTGCTCAGTAACACGACAAGCTATTAACTCAGTGAGAAGTGAGAAATGAGAGGAAAAAAGAGCAACTGGTAAAGGAACAACTGTTTATAGCTGATATAATTAAGTGATAACAGAAACTAACTTGTTGCATAACATTAAGTGTGAGTATAAAGCAATGTAATGGTATGGCATGTCGTTCTTTAATTAAAACAATGTTAGCGTTGGAAAATCACTGTTATTTAAATGGAATGACAAATTCCAGATGCGTTGTTATTGGAACATTTGGAGCAGTGACAGTAACTCCACTTTGTGACAGGCTGCGTCCACACACCATCACCATTGATTATTTACACAGCATGCCCCGTGGTGTTTTACTCCTTACATGGTACATAAATACACATAAGTGTGCCAAGTTTCTAATGAGTTATGAACTTTGCCACATTCAAAAAAAAAAAAACGTTTAAAGATCTTGTCTTTTTCCCCTTCTTTGTATGTGACCTCATTTAATGCAATAATTTTTTTTTGTAAATCATCCACAAGACACCCACTAACTACATGCAAATTTTACCAGACTGCACAAACTAACCATCTTTATTTGAGATATTAATAAGGCAGGGCTTCAGTGTTCTACTTGTGTATGGCTACATATCTCACCTCATTGCAGCCTGGGTTATCCAGTAGCTCTATGTTGCTGGCGTGAAGAGGCTGGCCAGCATTCACAGGCATCAGCACCACTTTGTCCCCCACCACCACCTTACCACAGACAAACACACACGCAAAAACACTTCAGTTCATTAAAAGGTGAGAATGCAGCATGTGCTGTACCTAAAATAATGGTGCAAAGATAACATCAGATGGTGTGACATGCAGAAGTTGATAACTGTGTGACTAAGACTTGCACTCCGCATCATGAACAGAGAACTGGTTCAGTACATTGGACAAAAATTTGCTGTTTTCTTCTTAGACTTGTTTTCATAACTTGGTAAAAGTGGTTTGACATTATCTCCTCTCAAAGTGGCAGTATGAGTCAGGCGGGCATGTTTGCACATGACGGCACACATGGAAAAACTGCAAAACTCTCACAATCGAAACAAGAATGGATCCATAATGAATCTAGCACAACTTAACATTTTAAAGAAATATGGATATACAAAATAGCATATTTATTTTGAAACATTCTGCTTAAAACAATATGTACGTCATTTTTACACATAATCTATCAGCTCTGCACCTCGGCCAATTGTGTTAGGTTTTGTTCATGTGCTTAAGTGTGCCATCTAACTTCCACTAAGGCTCTGTGACAAAACTACATGCACCCAAAGGGACATTACTCTTGTGCTGCACTCCAAATACACAGGCACCTCTATTTCAAATATAAAGAAATAAAGGAATGCTGTCTGATGAATGGCAAACTAAACCACACAAGATGTGAGGAAGTGGAAAATTACATGCATGAACATGCAAATGCATTGATGTTAATGCCAAAAATTCTGCCTTTTCCTCACCATATAAACCTGCTGACTCGATCAATAAATTTTCCATGGAGGGGAAAAAGACATTATAACCATGACACCCCGAAACAGCTCATCAGTGTCTATCAATAATATAAATGGGGACAAGAAATATTTACATACATAAAGTTGAGTGCAAAAGTTTGCACGCTCTTGGGTTAAACAGGGTTGCTTAATTATCATAGGTACCAAAACGTATGTGGCCAAAAGTATGTGGACACCTGACCATTAATCCCATATGCACTTATGAACATCCCATTCCAGATTTATTCCCCCTTTGCTGTTACAAGACCCTTCACTCTTCTGGGAAGGCTTTCCACTAGATTTTGGAGCGTGGCTATGGGGATTTGCGCTCATTCAGCCACAACAGCATTAGTGTGATCAGGCACTGATGTCTGGTGAGGAGGCCTGGGATGCAGGCGGCGTTCCAGCTCATCCCAAAGGTGTTCAGTGGGATTGAGGTCAAAGCTCTGTGCAGGACACTAGACTTCTTCCACTGCAACCTTGGTAAACCGTGTCATCATGGACCTTGCTTTGTGTATAGCAACATGTTTTTTCTCAACCTCTTAGTTCCAGTGAAGACAAATTGTAATGCTACAGCATAAAGACATCCTACACAATTGTGGAAGACCCACATATGGATGTGTGGTCAGGTGTCCACAAACTTCTGGCCATATAGTATATAATATTCAAAATTTTGTATTTTCTTCTGATTAGGACAAATATTGACTGTGCTCATCCTTTTATAATTGTGTCGATACTCTTCTAACAGCTTTTAGACCTCCTGATGCTATTATATACTGTAGATTTGTCCCTAAAACTGCTGTTTTGATCATTAAAAACTATCCTATGCTAATCCCAGAACTCTGATCCACAATATGCTTATATTGAATATCCTTCCAACATGTTTAGTAGAAAATTAATGATATAAATATAATCCCACTACCTGGTGTCACCTAGACTAGATATTCGTCATTTCTGCACTCAACTCTACAGCTAGACTAGATATTCGTCATTTCTGCACTCAACTCTACACTATAATTAGCAATGACTAAATCCTTCGACAAACAATTCAGCCGCACCTCACAGATGAACAGTATGGCCTCGGCCATGGACAGACATGTCCTTGCAGTAAGTGGTGAAGTCACATTTCACATGCAGAGTGGCATGCTGCACACTTCTCTTGTGTAGTCTACTACACACAGATAGATATATGCACAAACATCACATCATGCGCTACAATGATTTGATGTACCTTCAAACTGGTCGATGAGATGACAAGAGGAAAGAGCAGAAGAGTAACAAGAGCTTAATTAATTATGAAGTTAATAGGCTATGGCTGGAATGTAGATATACATGCTGTTATAGCTACATTTATCATATACATACATGTTCATATTAGGCATGGACAATACGTCATAAATGTCATACAACAATAAAGGTTTGCTAACAAAGTGTGAGCAAAACAGGCGCACAATATTTTTATTTTATATTAGACACTACAGTTTTGATCGTGTTTATGGAGCAGGTTCTGTGCCAGACCAGAAAAAAAAAAATCATAACATGTAACTCCTAGATCCTACTGTGAGTGAATACTGGTTAGGCCTGTAATTGGACAGCGAGTACGTTTCAGTATGGCATGATTGCAACACACTGATGAAAGTGTAATACAGCATTTAATTCGGTAAAAAAACAATGCTGATTGCTTGTCAATAAAAGAGACCAAGCAAATGCAAGAGTTACATGAAATGAAATGGAGGTTTTACTTTTCAATCTATAAAGTTTGATGCATGTCACTAATGAAAAGCAATATTGTCTATATATTGTATTTCATGTTTTTTCACCAGTGTGTTTGCACAATTCTCCCCATGCAAAAAAAAAAAAAAAAAAAAGAAAAAAAGGGAAGGACTGACTAACCAAATCCAGGTCATTGTTACTTTGATTGTTAAAAATGGAGTTAAGGAAGTATGCATGTTACTTGTCATATTTAAAGATTATTGTATCAAGAGGTACTTTACTTTCTTGCAATCCTGATTTTATTGTATTGCCCAGCCCTACACAGTTGAATTCACATAAATTCATACATATACAGTGTAATTTTATGCCATTGAATCCTAATGGATAATGGATGCTAATCCTAATGGATCTTTGTGTGGATGCTGGTCCACAAAGAGAGAGCGAGAGAGAGAGCATGTGTGTGAGTGTTAGCACAGTGGTCCCTACATTGTCGCCTTCACTGCGGAGCTTCCAGAAGGGCTGGATGTAAAACCAGGAGCCCTCGTTCCCAGATGGATCCAGAGACACACGCATGGCGTTCTTCTCCAACAGAGCCGGTAGGCGCTTATTCACCGTTAGGTACTTATTGCTTTTAATATGCAGCAGCTAAAACACCACAAAAATGTACATGTAAATGTTTCATGAACTATTCAATAAGCCACTATATAATAAAGTTACGAATACAAGCTAAGGATTTAAAGAGTACCAGCAATTTATCATAGGGTTCATCTAAACACTCATTCTTTTCATTAAGCCAACCCGTGCAAATTATGAACTGACATTGTGCAATTTACAGTTTTACATTTTTATGAATTTACATCTTACACATGCACGCACACAGTATATATTGAAAACAACAATGTTCCTAAAGTCAGACAGTCTTTTCTCTTTACGTCAGAGTTAAAACACATTACTCAAACTGTCAAGGGGCTATATGTCTCTTGCTCTGTCTAAAAGGAGACAAAACCTTGACCGCAGAGCACAAACAGAAAGTTCTAGCATGGTCAGCTGAACAAAACCATTAGCTGATAAGAGGAGAGCTGGGCTGCACCTGTATGACTTGGCTGTATTTGACCACCTCGCCAAGTAGCTTCTTGTTTTCCGTCTCGTTCTGTTTCTGTTCCAGTTCTGCTGCATGCTGGGTAATGTAGGAGAAAATCGGGTTAGCCATTAAATCGGAAATAAGCAGGGCTACAGATGGTTTCTATTCCGCAATCCAAATTATTTTTAAGCCCACAGCAAAACAGAAGTCAAATAAATTCCATTTTCAGTTTCCGCAGTCTGAACCCAGACAGATCCACTATGTTGTGATATTACCACTTTTTTACAGAGACTCTGAACTGATTATAATTACAGCATTTAGCAGATGCAACAGTCAACGAATGCCATTAACCTAAAATCTTGATTTACTTTAGTTAGTTTTACATAATAACTAACATTATGTAAGATTATGGAATCTTGCCACTCTAGGAATATAGAAATATACTAGAAAAGGGTTACTGCAAACTGCTTTCTGTAAAAGCATGTCATAACCTTGTTTGTCCTTCTCCACTGCAATGAATTCAGGGCTGCGTCCCAAATAGGAGCACTAAATAAGAAGCCTAAATAGTATAGACACAATTAGCATACTGACATGCTATTTAATAATGTAATATGTGGTTGCGGCCCAAACCAGTACATATAATTTCATCTGCTGACATTATTAAGGTCTCCTAAGTATTACAGAAGTGTTATGAGAATAGACACCAGGTGAAACCAGGTGAAAGAGTACAACTCTCTTTTAATAAACAGTTTGTCTTATCATCATCTGTTTTGTGCTTCATTGTGATCCCACAGCGTTGTGTTGGTGAATAACTGACCTAATCCACAGGTGCTGCAGTCTGCGAGATCATAACACAGTAAAATTATTACTCTAGTGAGTTAATAGCAAGCTAGCTGGCTAATGCTAGTTAATAAACAAGGCCTTGTTGAAGGAGAAAGGCCTCTCCCTGTAATGATCCGCCAGTGTGCTGCTTATGCAGGTCTACGGAGTGAGTTTTGGCCATAGGCCAGCGATTAAAAAATGCACTTAGTCAACAAAAGAATCTGTCTGAGCACTGTAAAAGAATGCTTTAAAGCCTTGGATTATATTTGCTTTTAACTACGCATATCCGATATCCTGCACTCGTTCGGAGCAACACTTTTGCACGTCGTCAGCAATTAACTCTACGCATCTGCACAGTGCAACATCAATGTAAATAGTAGGGGCAGTATATCAAACTAGCATTTTGTCTCAATGTTTATATACGATTCTAGACAGTTACTGAGTACTAACACTATCAAAGTTAGTGTTTAAATTTTAAAAACCTCTCAAGTACCTGCAATTTCTTAAAGAGATCCTCCTCTGGATTGGTTCCTTGCTTTCCATGCTTGGCTTTCCAGAACTGCTTCTGTGCAGAGTACCGGTTCATAGGACATACCTTAAACAGGCAATCTGAAGAACACAGAGGAAGAACAACCCGAAAGCTTTTTGAAATGCACTGAAAACAGAAAAACTGCTTTGTTACATGGGCCAGCAAACAAAGACTTATATATATATATATATATATATATATATATATATATATATATATATA
>CM040980.1:11012081-11043108 GCA_022985145.1 Pangasius djambal | reverse complement strand
TTTTCTATGTTATGTTCATGTTTATGTTCATAAACTTTTTATTTAATAAAATATGTTTTCATAGTTTGTGTTGTCCCTTATTATCAATGCAAAATGGTCACTAACTAAAGAGGATTTATGCTGATATTGCCCAAAAACCCTATTTTGTTCAGGCGTTTCCAAACTTTTGGAGGGCAGTGTATATATATATATATATTTTAGAGAGAGAGAGAGAGAGAGAGAGAAATGTGGAAAAAATTAGGACACCCCAGTAAATATTCAGTTCTTTATTAAGAAATGTCAACATGTCAATTTTTGATCTTGTTTTAAACTTCAGTCTTGCCCACATGTTTTTTCTTAAACAGCAAAGGTTTCCTTCTTGCACACCTCCCATGATAATTAAAGTTGCGCAGTCTCTTTCTGATTGTAGATTCATGCACTTTGACATCAACTGTAGCAAGAGCTTGCTGTAGGTCCCGTGATGATATTTTAGGCTTTTTGGAGACTTCTTTAAGCAACTTGCGGTCTGCTCTTGGTGTGAATTTGCTTGGATGGCCTGACCTGGCCATGCTGGCAGTTGTTTTAAATGTTCTCCACTTGTAAATGATTTTCCGGCCAGTGGAATGGCTGATCACAAATTCTTTTGAGATCTTTTTATATCCCTTACCAGACTCAACTGGTAAGCATCAACAATCTTCTTTCTTAAGGCCTCAGAGAGCTCTTTGGATCTCACCATGGTGATACCTCTCACTTCAACAATTAAGAGTAAATCAAACTAAATGTCTGAGGTTTAAATAAGGCAAGCCTCCTTCAAAATGCTCTGTAACAATGTTCTAATAATTTGCACCTGATGTGATTGCACCTGTAGGTAATTTTAGCCATTTTAAGTACAAATAAATGTGGTGGTGTCCTTACTTTTCCTCACAAGAAATTGATTTTTTTTTTTTAAATTACATTTTACAGATCATTTTAAAAAAGACTTTTCTTTGGTTTTATTTGTTTAGTTATATTACTTGAATCTCCCAATATTGGTAAACGACTGTAATATATATAATCTGTCATCAGCACATAAATCTGCCACTACTGCAAAACCCAAATTACAAACAAGATTTATAGCATTGTTTCCTGACTAAAACACAGGCTTAATAAGCAGCTAAGCACCCTGAGAGCCAGTGAGTCACTCTGCGTCATATGGGTGTGTATGCTTATGCTTAGAGGAGTACTATAAAGACTATAAATGTCAGTAGGACAATATCAGATTGGACTCAGCAAGTGGTTGTGTGATTTTGTATTGGGCTTTAAAGACAAAGCCTGCGTCACTTACCTCTGAATTTCTTGGGTGGATTTGCAAGATCTCCAGCCTCAGGTTGTACCACACACCTGTCATCTACCAACCTGCAGGAGCAAACATTGTTAGGCTTTAGAAGCCTGTTCATTTTTTCTTAAATGTTTATGTTTAATTTCTTTCATATTTATGCACGTTTTTATTTAAAGTCACATAAATGAAACAGAATCCAATTTGTGCACCTGAAAGTTAAAGGCTTTGCCTGAAAGCCCATCATTGGCTATCTGGCTTATCTGAACTCACCATCTTTAGGTCCTAAGCACAGGACCATAAAGAAATACTCTAGCATTTTCAGCCTAATTTATATCCCCAGCAGCACAGAGCACCCTTACCACTGACAAGACAAGACGAGACAAGACGAGACACCTAACTATATAATGCAAATCCAATCGGACAAACATTACATTCCACCGATGAAGATCTTGGGATAAGACCAATTTTAAGCCCAGATTTAATTACAGGTACCTTTGACTGAAGAATTCCTGAAAGTATTCTATGCTTCTAGCTTTGCATAAAGGTTTTTAACCACATTTTCTCCAAGTTTAGTCATTTCGCCTATCACTACAACAACCCACCGCAGAGGGTGAGGGCTAGTGATGGCCAGTATGTGCTTCCTCTGAGATATTTGCTGCTTTTCAAACTGTGGCTCATGCAATATCTCGGAGCAGCTGAATACGCTTGGAGGAGATGCTATCTGTCTTAGATTTGTCATTCTTTCTGGGTTAAAATGTTCATCCTTTTTTTTTTCCTCCCTTATGGCCATTTTCAGCTGAATTTCTTTTGGTGGCATTCCTAGTAAAGCCTAGCCATTACATTTCAGTCTGACTGGAGACACATTTGACTACAAGTGTAAATGCATTTGGTTAAAATCTCATTAGGATACAACCCAGATGTTCATCATTAAAATGTTCATCCTTTTTTTTTTCTCCCTTATGGCCATTTTCAGCTGAATTTCTTTTGGTGGCATTCCTAGTAAAGCCTAGCCATTACATTTCAGTCTGACTGGAGACACATTTGACTACAAGTGTAAATGCATTTGGTTAAAATCTCATTAGGATACAACCCAGATGCAAGACACACAAAATGACCAGATGTAAATGGGTTCTTGCAGTCCTGGCCACAGATGGCTGTAGCATTTGAACTCACAGGATTTGAGCTCAAGATCTCCTGGCAATACGATGAATGCTTTTCTGTTGTGCCACATGCCAATTTCCTGGTCTTTCCACAGTACAGAACAACATGCCGGTGACAGTGACCAGACTTTTATCACACTGTACTTCTACCCATCTATTTATGCACCAGAATTTCTGCAAGTACTCAAGAGATGCAGAATATCAAATGTAATCCCCCTATGTGTTACAACAGTTTTAACACTTTAGCTCTGTTAGTTAAGTAGGGAGCGCCACCAAATGAGACAGAGGATGGAGAATCAAAGCAAATACAGCATGAAACCTTCCCAAGAACAGCTCATAATCCTGAGTCAACAAACCTTTCAGCTCTTCCAAAGGGAGAATAAAGAAGTTACTCTTTTCAACCTGTCCATAAACCGAACATTTTCACACAGAATTTCTCACACAGTAGAGTCACAGAGGCATCCCCCAGACAGTTTGTTATTGATATTGCCAGTGTATGCATATTAAGGGATAAAAACTTTGCCCAAAATTATGACTCAGTACATGCACTGAGCAAGGCAAGGAGACAGACTATGATGGTCTACAGTCTAATCGCTCAATACATCCAGGCTTGCAAACTGAAATCGCACAATTCACCCAACACACTCATATGCCAAAGGAAGTCAGTCATTTCTGCATAGCTTTGATAAAGCAAAATGGGCCAACACTGACCATGAGTTTCCTAAGAGAGTCATATCTCTGGCCTCTCAATAGCAGTGAAGCCACAAGTAACTCAAAGCACAAGCAATCCTGCAAAAGCCTATGGAGGGGGAAAGAGAATATTTTAATATTTTACCAATCATTCATTTTACTATCACAAATCAGGCATAGGCACAATATCTTACAAGATTTTAAACTGATGGAATACAAGTTCAGGGGTGGACAAATCAAATTCATCAGCTAGTCCACCAAGCAAGTAAAAGCCTCCCATTTGCGTGACTTTGTTGTTGCATCCCAAGCGATCCCAATGCACACCTCTACCAGTCTCAACCAGATGCCCTGTGAACCTTCCTGACAAGCTTTTTAAAGGAAAAGAAACAAGTGTGCGCCTCCTATTCATATCTGTATCAGTTTAGAAACCAATATTAATACTCAAACCATCAAACCAAGATGACATTTTCCCCCCAATGTCAACATGTTCATGTGAATATTAACTGAAGCTTGACCTGTAAATATAGTAACATTTTTATAAAAAAAATTAAAGAATAAGTTTAGTACACAAAGTTGTACCCAAAGCTGTGCAACCAAAGAGCTTCTGAGCATGTAGGAGGTGAAACCAAGGCAAATCTTTCCACCTCCTACACTCTCAAAGGCACTTTGCTTCCACAGCTGATGAAGGACTTCTGTCCAAAACATCCTGTTTCTCAGGAAACTTCATGTACTACATTAAACTTTTTAATATATCCATTGTCATTACTGATGTACCCTGCACATATAATTTATATAAAACCATAAATAATCCCCTAGTAGTGGGGACAATTTCCTTTATATTCTGTGTTAGGAGTGGGATCCATAAAATATCTTCTCATAAATCTATTTATGTTGAGCATCTACCGTACATGTTCCTTTGAATGAGTTGTTACTAAAGAAACAATAAGGTATTAGAGCAGGCACATTAATATAAACCTGTGATTTGAATTACATCTGGCATACTCTCAGAGCCATGCAGTTATAGAACATCAATCAACACTTTCCAACCAATCAGATTTGAGAATTCTACAGCGCTGTATAATAATAAATAATGTAGCATCCTATTATGCAGAAAACGAATGAAATCGCAATATAATTTCAAATATAAACACAGACATGCAAGGAACGTGAAGATTTGAGGAAATTATTTGAAATTGTGGCTTTATACTGCACTATGCAACGGAGTAATATTTTTTTTTACATCCAGCATCTGCATGCCAGTAACGTCACATGGGTCACATGCTCCACAGGTTTAATGGGAATAATGACAAAGCCATTAGAATCATGCATTTTGTTAGCTTGGTTGTCACTGTAAGTTTGCTGCTCATTCTATAACCGCTTCACACATAGCCAGCCACATATATCTCAATGCAGTTTTATTTTCGATTTAGTTTGTTAAAAAGCCTATGACATTGCTGATGTGATGAACACCTCAGAATCATGAAAGAAACTGAGAAATGCATCAGCACAACTTTAAGGCCAAACAGGAACTTAACAGGAGGTCAGTTACTCTTTAAGGCCTGTAAACACAACTGATGACAAGATCAACAAAGACACACAAAACAAAACCTTACGTAGCTTATACATTAATCAGTTAAAAGTACAGATATGATGTCATCTCCTTTAGGTTTGATCAAACATTAGAGATTTGTATTTATTTGTTGTATATTTTAAAACACAGATATCATAACTTTTGATGAAATGGAGGATAAAAGCATAAAAATCCAAATTCCAATGTAAATAGGGTTCGGGGTTATCCAAAAATAAATAAATCCATACAGTCTCAATTATGGATAATGCAGAAACCACTGCGTGTTCCTGTCTTTCAGAGAAATTTCACTTTACCGTTATCTGTTTCCATCATCATTAGCCCACTCTATTTCTATTTGAGGTAACTTTTTTGAAGAGCGTCATGTGACACTAATGGTATTGATATCAGGGCAAGAAGAGACCACAACACACTTGCAGGAGGAAAACAGACGTCAAGAAGAGAACGCCTGCTATGAAACGAAGTAGTGGTTAAACAGCCATAATCTAAAATTAGAAATGAAATGCCTAGGTCTATTATTAATCATACTAGCAGTCATAAAATGTCTTTTTTAAAGTGGACAAAAATAAACTAGGTCTATTTACCCATCCATAACACTATCCACACTATCTGACAGTCAGTTTACTATTTACTTTCACTCGGTGGCCTTGATCATCTTATTTGTCTAAGGACTTTTAAAAATAGCCTATCATAAACTGCTATTGTCACACTACCATTGACCTCTAAAGCAAGTCTATGTGCACCCAGTCTTAAAGAGCCAGTTCACTTGTAGCATTTTGTTTCTCTTAAGAAGGCCAAGGTACATTTTATTAAGTATGGATTAAAAAGCTAGCATACCACTACTATAATCAATTACTACAAATAAGAAAATTATTCTCAGATCAACAGCACTGTAAAAGCTATGCTGGAGCATGTATTAAGAAACATTTTACTGTGACTGCTTATCAGAAATTCCCATATAAACAACTCTATATAGGAAATCCGTAAAATTAAGCTTAATGAATCAATCTGATCTGGCATCTTGGAAGCAGAAGATGGTAATCGGAAATGTAATGAGTGCTGGCTAGGAAAACAGGCAAAGCACTAACAGCCCTGCTACATATGTTCGCTAAATGATTAACTTCTTAGAGGCACACTTACACGTCTTACTTATGCAGCGCTGATATACGTCAGGTTGTACCTTATGAGACATGACCAAACAGAATCGGTTAATCATGAACTAAGCACGGTCAGCATGGAGTTAATGAACATTCTCATTACACCTCTATGAGACTTGACAGACTTTGTCAAGGTGAGAGTGACAAAATGTGCCTAAGGTTAAACCAAAAACAACTAAAGGAAAAAAGAATTTTCATGTGGTATAATGGATTTTAAAATCTGGTGTTATCAAATGTTGGGCATTGCTTTAACCTCTTAAGGATAAGCAGACAGCTAAAGCTTTGCATGCAATCGAATTATGGTTCAGCATATTTGCATTACTGAATGAGAAACCCAAACAGTTCTGTTAATAGTCTCACAACTTACACCACCATGGAGTTTGATCCACATAATACTAGCACATATCAAATACTTTCCATCAGATTATAGTCACCCTTAACACCTTTTTAATGCAAGTTCTTTCTCGTTCCTCTGTAAACGGCTCAATGCGTTCTCAGGAAACTCCGTCATCAATCCTGTATCAGCGGAAGTACATGTTGAGACTGGCTGTCAGTATGCATATCTGTTGTTTGCTGTGCCACACTAATGTAAGAGCACGTTCCTGCAAGGGTGGCTCTGCCTGCTGGTACATTTTCCCACATGGCAGTTCTCATAATTCAGGCCTCTTCTAGCCTCCAACTCTGCTCTTGGTCATTCAGAGCACAATGTGTCTCATTCTACAGCATCCAGCATGCAGATGTGTAGCATAAACTACAATACAATGGATTTCAAGCT
Organism: Pangasius djambal; assembly: GCA_022985145.1. Taxonomy (NCBI): domain Eukaryota; kingdom Metazoa; phylum Chordata; class Actinopteri; order Siluriformes; family Pangasiidae; genus Pangasius; species Pangasius djambal. The sequence continues at coordinate 11,036,441 of CM040980.1, read as the reverse complement.
GAAAGTCCTACCACTTACAAAAGTGTACTCGTTTAAGAGGACATCATGACCGACCGCTCACACCCCAGCCTCTCTCTACTCCAGCTTCCCCACAAAATGGAACAATTTACATGCCAAGATTTTCAATCCAGATTATTTCATTCCAAGTGAACTATTTAACATGTTGAAAATCTCAACACACTGTTGAAAATCTCTGTTTAAATGCACATTAAATATAATCCAAATACATGCACATAGGAGGTGCAACATTTAGTGTCAACATTTTGATAAGTCCTGACAGGTAATGTTAGTTTAGCATGTTAGCCAAGCTTTAAACTGACAGGCTTAGCAAAACATCCACACAATGTTTTTGCTGAACAGAATGCGAGAAGGAGCAATCTATCAATACCAGTTTGCTGCCCTTCTCAGGCCAAACCATTTTGAAATCTTTCCAACTCTTTAAATCTTTGATACTTCACAGAACCAGTTTTTCGCACTCAGTAGGTGTTATAACCCAAATGTAAATGTATGTAAAGATTCTGTCCATGACAGTAATCAGATTACATGTTTATATGATTAATAATGTTGCATTTAACAGACAAGTAAACTGATTATCCAGTATCTATTATCCAATTCGTTATCCAATTCCTATCCAGCTGGATAGGAACTGAATTCAATTACTCTATTCTGATTTAGAGGTACGCATGAACGTTTTTTTTATTTTTTATTCTGGTTGCACCATCATTCATACTATTAACAGATCATAATGCTATCCTAAAGAACAAAAGTTAGCGCTCATAATAAAATATCCTTCTAGCAACACTTAGGTCATGACAATATGACAACCTCTGCCATCTGACTGTACAGCAACTAATACTAATAATCCAAATAACACTGCTATTTATAATCTAAGTATACGGGCAATTATTTTCATATCTTTTTCATTGTAAATTTAGATTTTGTTCTGCTTACTGTATATTACTTGATTTTACCATGACACCTGGGTATCTTTTGGCCATGTACCCCTAAGATGCCTTACAGCCACTCTGGCCAAAATAAGACTTGTGTAAATGTAGTCTATTAGCATAGACATGCTTGCTGCCTACAGCTGCTTCTATAATTCAGACCTACAAGGCTAATGAGAAGGTTTCGCTTCTAGCTACCAGTTTAGGAGCAAACAATATGTCTAAACTCTCAAACACTTGTTGCAAACATTCTTGTCAAGTTGTTCAGTATTTCAAATAGACTTATGTATTTACTCACAATGTATTTCATACTGTAATCTTTTAATAAAATGTACAAATGTATGTTGAATAGCTAAAAACAACAGGGACAGTTGTATTGAATCCTGATGTGGATGATCCCACACGGTTACACTACAATTGCTCTTCTCAAACACAGTTTAAAACCAGGTCGCACTCCTTCATCAGGGGATAATCTCACCTGGATACAGTAGACTTCAGTAGACTGCTACTATATTCCTAAAAACTATGATGATCAACACATTACTTTCTGACTTTATACAGTAGTATACAGCTGTAGAAGAGAAGTAATTTATAAGCCAACTATCTGGTGTCACATAGGTTCCCTTTTGAGTCTGGTTCCTATAAAGGCATCTTCCTCATATCATCTCAGGGAGTCTTTTCTTGCCACTGTTACTTCTGTCCACTCTGGAAATATACATCTGGATTTTGGTAAATGTGCTTCGTGACAATGTCTACCATTGAAAGCCCTAAAGAAATAAATTTAAAGTGAAGTACTTTCTACCCCAGCACAGGGTTTGGTCTACGTACCAGTCCACGTATTAGACTCATATGGGAGGCATGGCCTTAAAGTTGAAAGCAGACTTGTATATTAGAATTGACTTGGGTGATAATATGGGCAAATAATCATTTGCATTTCATTTACATTTACATTTCAGTTTATATATTGATTTATTCTGCTAGTTTATAAAAGATTCTGTACAGACAGTCTTCTGAGACATGTGTGAGATGATTTAGACATGCAGTTTGCACTATGTGAAAGTGGTACCTGCAAGTTTTCCTTACTTGTAACTCTGGGTGATCGGCTGTGTTTGGCGTAAAGGAAGAAAATGTGCCAATATAATTTTTCTTTAATACAGCCTTTTGGGATTCAAAGCAAAACCCTGAATACAAACAGTACCATAGCGAAAGAATTTGCTTAAGTTCTAGCTACAAGTACTGAAGACACTCCACTGAAGCCACAGTCCATGCAAGTGGTGCATTTCTGCTGCAACCTGCAAAGTGTAAAGCGTCTTATCTTAAAGTATGAGTCATGACAAAGGTAAAGGAGCAACCTTCAGACAGAATTCAAAAGATGAGGTCTTTACTTCTGAAAAAAAAAATTGTGGAATAAATCAGCTCTTACAAATAAAACATATAAACAGCTAACTATAATACGGGGTGGACTTAACACTAGGCAAAGTTAGGCAACCGCCTTGGGCCCCCAGAAGCCAAGAGCCACCTAAAAATGCAAATTATCTATATTTTTAATTATTAATGCTGCTGAAATTTTAAATATCGATGTTAAAACATTGAAATGAAGGCCCCATTCTTATATTTATTTACCTAGGGCTCCCAAATCACTCTAATACAGTGTATTGTTATTTTGCTCCCTGTAGCACACAGTGAGCCACTTATAGTGAGGCTGCAGGCTTGCAGTGGGTTTAGTGTGGGATTAGTCCACATGTAAAGTTTGCATTGAGTCAACTCCAGTGAAGACCTTGTTCATTATTCTGCGGTCGATTTCACACCACGGGACAGAAGCCGAAGGCCACTCTGCAAACAAATATCTAGTTTTGCATTCCTGTTGTGTGATTTGCGTGCTCAATGACTGAGGTGTTGTGTTCGCTTTACTCACTCAGGCCCACAATCACTTCCTTATTCCACACTCACCTCGACTCATGTAGCATGTCGCTGTGTAGAAAGCGAAATCACACCCATTCTCCAAACATGCAACGCAATGCAAGGTTAAAGAGACAACAACTTACCCTAAAGTGCTGATAAATCCATTGACAGTGCCCTCCGCGTACAGAGACACGATATCTCCGATATGGAGAAAACTCGACCTGTGCTCTGACATGTTCCTACTCTGAACTCTGGAGCAATTCCGCCAGAGGAAGCCGAGCTTCAGACCACTCCTGTGTGTCTTAAAATCCGTGTGTCCAAACGTGAACTTGTGCGGCGTGACAGGAGAACATGCTTCTGCCACTCAGCAAGCCCTGGCTGAAAAACAACACCGTGCTGCACTGTAAGTGATCGACTGCTGGGTACTTCTTCTGACGTGTTTCTTGAGGTTTGAAAGTCCTTCCTGTGAGACAGACAAGGCGTTTTTTGCTCTGCAGTCTGCCACTCTGGGGGAGGAGACGCACTTTTCAGGGTTTAACAGAAACACAGCCTCTCCTGTGTAATGGAGGAAGCACTGATGCTCTCTAGCTGTGGGATAGTTTTTTTTGTTGTTGTTGTTGTTTTTGGGGTTTTTTCAATGTCAGAGGTTTCCTCAAACTTTTTTAGCACTCCTTTAACTACAAAATAAATCCCACCAATCCTTCAGTACATATTTATAAACATAATCCACATATTAAAATATTAAGATCATTATTTATACATGTATAATAATATTTTGGATCTTTACCTCTGTGCTCTGCTATAGAGCAGGGGTTCTCAGTCTTCTTTTTTTTTGGCCCCATTTTAATTCTTGTGACCCCACTCTTCACCCCACACCCCACATCATTTTTTATTGATTTTTTTTATGGTACAATAGTTTTTTTTTTTGTTTTGTTTTTTTTATGTGGTGCATTTTCATCCATCCATTTTCTGTACATAGGGTCACCAGGAGCCTGGAGCCTATCCCAGGGGACTCGGGGCACAAGGCAAGGGACACCCTGGAGAGGGTGCCAACTCATCGCAGGGCACAATCGCACACGCATTCATACATTCATACAGACAATTTAGAAATGCAAATCAGCCTACAACGCATGACTCTGGACTAGGAGAAGGAAACCGGAGTAACCGGGGGAAACCCCCGAAGCACGGGGAAAACATGCAGACTCTGCACACGCAGGGTGGAGGCAGGAATCAAACCCCCAACCCCAGAGGTTCAAGGCAAACGTACTAACTTTCACTTTACACTGGACACAGCCAGAGCTCTCACTGCTGCAAACCAGAAAAGTAGAACTCGAGCAACCATCCAGTGTCACTTTGGAGCATATTAAGATGGGAGCATACTGAATGTGGTGCAGCTGTGAACTGGTGAAAAATGGGTTTAAATGACTATGTTGCATGTAAGGAAAAAAAAAAGTTTTACCTTGGGTGGCAAAAGAGGTCGGAGTACTGGGAGTATTTGTAGGGAGGGCTAGTGATTGTTTTTTTTTTTTTTTTTTTTCATGTTTGTGATATTATAATCATTTTGTCACAGGTGTGTGTGGCAAATATCACTTACATGACATCTATCTGTTGAACACATTGAACAAGTTGGTACAACTTTAGATTTCACTCCACCTGGCTTATGATTGAATGCAATTTGCAATTTAAATCAAGACTAATAAGCTCATCTGGAATGTCCTAGGAGTGTTGTGCACTATGCTGCAATTTTGTAAACTTACTACCTGGATGATTTGCATAATAAGTGGCCTATTTGATTGTCACTACCAGAAACGTTTGGAAACATCGCTAAATGTGTATATTCAGTTCTTGTCTAGTAGGTGATCTAAATTTCTCACACCACATAGACCCATTAAATTTAAGTGAAGTTATTAATTATTGGCTGGTTTGGTTGGCCACTTATGGGTTTAATCCAAACTCAAAAACAATTAGGCCTATGTGTTCAGTGGGTGGAAAGTTCAAGATAAAAAAAAAATGCTCTATGGCACAGGTTCTCAACTTTGGGCTTGTGGTTACACGAAGTCACCTAAGATACAGATGGGGTGGCACGGTGGTGCAGTGGGCAGCGTTGCCGGGTTACTGCCTGTCCTGAGTTTCTGTGCATGTTCTCCCTGTGTCTGCATGGGTTTCGTCTGGGTTCTCTGGTTTCCACTCAACTTGCAAAAACAGACTAGTAGGTGAATTGGCTAAGATAATTCGCCCCAGATGTGAATGAGAGAGTGTGTGTGTGTTGCCTTGCGATTGATGTCCCATCCAGGGTGTATTCCCACCTCACTTCCAGTGCTCCTGGGATAGGCTCTGCAAACACTGCAACCCTGATCAGTATAAAGTGCTTACAGAAAATGAGTGAGCTAGTGAGTGTTGTTATAGAGTTCTATACGGATAAACTTGACTTATGGAATATTTTAAAGCAACAAGTAAACAGTTTTTCCACTTTAAAAATATTAGCCTATACTATTTATCAATTATGGATTACTTTTAACTGTTTATCAAATATTATGCAGGATGATGCTGGTACAGAAATTGTAATTTATCATTGAAATATTACATTTGGTTTAACATCAATTAAAAAAAAATCAACAGAACAAAAACCAGAATGGCCTATATTTATCACTGTTCACACCGAATCATATTCATTTATCGAACAATTAGAAAGCATGTAAGTGTTAAAAGATCCCTTTTTTCAATTAGGCCCAACCAAGAACACTAATGTACCTACTGCCATCTAGTGTGCAGTAAAATAACTTCAGCAGAACCACGTGTTTTCGTGATGACGTAATGCAGCTTGTTGAACTTTAATTTCCGCCTCAGTTCTGTCGCTTGACCTCGTGGGGACTTTGGGAAGTGGTACTGAAAGATGCACATAAATTCATTTCATAGGGTTCTGATGTTTTGAGTGTGTAGATGAGTTCTTTCTCTTAAAGCTAAAGATCATACATTATGTGCATATTTCATTTGTTTATTTCTTGTTTTAGAGTCAGGTCCTTGTTTTAGAGCACGTTTCAGATGCAGGACATTGGTGATAATTAAGGCTTGCTCCTGATCGAAGGCTTTATGATCAAATCCGAGCATCAGTAAACTGGGTGTGGGGTCCGTGAGCAAAGCCATTAAGTCTCAAAAGCTTCATTATATCCTGTCTCAGCTGAATATGTGAACATATTGTTCCTGTTGCTGTTAGGACCTGGCCTGGCATGTAAACAGAATGAATAATAACCAATTTTTTAAATAAACATTATTAGTAAACACTTTTCCTCAGACTTCTTCCAATCCTGCGGTGAGCGAGATAAGCAACTGTAAATGATCATAACCTGTTCTGTTTTTTACCTATTGTTTACAGCTAATAATGTATTTATTATAATTCAGATGTGAAAATTCTTTTGTTTTTCTATACCCCGAAGACATCTGGGTTTGAGAACTAAAGATGAATATGAGACAATAGACAATAGAGACAATAGATCAGCTTACATATAGATGTGTTGAGCAACTTAGAACATGGCACCTTTTGATTGAACACACCCATTTTTCAATTGATCAAAAATAATGGAACACATGACTGACAGATGTTTCTTGTTGCCCAGGTGTGCCCTGTTAGTTTGATTGTTTAAACATTGATAACTCTGAATATCTACTCTTGGTTTGAGCCCTGAGTTTCACCTGTGAAGACTGCATTTGTTGTTAAAAAGGATAAACCAACATGAAAACCAGAGAGCTATGACAGATCTCAGAGAAAAGCAAGCCATTCTGAAGCTGAGAAAAGAGGGAATCAGAGACACTGCATGAGCATTGGGCATAGCCAGTACAACAGCAGTTAATGGAAGACGTTTTGTGAGAGCTGTGAAGAAAAAACAAAAACAACAGTCAGTGACATCACCAACAACCTCCACAGGGCAGGGATGAAGGTATCACAATCCACCATTTGAAGAAGACTTAGAGAGCAGAAATATAGAGACTATACCATAAGAAACAAACCACTCACCAGCGGTAAGAATCTGAAGGCCTGATTGGAATTCACAAAGAAATACAGAGATAAACAACAAAAGTTCTGGTACCAAAATTACCAAAGTGATGGAGAGGCCAAAGTGTGGAGAAAGAAACGATCATCGTCTCTTATTCATATTTTGATCTCAAACCCAAATGTCTTCAGTGTATAGCAAAGGTACCTTGGTGCTCCATGGTACATATCCCTTACCATGTAAAAGATACCTAGATGGAAAATGTGTACACTGGAGGGTACCACCCCAGCTACAAGGAAAGGTCTCTTTTTCTGAGAGTGTGTACAAACCGTGAGTGGAGAGCCAGCATCTAGTTACCTTTCTTCATCAAGATTAATATCTTCTGCCATTATTTCGTAATTCAGTTTTATTTGTATAGTGCTTTTATCAAAGCGCCTTTACGTAAATCCAGATGGGATTATAAATCATTACTCTTCTACAGCTGTATACTATGAAGTCAAACAGTACTTATTGTGTTGAAAGATGTTCAGTTTTAGCATCATTTTAGTCTCTAACATATAACTTTCATTACTGACCCTTCAATGCACTATGGAGTCACAGGTGAGCTGCAAATCACTGAAAAGGACATTCCAGTCTTGCTTGTACATTCTCAGAGAAAAGGGTACTTAACTGTACCTTTTCTTGTTGCTAGGGTGGCACCTTCAAGCATACAACCTTTGTATCTTTAGAGAGAGTGTGTGTGTGTGTGTTTGTGTATATATATATATATATATATATATATATATATATATATATATATATATATATATATATAAAATATGTATCTTTCACCTGGAAACTAAAGCAATTGTAAAAAAAAATTTTTTTTAGAGTATATATATATATATATATATATATATATATATATATATATATATATATAATCTTTAAATTTTCTTTAAAGTTTCCAGGTGAAAGATACATATGAAAGGTGCAAAAGATATACTCTTGAAGGCACCACCCCAGCAACAAGGACTAGAGTTTAGTACCTTTTTTTTTTTTTTTCCCCAGAGAGCGTAAGTATCCCAGTGAATATATATGATTAGTATGGTATTGTGGTATCTACTGTAGGTCTATACATGGTTTGAGTTTTACTTATTACCAGTTTTGCTATAATGTAATATAACGTGCATGTAATAGCTGTTTATGACTGTATGTGTGTTCTGTAATGTGTGTATCACCTGGGCTACATTAGGACTCTCAGACAGAACAACAACTTCCTGAAATAGTTTTATCATGCAGCTGAACAGGATTTACTGGGGTAATTAATTCGTCATGAAGTCATTAGCATCGTTGTAAGCTCTTCTAGGGATAGATAATAATAATAAAAAAAATCTTATTTTGTTTATTATAGAATATACTGTGTGGGATATGTCATAAATGAGCAAAGTCCTCCTTTGGTGTGTTAACGGCAGGAATACTTTTGGGATAGTCACATTTAGATCGTTAAGGTCAGGACACAAAGGGAACTTGATCCTGTGTATAGTGTATCTCCGAGTTAAAATCACGCACCTCGTACACACGCGACTAGGTCTGAAACAGCATACTACCTTACTAAATAGTGTGTCAGAGAAGCACTTGCTGTTCTAATTCCTGTGTTGTTTTAACATACTAGTCAGTAGGGTAGTGTGCGGCTCCGCTCGCTCCGCCCACAGGACTCTCCTCATATAGTCAACAAGGCAGCTGGGTTTGTTACTGTCTATTGTGCTGTAACGGCCGGTTGTTTGTTTCTTGTCGAGCTACAAAGCCTTTAAACCACGAAAGACACGTTAAACTCTACTAAAAAATTTGTTTAAATGTTTAAATACTTTTTTTTTCAGTAGCCGAAAGGTACCTGTTTCAGACCTAATGATTTATCACTTTTGTTCGCTGAGAGGGAACAGCGCGGCGGTGTGCCTATAGCCTCGCACACACACACACACACACACACACACATCGCCTCATGGAGAGGACTGAAACATGAAATAAAACGTAAGTAACCAGGTTTATTTTTAAATAAAATGTGTTAGTTACTTAGTATTGGATAGCCTATATTTATATTTAAGTTTTTTTTTTCAGCGTTTTCTATCCTTAAAGACCAGCAGTGGAGACTAATTTGTGTAAAATAACGCAGCAGGTGGAGTGTCGATAGAAAAGAAGTTTTACTTAGCATTAGGCTAAAACAGCTGGGGCAGTTTGACCATTTCAGTGCAGAAGTGCTGGACTAACGTTACTGGCTCGTGCGTATGTAGCTCTTAGGCTGGTGTTTGGGATCAGGTGTACAAGTCCAAGCCAGTGCTGAGCTCGCCTTGTTTTCCCAAGAGTTAGTCTCCAAAAATGTGACATTTAACTAAAACTTTTTTATCAAACGCTGGCCAGGCTGCACACATGAAATAGGTCTCCTGTATTTCTGTGTAAGCGAGCTTTTATGGGTAATGCTTCACCATTAACATTACTGTCCTGAGCATTCACTTCCTGAAGGAGTTTAATCTGACCGGTTTAATCAGTCAGTTTCACAAAAAATCCCCTAACTCAATCTTCTTCACCTTTCGCAATTCTTTTTTTTTTCCCCAGAAGTTTTTTTTCTCCAACATGGCTCCAAAGTGAACCAACCCTTCTGCAGCACGCTCTTCACTTTCAGCCTTTCAGTGATATCATGCCGCTTTGCACAAGATGACTGACTTAAATCATGAGCATATAAAGGAAAACGGAAAGCATGTGGGAAAAACACTGGACTGGACCTACATCGAATGGCATGATGAGGACATGGCCAAAACTGTGGACACTCACACCCAAACATCTCAGGAGCCAGCCGTGGACAAAGAGACCCAAACGAGTAATCCGTTCCTGATGCGGATGGAGCTGTCCAGGACACCCTCCAGACTGAGATGTGGCTCGCTGGGAGAGGTGGATGCCATGCCCACACCGCTCTTCCAGTTTGACAGGCAGGCACCTGCTCGCATCTCCACATCTCCCACTCTGAGGAGGATGAGAAGCACCAGACTTCCTTGCCGTGATGCAGGGAGGATAGGCAGCACTCAGGAGGAGCCTGGCGTGAGTGGGTCTCCCCCACCAAGGAGCCCGCTGTCACCTGCACACCATCAGAAGTCTCCTCTCGCTACTGTTGTGAACCAGTCTAATGGGGACAGTCACCGGAACGGTCACTCTAATGACTTGGGGACTCCTGGAAACGTCAGATCTCACAGATCAAAGACAATTAGCAGCAGTGGCCTTCACTTGACGCGGGAGTTTCGGAGTGTAAATGAAAGCACTGATACTGATGATGATACTGGAGAGGTAAGCTATAAAATGGCCCCACGTAGGTGAATTTTGCTAAACTGAGTTTACTGTACATCATAACTTTGGATGGAGGTATGTTTTGGCCTGTGGCATGCTCAGGACCGTGATAACGGTCATTTAAATAGACTTTACTGACTAAAATCGGGAACAGTCAATATAGGGGGTCATAAGTGTGATTTCTTTTTGTTGTTGCACAATACATCATGCAGAGAGCCTTTGCATTCCTTCCATTTGAAGTCTCCATGCTCATTCTGCTCAGCCTCCTGTGGAGGCTCTTCACAATGAGCCCTTTTGACAGCGAATGAATCAGTAGATACATGCGCCGACAGCTTTGATTGAGCTCATGTCCCCAGACCCCCTCAAGGAGACTCCTCAGATGGGCCCCCGCTCCCCACAGTTCACAGGCATTGAATAATGGTGAGGTCAGTGGGCGATCAAAAGAATGAAGGAAAACCCCATTCCCTCAATTTATGTATTCAATCAGGCACATCCTCTATAGGCAGAACATCTAGGCAGATTCAAGGTCTTTAAAATGACAATTATTGCTTCTGAGACGTATATCCTATTAATGTGCAGTGATGCAAAGGAGACATGTTTTGCTAGGCTTCAGCCAGCCTGAATGTACAGTAATTTTATAGTAAGTAAACTTTCTTCATTACTGCCTTTGCTTACATCATGTTTTTCACTGCAGGTGAACGAGCCGAGTCATAAAAGGTAGGTGTACAGCCCCACTATCTTTATCAATTTGCATGAACTATGCCCTTCATAGGTTTGCATGTGAGTCACATAGAATTTATATTTGGTTTTAATACTCACTGTTAGTACATGCAAAATGTCATTAGGTCTCTGTCTCTGTCTCTGTGGTGGTTATTTTTTTGTACCAAAACCAACATTTCCATACCCCCTAAAACTGTGTCCTCACTTGTCGCAGAACATCACTAAATTGAAGTGCTATTTTATTAAAGAACAAATTTGTTTGGGTGGAAACACGCTAACCTCAAGGCTGGCCAAATGGCACATTTCTCAGCCGAGAGCAGACCAGATGGAGTGCTACTAATGGAGCTGGCCATTGGAGACCCATTGTTCACTGTGATCCCACTTTGTTAGAGGCATATGAACTCTGTATGCTGAGGTATTCTAGTCCCATGCTTCTGTGTGGAATACAGAAGCTCATTAATGCTGTTTTCCCCCTGTGGATCTGTTCATCTTCCCTGTTGGACGAAGGGCTTCTTTTTAATGAGAGATAAGTAGGCATCTATAGAGGCCTTAATTATGGTGCGGCACTGTTCGATAACAGACCTTGTTCTGGGACAGGCAATGGATGAGAGAGTTTGAGTCTGAGGGCATCATTATTTGGCATAAGTGCAAGGACAAAGCTCCCTTCTTTGTGGAAGCACTGTGACATGGGACTTGGTACTCAGACTGGGCCTCAATGAGATGCGAATTGCATTATGGATGTGTTTTGTGATAGAATTAGCGGTGACCTGTTTTTGTTTCATGAGCTAGTTCAAAGTGCCATATTTATAACAGGACCAGGGCACATCAAGCAATGTTTTCCTTGTTAGGCCTTGTAGCGCTAATGTTTGTGTGTATTAGAGAAGGCGGCAAATTAGCTGACCACCACTAACATGAACTCACATTGAGTCTTTTTTAAAGAGTCTCACAATGTCAAGAAAGGCTCAAACATACAGAGGAAGAAAAAATACAATGTGTTTTGAAAGGTCCATCAGAACAGGTGCTCTGCCCTGAGCGTTATTGTTATAAGGTCAAAGAGTATGTGTCTCACAGCAACTGCATCTATGACGCTACTGTTTATCATTACAGTCTCATGGTCAGGTGCTGACAAACACTGATAAGAGTTGTCCATGTTGGCCTTGCTATGATTTTTAGTTCTCTTTTGTACATACTGTTCCATCAGGTTATTTGCACATTTGAAGGTGTATGTATTGTGACAATGTGTAATGTTGAGCACAGTTTTCATTCAGCTGCAAAATACCTAAAATGTCATGTTGATAGACAGAGCAGCACGTTTGGCCACCACCATTTAGCCTTTTCATGAGAGGACAGTCACAACACTGAGGGTGGAACTCAAAAACCAGCCTGTCAAGTTGCTGTTAAAAGCATTTCTGCTTCACGCCTGAGGTTTTCTGCCACCATATAGCACAGGTCAGCGGGGAACTGAGGTCACTTGAATATAATGCAAATGAAACATAATCAGTGTAGGATCAAGAGAGACAAAAGCTCAGTCCAGATGAAGCTCTTACACTTCTTATTTGCAATGCGGTTTTTTTTTCAGTGAATATTTATATCATACATTTACCTGCATATGAGAGCAGGTAAATGTATGATCAATTTTAATTTATGTCATCATTGCTAATTCTATCACAGAACACATCCCCTTAACAAATGTACTAGAGGCCCAAAACAAATCCTCGTTTTTAAAGCACTGTGCTGGGTTCCACAGCCACAGGCAGGAAAGCAGGGCGTTGCTTCTCCCATCTTGCCTCTTCTTCTTTTTTTTTTTTGCCTTAACTGGTTCCACAAGACGTAAGCACTCTCCACTTTCCATATTTCTTATTGTTTCCCTGACTAGTGTCTGAAAACCAGTGCGTTATATAAACACAGAAAAGTTTTCAACTTTTGCTTTTGTGAACCACTCTAACCTGATAATCCTGTTAATAAAGCACCGAAGACCTGTGTTACTCAAGGTTTCACAGTTTCCCACTTTGATTAATATGAGACTTTGTAATAACAGAAGGAATAAATTTTAAAGTAATATTTGCCATTTTGATGTCAATAGGCCATCACTAACCTGATGTTGTACTCTGCCTGTAGGCAAATCAAATTGCATGTGCTAATTTGATTCAGGTGGGTGAGGCAGCAATTGCACGGCTAAAGTAAATAAGTAATTTCATGCCCTCAACTTGTGCAAAAGACCAGCTCAAGGAGTGATGTTTGGGCATATTTTTGCCTACCTTGTTGATAAAGAGGGCCAATGATCACAACAGAACCAGTATGCTAAAGGAGTTATCAATCACTCCGCTGAAGCCACTTGGCAGAGCATCTGGACAACAAGCATCACAATTTCAGCATTTCAACATTAGACAGCTATACACTGAGGAGCTTGTGCAATTCAATTTTATTATCTGTTTTAAGTGTTTTATTGAGAAGTTATCATTGTTTACTTGTAATGACTCATGAATCTTGTGACACAGTGTTTATTTCTGCAACTGTGTTTTGGGGAGAACTTAGAGCATTTAATATCTGACAACAACCAGTGGCTTCCTGTGTTCCAACTGGTCAGAGCTACATGGCACTAACACATCATAATGTTGATAAGAGTTTAATGCTAACAGTCCAGTTTTTTTTTAAATTTAATTATTTTTGCCTAAATGATTGTTTGGTATTGATAAATTGATACTACACTTGTATCAAAGGTAAAATTCCGGTATCCTGACATCTGTAATTTAGTTTATGAATTACACTAATCTAGAATGTTTTTACTACTGATTCAGTCTTACTGGAGAAGAAGAAAGCCACAAAGATTATGTTAACTCAGAAAGAAAGCCACAAAGATTATGTTGACTCAAAAAGAAAGCCACAAAGATTATTTAACAACCTGTCATAGCATACGACCAGGTCATCTGTCATGCTTTGAGTGAATAGTACCCCTTAGGGCTGAAATGATCTTCACTCCCCTGTAACATTAACCTCTGTTAACCTGTTTCTCATGCATTTGCTTTGTGTTCAGCAGGCTGCAGGAAAGAAGGCGGAGCTCTGTGGTGGTCACTCTTCCTGGATTGGACGTTTCTCCCGGTGATCTTTTTGTTTCCAATGGTGCTGTCGATATTTTAAACCGCTCCACGTTTTCAGGTTCATCAGGCTATAATTATCACCATAAGCATTCACAAATTATTCCAACCAGCCCATACTATCAGGCTGAACCATCCTAATATTTTTATTCTTAATATTTGTATCCTTATTTTTTTTTTCATTTGAAGTTGAATAGCATAATAACTGAATATCTACGTTTTCCACAGTGTTATATATTTCAGCATTTTATGTATGGTTTGCTCTGTATAGTAGCAGTGTGTCTAAAACTTTTTTTTTCCTAATGTGTAGATACAAAGAAATCAAAGTGGCCTTTTTCAAAACGTACTATGGTAGGTGAAATTTAATATTTCAGGCATTAAAAACTACTGATAAACGAGAACATCTGAATAACTGTGCTCTCTCTCAACTGCTGTGTTGTCTGTATGCTCTTTCTCCACACGGCTAAGGTCGAGTACACATTGTTCACTGACCCACTTAGAGTCAAAGCAGATTTACATGTCCCTTTTCCCTATATTTCTGCCAAGTAACCAACATGTAAATAATCATATGCAAAACAGAACTAAAAACAAGAACCGAAAATAAAGTTGGATAAGCTGCAGCATCATGCAGACTTTTTTCACCAGATAACTAACAGTAAAGATATCAAAGCTGTTAAAAATTATTTGACTACTTTTTTCTGCACTTTATTACAAAATCTTATTTTCATTGCCTGTTAGAGTGTTTATCAGTAATGGACTGATAAATGTGAGAAGTGAATAGTGAATACAGCACATGGCTTTTTTCAGCTGCACCAGGTAAATTTGTACTACTGGTCCTGTTTCACTGTCAAGTCGATCAGCACATAAAGTCACCTTGGCTGTCACATGACCATGCTGAAATCTGATTGGCTGGTACACTGAAAGGCGAGACAAAAGAACCCCGTTGCCCTTGCCTCCCAGTGAGAAGGGCTAGCCTCCACCCATGTGCATGAACTTGTACACGTGAGACAGGCACCCCTCTACAATAAGTGCCTTGACTGAATGCACATTCTGAAATGCTAACCAAATAAAATAAATAAGTAAGAAGAAAGTGAACTTGGATTTGAGATTGTGAGGAAAGTTTGGAGGTTTCTAACACTCTCTAAGCATTCTCACTCCTCAACACCTGCAATAGAAATGAGTTCTGTGTCTTGTGTTCCTCTTTAGCATGTGAGATTTGAGACTGCAGGAATGCCTGATTGAAATTGAGAGTTTCTTCTATTTTAGGCTTTGTGTCACTCAGGCATGGGGTCAGTTACACATTAGATTTGATTTCCTTAGTCAGATGAGAGACACCAACTTAATAACACCAACCAATTGTTCAAGGGTTTCCCTGATTCCTGAAAAGTACTGCAGATCTTTTGAATTTACCCACCATTTTTTTGTATGTGTGTAATCTGTTTCGTGATTGTTCAGATATACTCTCACATTGTTGTCATTGTTATGGTCAGTGTGGTAAATGATTGCGTTGTTTTTCATTAGAGTAAAGGCAGGATACGGATAGCTGCAGACATTGAAAAATGTCTCTCAGCCATTCAGATCCAGGAGTGGAGAAACACACATTTTCAGCAGTACAAGGTAAAAGAGGTCAGAGGTCAGAGCTGATAACTGTAGTGTTTTAAATGTTCTTAGAAGAGGGCTTCTCTTTTGGGCACAGAGTAAGCATAGTGTTGGTTCCTTGACTGTGAAACTTAAATCATTGAAAAAGGTTTTGTTAAAACTCAAAGTGCCAAAAAGAGTTTAATCTTATTTGAAAATGGGAGTGTATTTGGCATATTTTATTTGCATCTCTGTCAGATACAAATGTCAAATGTCTGTTTGTTATTTATTTATTTGTTATTTATGCAGAGCTGTTATTAGAGCATGTTTAGTAGCTAATATTTAGTAGTTTAGTAGTTAAAATGTAACGTACTAAACCAGTTATTATTTCACATAGATTATGGTTTACATTACATGCTCAGGAGTACTTTTTTGTTCTCTAAACTGTCTCTGCTGGTGGGTCTGATTAAGGCAGGTGTAAATATGAAGTCATTAGACACAGTCATTCACATTTGGATATGTGCCAATTCTCTAGGCATATCATAGTTGTTTCTTTTATTTACCTCAGGATTTGACTTTGGAGGAGTTTCTGAGAAGTCAGCCTGAGCTGAGGGCAGAAGAAGAGCCAAAAGCACACAAAAGACAGGAGGCCCTCTGGGAGCTCTTCACCAGCGAGTGTGTGTACTTCCTAGACCAGTTAATGGTGCTGAAAGAGGTATAAATTAGGGATAAGATGAGATTCTGTTGATCAATCATATGTGGTGGTGAAAGAATGCTATTAGTTTAAAAACAGTAACAAGATATTGTTTCGTTTTTAACTATATTAAAATATTAATAAGCCTACGATTTTTTTTATATTGCAAAAATTTTTATATTGTGAACCCCTTATTCTGCACTCGAATTAATGCTTTAGAGTTTTTGCTGAGTTGACTTGACATGTCTGTTTCTGGGCCTACCCTGAAAGTGTAAGTGGCTGCTAGTTGTATGACTGAGTGGAGGCTACGTGGGCCAGGCTACCAGAAAACCAGAAAACTTCCTAATGGTCCTCTACTCGGTTGTAGAACCACACTTATCTTTGTAACCTTCTGTTCTTTTAAACATGCCTTACCTGTGGTTTGTGTGCAGGTATTTCTGACCACTCTGTCAGACTTGCAGATGAGGGATTGTCTACAGGACATTGACTCCTGGGCACTCTTTGCCAACCTCAATGAGCTGTGCCTGGTACAAAACATTTAAAAGTACATCTACAGACTGGTGACAAGTTAAAGGCAAAATCAACATAGTGTTTTAGTAAAGTCTTAGGCCACCTCAAGCTTTCATAACAGCTAAAGCAGAAACTGATTAGTGCAGTACACTTCATACAAATTGACATCGAAGTGAAAACGTATAATTAAAGCAAAGGAAAAAAGTATTCCTAGATCGGCCCTACACAGTGTGGAGCGGACTGTAAAAATTGTTTCATCCAGTGTGAAATTAGACATTTAGACTGCTTTTTCACCATCTTCCTTCATTTTTTACTCTCTACTTCACTGTTTTCATCTATCCTGACTAGCTGAAATCTCCACAGCAGAGATTAATGAATGTATTAATCAACTACTCTATGCAAGCTCTAACATACATTTAAAAAAAAAACTTTAATCAGTATAGCAAATGTTATCGCCTAATAGTAAATACAGTTGAATAGTTTCTGTTAGCCCTTCTTCCCTCTAAAAATCAAGTTGTTCTACTTTCAGAGTCTGGGATATTAATTTCTTTATTGTTACATGATGAAAAAGATAAAAAAAAAAATGAATAGCTTTAGTTTATGGCCCTTCAAAAGTTCACAAAAATACTGAAGTGGCCCTGGCAGAATGTATGTTTGACACCCCTGCTCTAAAGGAACAAATGGATGCAAACCATGCCAGCAAAATACCTCCACATTGTAACAGAGTAACTGGATTTTCCTTTAATATGTCACCCATATGTATATAAATATTGTATGCTTTCTTACAGTAGTTTACTACTCACAGTCTTGCAATTAGTAAAAGTTTAATGAAATAGTGTATGGTTCATAGCATCAAATCACGTTGTGTGTTGGCTGCCTGTTTGTAGGTTAGCTTTGGCTTCCTAACCAGTCTGCTGCGTGTGATTAAAGAGCTGTGGGCTACTTCAGAGCCTCCAGAAACCAATAGCACACAGGCCCTGCTGGCCATTCTCAAAAAGGTAAGGGATCACTGATGGTGCCGTGTGTGCACATGTCCATGTGTTTGCCTGTGTGTGCATATGTGCTCATGTGTGCAAGTATGCATGTGTGCATGCTTTTGGCTGTGTTTCAGTCAGATACAAGTTATGTCTAAGTCTGCATATGTGCATGATTTTTAAGGTCTTTAGTTTAGACATGCAGAACATGCTTTCTCTGACCTTTGTCCTTGACCTTTCAGGCTTTTGGTGAGAGCATTTGTCACTGTCTGCAGAAATACTGTCTGAACTACAGCAAAGCTGTCCTCTATTTAGACACCCTGAAGGCCAGGGAGGACTTCAGCATCTACGTGAAGGTGTGTTAGATTAGTAGAGTCTGAACCAGTAGATCAAAGTCTGAATTTTGAGAGTGCTTCAGGGCACTACAGTGTTCTCTGTCAGGGTAACTACAGGTTATTAGATATTAAACTTAAATTAAAAAAATCAGAAATTACATTTGGCTGATTAAATACCATAATAGATTTTACATTCTCTTCCATTTTAATGTACATAGTGCTAGAGTTCTGGGTTTTAAAGCTACTCCTAATCAATTATTTTTTTGTATTTCGTTGTTTGTTTTTTCTGTTTTTTTTTTTTGTTTTTTTTTTAGATGTGATTGTATCTGTTTTGAAAATGTTTAATATTACCTCCTGTTGGGGTGGTATACACAAAGATGCTTCATTATTAATGTTGAAATATAAATTCAACAAAAGTGGCTAGAGAATAGCAAATGCTGGATAAAATGTGTGTCTACCAAAAACGTGGAAGTTCAGTGCAGATTATGCTATATATATATATATATATATATATATATATATATATATATATATATATATATATATATATTTTAAATTCATGATTATCTTAAATTATATTTTAATAAGATGATCTTTAAAGGTCTGTGCCTAGTGACAGTTCTTTCTTTCTTTCTTTCTTTCTTTCTTTCTTTCTTTCTGTTTATGTAAACATTGTTCATTTACTGATTTATTTCATGCAAATTAGACAGCAAAAATTAGTCAACATAATCAATGACACTGATTATGAAAAATTATTGTTGTGGATTTTTATATTTGACAACAGAAGCATGTTATAATCTAACTCATGAAGCTTGCTCAACCCACCTAATTTTTTCTTAATATGTGAACAATTAAAATTGTGTATCTGGTTTAACACCAATGCAAAAATTACATTTATAATGGCATTGAAAATGTCTCACAAAGTATTTTTTAATTTGTTTAATTGTAACCTGAGCATACGAGCAGAAACAGTGGCTGTGTTTACTGAGCATTGATCTCCTTCATGCTTGTAAATTGCTTCTTTCTTTTTATTTTAAACTGTATATTCGTTCATTTATTTTCTATGATTGTATTGGTATTAGCTGTATTTATTCCTTCTAATTGCTACCTGTATTTTATTCATACTGTCTTCTGTCTTTGACTGCTTTAACAATATTGTTGCTATTATGGGAGCAGTAAAGATCTCTCTGTCTGTCTTCCACAGTGGTGTGAGAGGAAGGAACAGTGTCGTAGGCTGCAGTTGAAGGATCTGCTAGTGACTCCTTTGCAGAGGTTCACACGTTACCCTCTCATCCTGAAGAACATGGAGAAGAGGAGTTGCACAGAAGCAGAGGAGAGCGCCTTACAGAACGTAGTGGAGCTGGTGGACAGAGCCATATGTAAATACGTACCATTATCAGTTAGCACAGCTGCAATCAGCAAGACATTTCTCATGAGCAATGGCCACACTGTAGGTTTATTCATAGCACAGAATTAGGGCTGCATGATAAATCAAATTTTATCATTATATTGCATGTTTCCATGATGAACAAAAACATAATGTCTTAAAAGTATTTGCTTTTAAACGGCAACATAGTGACACTCTCATGCTTGTGTGTGTGTGTCGGTGTGCAGCTAACCTCATTTGAAAACACAAAACAGCCAAACATGCTACTATTGTTTACTATTAGACTGAAGAATGCCTGCTGTTAGGCCAAATGAATGAGATGACCCTTTCAGTCACAAGTGTAAAAAAAAATGCTGAATAGTGGTCTTTATTTTTTACTCTGAGTAAAAATGAGAGTAGTTTTAGAAGTAGTGAATAGGAAGTGATGTGGGATTCAGCCTCTCATTGTTTTGACAGGGCATAAATAAAAAATATACCTGCATGAAGACACATTAATTATGGCACGTTAAAGTGAATATTATGCAGCAATAGGGTATTCCAGTAGTGGAAAACACTGTTTTCTAACAGTGTAACATGAACCACTTGTCCTGCTTCATGTTGCTACTGTGTATTCATCACAGCTGATAAGCCGTGTTTATCAGCAGAGAACTCAGATCATGTTAGGAAAGCACTCATGTTAGTGGAGGAATTATAAACAGTAGTCTGCATAGAGAGTGTAGTGGCAGCTCACAATTCCAGTTCGTTATCTGTCATCATAATATGGCTAGTGCCCCTGGAGTCTGCTGTGAGGAAAGGAACAGAATGCAAAACACACAAATGTAAAGGGACCGAGTTGTTCTTGATATACAGTAGTCACTTATTTCATCTGCTAATTTAATTTCTTTCACTCAGTTTTTGTCAGGAAAGCCCAATATACAAACAGTAGCAGTGTGTCAGGAAGACTTAGCTTAGAGAAAAATCTCTACACCTTTTACCCCTTGGAATCATGTTACCTTTATTTCAAGGGATTTGACAAGTTATGTAATCCATAGTAAGAAATCAGTGCTAAATTTGCTCCCTATTTTTATAGTCCCCTTAGCGTATTGATCGTGTCACCATGGCTTGACCAGTTTGTTGAGTGTTTAAGTTTGGTAAAACATTTTACTGTTGCATGTTATTGCTCTCTGCCAATCTCTACCAGCATGTCCTGACCTATAGGACTGTTTGTGATCTGAATCACAACTAGACTGGCAGGTTTTTAACAAATATACTACGTCAAAGCATTTTTTATACTAGTGTCAAAGGGGGTATATTTTAGCAGTGTTCCTTCTCCTGACTTCTCCGGATTTGAAGGAGTGTCTGGTGTAAAGTGTAACACTGTGCTGTAACTTTGTGTGTATGGCTAGGACAGGTTATTCCTTCATGGGTGTGGAATGTTAATTATCTCCAACGTCTGTGTCATGGAATGATTAAGAGCTCTTTCCCAACATACAGACAGAAATAACAAACAGTGCATAAGGAAAATAGAGTTGATCGTCACGAAGGGAATAAAAGAATAAAAGTATTGCAATAGAGAGAAGAACAAAAGGAGTAAAGTTTGTTTAGAAGGCGTGTATGAACTTTGTGATGCTGAATTGAGCATGAATTGAGCATTGTCTGACTCTCTCTCTCTCTGTCTGTAGATGATCTGGAGGGCAAGGTGAAGTGGTTGGATAACTATCAGAAAGTCAAGCAGCTGAAGGAAGCCTTGGTCTGGCTCCCAGTGTGGGAAAGAGACAAGAGAGCAAATGTTCCAGAGGTGAAAATGCAAATTTTAATGCCTTAGAGTTCAACTACCAGGGATTAGATTTAAACCATATTCCGAATGGAAGAGTTTTACGTGGGAAGCTGGGCTTGCCTATTTATTTATTTATTTATTTACAGAATATCTCTGGGATTTTAGTCCAAACCAAATCCATCATGTTGTCATTTTTTACATACGTGTCTGGAAAGATTATATAAAATATAATCTTTCTATAAAATGACCAGTGGAAATAACCCCAGGTAGTATATACCCAGATAGACATGCTGGTAAAGATTCCATTATAAACCTGGGGAAAAGTGGTGTTGCGCTTTTTCTTCCCTATAAAGAGACTCCAGGATTATTGATTATTATTGAGTTTCTAGCACAGTTAAAGCCTTCATACATGTTGTGGTCACGGGACCTATCAGTGAAGCACCAATTGCGAGGCCACGCCCCCTACACCCGGAGCTTATAATAAATGTCCAATGCAATCAGTGTGTATTAACATGAGGTGAATGCAGGATGCATCGAATTCTTAGTGTGACAACCATGTGTACATTGTGAAGGCACGTTTGTTCTTGCTTATTGCTTATCCTGTGAGAATCTATCATAATTACAACAAACATCCTTTAGGAACCTGTTCCTGGTGTTATTAAATACTAATAGTATTTAAGTACTAATTATATTGAATATCAAGATACTTCAGAACACTAATGAGAGAACTAGTCAATTTCCTCATTACAACACTAATTATGTTTCAAAGAAGAAGCAGATGTTTAGGGATTTAATGGGATTAGGGTGCGAGCTGGAGTCTACACCAGATACGACACGTTGATATCGTGTCCAACTGCACAACCCACACCACTTCCACTGCTGTGCGCAGTGGCACACTTCAGTTTCACCAACTACAAACAGAATATTTATTTTTATTCTAGCTCCCCATATTCATGTAAAGCATATCATTCACATGCAAACAGTCTGCTCTGCAAGAAGATTATGATTTTAATAGTTCAGTGTAGAGAATGTGGGACTGTGATGTTTAGTGGATCCTTATGGAGTTTAAGCTTCATTCACATGCACATGTGAGGGAAAAATTTCCAGTGTCAAAAACAAGGCAGGACAGATGGGGACATGTTTTAATGGTTGCAAGCTGCCTGCCTCACAGAGTTGGTGTTGATTAAAAACAGTGAGAATGGAAATATATCTGTTCTGTGAGGCAGGTGTGAGATAGACAGCTGCAAAACCTCCGAAACGCTTTTGAGGTTTAATTGGCCTTGAATGTTAGGGGAATAGTATAGTCACACCTGTAATTTCCCACAGAATCTGAAACACTTGCTGAAAGCTGTGACTTTGGAAAACCTGGTCTCTCACCGCAGTCTCCGATACGAGGGGAAGCTCGCACTCACAGGTGAGAAATGGACACACAACTTCCAAAACTACTGAGCTGTTTAAATAATAAAACAATTATAATTTACTATTATGTATACAATTATGTATCATTCTCTTCCTATTTATACATAACTTTTTTAATATTACATTGTTTTAATGTATTTCCCTAAACTATGCAACTGTTATTATTTGGATCTTTTACACTTGAGCTGGAACTGTGCATGTACAAACTCTATCTAACACATTCTGTTTTAGATCCAAAAACCAGTATTGTGCTTCTTTAAGTTCATGATTGTCTTTAAGTGCTTCTTCAACCATTTTTTCCCCCTGTATGGACAGAGAATTCAAAGCTGAATGATGTTTACGTGTTTCTGTTTGATGAATTCCTCCTGATCACCAAGGTCAAACGAAATAAAAAGGTGCAGTATTTCAAGAGTTTTGCATTGAACTGCTCATTGTGCAGAATTGTTAAAAGGTATTTAATAGCTAAAATGCCTTCTATGATTTATATAGGTCTTGGGAATGTCATTGCACAGCAGTTATCTGCCATACCTTTAGGTTACAAACAGTCTACTGAGATTGATTTTTATAACTTGGTGAAAATAATAAACACTGGTGCGGTATTTAAAAACACATTTCTGATAGTTCTGAAAGCTTATTTGATAAAGGTCACAGAGTTTGTTCTCTCACTGAGGTACACAACCAATCGTTATAGTGGTGTGTGTTGTGTAGAAGTCTGTAGCTGGGGAGATGCACCCTGTGCGCTCTGCGGCTGGCCAGGAGCTGGAGCAGTTACTGCAGGAGGGCTGCAGCTTCACCGTGCTGGATCAACCCATCTCACTGGACCGCCTGCAGCTCAGGAACATAGACCAGCTTAACGCTACAGGTTAATGACTGATCTGAGATATTATATTATTATTATTTCCCTTCATTTAGTATTCATTCATATGAGATTTTCCTTTACAGAAGAACATTAATACAATTAAGTATTAATTGTCCCTCTATATCACTAAGGATCCTAAAAATTAGTATTTTTTTTTTTGAAAGAATGGACATTCAGAGAAGAACAGTAAGAAATGGTTGTGGGAGGTGATTATATACTTTTGTGTCCCACTTTCTAGCCTCTGGCTTTCCCTGTTCTTTCATTATAATGCACCAGAATCGCTATCAGCAGTGCATCGGCGTCTTCATTCTGCAGGCCCCGAGTGAGTCCGTTAAGGTGAGGAGCCACTCTGCATCCTGATGTAATTACACACTCTGCCGTCTCTGATCTGCACAACCTGATTCCAGCCCTATGCCACTGTTTTTGTCCCGATCAAATAACTCCGTTTTAAATGTCACATCAACAAACAGCCTGCATGCAAGAAAGGTCTCTTAAATGCACGTCACTGATTGCATTATTGAGCGGGTGTGCTTTGTGTGTGTGCTACAGAAAGCATGGCTGGCAGAGATTGAAGAGGCGGTCGGTGATGTGCTGAAGCGGGACTCTCAGCACCCTCGGCTGAAGAGCTCTTCTCTCTATGTGGAGTCTTCTCAGATCTAACTCTCATCACACACTCAGAATCTGACCATCAGAGGAGGTGGCCCACGTCAGTACTGCTGCCTAATAACATCACATGACTGGGACTAATAATATGGGTTTCTACTTGACTGGCCAAGATCCCAGCATGGCTGTAGAGTCTCACATCTGACCTTCAGATCCATGTTAATCCACTTGAAGAGGTTTATTCAGGTCAGACAGCAGTGTCGGGGCAAAGTCCACTGTG
>CM040980.1:10984823-11011981 GCA_022985145.1 Pangasius djambal | reverse complement strand
GTTTTTTTTTTTTTTTTTTTTTTTTTTTTTTTTTTTATTAAAGTTTCCATTGAAACTGAACTGTGGCCTGCTGTTCTTTATTGGGACTGTAAAAGGTAGCATTTATAGCAGCGGCCTGTAGTGTGCTACATGATAGCAAGAGAATTTCAGGAATATCATATAATATGATATACAAAAATATCATATAATATGTAAAGGACATTTTTTTTAATGATAAAAAGGGACCAGTATAATGTGCTTCATTTCCCTTGATAACTTATGATGTCAAAGGGTGTCATTTATCAATCTTAGTAAAGTTGTTTGTAAATGTTTTCATAGACCAAATTGAAGTAAAGATTACCACCTGATTTACAAAAGTTTTGGTTCTGCTTATTTTCTTCATACTCGAAGGCGTATGCAGACATGTGGCTGTGGCGACCCCTGACGGGAGCAGCCAAAAGAACAACGATTCTCAGCACATTTGATTTCACGATGCCCACAAAACTCCATAAAGAGCAAAGCACAAAGAGCTGAAAGGTGAAAGAGTGCCTCAGAAGCACAATGCCATAATGCAGCGCAGCCACTGCAGTGTGTCAGCTACCAAAGACACATACTAACACTTCCTCCTTGTACAGGGTGCCATTACTTTGTCCTAATTGAACAGCTAGTCTAATTTATGGATTTGTTATTAGTCAATATGAAGCAACCATGTCTGAAACATTTTAATTAAATTTGTGCATGCAAATGAACTAAAGTTATTTAAACTCAACAGTGGAATCTGTACATAACACTTCAGTTATAAGATTTAATATGTGCATATGCATACAATACAGCATACTGTATTGTTTGATACAAGGCGTTTGATTCAAAATGTCTGTCCATCAAATAATACATTTAACAGCCTACATAATAAAGTAGGCTCTTCATCATAAAATATACCTTATATGAGATGTAATAAACAAATAATCAAGCCCACATTCACTCCTCTGAAAAAGTAGCTTCCTCTTTATCTCGGATCAGGATAGGCTACAGATACAGCTTCTTTCTCTCTCTTTCTCGCTCTCTCTCTCTGTGCTGCTTTATAACAGTATTTCCAATGTGATTGGAAATAGTGGAAAAGGCAGGATTTAAAAAAAAAAAAAAACTACAACTATAGATTTTAAAATTATTTTAAAATTTGAGACTACAGATAGCTGTGTGACTTTAGACATACCCCCTTGAGAACGTTCACCCCAGCAGGGTTGCCAGGGTTGTTTTTCTTTACATCAAATTGGGAGAGTTTTGAAACAAAACTAAATTAAAGTCTGTTAAAGCACAAAGACAAAATTTTGCTGAGACCTGGCAACTAATGAAAGCTTAGCCAGAGTGCTCATTTTTAATTTTGTTACATTCTAATGCACAGCTTTTGTTTTCTTAGATGCTGCTAAGAGTCTGAATGGATCACACAAACTGTCATTAAGTTTCAATGATAATTTTTGTAATGTTGAATGTTTTAATCAACTGAAAATGGAAACCCAAGGCACATATTCACACAATGCTTATTTCTGAAGTGTAGAGATGTCATTTGCCACATATCATATTGTGCAGCTCTAACAGACATATTAAAGCACAAAGGAAAATAGAAACACCTAGTTTATTTACTCAAACATATCAATGAAAAATTAGAAAACAAACATCTTGACATAAATTATATTCATAAACCATACTGACACATTAATATCCACCAGCGTCGCCATACCGACAGCAAACAGTTATGTACGAGTGTAAAGCCTTTCAGCTCAGCCCATGTGACCGAGCTGCAATGCTAAGAAAGCAAGACTTAAGGCACGAGCACATGATCACAACAGAAACAGCCTGTTGTTCAGGTGAGAAGTGTGACTGTTCGCCAGCTCACAGCTCATGCACAACAAGCAACATAACCGACTCTACTGCAGTGTAGTGTTACTCCCAAAATGGTTAACATTCAGATCTCTGGCAACTTTCTTGACTTATTTATAGTAACCAATACTTGGACTGAGACTTGAAAGCCATAGTGTTAATGAGACTGTGGAGGGTTGATCTTGTAGTAAAACAAATACTCGGAGAGGGAAATACACAGTCCAGAGGTAGGTGACAAAAATACAGAAAGAAAGCAAGTCTGGAATTGACACTGATGAGGACGATAATATGATTTGCTGATTTTGGTGCATCTGAGTGTGTGTGTCTTAAACACACTGCTGCGTGTACGATTGTAAATGTGCATTTCTAACAGTACAGCCTCAATGCTGAAGCAAACATGTTGAGGAAAGGTGCACTATAATACAGATATTTCACAGGCGACAGTGCTCAAGATTACTATACAGCAGGTACAATCTGTACAATTTGTTTCGCATGTTTGCACAAGCACCAATGCCAAAGATTCAGCTGTTTTCACACCGGAATCCTTCCTCTAACAGAAAGCATACTGATTGCATCTATGTTTGAAGCGAATGTCCTGTTTCTCATGTCATGCATGACACTTTTCACACCCACTGGGTAGAAAGATAGAGATGACTAGATAAGATGCAGGTAGAGTGACGGCAGACTGCTGAGGCCTAAATGATAACGCTACACAAACACTGACAATACGCTTTCAGAAGTGATCTAGCAGCCCACATTTTATATAATCAATATAGCATCTATATATAAATCTCTTACATACACAGATTCACACGCACGTGCGCACACACACACACACACACACACACACACACACAATAATAGCCACATAATCACAATTATTGCTTAGTAGCAGGGCACACACATGTGCAAATAACTGATGCTGTCAAAAATCAAATTGATCAGAATTAGCAAAATACTGCTCAAATGCTCAAATTTGGAAAAGCTGATATAATAAAAACAAAATGTAAAAAGTTTTTTTTTAATCAAATGAAACATGAGCAGCATAGCAAGCATGTATGATACATAGACACCATTTAATAAAACATGCCTGAATTAATGGTAACCGAGTTGGAAAAGATTCAACCATGTCAAAGTGAAGACCAATAGTGCTTTCCAAGGGACAGTGTGGCACGGTATACTAACAAATCTGTCATTTCCATTGCCAAGTAAACCCTGCTGTAACTATGTACAGTGCATTGCATAAATATACCCCCACCGATGTTTGAAAAAATTTGGCAGACTATATTGATTTTATCCCAATTCAAAAAATTCTACTGGCTGTTGGCTTTATTGGCTATTTTGTGTAAATGCCTATGACTATATTTATTTCGGTTCCAGGTTGTCACACTACAAACCGTGGAACAGTTATACTTATGCAACACATTGTACCAGTCCTGGATTTGGTTACCCTTCTTGCCAGGGTACTAAACAAAGAATTATGAGTGAAGTTAGAAATGGGACAGACCACTGATTGGTCAAATGCAGTTGTTAGAGAAAGGTCACATGTCGTCACTCAGTCAAAGAAATATAGCTAGCTATAATGGCTTTTCTACCAGGCTGTATGGTACAGCAATCTTCAGTATTAGTTTCTGCTTCCTGTGTAAACTCTTGCTGTCTCCGTCTCTTCACATAAAACCGAATCACGTAAATGTTAAAACCAATCAAGTAAATGTTAATGTTAAATGTAAATGTTAAATCAGACTTTGAAGCTTTTGCATTCTTGCTGCTGTTGTTAGTGTTTACTAGCGTTGCAGGGGGAAATTGTCACCACCTCACAGCCTCTGGTTAACTCCTGCGTTCACATGTACCATTAGGCAATGGAAAATAGTACTTGACTCGGCTGCCGATAATTCCAGATTCAGATTAGTAACTGAATAACGCCGTACCACACTGTCAGCTGGAAAAGGGTTATTAGTTTTGGATTGGATTTTTCATAGCTCTGTGCTTTCTTCTTGTCCATGTAGCTTGTACAAAACACTCTCAGTCTGGATGCCACTCTGGTAGATTTACTACTGCTTTGTTCAGAAGAGAAAAAAGCTTGAGGTACAAATCTTCCAGCCTGGTACCCAAAGCACAGAGCATGTTAGAAATCTCATCCAAAACACATTCCATTAGAAATGAACATTTAAAAATGCTGCACCACTTTCCCTTTTAGATTCTTTGGAACCCCAAATGGCCCTAGAGGTGACCAAGGCACTGCTCGGGTGAGGACTGCTGTGATTCTCCAGTCGCTCGCTCTCTCTCTCTGAGGCCACCTCATGCCCAGTGAGCAGATCAAAGCAGGCCAGTCCTCATTTATTCCTGCAGCTCTGCCACCCCGCCACTCCTGCTCCTGCTCCCAGAGTCTGGGAAAGCCGCTGTCCTGTGCAGGAAGAGTCTGTGGCGAGTGTGTGGCAGAGCAGCAGGCTGGGAGAGGCGCATTAGCCCTGCAGCTCCTCGTAGCAGGCCTCACATACCCGCACTGGCTTCTTAGAGGACGGTGTCAGGGCGCTCTTGGCAGAGCATTCGGCACAAAAGATGTTCCCGCAGTGACGACAGTGGTGCTGGAGGAGAGACAATGAGTCAGACCTTTGGGTTATAGCATAACAAACCAGGCAGACACTATACCATTTTAGAAATCCCCGCCTTTCTAGGGCTGTGTATTCTGAAAATTACCAGTTAAAAATTAAGAGGGCCTCCCCCCCCCCTCACACTCGGTGGACTGGAGAGTGAGGCATAGTGCAAACCAATCACCCAAAATAAACTCACACTCAGCTTCACATGCTCAGAGTTGGGCAGTGGTTGTCAACTGCCAGAGTTTGTCTCATTAGTGCCATTCATGGTAGAATGATGACGCAATATCTCATGCTCTAACAGTGACGTAACTGGTCTCCACGAATTCTGCCCATACAACGCACACTCTTTGTGACATTCTGTTGACACTGCATCTGCATTTGCAGCATTAAAAACAAACATTTCAAAAGAGAATCTGCTCTTGATTTTGCTCTACCCTGTGCTTTCATCATGGGTTTCTGGCTGCATTTTAGACTAATTTGGCTTAACAGTCTTTGGCGATCATGTTGTGTATTTCAAGTGAAGTACAAGCGTTTTGGCTCTGAACTCAACTGCTAAATGTTATCCTTAAAGTTCAGATATCAAACACTGCTGATTTAAGTCGAGACATACAAGTAAACAAATACTTGTTTTCAAACTCACTGATTAGACTATACTTCCCTATCAGCACTTCATTGCTGCAAACACAACAACAGTGCTTTCACTGGAGACGTGCTGGAGTAGATAAAAGTGCTGTTGGACAATACTGTCCGTTCACAGAGGGGGAAAAAAAACAAACAAATGGCGGACTTTGAATGCTGCCTGTCTGAAAGTGGGTCCCTGTAGTAGACCATTAACATAGTATTGATTTAGTGCTTTGATGTTTTGATCAGACGGCACCATCAAACACACGTGAGAGTCTGTGGGTGTGAGAGGGGAGGAGGCAAGAAAGAGAAAAAGAAAGATGAAGAGAACAGTCACCTTTCGGATGGTGACAGAGAAGCCTTTCCCACAGGACATGCAGTTCTGCACCTCGTGGTCCTCCGCCCACTTCCGTGTGAGGTTCTGTGACTGCTTTATCTGCACAGACAGCACAGCATGACAACCACAGGTCCAGTGAGCAATGTTACTGATAAAAAAGAAATCTTTACAAAAGATGCAGCAATACAAAATCTTTGTAGATCAATGAACTCTCTTATAAAGAAAATACTGATGGTGATGATGATAGTGACGCTGACAGAGTGGACAAACAACACCTTATTTCCCAGGCATGCTGGATTACATTTGCATTTTTGGAAATCAATGTGTGTCAGATGTGAGTCTATAAAAATGCTCCACATAAATACATACGTCTCGCCTAAAATCAATACTGCCCAGAAACCAGCAATACACATCATTGCATTTTCTTTTGTCTGAACATAGCCTAATATCTTCAGGTATAATGATCCAACGCTTTGGATTCATCTATAAATTTAAAAGGTAACATTTGAAATTAATTGATGCAACAATCGTAAACCATTTATTACCAAAAAGGACTAAACGGTGTGTAAAAAACAATTTTAAACTGATTTTTAAACTGTTAACAATTTAATAGGCTTGTAAGGTGATTTGTCCATTACTCAAAATGTATCGTATCATATCACAGCATTCAGTGTTATTGTCAATTATCGAATCAATGTCTTATGAATTGAATTCATATTGTAATGTGTGAAAGCCTGAGGTTTACACCCTTACTAATATTCATAATAGTGTGACAGATGATAGAATGAGGCGTGAACACAAGATTACGTTAATGCTATATCATGTTTTCAAGATGAATTTTTAAATACTATGCCATACAATGTTGGAATTTCTGAAAAAAAAAAAAAGAAAAAAAAAATCATCTTCAGGATTTCAATATTGTGTGAGCGATTTTCTTTTCCTTGTAAAAATGAAACTTATTTTATGAATAAAAATGGAGGTGGGGGGGTTGGGTATTGGTCTGTGGGGGTGTATGTAGGACCTGTAAGGACTGATTTTCTCGACCCAGCTCCTGCATGGCTGCTGTGGTATCGTCTAGTTTTCTCCTCATCTCCACCACTTTGGCTTGTAACTTCTCTATCTCACCCTCATCCTTCACACATCTAGAGTGCAGCACCATGAAACACAGTGAGTGAGAGAGTGTGTGTATGAGCATTTAAAGCAGAGCAGAAAGGGAGATAAAGAAAAGGGCAGATAGGCAGTTCCTAACCTCTCAAGCAGGGCACGTCTCTCGTCTTGGTTGTTCTGCACAGTGGCCTCAAGCACAGCGATCTCTCCACGCAATTCATCTGTCTGTTTCTCCAGCTCGCTCACACGTCGTTGACTGCTCTGCCACTCTCGCTTCAGTGTGGCAACATTTTCATTAAGCGCAGAAACCTGCATTGTGAGCTTTGCCTCTGCCTCCTCCTTCCTCTTCTCCACCTCCTCTTTAGCCTTCGCTTCCAACGCCTGGAGAAAAAGACAGAGCGCGACACTGTGTAATACTGGAGTAGCAGCAAATTGTGTGTTTGCTGTGATTCATCCAACTATTTTCACAGTGTCCAAATGACCCTTTGCAAACAAATTTAAAGGTACAATTAGTGAAAACTAGCACTGAGGAGGAACTCTGATAAACCTACTTATATGTTTGCACACTGAGCCTTTTACATCTTTGAACACCACTGAACACTAAACTTGTATATTTACACACTTTGAAAGCAAATTTTCTTATTAAAAAAATCTCATAAAAATATAATACAGCCATAACTATTTTGATCATACAAAGAAATCTTTTAAGTCCAATTACATCATACATCTATACTTGTATATTATAATATTATTAATATCCTAATGTATATTAGTCAGACTTGCAAGATCCAATGTATCATATTTATTATTTACTACTGATGCTATCCATACTGTAAACTCGTCATGTCCCATTATGTAAGCACCAAATCTAACAAAAAAACAAATGTGTGTACCAGTTGTTTATGTAGTTTGTCAGTCTCTGCTTTGTGCTGCTGTTGTGACTGTGTGATGGACTCGCGAGTATTCTGATGCTCTTTCTTTTCCTGCTCCAGTGCTGCCTGGATCGCTTCCACTCGGCCCTGTAGATCTACTTTCTGCTGAAGCAAGAGCTGCTTCGCTGCCTGCAGGTCCTTTAGCTCCTACACACACACACACACACACACACACACACACACACACACACACACACACACACACACACACACCAGATAATCAGAATAATTCCAGAAGATTACTTCTTGGCTGATTACTGTTAGTTGTGATTGTCATAGCATCACTAAGAGTAATCTGCCAAGAAGTAATGAGGGCTTGGATATGGGTTTTGTTTCAGCAGCTGACCTTCTCACTCTTGTCTGCCAGAGCTTTGAGTTCAGCACTTAGCCGGTTCCGCTCTTTCTCTAGCCCACCCTGAGCCTCCTTCAGCTCCTCCACCTGAAAACGCTCCTTCTTTAGCTCCTCCTGCATCAGCTCCTGCTCACACACACACACACACACACACACACACACACACACACCGAATGATTAGTGGCTCTCTGAGGTGAACAGTGTACATATGCTTCTGCACTCTCTGCTCAGGCTTACAGGAGAGTCAGTAATATAAAGGGGATGCTGGCAGTACCTGCTGCTTCTGCAGTTCTCGTAGAGCCTCCTCCTGCTGGTTGAGCTTCTCATCCCTCTTCTTTAAGTCTTTCTCCAGTGCCGCATGTCCTGTTTTCAGCTCCTGGATTTGGACCTCACGACTGTTCAGCTGATTGGTGCTGGCCAGCAGTTCCTCCTGAGTCAAAGCCAGCTTCTCTTCACGTACCTATACATCACAAGCTGTGCTATTACTGAACTGTAAGGTTCGTTTCCCAGTGCACAACATACTGAAACCTTTGATACCACAAAACTCAAACTGTACTTTTTCCCACTAGACAGTATTTGAGTACCAAAGGTTCCAGTTGTATGTTTTTTGGTCTGCCCAAAACAGGAACTAATGGTACAGGGGGTCGGTCTAAGATCACTATTCTCTATTATCTATGCTTACTGCATAAAACATAAAAACAGTTTACACACAAGCACAGAATAATAGATCATATGGGGTGAATCCCATTCTGTCATGCTACTTCTTGGTTTGTATAGATGTCAATTTTAATAATCCTGTGCTGTTACATATTTTGACTATATAAAATGCCATAATAGAACATATACATTTTAGTGTTAATGCCAATGTAGTGTGTGTACTGTAGTGTGAATCTCTAAAGGCTCAAAGTCATCATAGTTCAGAAAGTGTCATTTCAATTTCGCAATGTTTGTATCTACTGCAGTGCGAATGTCACACACACACAAACCTTGAGGTCCTGGCGCAGAGCAGAGACTTCAGATTCCTTGCCATAATAGTCAGACTGTAGTTTGGCCAAGCTCTCCTTGGTGCTGTTACAGGTTTTCTGCAGCTCTGCACTGCGGCTTTTCTCTGAACTCAGCTGTTCAGACAGCACAGTCATCTGTTCCTTCAGCTTAGTCAACTCCTCCACCTACATCACACACACATCCAACTTTGATTTACAGAACCAAAATATGATATGTAAAAGAAAAATCTCTGCTATTCTAAGGCACAGCTTATCCAAGCTTAAACACTTTTCAGATCAGCTGTTTTAATGGATATAAGTTACTGGTCTGACACCACTGCTGCAAAAACTGATAGTGGCAGAAATGACTAATTGTACCATATCATCAAATGCATATGATGCTAACAGCACATGCCTTCTTTGTTTGAGCAGTCTGCAGGTCTGCCACTTGGCTCTGCAGTTTTTTTACTTCATCACTGAAGGATCCTTGGGCTGTCTGTAGCTGTGTCTGGACCTGCTGGATGTCCTTCTCCTTCTCCTTCAGTGCATCCTGAGACTGCTTCAACTGGACACTCAGCTCTTTCAGCTGTGCCTGAAGCCCCTTCTCCACCTAATCCAATTCCACTCAAGTTAATGAAAAGTTTTGCTCCAGGTATTAATAAGTACAAAATGTCCTTTTCTATTTTCTCACCTCTGCCATTTTCCCCAGTTGAGCTTTGGCGGAGCTCAATTCTTTAGCTGTTTCTTCTGCACTCTTCTGAAGCGCCTGCTGGGCCTTCTGGTGAGCTTTTTCCTGTAAGAGAGAAATGCGGTTTATCTCAACAAAATGATAAAGACTATAGTTCCAGATCACATGTTGTACTGTCTGTTTACACTGAGGCATTCACATTTCTAACAATATCCTGCCTATGTTTAGTTGTGTGTTAATAAATTCTACATTAATACTCCACATTTAAAAAAAAAAAAACATACATACATAAACTTAAACTGCACAGTAGCTTGAGTAGTGACTACACTCAACATGTAACAAATAATATATGCAAAAGGGGCCTTCTTTATCAACACTGTGTGGAAAGGTTTCTAAACTGTTTCTTGGGATTCATGAAAAGTGGCTTCACAGGTCATACACACAAGTGGAAGTAACTGTGTGCATGCAGGTCACTGGTTAACTAAATACAGACACACCCACAATTAACTATGCATGGCATGTAGACATCCCTTCAAATGGTACCTAAAAATGAACTACCATTTTGTTAGTGCTACTGGGGAAACAGGCAAACAGAAGAAATACTGTTTTCTGAGTCCAAGGTTTTCATTTTGATCAGTGTTTATTTCATTTTTAATGTAATGGATTTGTTATAAATTAGCAAATGTTCATTGTAAGTCAGCTGCACATTAACGAAATAGAAACCCTGTGTCTTAGATTTAATTCATTTTTCTGATAGCAGTGTAACTATGGCAATAATGCAGTCAAGCAACTGATGTCGGGAGAACCAGCAACTGTGTGGAAGCCCTGTTTCTCACATGTCTGTAGCAGAGATGGAGAGAAATTTCATGCAACACTGCAGGTATGTAAATACTCAGTGACATGAGAAATGGCAGTTTTATTTTCAATTTCTCTCTGAACTGTACCTGTACCAAAAACCTAATGCTGAAAGCCCTTAGACTTGCACAATTGTTGCTTTTGTGTTCTTTGTTTCCTTCTTCAACTTCGGTCACAAGCGTGATTCACAATTGATGGCCAAAATGTATTAGCTGTGGTAATCCACTCAGAGTAAAGAAAATCTGGCCTTAAAATGCACTCTCTCTCTCAATGGCATGATGTGCAACAACCTCCAGTGAAGCGAGAATTGCGCTTAACCATAAATGTGTTAGTAATTATGTTATTTTATTTTCATTTTATTTTGTTTGTTTTGATAAATCCCACACTGTGCATTGAAATGTGTAATGTCATGGTAAAATAGGTGCCCCTGAGTCCTTTTTAAGGAAAACCGGTATAGCAGAACCCACCTTCTCTTCCAGGGCTGCTGTATTGCTCTTCTTCTCTTTCTCCAGCTGGGTCTGACTCTCCTTCAGGGCTGAAGAAGCCTTGCTTAGAGCCTCTTTCACCTTCTGCAGCTCTTTGGCCTGTGTGTCTCTCTCCTGCTGGGTCTTCTGGTGCTCTGTGCTCATCCCCTGGAGCTTCTTCTCTAGCTCTGCCTTTTGCATGTGTCCATCCTCAGTGAGTTGCTCCAGTCTCGTCTTAATGTCACTCTGCTCCTGTTCCAACTTCTCTACATGCTTTTGCGCATCTTCCAAAGCTGAGCTCTTTCTCTGCAGCTCCTCCTGCAGAGCTGCAGCCCTGAGAGAAGCATAAAGAGACACTCCATTGCACAGCTCAAACATTCAGGCAAAAAGCCAGAGCAATCCATTTTCTGGAAATCAGGACTTATAATTACAAAAGAAAATTACTGATGAAAATGGTTGCTGTCAAATTTCTAACTGTTGATAAAATATGACATAAAATAACATGTGAAGGACCTGGTCAAAGCACTAAAAACCTAATAACATCTTATGTAAGTACTCAATATGATCAGTTTGTGCTGTGATTGGACTATAAACACACCATTTGTGATGTTACTGTGTTCATACAGTTTTCAAGAAATGAAACTTAACATTTTAACTGTAACATTACTCACAACCCTAATAATTCCAGTTCACTCCAGTCTAGTTTATTTGTAGTGCATTTCTGCAGGTTGAGCAATATTAGATATAATAATATAAGTAATATAAGAGCACAGGTGTTTCTCTGGCTCTGAGTGACCCCACAGTTCATAAATCATCATAAATAATTTTGATGATGGCACCAAGTAAGAAATATTTTTGTTTTCTAATCATACAGGAAGTCTTTTCTCACATGGCTGTGAGTGATTGGCTGGATTGGAGATTTAAAAAAAAAAAAAAATCAATGATCTCAAATTTTCTGAAAATTTGTACATGCTTTTATGAAGTAAAACATCATTTTCTTTACCGAAATCTCTCAGCCAAATAAATTTGTCAATATAACATGACTATTGATAAAGATTGATGAATTAATTCAAACTTTTGTTCCCCCATCATGCATTAGTATCACTGTTCAAAGACAGGACCAAATTTAGCTTTGCCTGAAAGATGAAAGGCTTACCCTTCTTTCTCAGTGTCCAGTTGGCGACTGAGCTCCTTATTCCTCTTCTCCAGCTCACTAATTTGCTGCTGCTGTCTCTGCTGTGCCTTCTGTGCTTGTTCCCTTCCTGAATGCAGCTCTGCTAACTCAGCTTCTGCTTTCTGCCACACATATACACATACAAGAACATGATCTGAAGAGAATTCATGCCCAAAATGTGGAAATAAAACTAGGGCTTGAGCCATTACGGAACAGATATTAGCAGGGGAATTCTCAGTTCCAGCAAAGAAGATAAAACCTGCTAGATGAAGTTACTCAAGGGATTGATTAGACCTGGTGTGTACTGCTGACCTTAGCCTGGCTCTCCAGGATGTCGGTCTTCTGCTCCGCAGCCAGCAGCTTCTCTCTGATCTCCTTCAGACTGGCCTCCAGCTGCAAGAACTGCTCCTGCTTCTCCTGCAACCGACGGCCCTGTTCCTCTAGCAGAGCCTGAGCCTTACTCACCTCCTACATACATGCACACACAAGCACACTGCATTAATACTGCCTGTGTTTTTTAGCAAACTCAAGCATAATGTAATATAACCATCAATAATACTAAACTGTCATAAATTGTCATACACTGATGGAGTTTGCATTGGCAAAAAGGTAGATTATTGGTTATATACCTGTTGCTTGTCTTGCAATGCATGCTGGGCTGTTTCTAGATGGCTTTCTAGATCTGCTCTCTGGGCAGTTTTGGCTGCTTCAGCTGACAGCAGCATCTCTGTCTTAGCCTTTAGCTGGTAATAAAACATCCAGATACTGTATAAGACACAGTTGTAACAGAAAACGTAGAAATTTATCATTGCATTTTTTACTTTAACGTAAAAACACACCTGGGTGTCGAGTTGGGCAAGTCTCTCCTTGCTCTGGGTGAGCTGGGCAGTGAGATCTGTAACATTACTCTCCAAAGACTGGCAGCGGTCCTGTGCTGAGCGCACCTGGCTCTTCTGCTCTTGTAACTGCTCATGGAGGTTCTCTTGGGCTTGTTTATGACTCTCTGACTGGTTCTTCAGTTTTTCCGTCAGCTGACTTATCTACAGGAGAACAGAAAGATACAGTACCCCAAAAAGATACAGGTACTCTGTAGTGTGTGAAGCTTTGTTTAGCTATGTATATATGAGTGTGCCTCCTGTACCTGCTCCTGTAGCGTGTGGTTCTTTTCCTGAAGTTGGTTGAGTAAAGCAGTTTCCCCCTCTCCTGCTTGGATCTTGGCACAAAGATCTTCTCTTTCAGCTTCCAGCTGGCTCAGGCTGGCTTTGCTTTTCTGCAGCAGGGCCTCCAGATTCTGGATCTTCTGGTCTTTATCGCCGATCTGACGCAGCACCTGCTCCAAGTCATTCTACAAGAAGAAGATGATGGAAAGCAGCTCTTACAATCTGTATCTATTAATTGTATGTTAACGGCAATATATACATTTTCAGGGTTACTGAGCAATATACCTATTTTTATATCCAGGAAGAGTGCTTCTCTATCTCAGTTCTGAGGACCGTATCTTTACAATTACATTTATGGCATTTGGCAGACGCCCTTATCCAGAGCGACTTACATTTATCTCATTTACAGAACTGAGCAGTTGAGGGTGAAGGGCCTTGCTCAAGGGCCCAGCAGTGGCAGCTTGGGGGTACTGGGGATTGAACTCATGACCTTCCGATCAGTAGTCCAACGTCTTAACCACTGAGCTACCACTGCCCTTGTATATACTCCATGCTTTCTGTTTCAACACACCTTTAATTCTTATGAAGCTTTGGAAGAAGTCCAGTTACCTGTGCTTCTCGTAGCTTGCCATTGGTGCTCTGCTGGAGAGCTTGCAGCTCTTGATGTTGCTGTTTGGATTTGTCCAGCTGGTGCTGCAGGTCAGTGGACTTGGTAGTGTTCTCTTTTAACTGGAACACAACACACATAGTTTAACATGGTTTACCATCCACACGACAAGATCGCTTCTACACTCACTAGCATGATAATTATTTAGAAAAATAACTACACCAATCTCACTCTTTCAATAAGATACTGATATTCAAGCTCTGAGTATTGTTCGAGACCTTATACTAACTGTGCCAGGTCTCCACAAGCTCAAGTTGGCAAGTAATGCAAAATATCAGAGGCATAATTGCAGCCTGTT
Organism: Pangasius djambal; assembly: GCA_022985145.1. Taxonomy (NCBI): domain Eukaryota; kingdom Metazoa; phylum Chordata; class Actinopteri; order Siluriformes; family Pangasiidae; genus Pangasius; species Pangasius djambal. Next base: position 10,997,889 of record CM040980.1, on the reverse strand, counting down.
AGAAGACAAGTTGTTCAGCAGACATGTGTTGTGCCAGTCAACATCATACGAGGTCATGGAATAAAGTATGACAGTGGCTCAAACAGCAAAATATTTAAAATTTAATCCAATACTGATGTTGCCTTTCAGAACAGTATTAGCCATGATGCTGATAGTAATGTGACTAAAGTCTTTCAGTTCCTGTTGTTAAGGGATGCTTATTGTGACGTAAAGAGATTCTTCTTTCTTTTTTAAGAGAATGGACAGAAAATAATGCTTGGTAAATGTCAGTATCCTTACAGTCCTGTGAAGTTGTACAGCATTTGGGATATTGCATAAAGCACTCTGCCAAAGATCAGAACCTAAATCAACACTTATTCAGTAATTTCCTGCAGCTTACCTGTTCTTCTAATCGGGAAAGTTTGAGCTGGAAGTCAGCAACCTGCTGCTCACGGTCTTTGAGTTTCTCTCCTGCGAGTTGTCTCTGCTCCTTCAGCCGACCCTGCACCTCGCCCAGCTGCCGCTCCGTCTCCAGCAGCTTCCCATGCAGCTGCATACCAAAGTACAAAGCAGTTCGCTTCAATGTAAACTACATTCTCTTTTTTCAAATCTGAGTGCCTGTGTGCAATGTGTGTATATCTGACCTGGCTGATCTCGCTCTGCTGCTGCTGGCCCTGGCTCTCTCGCTCCTCCCTCTGCTGCTGGAGTTGCTTGCGTTCAGCTTTCAGCTCCTGGTTGCTCTTCTCATGCTCAGCCAGCTCCTTTCTGAGGCGTCCCACCTCTTCCCCACGCTTAGTTAACTCAGCCTGGGCCCGACTGAGGGAGGCCTCTCCTGCTGATGCACGTGCTTGGCTCTCCTGCAGCTCCAACTCCCTTTGGTGAAGGCTGGCCTGCAGATTCTTCTTGGATAGCTGCTCCTGGCCCAAACGCTCCTCCAGCTCTTGGTTCTCCTTCTCCCGTCGTGCTAGCTTTGCTGACAGCACCTGAGAAAAGCAGACCATTAGCAAAACTAGCAGACTAGAAAGGCTAATTATCAGTATCATAGTGTCAGTAATGAACAATCTGAATCAGGGCTCTGAAAGAATCTGCTTTAAAAAAAAAAACTAAATTTAAGTGGAAATATTGAAATCTATTGTTGTTACTCCATAATCACAATTAGCAATGTAATGCAAGCTACATATTACAAACAAAAATGTAAAAGATCTATACAAACAATTAGTTATATATTTTAAAGTAAAGTTGAGAAGAACTGTACATGAACGATATCTGCTGTTTTGTTAGTTCTAAGATACATGGGAACCAGTTCATATTGAATTTAGCATACAATCATGCTAGAACCCACAAATCTGATCAGGTGAAAAAGAGAGACAAAATTAAAAGAGACAAGCACAAAAATCACAGAGTAGTCTTCAGACGCAGCCTCGGAGACAGCTAGCCTCCCATTCTCAGTGCCGGCATGGAGTAACATTTAAAAGCGGACAGTTTTACAATGCCAGGGATAGCACAAGGAGCACCAGTGGGCAGCACGCCAAATTTTGCTCTGAGACAGCTATAAAGTCTGCTTTGATAACGACAGTGCTGCTAATAGGGTGTGGTGACAGGGCCAACCTTTGTCACGAACTGAGATTTTTCCATGTGTAGCTTATACCAGAGACAGCTGCAGTTGTTTTTATGAGCAGCTTTTCTTGCGGCTTAATCTTTTTTGGTCCTCTTTGCAAATCATGTCTCATTTTCTTTGTTCATCTTCTATTTTCAATCATCACACAGATCTAATCCTTTCAAGCATGTTCTTTATTAGCTTTGTTGTATATGCTTTATCCTAAGATACTCATTTTCTGTTATCATTTAATGGGAAAAGCTGACTCATCAGGCATTTTTAGATTCTGGTGTAGGTTTCAGAGAAAAGATTTAAGGGTACTTATGAAATGATTTAAAAGATGGGCTCAGTAACTATGCCTACACAATTACTCCATGGATACGAAATCACCTACAATTAACGAACAATTGATCTGTTCACCAGTTTTCTTCACATCTCTCCAATCACTGTCACTTAGCTATGCTTGTGCTTATCTTCTGAAGCCTTCCTTTATTTATCTGTTCTTCCTTTTGCACCACATCAGCCTCAGCAGTTCACTTAGGCTGATTACTGGGATGACCTGTCTTCTGCTCCTTGACATAGCTAACTTGTTTCCAGTCACCTACTTCAGAGAAGCAGTCTCAATTTTCCCAGAGACTCCGCGCCACAACAATCTGACATTCTAATCCCTCCTGACAACAGGCACACAAGCAGCTGAGGGCCATCTATACATCACCCAAAAGGACAGTGGTGGCACAGTACACATCACCCCCTGCTAGTTAAATTATAGAAGCTTCAAAGCGTGTCACCAAACACGAACAGACAATTAAAAATGCACCATGCTGACAACGTTACACAGTCATCTTAGGCTGGACATGCAGAGCCAGCAGTGAATAGGGCCTTCCTGTAAAACTGTGTGTTTCCCAATAGGGATCTCATGGAAATACACATCTTGGAGATCATCAAGACTGCAGGATCTCATCACAGGCTTTTTTTTTTAAAGTATGTTGGATTTGAGTGGCCATAAAGCAGGTCATTAAAGGATAGTGGCAGATTTGCTGTTGGCATACTGTAGCCTCAGCTGTATTGCTGAAGGCAGCAAAAACTGATAACATGACGAGTCTATTTGTGTACTTCGTGTGTGTATGTACCTGGCTCTGTTGCTGGAGGTTGTCCAGGTTGCTCTGTAGTTGGTGGATCTGTTGAGTGTACACAGCAGCTTCCTGGGGACCTTTCTCCAGTTCTGCCTTCAGTTTGGAGATAGTTGTCTGTGAACAAGAACCAAAATGTGAGCACAAGTCATTGTCAGTGTAGAAGCAACTGTTCTTGGCTATGCAGAATTCCACAAGAAGCTAACAAACATGCAGGACCAAAATAAATGACGGTAAAGTGGTTTCAATGCTTAAGCTTTTTTTCATCTTTACTGGAAAATAAAGAGCATCAAGAAAGGAGATCAAAATGTAGGTGAAAGCACATAGTGTTACCTCCAGTTTATGAATCTTCAAGACAAGTGCAAAGCAGGTAGAGTAGGAATGAGGGGAAAGACAGAGACAGACAAGCACAACACCCAGGTAAGTGAGAACCCAAGGACACAGTACAAACATGTCTCCTCCATAAACAGCTGGATATAAAGCCTTCTCAAATGTTTACCAACATGACACAGAAATTGTCTCATACACTTTAATACCCAGAATCTCAGCTAACTTAAAGACAGCATAATACTGAATAATAATCTAATGCAAAACCTTCAGTTTCTGCTAGTAAGCTGAAGATGAAAAGGAATTTCACCTTTCAGCACGACAATGACCCAAAACATACATCCAAATCAACAAAGGACTGGCTTAACCAAAAGAAGCTCAAAGTTTTTTGAATGGCTAGCCAGAGCCCAGACCTGAATCCAACTAAAAATCTGTGGGGTGACCTGAAGCAGGCTGTGCACAGGAGATGCCCTCACAATTGACAGATCTACAATGTTTTTGGAAGAAAGAGTGGGAAAATATTGCCAAGTAAAAATGTGCCATGCTGATAGACTCTTACCCAAAAAGACTGAGTGGTGTAATATAATCAAAAGGTGCTTCAACAAATATTAGTTTAGGAGTGTGCACACTTATGCAACTAGGTTTTTCTAATTTTTTTCCCCCTATAAACGTCTCTGAATGTTTTTCACTTTATTTGTATACTTTGCAATTGCACATTAAAGATGAGAAAAGATATGACATGATTTATCTTAGTGTCATTCTTTTACTTCACAAAGGTCTGTTATTTTAACAGGCGTGTGTAGTCATTTTATAACCACTGTATATACTTTTCCAATAACGATGATTGCACGTACAAAATAATTTAATAACTGCCAAATCAGAGACTGGCAACAATTCATTCAACGTGTTCATATGCACTTAATATAACAATCAGAACACGCTGTTTTGTTTCTAAATACAGTCAGGTCTGGAAGTATTTGGACAATGACAGAGTTTTTGTGATTTTGCCTTTATACACCACCACAATGGATTTGAAATAAAACAATCAAGATGTGACCGAAGTGTAGACTTTCAGATTTATTTTAAGACGTTTCACAAAAATATGGCATTTACCATTTAGGAATTACAGCCATTTTCAGCAAAGTACCTCCATTTTCAGGGGCTCAAAGGTATTTGGACAAAGTGACATAATTGTAAATATAACCATAATTTTAATACTTGGATGAAAATCCTTTGCAGTCAATGACTGCCTGAAGTCTGTAGCCCATGTTCTCAAAACTCAAATTCTGAGTTTCCTCCCTGGAGATGCTTTGCCAGGCCTTCACTGCAGCCAGGATAGGGTTACTATCCACCTGCACTGTGAAGTGGCCTCCTATCAGTTTTGTAGCATTTGGCTGAATGTGAGCAGAGTAAAGCCCTATACACCTCAGAATTCATCTTGCTACTTCTGTCAGCAGTCACATCATCAATAAACACCAGTGAGCCCGTTCCACTGGCAGCCATACATGCCCATGCCATAACACTGCCTCCACCATGTTTGACACATGATGTGGTATACTTTGGATCATGAGCTGTTCCTTTCTTTCACCATACTTTTATCTTCCCATCATTCTGGTTAATCTTGGTTTCATCAGTCCAAAGAATCTTATTCCAGAACATGGGAGGCTTTTTTTAGATGTTTTCTGGCAAAGTCTAATCTGGCTTTCCTGTTCTTGAATGTTACCAGTGGTTTGCACCTTCTTGTAAAACCTCTGAATTTACACTCATGAAGGCGTCTCTTGATTGTAGGTTTTGACAATGATACGCCTACCTTCTCCAGAGTATTCTTGACTTCTGTTGATGTTGTGAAGGGGTTTTTCTTCACCAAGGAAAGGATTCTGCGATCATCCACTTTAGTTGTCTTCTGTGGTCTTCTTTTTAAGAATGTACCCAACTGCTGATTTGGCCACACCTAAGGTTTTTGCTATCTCTCTTATAGATTTATGTTGTTTTTTCAGCCTAATGATGGCCTCCTTCACTTGCATTGAGATCTCCTTGGACTTCATATTGGTAGGTCCAGTCGAACAGCTGCTAAATGCCAACTCAATACCTGATATCAACTCCAAACCTTTTATCTGCTTCATTTGTCTTGAAGTAACGAGGGAATGGACCGCACCTGGTCAATTAACTTCTTGTCAGTCAATTGTCCAAATACCTTTGAGCCCCTGAAAATGGAAGTACTTTGCTTAAAATGGCTGTAATTCCTAAATGGTAAATGCCATATTTTTGTGGAGCCTCTTAAAATAAAGCTGAAAGTCTACACTTCGATCACATCTTGATTGTTTTATTTCAAATCCACTGTGGTGGTGTATAAAGGCAAAATCACAAAAACTCTGTCATTCTCCAAATACTTCTGGACCTAACTGTATATCAAACCCAAATTTCCAGTTCTGTTTTAACTTAATACTGGATTGTTTTACTGTAAATAATCATTTTGCTCTGGGAAGCTGCTGCTTTGTGGCCATTTTGCAGGTGGGAAAAACTAAAGATATCAGGTCAATAGTGTACAATCTCATTATTGGTCTAAAATTCAGTCGTCTTTCAAGAAATCTCACATATTACACAGTTTACATGACCATGAAACTATGAACAATCTAAAAGCAGATAATGATTATATCATTAGTGTGCATGTAAACACACTTGCAATGTATTTTATTTTGTCTCAACAGAAGCTCAGAAGCTATAGCCATGAAAAACATGCACAGTCAGCCAATAGAAGGCAGACCATGTATGGGTCACCTGCAACCAAGGTTTAATAAACCGAAGCATATCTGTGTGTGGACGAGGGAACTTCATGGTTCAGAAAGACCTGAAGCCTTTCTAAAGGTGGTGACTATAAGCTTACTTAGAGAAAACACTACAATTAATGGTAATACAAATCAGGCACATAGAACACTGAGTGTAGCTGGCATTGCCACATAAATTCTCATTAGCAAAAATAAAGCTATTTATAACATTCCTGAACACAGAATTACGGGAATTTCAATTAGTGAGGAAAACATGAAGTGAAGACTCCTGAAATAAGACATACATTTAGAAATAGAAAAATCTGAAAGCAATTAGCATTTAAGTTATGCACTATAGTTTTGACCCCTTTGTTGTTGTATGTGCAGGAGTCTCACCTCTGAGGTAGTGAAATTCCTCTGCAGCTGTTCATACTTGTTTTTGAGTCGTGCAGATTCCTCTTCTCTTTCACGAGTCATGTTGTCCATCAGTGTCTGTACCTGCACCAGCTCCTTCTTCAACACCTCCACATCCTCCACTCCCGGTCTCTGCAGCTAAATCAAAACACAGGGAGTTATCTATCCATAAGTGTTTCATAACTGTGTCATAACTGTGTCATAACACACTTATTGTGTCATAACTGTGTTATAAGTGTGTCATAACACACTTATTCTCAGTGCACTGCTAGACTAGGTTTGTTTCAGAATATTTTGTGTAAGACTCACAGTGTGTAATGGCACCTGACACTGGCATTTTAGTTAAATAAAAAAACAGTTAGTTCAGGGTTTTTTGTGGGGGATTTTCCCTGATTTTCTCCCTAAAGTTAAGTCATGGTCAATTCCCACCCATCAGGCATTTCTGCCCTACCAACCACGGAGGGCATCGACCTCTGCTGCTCATGCAACATCAGGGGGCGACGTAACACACAGTCGAAGCAAAGCGCTATCCACCCACTTCCACATGCATGATTGGCCAGTGTCACTGTGATTGATGGGGGAGAGAGAGTATGCCCCCCCTCCCTCCCTGAGAGCATGGCCAATTTTGCACTCTTGGGCTCCCAGCCACGGATGGCTGTGGCATCATCAGGAGTCAAACTCGCGATCTCCGGATGATAGGGTGAACACTTTTCTGTTGCACCACTGGGGAGCGATGAGAGTTTTGATCACAAACTGCACATGAGAGCTGAATGTGAATGGGAGATTTAAAAAGTTATGAAAAATACTCTTGGGCGTCTGAACTCATGTAAGCACGAAGCACTTTCCTCTGCGTGTGTTCAGCTGTGACACAGCAGTTCGAGAAAGGTGCATTTGGCTGACATCACATGTTAGCTTTCACCCTCCCTGGTTGGTAGGACAGGTGACAGCTAACTGGTGTGTGAAATGGGCAGGTGACCAAAGAAAATGGGGAAAAATTAAAAAACAATTGTTATTGTATTTCATTAGCTTTACCTCACCTTTGTGCAGTTTGTTTGGGCAGGTGAGGACACAACAATCACACTCTGGTTTGGATTAAACAAGCATGCCGAGACAGTCTGAGCTCTCTGAACTCAAGCACAGTAAGATTATAGTGAGAAAATTATTCAACCTTCAATCGAGTCTGTGTATTTTGGGATGCGGGCATTTCTTAAGGTGTGGACTGATAGATGATTTTATAAGTCATGGAAGGAAATTGTAAATAATATGCAAAAGTGTGTGTGTTTGTAGGAGTGAGTGAGTGTGAGAGGTAAGTTACCAGTTCTGTCTGTAGTTTGTCTTTTTCCTGTCTCTCTCTCTGCAGGTCCTGCTGGAGACTGGTCACTTTCTGCTCAGCCACCTCTCTCAGGCTCTTCTCCTCATCATAGCGTGACTTGATGTCTGGAATAAAACAGATGTTACACATATCAAAATAATAATTCAATACAATTGCCATTTTAAACAATTTCCTTTGAGAGAAAAAAAAAAGAAGACAAACTCTCACATTCCCTTACCTACAATCTCAGTGGCCAGCTGGGCTGCCTTCTGTTCAAAAAGGTCTTTCATCTGTTTGATGTTGAACTTTTCAGTCTCAGCTTCATGGAGTTTCATCTCCAGCTCTGAGATGCAAGACAAGCAAGATGTTTGAACCAGCAATTTCCATTTGAAAGCATCTACAGCTATCTATGCATGCTGATATATCTGCACCAAACAACTGAGAGAAATGTTAAGTTAAGACTGAAGAGTGAGCTTACCTGATTCCTCTACGCCTACCTGGCCGTCATTCTGAGGTCCCTGAGATGAAACAATATAAATTAATTACATAATAAATAAAATATAATATTAACCAAAGTGTAAAAAAGGTAGAGCTAGACCCTTTAAAGTGCTTTTAGTTTGAGCATGGTACATTTAAATGAGTAGCATCATAAATATTATTGGATTAAAATTTTAAAGAAATTACTTGCTTCAGTTGTCCTTGCACTTTATCTAGTTCTTTTTTCAGTTCTCCTGAAAACCATCTTTCTTCCTGTAACAATTACAAAAAGAGGGTTGAAGAGTTGCAAAAAAAAAAGCTGTTAAATAAAACTATAGAGAAAGTAAGAGACAGTAAACGGTAAATTTTACATTTTGCTCAAGTGGCAAGTAAGTACCTTCAGTGACGCTTGTAAATCCTGAACTTCTTGTCGCAAAAGAGCCAAGTCCTCCCTAAAATCAAAGCAAATAATAGAAATATGAACACAAAAATATTAAAGGCTTATTTTTATCTTCTCAAGCCTTGTTATCTCAACATTGTTCCGTTACCAGAGGTAAGTGGTATGATATCACTATATCAATCTGTAATAACTTATTAATAAATTATCTGTAGCGGCGTAACAGTTTTAAACAGAAACTGAAAACTGAATTCAACAGTCCATGGTTCAGTACATAATACATGTGATGTCAATGATTTTTTTCTCCCTAACATGCCACCAAATCATTGATATTAGCCTATAGCGTCGATTATTAATGTAGTGTAGATATTGTAAGGCTTCTTCTCCCACTAGGATAAAATAAGCTGCACCCTGCACATGTAGCATGTAAAGAGCTGAATCTTTAAACAATCAAATAATAGCACCTTTAAACTACAGTGTCAAGTAAGGGCCACTTTTAAACAACAATTAGCAATATTTTTAAAAATCTACTTAGTCAAATCTTCCAGCAAAGCTCAGTGCAAAATCTCCTCTACTTCTGATCATGCACAAACAATAACCAAAGCATGTGGAGAAGTGACTCCTAAACATCGGCGAGTCACAACATGAAATCCCAAGCAGACAACATTTCCACATTTCAAAGTAAACTGTGATACAAACCAGACCATGGCCCAAAACACAAAGACTGAACCAAACCGTGAACAACTTATCAGCATTAAATCAGGAAGATCAAAACTGTGAAACATTAGGGCTTCCATTTCTTTAGCTAAGCACAAATAATGAGACAAAATGAGGAGGGTAAAAGTGAACAACGCTGCTGAGGAACAAAGCTGGAGGACTGGAAATGGAGTGCAGCTGAGATCTGACCTCCCGGAGCTGAGATGAGATGGCTGCTCCTGGGGCTCATGGTAAACTTCATAATGCTTGAAAAGCTCCTCAGCAGAGTTATGAGACTTCATACACTGTGGGCAAATGAAGCCCTGCACACAAACATACAGGTAATTAATTAATTAATACTATGGGCTTATATTCTACCTTAGTTACTTACAGTTCTGTGATGCAAATTACAACTGCAATGAAATCTCGTACAAGCCTATATATGTCTCACTAGTTGTCTTTTTATTAAATAAATAAATAAATAAATAAATAAATAAATGAATACACTAAAATTTAACAAGTTACCTCTGAGGTCTCATTGTTGATGTCAGCAGACGGCTGCTCAGACTCGGGTGTCTGGGAGCCTCCCTTTCCAGGAGTCTGTGTGGGTCATAGGCAGATACAAACGGGGGGAAGGGAGAGAAAAGGTCAGTTCAGGTTAGATATCTGTGTATAATGTGCATCTTTGTTCCTGTGATACAGTTGAACTGGGTCAGTTGATGAGAAAGGCTTGGCCTGGCTATTACATTCCACACAACTTCACAGTTCCTATGACTGGTATCAATCCAGGTTTCAGCAATACTCCGATAACTTCCATTTAGAAATAAATCATTGCTCTGTAGTGACAATCATTATCCACGTATTAATATCCAGTGTGAACGACAAGCATTAAAACAGTGCAAGGCCTTTTCTTCCGCAGGGCCTGATTCACTAACAGAGGGAAAGAGGAAGGGGTCGCATGTGATAATGCTGTCATCTGGAGTCACTGGAAAACACACCGCCACAGCGCATCAGACAATGAGTAAAGATTACCACAACTAAACTTCAACCCTAGAATGAATTCAAACAATACTACACTGTACCACATAACATCACTCACCTTTTAAAGAAAGTAAATTAGGTTACAGGATGTCGCATTTACATACAAACAATGCAATTGATGGCACAGGTTTTTTTTTTTTTTTTTTTTTTTAGAGGAAAAAAACATTTTACTTCCTTATAATAAACTCAAAAGTGATTCAGATTATTATAAGTACTTTAACACTCATAACATATTTACACTACTATTTATTAATAATCTACTGTTAAAAACCTTATCATCGGAAAGGGCTCAGTTTACATATTTTAAACTAAAACAAACAAAAGAAAACCATTAATAATAAAGATTATATTTAAAATATATACAGTCCCCTCCCAAAGTACTGGAACGGCAAGGCCAATTCTTCTGCTTTTTGCTATACACTGAAAACATTTGGATTTGAGACCAAAAGATGAATATAAGACGATAGATCAGCTTCCATTTCCTGATATTTACATCTAGATGTGTTACACCACATGGCACCTTTGCTGGCAGACCACCCAATTTTTAGGTGAGTAAAAGTATTGGAACAGACAGTCTTAAAATAAATTAAAGTAAATGACACAATATTTGGTTGCCCTTGCTTGCAATAACTGCATCAAGTCGGTGACCCACTGCAAAACCAAACTGTTGCATTCTTCTTTTGTGATGCTTTTCCAGGATTGTACCACGGCTTATTTCAGTTTTTGTTTGTTTTGTGGGTTTCTCCCTTCAGTCTCTTCTTCAAGAGGTGAAATGCTGCTCAATGCCCAAAAAGTTACGGTCTGGTGATTGACTTGGCCAGTCTAAAACCTTCCACCGTTTTCCCTGATGAAGTGCTTTGCTGTGTTGGCAGTGTGTTTTGGCTCATTGTCTTGCTGCATGATGAAGTTCCTCCCAATTAGACTGAATGCAGGTCTCTATAAACTGGCAGACTGAATGATTCTATAGACTTGTAAATTTATTCTGCTGCCATGCAAGCCCAAGCCATAACACTACCTTCACAGTGCTTGCCCAATGAGCTTGCATGTTTTGGATTATGAGCAGATCCTTTCTTTCTCCACACTTTGGCCTCTCCATCACTTTGGTAGAGGTTAATCTTGGTACCAGAACTTTTGTTGTTTATCTCTGTATTTCTTTGTGAATTCCAATCAGGCCTTCAGATTCTTACTGCTGGTGAGTGGTTTGTTTCTTATGGTATAGTCTCTATATTTCTGCTCTCTAAGTCTTCTTCAAATGGTGGCTTATGATACCTTCGACCTGGCTAGCCTGTTTGATGTCTGGTTGTTAGTACACTAGTGGTTTCTTTCTTTTTTCAGGACATTCCATATCGTTGTACTGGCTATGACCAATGCTTGTGCAATGGCTCCGATTCCCTCTTTTCTCAGCTTCAAAATGGCTTGCTTTCCTCCCATAGACAGCTCTCTGGTCTTCATGTTGGTTTATCCTTTTTAACAACAAATGCAGTCTTCAAAGGTGAAACCCAGGGCTCAAAACAAGAGTAGATATTCAGAGTTATTAATAGTTTAAAAAAATATATCAAACTAACAGGGCACACCTGGGCAACAAGAAACATCTGTCAGTCACATGTTCCAATATTTTTGGTCAATTGAAAAATGGGTGTGTTCAAACGAAAGGTCCCATGTTCTAAGTTGTTCAACACATATAGATGTAAATAACAGGAAATGAAGGCTGAACTTCTGAAACAGGCTTCTCAACAGGTATCAGTACTCAAGCTGATACTGACATTCAGTCAGTACCTAATTAGTACGTGATGTTGACCAACACAGCACAGATCTTGCAAATGAACACAGGACACAAATGCAGCAGTTATAATGCCTGTAACATTTCACATAACCTTGTAACAAGCTTTTGAGTTGGTCGTGGATATCGATATCTGATCAGCTAATGCTGAAAGCCAGGATATGGAAAAAGTGGAATCATCCCTAGCTCATACAGTAGCTACTAATGTCAAATGGTCCTAGGCTCTAACACCTCCACTCAAAGATGCAAGTATCAGTCTAAACACTATGAAAACTATTACACACCAAGATAATCATTAGGTCTTCTGAAAGTGTATAGACATGACAGTTTAATTCATCACTTCACTAACACAAAACAGAGTCATTCAGAACTGCAGCTGGTACCGTCCCCAGGTCACGTGATCTACACAGCCCATTTTTCCGTGAAATAATCAGTGTACTAAAACACAATCCGTAACTGACGGTTTTCAACGCAGCCTGGTTTGGCTCCGTTATAATAATAATAATAATAATAATAAGAATAATAACAACATCTTATAAATGACATAAAATTATGTCATTTGTAGTACGAGCCACAACCGAAGAATTTGTAAAACACTTTAGCTCTGCTAAGCTCGCGCGACCTCTTGCTAACCTTAGGTACTTCATTTAGCCAATAGGCTAGTCAATTACTGGGCTGAATTTGCTAAGCTAGTTAGCTAGCTATGCTTTCTCCAATGATGACAAACAGCAGCGCTATCTTACTACTTAATTATTGTACTAAAATGCACATTTATAACTCTAACTACACATATCTATACTATATTCCGAAGACATGGCTAATACCCAGGCCTGAGACTGTCCCAGTGCAGGCCCGCCAGGCTGAAGCAGCCCGAGCTCCAGGCTAACCAGCTAGCTTACCATAACGGACCCACTGATGGAACAACAGCACAGCTTTCACCCTTTATCTTACCATTTGTAAAATTCGTCTGAGCATTGTATATTCTTCTTTTTTCCCTTTAGCTAAAGAAACCCAGATGTGGCGACTTGTCGCAGACGTAAGCTCTGTGTGTGTCTGTGTGTGTTTGATGTTGACACCTGCACAGAGCCCAGCGTCCAACCAGAACATCACAGACGGCAGGGTTGCCAGATTGTACTCACTGAAAATCCTCC
>CM040980.1:10942395-10977453 GCA_022985145.1 Pangasius djambal | reverse complement strand
ATACTTATTTTCCTCAATAAAATGCAAATAAATTAATACAAATTCTTTAAAGTCGATTTCTTGATTTTCTTTGTGATATTCTGTCTCAGCATGTTAGACTACACCTACCATTAATATTACAGACTGATCGAGTCTTTATTAGTGGCCAAACCAACAAAATCAGCAAGGGATCAAATACTTGTTTTCCCCACTGTATAAAGGCAAAATCACAAAAACTCTGTCATTGTCCAAATACTTCCGGACCTAACTGTACATATAACAAATGAAATCACCTGTATATATGAATACTATACTACTAATACACCGCCAAAGAATCAAATACAAGACCACTTGTCCACTCATGTCCTATCCAGTAGAAAAGGATTTAACCTCCAGTCATGAGTGCACTGCTTAATACACTTAAATGAGTTATATGGGTCTGGCTCTGACATATAAAGTGGTGTCTGATCACAGTGTATTAAAAAGAGGATGAGCACACATGCTAACATGCTGGAGCTGAGCCAGATCTCTTGACCTGTGCAGCCAAAATGCTGGGCCCCTGCTCTCTGACGTGGGAGGCCTAAGCCATATATTTCCACAGCACAGACAAGATTCCAGCATGTTCATATGAGAACAGCATGCCTTGCCTTGAATACTGTGAAATAACCTATACCAAGCTCGGGTTACTCTGGCTGCAAAGAACCACTCCCCCTAGAACGCTCGGCCAATTAGGCTCATGGCTTGACTCACCAGCTCACAGGACAAGACATTATATTTAGTATAGAATGATTTGTTACATAAGCAGCAGCAACCATATGAACATTTCTCTAGGGAAATGCAGTGTGCTCTTCTGTTCCCCGTCCGTTTCCATTATCGACGCTTTTAATCTGCTGGTCAATAAATATGTTCTAGACAACCTTGTTGGACCTCCATCTAACGAGTCACTGTGAACAATAATAGCTTTCTCTCTGCAATGATCACAAAGAGGAGTGCTGGAACCAGATCAAAATTCTGAGGTGTTTTTCAATCAGCATTTTCAAATACCATCTGTCTTCATGCTCTTACGAGACAAAATCAAGCCCCAGAAATGCAAAATACTAAAGGCACAAATGTCATAACTCATATCCCAGTCCTGACACAGCTCCAGAGAGTTTGGAACTCTTGAGCCTCACCATTACCAATGGAATGCTGTAGCTCAGGTAGCCTTACAGGCTCTTCCTGGATTTCTCAAGAGCATCTTACACGAGTGGGATTAAACTTCTTCAGGCATAATCAAGCTAACAATGCAGAACAGTAAATATATGAAGTTTAAATAAAGAAGTTTAATTCAAGATACGTTGCATATAGGGATGTACTGGCAAAGCAAGTCCAAGTTAGGTCAATATTTACATGGGGAAAATTATGCATATTTAGAGATGGTTTATGCACATGGTTAAGTTGAGTGCAAATTTCCTTTAGTTCATGCCTCTGAGGCTGGCATATTTTTCTTGACTAGAGGTGTCCAAGACAGGGATTTTCAACAGCATCTAGATAAATGACTAAACAGAAACATCTGCCTTTAAGCACAAAAAAGGGAGAGTGGTGGGGGGATAGAAAATGCTGACTGAAGGAGGAAACAGTGTTTTTCCCTTTGGTGTCAAAGTAATACAAGGTAACATAAAAGCAAGAGAATTAAAAAAAATATATATAAGAAGATAGAAAGCAATGAAATAAACACGTATTAGGAGTCTATTACATTGCCAATATATTGCTGGATGAATAGTCCTAGTTGTAACTATCCCATTAATCCCTGCAAATTCCATTTAATCTAGCAATATAGCTTTCAGCCTCATTAATTTGAAGCTTTAAAAGACAAACAAAAAACACATTTTTGTCATTTTTTCCCCCCCTTATATTCTGTGCTGTTAATGGTGCACAAAACATAATGAAGCCACAAGATACTACATCAAGTTCACGAAACACGAATCTGTGCATGGGATGCAGACCATTTTTATCACGCTTTTAATTAGCTATTTTGAGTTGTCAAAATAATACAATAATGCCAAAGACAAGGTATCCATGGTTTATCTGCTACATTCACAGCTCATTTTAATTTATTTCGTAACTTTATGACAAAAAAAATTCAGTCCTTGAGATATCTTCTATTAAGATTCTGTCTCTGTTGTGCAAAAAAAAAAGGTTTTATTGACTTTAAAGGGACAATACAATCAATCATTTAATTAATAGTATAAAGTATATGATTAATTAATAGCTATGTATTTAATATTGGCCTTAAATGACATTCCATAGTTTTCTTGAGTATATTTGCAGCCCAAACATGAATTTCAGAGTGACATATTGTGGTTACATCAAACTGTTGGCCAGTGGCGCTGGACTTAATACTGTTCCTTGCTCAAGCTGATATCACGCAAGAAAAATGCACTTGTGTCCAAGGTCAGAATCAACCTCCATCCCCACATGTGTAACTCTCATGTAAGTTTTGAATAGCGTGTCTGTCAGAATGTCTGTAGTCTAAGAACTTAATAGAGATGTGGACAATTTCAGGATCAAATCCTTTTCTGTATGTGCATAACTCAACTTTAAATTAGCCTAATATGGGTAATAAAGCCATTCATGTCATTGGGTAGTCTTAAGTAAAACAAGAGCAAACTTGTCACATGCCACTCATGCCAGAACATTTTTGTCTCTTGCTCAACGTTACGTCACTTGGAAAAAATTTTTGACGCTAGGCAGAGGCAGAGTTTCCTGAAAGTATCACAACAAAGGTCACTGCTAAACGATAGAGCACTACATTGAACACTCTGTCAGTTAACTTTACTTTAACTTTACCACGTTTTTGGGGAAACTGTGAAATAAACCAGCATGAAAAACACACTGCATTTGTATTTTTGCATTCCATCAAGTCCCATTTGTTTACATATAGATATAACCATCTTGTTTGATTAAACCATTGGACTTTTGACTGCTATGAAATGTCAGTAAACACATGGTGACAAGTTTTAATCTTCAAACTGATGATGCAACCTGATGGATACGTCATCACTGTTGGTTGTATTATTGTTAAAAGAGATAGATATAGACTCGTCATCTGGTTTGACATTAATTACACTAACTGTCTAATGAAAGGCCACCTCTAAGCCTTCAGCGATAGAACAAACTTGTCATTTCTTTATATAGCCAAATATGTACCATGTTTAGCATTCCTGTCAAAGTAATTACTCATCTCTGCATGTAACAGGAGCACCATAGCAGGGGTGTAAATCACTATATCATAATATGCATGATACTTAAAAACACTTTCATGATACATGATACACAACGATCAGCCATAACATTAAAACCACCTGCCTAATATTATGTAGGTCCCCCTTGTGCCACCAAAACAGCTCTGACCCTTCAAGGCATGGACTCCACAAGACCTCTGAAGGTGTGCTCTGGTATCTGGCACCAAGACGTTAACAGCAGATCCTGTAAGTCCTGTAAGCTGCAAGGTGGGGCCTCCATGGATCGGACTTGTGTGTCCAGAACATCCCACAGATGCTCGATCGGATTGAGATCTGGGGAATTTGGAGGCCAAATCAAGACCTTGATCTCTTTGTCATGTTCCTCAAACCACTCCTGAACAATTTTTGCAGTGTGGCAGGGTCCATCGTCCTACTGAAAGAGGCCACTGCCATTAGGGAATACCGCTGCCATGAAAGGGTGTACTTAGTCTGCAACAATGTTTATGAAGGTGGTCTGTGTCAAAGTAACATCCACATGAATGCCAGGATCCAAGGTTTCCCTGAAGAACATTGCCCAGAGCATCACGCTGCCTCTGCTGGCTTGTCTTCTTTCCATAGTGCATCCTGATGCCATCTCTTCTCCAGGCAAGTGACGCACATGCACCCTGGCAACCACATGATATAAAAGAAAATGTGACCAGGCCACCTTCTTCCATTCCTTCATGGTCCAGTTCTGATGCTCATGTGCCCATTGTAGGCACTTTTGGCAGTGGACAGGGGTCAGCATGGGCACTCTGACCAGTCTGCGGCTATGCAGCACCCTATGCAGCAGGCTGCGATGCACTGTGTGTTCTGACACCTTTCTATCATAGCCAGCATTAACTCTTTCAGCAATCTGTGCTACAGTAGCTCTTCTGTGGGATTGGAGCAGCCGGGCTAGTCTTCACTCCTCACGTGCATCAGTGAGCCCTGGGTGCCCATGACCCTGTTGCAGGTTCACGGGTTGTCCTTCCTTAGACCACTTTTGGTAGGTACTAACCACTGCATACTGGGAACACCCCACAAGACCTGCCATTTTGGAGATGCTCTGACCCAGTCGTCTAGCCATCACAATTTGGCCCTTGTCAAAGTCGCTCAGATCCTTATGCTTGCCCATTTTCTCCTGCTTCCAACGCATCAACTTTGAGGCCTGACTGTTCACTTGCTACCTAATATACCCCACCCTTTGACAGGTCCCATTGTAACAAGATAATTCATGTTATTCACTTCACTTGTCAGTGGTTTTTAATGTTAAGGCTGATCAGTGTACATTACAATATACAGTTTACCAGCAAGTCAGAGTGCAGGATCAGCCATGATACGTCACCCCTGGACTATAGAGGTTTAGGTGCCTTGCTCAAGGTAGTACTTATGTAATGTTATACTTATCACGATTAGATTATTGTACATATTAAGCCAATTTCTAGACACTTTTGCATTTTATTTCTTAGACAGAAGAAAAATGAACTGCCAACAGAATAGATCTTAGGTCTGAAATTAGTAAAAGTATCTAGAATTTTATAATCTTACACTGGTTTTATAATAATCTCACATTAAGAAATATCTAATCAATTTACCTTTACTCAAGATTATTTGACTTGCTAAGATATCGTTGCAGCGGAACAGTCCACATTTCCCCTTGGGGATCAATAAAGTACTGTATATCTAGCTAGACATCATCCAAGGATGAATATAAGATAATAGCTCAGAATTTCAGCTTTCATTTCCTGACATTTACATCAAGATGTGTTAAACAATTTAAACAAAAGGTACCATGTTCTAAGTTGTTTAACACATCTAGATATAAATATCAGAAAATGAAAGCTGTAATTCTGATCTATCATCTCAGACTCATCTTCAGTGTATAGCAAAAACAAAAGAATGGGCCTTGCCAATTCAATACATTCGGAGGGGACTGTATGTGGGCTAGAGAACACCAGCTGTGCTCGAACTCCCAGCCACGGAGACTAATTCAAACTTGGGTCAAGGAGAAAGGACAATGCCTTCTGATACGATTGCACCACTCAGGAGCCCTGCTGCTATTTACAGACTCTGTCTCTCGTCTTTATGAAACATGCATCGAGGTCAGTGTGTTTTAGAAGTTAGGACAACATTTGATGTGCACAGAAAGCCCACACTCGAAATTCGAGTCGAAATTCATTACTCTGCAAAAGAGGGAGCAGCAACTCGCATATCAGTGGCTTGGTACATTTTCACAGCATACTGCTACAGCTGCTAAACTCACATGGAGGCAGTCACTGGACACTGGAAGTGCCTCCGTCATGCTTGCTTAAGGAAATGTTTTCTACCAAACTGAGGAGACCAATGGTAACAGGACACTAACTCCAAATGTTGTCTCCATGTCTCGTAGTTGTCAACAGATGGGAGAGGCCCCTCGAGGCAGCCTTTCAATTCACTCCAACCTAATGACATCTATAGACTTTCGTTGTAAACTCCAAAACAATTAGCAGTATAACTACAAAGACTTAAAGCATAGAGACACAAGGTGAAGCGACATAAAGCTGTAATCACTGCAAGTTAAGGATAATTATTGGTGATTAATTTAATTCATAGTATCAGTGGTATGGGTATGACTTTCATACCTAAAGCTTCTAAAATGTCTCTGAAGATGTGGGCAAAAGTTCACAGGAATGCAGCTTGCCATGTCATATGCTTAGCTCCAAACTGTCTTCATGGCTGTGGCCAATGTTGTAGTATTCTGTTACAATAACACACCCTTACGAAAATTGGGAGTACCAAGCTGCCAACAAGTACGTGACATAAGTCAGTTATATACCTGGAATATTCTTGGGTATATGAGCCAATTTTAGTCCAAGACAAATACTAATGCCTTGGCGCCAGTTTAAATTTCCACATTCCAATCACGTTTACACACAGCAATAAACAAGGAAATGTGATACTGACAGACTCTGAAATGGTATTTGGACTGAGGAAGGAAAATGGTTTGAGCAGCATGTCACTTGAGTTTATGAATATACAGGACATTTATTAGCAATCACACTTTTCTATGGTTGAATTCAAAGGACTGACAGCTCACCTCTTCATAGACCTCCCTCACAGCAGTTCCACCTGGCTCCTCCTCTGGCTCCATTCCGCCTCCTGGAACGATCCACTGATCCGGGTGCCGGCTGCTGCTCACAAGCAACACCTGATCACCCAAAACACAGACATGCACACACATACAGGAAGAGTCAAGTCAGCAAGCAGTCAATCACACCATGATTACCAAATTATCACATTATCATGACGACAAAACTGATGACACTCATACACCGAGTATAGTTTCAGTACATTCATACACTGAATGAGAACAATCAGAGCTTCAGCAAAAGTGATAAAGGGGTTTAAAAGTCCATCTCTGAGATAGGGCCGTAAAAATAAATAAATAAATAAATAAATAAATAAATAAATAAATAAGACAGGTAGATAGATATAATGGGAGCACTTTGGCTTCTCGGCAAGTTATGACGCTGATGGCCAGTGAGCGGTGGGCCGAAACATTACAGTATGCAGAAACCACCAAATATAAGTACATTACACTGGCACTAATACCACAAACATACATTTGCATATATACATATATGAAAAGCATCATGCTTTAGACACGCCACCCAGAGTCATGCCAGTGAAAGCTATGCTGCTAAGAGTCAGAATGGATCACACAAACACTATCATTAAGTTTCAGTTATTACTTTTATAATGTTGAATGTTTTAATAAACTAAAAATGTAAACCTAAGGCACATATTCACATAAGGCAATGCTTACTAGTGCTCTGCTGAAAATGTATCATATTAAAACACCACTGTATAGACTGAATTTGAATTTTGGGCATCATTACACTGCTAATATCTTCCCATAACATTTGCAAAATGCGATGTGTTATTATGAACCACCCAGCTTGATGGTGCAAACATTTGCAATGTGTGTCTTTCTGTTGCACAGACAATAGACAGTGATTCAGGGTCATGGTTCATTAACATGAATGAATGGGAGTGTCAGAATGACTCAACATCTCAGAAAAAGTAAAAATACTTCAGCATTTCAGAAAAGCAAAAATACAAACAACAAAAAAAAGTCAGCAATTAAAAACAACGTGATACTTCTTCCTCTAAAAATGTAGCAACATTATTTGTATCTGCTGAAGCAATCAATTAAATATTGATATTAATGTCTTTGGACAAAAATATGAATATGAGGCAAAGGTACAAAATGTTAGATTTTATCTGACATATTCTTACCATTTTATGTACTTGAGCCACTCTATGTTCAGAACTATTTACCCAAATATTGATAAACTGTGGTCTTGCAGTACTTTCAGTTACACTGACCAATGAGTTTAGCATTTGCTCTATTATTTATGACTAGTTTACTTGAATATACAAAACAAAAACACTAAAATATTTTTTAATTGCTTTAAAAAGTCATCAATCTGGAAACTAAAACTAAAAAACAAACAAACAAAAAAACCCACACATTTCAAAGCATGAATCTCTGATTTCATTCATCACTACGGGCAGAATCATAACTCTCTCCTTCTTTAATGGACAGCCACACTCATACCCATCTCTCTGTATACTCATCTCTCTATACTAGGCTTACCAGTCATTTCCTCACACTAACAAGGAGCTAAAACCATCTGTGTAATGTAGGCATTCGAGGATATAGTGATCCAATGTTTCCCACACACAAGTGATACTTTGGTGCTGTGCCCAAGCATATTGACAGAAGCCCAAGTATATTCTGTCCCAGAATAAAGAAAACAGAAAAAAAAGGAGGAGAACATTTCGATTATTTATCCACTTATCCACAACAATGCACCTTGTTTCCAATTACATGAACAGGGTCGGGGAGGAGGAAGAGAGAAAGAATTCCTACTTGGAATTCCTACTCGTAAGACTGCCTCCTCAACCTTGAATTCACCAGGTGACGTTAAATTAAAATGGCTGCTCACAGCATCAACAATAAACAAAGTAGTACATTTTACTTTTAAATGAGTTATGCTATATACAACTATTTGCATTAGATCAATCAACACTCTGGAATTCTCTTCCCAGAAATATCCGTTATCTTTCTTCATTACAGGATTTCAAAACCCACCTTAAAACACATCTTTTTCTTTCTTATTTTTCTGTTCTGACTGTATGACCTGATTCATGCCATGGATTTTTTGTTTATTGTCTTTTGTTTTTTGTCTGCTGTCATGTTGCCATATTGTAAAGCGACCTTGAGTGTGCAGAAAGGCACTATATAAAATAAATTTATTACTATTATTATTATTATTATTATTATTATTAACATACAGACATATTCGCTTCTTCAATCTATAACACTCTGAGGACGTAAATATATCATGGACGCGCCCTTTTTTTTTTTTTTTACCCCCATTTCGTAGTTCAAACTCACAGGGGTCAAAAATGATATCATTGGACAGAACTGGTAAAACCTTATCCTTTCCTATTAATACTTAAATTATTTACTCTGTGACTGCTTGATTTATTGCTAGCTAGTAACTCCCAATTGTAAAGAAGCTGATGACAAAACGTACTGCATTAGCTGGCAACTTGTGTTAATTCACAGTACAGTTAGACATGCAAAGTGCACACTACATGACGATCAACTGCAGAATCTCAGATCAGGAAGCACGCCTGATCCCCAAATCCAGCCTTCTCACGAAAATAAACGTAAATGACCTCAAGCACACACTGGAAGCAAAGGTCAGGCTACGGAAAAAGGGAACAAACAATGTCTTTTAAAAAAAAATGAACTTTTAGTTAATTTTAAAAACACCTAAATAGTGAGAAGGAACAAATAATTAGCCAAACTAAATAAATGATGACTAAATGTATGAAATAAATAAGTGGTATGAGTCACAACTGCACATGCTGTCTCATCCAAAATCTGCCAGCAACATATTACATACAACATGTTTAATAAGACTGATTTTCACCCACAAATGGCTTATTAATTGCTGTCAGCAGAAGAACAGGAACACTGTAATGACTAATTTTTTAAATAACCATTAATATTGTTTCCTTTTACCTTTGGGAGGACACACTGTGCTCTTAACGCCCTAATATGATTAAAGTTTTATACTAAATAGCCGGGTTTTCTCCCCAGTTTAGTCTTTGACCAATTCCCACCCACCATTCAGATATCATACGACATCTACCAATTGGGGAGGGTGAAGGCGTGAACACATGCTTCCTCTGAGACACATGAAGCGAGCCAACCATATCTTGATGCAAGACTTGATTCGTGAAACAAGTTATTTCCCCTCCTCTGTATTTTTTTTTTGTCTCTCTCTTGCAGTTAATGAGACCAAAAACTGCAATGTGTCACATAACTGATAGAAAGGACACACAGTTTCTGTCCAAAAAAGCAAAAACAAAAGTTTTACAGAAAGCTTCATCTTAGCAACAATTCTATTTTTTTCTTTGTTAAATAACATGGCTGCTGTTAAAAATTGAAATTATTAGTGAGTCCGCAATACAAGCCATTTGAGTTGACCGAGCTGTTACTGCAGAAATGATGCATTAGAACAAGCTCATTTAAACCTTTTTATTTGCCGTTCATCTGGTACTACTCTCAGAACCGTCATAAAAAAAAATTAATCAACTCCTTCTGACCAGTCAGAACTGAGACTTCAATTGTGTTGTGGTATAAAGAGGAAATAATAATGATGAACACATTTAAGGGGTATTGTCAACAACTTACACATGTGAGCTCGAGCTGAGGGTGTGGGCGTGAGGCAGCAGTTGAGGAACAGAGAGTATGACAGCAAATAAAACACTCTTTGTTGTTTCTAATATCGGTAACATATTTTTGTCCAAATCATATCCTAAATATATAGAACACACCCTACACTATGGCCTCCCCACCACTGGCCCCTTTATCCTTTACCCCATTATTGCCAGTTTGTTATGCTTGTACCCTTACACATTCTTTTTCTTTTTTTTTTTTTTTTTTTACACATTCTAAATGTGACAAATCACTTGACACAAAACTCGGCTTCTATGAAATCTAAAATGTGAAATCCATAATGTGAAAACAGATTAGATTAAATTATTAGATTCCATCAAAGAGCCTCTAACAATAAATTAAACAAAATATCCATATAAATGCACATAAACTAATAGCTATGCTATCATACACTTTTCTGAGCTACTGTTCCTCATGCATTAGCAAGGTGTACAATTTCAACTCAAGGGTTCAAAAGGAGAAAGTGTTTATGGCACGAGGTCAGGGGGATAAATGCTGCAGCGGCATGTAGCAGAGTGTGACATTCTCTACTAAACACCTGCGCTAGACACATAGCTGGACTGAAACCAGTACTACAGTCTTCACGTAAGAGGTGAAGCCACAACCCATCAGCATACTCAGAATTCCTTTGCGATGAGAGCAACTTAAGCAAATGACACCCTCAAATGCTTTTTTGCTTTGACTTCCACATTGATGTGAAATGTTTTACTTCAAAAAGTGCAATCATTTACTACTAATAATGTTTTATGATATAGTACACATTTATCTTTTTTCTAGAGACTGGTTTTAGATTTTCTTTGTACGGTGCTCACTATCCAGGTTCATTGCTATAAATACAACTAGGGATGCAGTAAGACAGATATTTCTATTGGGTATCGGTCTGATACCCGATAGCAACATCTGATACCACTATGATACTATGTGATGTAAGCTTTATATGCTGCGCTTACAGCTGCACAGAAAAGCTTTTCTGGATTGAAACCAAATCCACTCTTTTCCACTGTAACCTTACTCGATCCAAGGTAACTATGTAAAAATAAATAAATAAATAAATGTAGCTAGTGATTGCACTGTAAAAACAACTAGCTAACACCAAGTGAACGAACACCCATGTGTACACTTTACATGGCCACTATGTCACCAGGGGAAACAAACAGAGTTAAAGAAAGTGTTCCATAATACCAAGTACATTACTCATTTCGGTATTAGCATCGCCAAGTACTAAAAAAATTAAGTACTCCTTCTAAAAAAAAAAATTTCCCCAAAAAATATCTCCTAGCTACAACTATAGAACCAGTTTGCCGGGATCCAATAAACAGCTGCATATACCGCATACTAGAAAGTGAACTTTAATTGGACTGTTGTTCTTGTAAAAGGTCTATCTGCTTTCGTGTCATTCTAACAAGACATTTCACTGAACTGGCATACTGGCATGCTTTCAGAAGAGAATGCTGGAAAGCAAGGCTGTCTTCTCTGCGTAAACGAACGGAAAAATGACAGTTCAAATCTAACCACAAACCGCACAGACACTCAGTTTACAAAGACACTGGAACAGCACTCGTCTCTCATCCTGAGAACAGAAAGATTAACTGCACCATGGTGACAGGCACGTACACTGCAGCTGATCGGTAAACAGTGAACGGGGTTATCACAAGCTGTCCTTTAGGACACCATTTGGTTTGATCTAATGTGAAATCAATCACAATTTCAGTGACTAATCACTGGCAATGCACAAAATCAGTGATTTATTTGAGAAGCTGCCAATATAACTCACTGTAACATCATTTAAAATACAATATAACTCACTGTAACGTGATTTAAAAGTAATTTTACACTTCTAAATTTACTTTTTGTTTTCAGTCCAGTAACTGTGGGTGCATCCTAATACTCTGTTGTCTCCTTTATTCCTTAATCCTGTGTCCTTTAGCTTGCAGCCTTTGAAGGTGCAACAGAATTTTAAAAAAAATTATTTTTTTTTACTTGCGGAAATAATCTGGAAAATATGTATAATAAAAAATAATTGTTTAAGCCATGGCCTCAGGACAAGTGTATTACATAGTTGAGAAAACACATTTGGAAAACTGTGTTCTAGTCTGGATTGCATGTTTGTGCTTGGATGGGCCTCTTCTCAATCATTTCATAGTCACACCCCAGTGTCCCCACTCCAACACCATCTCAGTCTGTTCAGAAAGAAAAAATCTGGCTGAAATGGGTAAGCTCTCAGCATAGCTAGATAATTCGCCTTCGGGCAAAACAGCACTTTTTTAACGGCAAGAAATGCAGTTAAACCAGAATAACCACTGGCAGTGCTTTTCCCATAGGGGTATTTATTACTGGTGAAGGGGATGAAGCTGGTTGCAGAATTAGTGATGTTACTCCTGGACAAGTATGTAAAAAAATCTTATTCAATGCCACCTCTTTAACCATTACAGGCATAACCTTGACAAATTTTGACAAATCTTGCATAATGCACCTTTAAATGCCCTCAAAGAAAACATGGAGAGAGGAGATCGAAGGCGTATGCTGCATTCGACTAGAGGTAGCAACTTGCATTTCCCAACCTCCAACCAGGAAAATCCAAAGCAAACACCCTATTTGTCATTTGTCAGCTTAGGGTATTTGACAGCTATTTGTCAGTTTAAGGTAGTTTTCTTATATATACAAGTTCCCAGTTTACGGAGTAATGTCAAAACAACATGGCTGCTCCCAGCATCAGAAGTAAACAAAGTAGCACTTCTTACCTTTAAATGAGTTATACTGTATACACAAGCATTTGTTTTAGATTAATCAACACGCAGGCATATTTGCTTGTTACAGCTAGAACACTGACGATACAGGTTGCTATATGAGGAGGGAATATACATGCACCAAGGTCAAAAATGACCACATAGGAGGTAATGCAGCATTATAGATCAAGGATACATAGGTGGTTTCTAATCTGAGGTCTACACAGAAATTCCAATAAACATCACAATAATAAAAACCACTAATACAAAATTACCAATATTAATAAGAAACAAAGGGTACAAATAAAAACTTTGGACATGTCAGTGAAAATGTGCCTGGCTTAAAATAAGTGTGTCCGCTGATTAGAACAATTAACTTTTAACATTTAACAATTAACTAAACAGGACACATCTGGCCATGAAACTGCTTATCAGTCAATTGTCCAATTACTTTTGAGCATGCGAAAATGGAGGGACTATATTAAAAAAAGTGGCTGTAATTCCTAAACAGTTAATGCAATAGTTTTGTTAAACCCCTTGAATTAAACCTGAAAGTCTACACTTCAATCACATCTTGATTGCTTCATTTCAAATACATTGTAGTGTACAGAGGAAAAATGACAAAAATTGTGTCACTGTCCAAATATTTATGCCCCTGACTGTAGATGTAACCTGTTTTCTTAGTTTGCATTAGCTTAGCTAACTACATTATGGCTGCATGGGTAATCAAATGTATTTTCCCCTTAACATTTGGGTTTGTTAGATAGCTGACAGAGTATTTTACAGCCTGAAAGTTTCTTTGCTGTCAGGTTAGCTCATGTTAGCTCTCTGGCCAACACTAGCAGTGAAGATTATAAAAACTCATCTTGAACGAGTAGATGATGCCACTTTCATTTCCTATTCTTACCTAAAAGTTTAAAATAGCAGATGATAAACTGCAGCAAAAAGTTCCCATTTTCAGTAGAACATACTTCATTAAAATGTATTTCGTTCTCCTTGTAGCATCCTTTGTAAATGTGGTCACTATTTTAGAATTTTAAAAACCAATCGACAGTTATGATACTGATTTATGAGTAATATTTATCCTACAGATGTCAAAAGCGGCACTTGGGCTGAGGCTGCTATGCATAATGCTTCCACCTCCTGTACTTGAAATGAAAGGCAGTACCTTGTATTATTTAGCTACATTTTAAACTTCAACTTTTTAGTTTAATCTTGTGTATTAAACAACATTTTGCTGGTTTAGATGATTTCAAAGTCTGTTCTGTCCAATAGTTACCCAGCTTTGAAGTTAAAAACAACTCAGCTCTGGTTGTACGGTTGTTCTTTTAACCCAGCCATTTTAGACTGTATATATGTGCTAAATAACCTGATTATAAGGTTAAAATCTAGGTGTTGTTAGTGAATGTCTTGAAATACGATAATACCTTTCTCTGATTTAAGATGTCATACTATTTGCATGACCATTTGAGTAGCCTAAAGGCAACAGCAAACACTTTTGCATGCACAATCATTTATCTCATTTCATTAGTTATCAAATGGCCATGCAAATAGCATACTGTAACATCTTAAATCAGCGAACGCTATTTTTAGACTGTATATTTGCAGAATAATTTGATTATTGGGTTAAAATCTAGGTGTTTTTGTTGAACTTGAAATCTGATAATATCTTTCTCCACCTAGTCTGCTGTTTACATGATCATTTGAGTGACTTGACGAAATCAGATACTGAGAAGTGAATGTGCATGAAAATATATATTCAAATAAATCTTGCTAAATCTGACTTCATACAGTCATCTGTTGAAATATGAGTGAGAAAATGCCTCTGATGTAGTTGTAAAGGTTGCTACCTCAGGCTCTCTCTCTTCTCCTCATCAAATGACACAATAGCAGTTGTGAGAGAAAGGTCATTTTAAATTAAATCAATTTAATAAATCGAATGTAGTGAATCTGTGTCACTCGCACCTGCACTGAGTCTAGAGTGTGGGCAACAGGAATGGCGTGACGTACATGCTGTGCTATAGCTAGACGTGGCATGCAACCTTATCAGTAGTGGATTAAGTAAGAAAGTAGGTGTCTGTTAGAATGCGGAAACTGGGAGATGTGACAGAGGGTCAGATATTCAGTATGACTTTTTCTGCCTTTCAGTTCAATTCAATTCAATTTTCCGTATAGCACTTTTTAACAACAGACATTGTCACAAAGCAGCTTTACAGAAATAAATACATTGAAGATATACATTTTGAATTTTCCTTCCTTTCCTAGTGAGAGAAGTGAAGTGAAAAGATCGGGTAAAGGAATTCTGTCAGCGGACGGCAAGTGCTTGCATTCCAGTTCTATAAATTGCTGCTGATGGGTCACTTGGTACTTTGGCACATGGTGTAACTTGCTTCCCCTCGTGGCCCCCCTCCTTCTCACAATCACATGGAGAAGATTGTGTCCTTTCACTACGCTGAACAGGCTCCAGGACTCTCAGAGTGCCCTGTGTCTTAAATAATCGAGGCTCATCTGCGTAGTGAGACGCCTCAAAATGCATAGCTTGAAAAATGAACAACCTGATGTGCCTTCCTATCCTAAATCTCAACTCGTAAATATACAGAGCGTAATAGCCTTGTGTCTCACGCTCACATGTAAGCACTATGCTTCATAAAACCAAAATGTAAATACTGCAGTTATACACTACCTCTTTCAGCCTGTGTGATGATGCCTTATTCATATCTCGCAGGGTGTGTTATAACTGTGCAAGATCCTGCATAAATAAGATCATTGTGAATGTTATGTGAGGTTTCTAAAAGTAAGTGAAACACATTTTGAGGTTATTTTAATTCTGAGCTTGAAGCATCCATGTTCTGAAAGTAATGTGAAGATAAACATTGAGCAGACTAAACACACTCTGAAGGACATTCATTTGATTCAAAAATAACTCCTGTGGAGCACAAATTTAGGCTGAATGACACTGAAATACGATGGACTAGGTCTTAAAGTAAGCATGAAAACATGTATTGTGCAAAGAATAGCCTCAGGTTATAAACAGTGATATTATTTTTGTTGTCTTCTTTAAATGAACTACTTCGCCTTGCACAAGTATTCACCCACTTTGAACTTATGAACACGACTGCCAAATGTCTGCGTTTATACTTTTTTAAATTAACCTTTGTCACAATGGAAAAAAAATTGCTCCTTCAAAATGTTAGGCATATTATCTATAATCAAAGAGTAAAAATCCTGATCAAATCCATTTCAATTCCAGGCTGTAATGCTACATATTGTGGAAAAATTCAAGGGGAGTGAATACTTATGCAAGACATTGAATTTGTAGTTCAATCTCTATTTTCTAGACCTCTGTCTTCTAATAAATCAGGTTTGGAGTTGAAATTTTAAAAAGTAAGATTTTTAATGCCGAGTGAATCTCATTAAACAGAACATAATGAAGAATAAAACAGTCCTTGGAGAAAACATAAAACATTTTTGTGTTCATTGTAAAAGAAAAAGGAAGAG
This sequence comes from Pangasius djambal, assembly GCA_022985145.1. Classification (NCBI taxonomy): domain Eukaryota; kingdom Metazoa; phylum Chordata; class Actinopteri; order Siluriformes; family Pangasiidae; genus Pangasius; species Pangasius djambal. The sequence goes on along the minus strand of CM040980.1, from coordinate 10,961,206 downwards.
ACTACAATATGGAAAATATGTAATATTCATGTTATTTCATATCGTTCAAACAGATTTGACTGAACTCTATATTACTGATTAAGTGACCAAGTAAATTTGCTCAGTGAACATTTCAAAACACATCTCCGTAAATGATCCTCACACCGGAGTTTTGTAAGGCTAGCTAAAATGCTCTGGTCATACAGTTACAGATGACAATATCTGCTCAAAGCTTGTATTAAAACACTTATACTATTCTCTGCGTACGTGCAATCACACATGTCGGTTTACTGATCATATGACAAATAAGCAGGTTTGTTTTCTTCCCCATTCTGAAGTGAAAGACAAGAATGCAATGTCAGTTCCAAAGTTATTCAATTTCCTCTTCCACTTTCTCTAGCAGCAGTGACAGTGTCTGGGAGATCACTTCAGTATACACTCAACATCCACTTTATTAGGAACACCTGCACACCTCATTCATGCAATTAATTTAATTAAACAAAACATTTTTTTTTTAAATCATGCAGATACAAGTCAAGAGTTTCAGTTAATGTTCACATCACACATCAGAATGGGGAAAAAATGTGGTCTCAGTCACTTTGACCACTGCATGGCTGTTGGTGCCACATGGTTAGAGTATTTCAAAGGCTGGTTAGAGGATTTCAAAACTGGTGATCTGCAATTTTCACACACGACAGTCTCTAGAATTTATGCAGTATGGTGCGAAAAACAAACAAACAAAAACACTCATCCAGTGAGCAGCAGTTCTATGGGTGGAAACCTCTTGTTGATGAGAGAGGTCAGAGGAGAATGGTCAGACTGGTTCAAACTGACAGGAAGGCTACAGTAACTCAAATAACCACTCTTTACAAACGTAGTGAACAGAAAAGCACAACACATCAAACCATGATGTGAAAGGGCTACAACAGCAGAAGACATCATCGGCTTCCACACCTGTTAGTCAAGAACAGGAATCTGTCGCTACAGTGGGCACAGACTGGACAGTTAAAGACTGGAAAAAGCCCAGGTGATATTTTTCCAATCTATAAGTGTCCAGTCTGTGACTCATGAGAAATACATGAGGATAAGTTGGTAGGAGGCTGCACCACGTCTAACAATGCTGGAGAAGAATAAGGGGGAAAAAAAAAAAAACATATGATGTGGAATGTTACACCAAATGGGAATGTGTTCTTGCTTGGGACTTTCACTGTGTGAGAGAGAGAGCAAAGCTGACCAAATACTCAGGACAAAAAAGAGACTTTGAAATTAGCATTGTGCTGCTCAGATAATGATTAGTGCTTAAAGTGCTGTTTAATCCAAAACAGCTGATGGCGACAATTTCAACATTAGCAAGACACAGATAAGTGAACTGGTCAAAGTTGAACTCAATCTACACAACACGTCTGTAGTCTGTTTCGTGCAGCCTGTTTCTTGTAGCCTTAAGGAAGTTAGTTTTAGGCCTCTAAAACCTGACGTACAAAACACTAATGTATAAAATAATAACAGCAGCCCAGTAGGCTTACTGTGTTTACACACATCTGGAATAGCTTACCAGTTCTTGTTAGATCTGCTCCTACTTTAGAGGTTTTAAATCTCTACTCAAAACGCATTACTTCTCCATCGCTTTCAATGTCCCTTGATGTTTCATCTCTGTTTTCGACTTGATGGAAATCCTGGTTCTATTTCTTATATTTTAAAACAGAGTTGTTGATGTAATTTGGTTTTTCGCAGTGATTTTATTGATTTACTTTATGTTTTATTTACTACTTATTTTATTTGATGCTGTAAAGCACATTGGTCAGCTGCTGCTGCTGTAAATGGTGCTACATAAATAAATTAAACTTGAACCTGAAACTTGATATATTTAGTATGCATACATTTTTATGTTTAATCTCTTTTTAACTTACATCATATAGAGCAGTGGTTCTCAAAGTGGGGTCAGTGATTTTATAGTTATTTTGTTACAGTGGTGTAGATCACAACCCACCATTACCAAAGATATTATATATATCACTGAATTCAAACAATGAGCCTGTTTGTTAGTCAGTTAATGATAACTGATAATAACTTAAAAACACGTAGGCCTGTAAATACTGTCAACCTGGTTGACATTCTGTTGTTGGCGGAATAGCTGTTGAGGAATAAAAAGCTCTGCGGCTCTAATAAATAGACAGAATATCACTGTACACATGTGAATAATATTTGAAAAGTTTGACAATTTTCATAAAATAAATCTGTACTGAAGGTGTCTACAAAATGTATTTTAATTTAAGGAGGTGCCTGGAGCACCTGTGTTATACCAGCTCTGCTCACTTTTGTATACGTGGATCCAAAAAAGTGTCCATATATATGTATCGGAGTGAATGGGATTCCATGTATCATTCTGCGACATAAATTTGACCACTGCCTGACAAGCCTCTATAAAAATAACACAGGTTTAAAGAACTGATCTGATATTCCAACGTCATATGATACACTTGACATACACCATGAAAAAGATATACACTATATGGCCAAAGGTTTGTGGACATATGTGTCATATGTGGTTCTTCCCTAAACTGTTGCCATAAAGTTGGAAGCACACAATTTTATAGGATGTCTGCATGCTGTAGTATTACATTCACTGGAACTAAAAGGCCCAAACCCGTTCCATCATGACAAATGCCCCTGTGCACAAAGCGAGCTCGATTAAGACACAGTTTACCAAGTGGAGTGGAAGAAATCAAGTAGCCTGCATAGAGCCCTGACCTCAAGCGCACTGAACACCTTTGGGATGAATCTGTATGCTGACTGCGCCACAGGCCTCCTCAGCCTGATATCAGTGCCTTACCTCACTAATGCTCTTGTGGCTGAATGAGCACAAATCCTCACAGCCACATTCCAAAAATCTAGTGGATCGCCTTCCCATAAGACTAGAGGTTATTATAACAGCAAAGAAGGGACTACATTTTTCTGGCATTTTGGCAGACGCCCTTATCCAGACCAACTTACATTTATCTCATTTATACATCTGAGCAGTTAAGGGCCTTGCTCAAGGGCCCAACAGTGGCAGCTTGGCACTGCTGGTGTTTGAACTCATGCCCTTCCGATCAGTCGTCCAACATCTTAACCACTGAGCTACCACTGCCCTTTCCATTGCCCCTGACTTTCACTGGTTCATTGGTTTCATTCATTGGTTCCTGACTTTTGGGATACCCTGTGTCTCTGGAGGTACAACACATATCAGGGTGTATATCAGAGTGTATATTAGAGTGTATACCAGGGGGTATATCAGGATTAATATCAAATTATATATCCGGATAAAGATTATATTTCTTATTATATAAGATCATATAATTATATATCTTAAAGTATATCATGGTGTATATTAGAGTGTATATCAGGATTTTAAATCAGGGTGTATATCGTGTATATCGGTGGGTATATCACATGTATCAGGGTGTGCATCAGGGTGTGCATCAGGGTGTGCATCAGATTATCAGGGTGTATCAGGGTGTGTATCAGGGTGTATAATCAGAGTGTATCAGGGTGTATATCAGCGTATCAGAGTATATATCAGCGTATCAGAGTGTATATCAGCGTATCAGAGTGTATATCAGCGTATCAGAGTGTATCAGAGTGTATATCAGAGTATCAGAGTATCAGAGTGTATATCAGAGTGTATATCAGAGTATCAGAGTGTATATCAGCGTATCAGAGTGTATCGGTGTGTATCAGAGTATATATCAGAGTATCAGAGTGTATATCAGCGTATCAAAGTGTATCAGAGTGTATATCAGAGTGTATATCAGAGTACAAGAGTGTATATCAGAGTGTATATCAGAGTATTAGAGTGTATATCAGCGTATCAAAGTGTATCAGAGTGTATATCAGAGTACAAGAGTGTATATCAGAGTGTATATCAGAGTATTAGAGTGTATATCAGAGTATATATCAGAGTATCAGAGTGTATATCAGCGTATCAGAGTGTATCAGAGTGTATATCAGAGTACAAGAGTGTATATCAGCGTATCAGAGTGTATCAGGGTGTATATCAGAGTATCAGGGTGTATATCAGAGTGTATATATATATATATATCAGTGTATCAGAGTGTATATCAGCGTATCAGAGTGTATATCAGAGTGTATATCAGCGTATCAGAGTATCAGAGTGTATATCAGCGTATCAGAGTATCAGAGTATATATCAGAGTATCAGAGTGTATCAGAGTGTATATCAGAGTATCAGAGTGTATATCAGAGTGTATATCAGAGTGTATATCAGAGTGTATATCAGAGTGTATATCAGCGTATCAGAGTGTATATCAGAGTGTATATCAGAGTATCAGAGTGTATATCAGAGTGTATATCAGAGTGTATATCAGCGTATCAGAGTGTATATCAGAGTGTATATCAGAGTATCAGAGTGTATATCAGAGTGTATATCAGCGTATCAGAGTGTATCAGAATGTATATCAGAGTATCAGAGTGTATATCAGAGTGTATATCAGAGTGTATATCAGAGTGTATATCAGAGTATCAGAGTGTATATCAGCGTATCAGAGTGTATATCAGCGTATCAGAGTGTATATCAGCGTATCAGAGTGTATATCAGAGTATATATCAGAGTATATATCAGAGTGTATATCAGAGTGTATATCAGAGTATATATCAGAGTGTATATCAGAGTGTATATCAGCGTATCAGAGTATATATCAGAGTATCAGAGTGTATATCAGAGTATATATCAGAGTATCAGAGTGTATATCAGAGTATATATCAGAGTATCAGAGTGTATATCAGGGTGTATATCAGAGTATCAGAGTGTATATCAGGGTGTATATCAGAGTATCAGAGTGTATCAGGGTGTGTATCGTAAGCATTTTAACGTTAAAAGATTGGACAAGGCTAAAGAGCTGAAGTCGCCAAGTGCAGGAAAAACCGTAGTCTGTCCTTCATCAGTGATGGACACAGAGCCTACCTCGTCTTCCCGGTCGTTCTTGAAGCACAAACACGCGGCCCGTTTTTTAAAGCCTTCGCCATCGTACGTCCTCGTCTGATTGGGCTTGAACTTCATCATGTATTCCAGATTGCCGAGGCTCTCCATAAGCAGAAGAAAACTGTTAATGGTGCACTCCTAGAGGGAATTCCGCCGAGTTTTCCTCTCAGACCAGTAAAACCAAACCGCCCCTGAGTACTCCGGGTCCTTCATGCACTGTGCATCTGCGGAGCTTCAGGAAGAGCAATCCTCGCGCTCTTGGTCTCTTCCTCACCATGGTGGCTCGTGTCTGAGCTCCGCGCGCATCATGTCCGACTGCGCTCCTCGCGCTTCACTCGCTGTTCCTCCCGCACACACTGCGCAGACGCACGCACACGGACTGGCACACGCACTGAGCGGACTTCGGGAAACCTGAACAGCCAGGAAAACGCAGCGGGAGATGAGCAAACAATCGTGCGACACGAAATCAAGGTAGACGTGCGCCGTAGCGAGTAGCGGGGACACCAAATCATTTAAAGGACAAGCAGCGACTTTAAATAGCAGGGACTTTTAATAGGTTTTAGCACTTCTCTGGCGCCATCTACCGTCCATCTCTCGCGTAGCAACAGTTTTTATACCTGACTGAGTGCATGGGGTCCAGATGCAGCCCCGCAGACAGAGATTAGGGTAGAAATCGGCCCAGAAATCTACAATTTACAAGTCTAGATCAGGTACAAATCGAAAAGGCTAAAACCCGAGGGTGCTGTTGGTGTATTGGTTATGATAAATTGCCCCTGGGGGTGAATGAGTATGTGCATGGGGATCGAGTGTGTTCCCACCTGGTGAATTCCTACCTTGCACCCAGTGTTCCTGGCATAGACTCAGGATCCACAATGATCCTGACCAGGATAAAACGGTTCCTGAAGCTAAATGAATGGCAATTTATTTTACGAAAGGGTGGATTATATTAGTGTAATGAAAATGGATTAACCGTCGAAGATCCGTGCACTCTACGGTGCGCGTGCACGTGTGTGTGTGTGTGTGTGTGTGTGTAAGTGTGTAAGAGAGAGAGAATTCGGATTCAACAAAATCACTGCCATACAGTACATCAAACACTGCAACACATGAGGCATGGGGTAATTTGTGACATATTATATACAGTCTATAAGGAAAACCTGACCTACTCCTTTTTAGACTGTGCATTTAAATACTAAAAAAAAAAATCAGAAATGAATAAGATAAAAAAAAAGAAATAATAAATATGAAATATATGTATAGAAATGTGTCAACAATGGATGTACAAAATATGCAAGTATGTCAGGTACATAGTGTACAGAATAGAGGGCACAGTACATTGCTTGAGATGTGTAGTGTAAGCTTAAAAAATACAGAAGAACTGATAAGGGAAGGATCTGTCTAAAAGCCATATCAAGTTCTTTTCATAAACAACTTATTATAACTAACTTACTATGGTGAATTTACCATGACTACAAAATAAATGTTTTTTTTTTCTCCACTAGTTAAGAGATTTCTTTTTTTTTTTTCTTTCTGGATTGGAGTTAGATGGGACTGTATTTGATAGAGGTGACGTCAGGTCCAACAAAATACCAATCACCATTAGCCATCTGCTTACAATGACTTCTTTCCTGCTCACTCATCCTTTGTGTGTCAGACTTTTTAACATTTTAAACTACCTTAAAATAGTGTATATATGTATGCAAATCAGAATCAGAATCAGAATCAGCTTTATTGGCCAAGTATGGCTGAGCGTACAAGGAAACTGTTTATAGTGAGCCTACAGTGCACACGTACACACTTACACATACAAACACTACACTACAGTGCTGGACATAAACAACACAGAGTAATACAAAAACCTAATGACAGCAACCACATGACAAGTTACAGTGCAAACATTACACAATCTTAATGATCACACAGAACTGTTAACACATTGGCACATGACAGTAAAGGGTTTTCACAGTGCAGTGATTGTCCAGTTTGTTAGAAAAAGTATAGGTATTGCATGGGACGTAATTATTTTGCACATGGTATTGGTATTGCACAAAAAAGGTGTAGTGTAAATGTTAAAAGTCAGGAATTAATTGAGGTTTATGTGAGGGTGTTTATAATCTTTGTAGCTGCCTGGAAAAAATCTATTCTGGTGCCTGGAATTTCTTGTCCTGATTAGTCTGTAGCGCCTGCCAGAGGGTACGAGTCTGAACAGGCTATGTGCGGGTGTGAGGGGTCCCTTAGGATTCTCCCAGCCTGTTCCCTGACACGGGACTACCTCATGATTTTTATTATTATTATTATTATTATTATGTTTTTTTTATAATACACAGTGAGAAGATTTAGAGAGTGGCTGCAATATGAGTGAGATAATCATGACCTGTACCTATTACTGTAATAAAAATAAATAAATAAATAAAAGTTAGACAAGCTCTATTTACATCTAACACATTCTACTACAATACTCATTAATCTTACAGAGATTCACTGAAAGGCCAAAACTACTGTTTATGTTTGTATGAGAATCTCATCTTTAAAGAAGTTATTTAAACACGACAGTGCAATCCATGGATAAAAACCGCACGAACGTGTTAATTGTATGATCTTGACCTGATCAACGGAGGTTTACACTAGTCCGGGAGCTTTCATAGGATAGAATAGGATAGTTTTCCATAATAATAGGATTTCTAGGAATACCAAATTTCATGAATAAATGCTCCTCTGAATGACTTGTGAACAAACCTATTAATCTTGATGAGGCCTGTTAAATGAACCCCCCCCAACTTCATGTTTTCTAACCTTAGCTAGCATGCAAATGTGCACAAGGTAGCTAACAATAAAGTTGAGTAAACACTGATGAGTGAAAATAAATAAATAGTGCAACATTTCATAGAAGGTATGCTATCTTTAAATAATTGTTTCAAGTTTTGAAACAAGTTGGATAACTTAAAACCATCAGATTGTGTTCACGAGTTAGAGCACCTAAGCTACATGACAGTATCTATTTATTTTTGGCCAAGCAAAGCTTTTTCCTTGTACAAGGAGGCAGAAGCTTACCATGGGACATTAAATATACAGGGCAGCGCAGTAGTTACTCTCAGGTCCACGGTATCTGTTTCAATCCTGAGCTTGGGCTGTGTTCTCCCCGTCTCCAAGATGAGACGAGAGGAGGCTATCCACAGCAGACAGCTCCATATAATGTACATGTGGATATGTGTATGAGGCAAGAAGTAAAAAGGGAAAGATGTCTGGATGACAGCAGAGTTTATTGCAGATACTGCATCGTATATCACTACGCGAGTTGGTCTGAAGGTTTCAGCAGGTATGCGCATGCACAGAAGGCGGCATCCAGGTGATTCTCACCAGCCCTGCAGGTTTAGGAGTGATGAAATAAGACAAAAGCCATCTAGTGTCAGTCGGCCTAATCGGTATATAATCTGGCTGAATGATGACACCACAAGTCTTATTAATCAACAGATTTTATTTACAGAAAGAACAAAGTATGTGGGCTGTTTTCATGTCATTCAGAAAGCAGGAATCATTCTCCCCTTTAGAAAGAAGGAATTTACATACAGTTAATTTGAGACGTCTCAAAGCAAAGACTGATCTTGGAAATGGAGATCAAGCATTCATTGATCACAGTAGGCTCCTATACACCTCACCTCAAGAACACCTCGCCATTCACACATCACCAGTTCCAACGCAGCCTAAGTTTGCAAAATAAAGGCTAAAGGGAAGAAAACAGCAAACGAAGCTCAATGCACTAGACTGTGTCAGACACAGGAGAAGGAGCACATCAGTGATGGAGTTCAAAGAGTGCAATTAGTACAGTGATGGTATGGAAAAATAAAATAAAATACTAACACCGAATACAGTAAGAGAACTGTTATACTAAAACTCATGGTACAATCTTGTATTTCGCCTGCAGTCAAAAAGAAGATAGAGAATAAAAGCCTATGTTAGAGTCTACACGATCAGCGGTCACAATAGTTAACGTGAGGGTGGAAGGCTATTCCATGTTAATTTACTCTAATCCTTTCCACTTCCAAAAAGTCTTAATTTTGACTTCATGTGAATATTTTTTTAAAGCGAAGCTGTTTTTTTTTTTTTTTTTTCTTCATTTTTCCTTCTAGACCTTCTAAAAGGGGAGCACTTTTATAATTTGCCAGAAAATGGTGTTGTTTAATCAGCTGCTTCTCAGAAACAAACAGCATCATGAGAGGAAACAACAAAACAAAACAGAGGTTAAAAGAAAAATGTAAAAAGTTACCCACCACCCCCCACCCTCCATATGCCAGGACGAATGAATGACAGCCACTTTTTCCCACCCTAGAGCCTCTCAGATCAATGGAAAAAGAAAGCCATGTGAATAGATCTAAATCCTCTGCCCATGCATTTAAACAGTAGTGAATTAGGTCAAAGATGTTTCTTTTTTTTTTTCTTTTCTTTTTTTTCTAATGTGCCTTTAAATTACAAATTAAATGCAGTTGTCATTCTTTATTTTTCTCTTTTCTTTAATATATTCTTGACAGTTGTTTTTATTATAACATTAATCCCTGTGTCCTTTAAATGCAAATGAATAGGTCTTGGCAGAATAGGAGGAGTTGTGTTCACACTTGACTTCCACTTTTTTTCTTCCCCGCTTTTCCTCTTGTCCCCCTTATTTTTCTAGACTTCAATATTGTTCCCAGCGTAAAGCCTGGTCCATGTCCGGGCTGAAACAAAAACAGCAAAAGCATTAACTCAGCTCACACCGAGACTCTGACTGGATTTAGAACAAGACTGTAACATGACTCTTCTCTCTGGAGCAACATGTGGTGTTAGAAACATGACCCTAATTTGGGATTAATTGCACTCCTGATTTTTCTTTCCCAACCTCTCTGAAGTGCAATTAATCTCAAATTGGGATTAAACAGAATAATTTTTTTTCAGACTGGGTGAAACGGCAATGCCACATTACAGAACAAAAATAGCTGCAGAAATCTGCATAACCAACGTGTTCGCTTTATCCCTTTGTGAAAAAGATCATTTTCATAGGGGTTTCCCAATTCGTTACTGAGTATCAGTATCAGCGTTATACCGGGCAGAAATGTTGGACCGCTATAAGAACAAATTTGACATTTTTCAATCCTGTTCCACTGGGATTTTTTGTCATGTATGTGAACATGGTACAGACCTTTTAAATCATCATTCCTCTGATGTTTCACATAACAGAAGCTTCCAGAGCTTCTTGTGGTTGTCAGCAATGAATCAGTAAATGGTAGAAGTGAATACTCAGATCTGTGTTTCATTCTAGTCAGTGCAAAATGAGCGAGTGTAGCACTGCGAGGAAACGTCCCGCCACGTCATCCTACAGTTTCACATGGCGCAGGTGGAAACTCTTCTGCAAAAGGCTTAAGGGTAAGCTTAGAAAACCACAAGGGCCTACTGAATACTGTTTTACATTAAAGCTACGGTCACATTAGTTCACGCCTCTGTGCAGAATGTGCTACAGTGTTAGACTGGCGAATACCTGTTTGCTCCAAACCAAATGCCAAGCCATGATTTATTAGCAACAATGTGGTGAATATGAGGAAACCTTAGAGGAGAGTAATGTCAGCTCTAACTCATCAACAATATACGGTTAAGTAAATAATAAAAAATAAATAAATAAATAAAATTGAAAAAACTCCCATGTGACCGTACCAAACCTCTTATTTTTATGGAATAATTTATAGTTAGATCAGAAAGTGCATAAATTCCTGCACACTGATAAAATTAGCACCAATTCTACATTTGCATTTAAAAAAAAAATATATATATATATACACACTACATGGTCAAAAGGTTGTGGACACCTGACCATCACCTGACACCTGTAGGCTTAAGATTTCCCTTCACTGGAACCAAGTACCAGCAATGTACAATGTTCCAGCATGAAAAGCCGCTGTGCACAAAGTGAGCTCCATGAAGACATGGTTTGCCAAGGCTGGCCTGCACATAGCCCTGACTTTTGGGATGAACTGAAACACCAAATGCACACACACAAGGCCTCCTCACCTGATATCAGTGCTCGACCTCACTAATGCTCTTGTGGCTGAATTGGCAGAAATCTCCACAGCCACGCTCCAAAATCTAAAGATCCTTCACAGAAGAGTGGGGTTTATTATAAAAGTAAAGGGGAAGGGGGACACACCAATGGCCAGGTGTCCACATATTTTCGGCCATTTAGTGTAGTTTGATAAGATTATACAGTGATTATGGGTGCTCTGAGTATCGGCCAATGCCTGATACTGATCAGAGTTTACATACATCCATCAAAGGTTCTGAAAATGTCAGAAGTTCTGTTTTTTCTTATTGATCCAGTGTTAGTATTGGCCCTGATACTGATACTCTCTACATCTCCAGTGAAAACTTTCTCCAGTTTGGCTCTACTGCACCACAGCTGTGATGATGAGCAAACTGAAATAAAACATTACAAAGTACAATTCAGCTGTTGTGCTAAAGTTTAACACAAGTCAAGTTGAGTGTGGCTTCATAACCCACCTGTTTCTATGGCTTGAGCTTCGTTGGTCTTCCACTGCTCTGCAACATCATTTGCTAGAGGATCATCAGGGTTGGGAGCACTTAGTAATGCCTGGATTGATAGCAGCACTGTGCGGATCTGCAAGGCTGGGGACCACTTATCTGGAATATATATTATGGCAGAGGGGGAAAGACGGAGGGTGAGAGGATGAGGGGGAAAGCAGAGGCCAGCAATCTAGGCATATATTACATTATATTAAAACAGAAGACAAAGAGCACTGGGTAGAGGTGTAGTGCTCTCCAAGAGACTAACAGAGTGTAATCTGAGAGGCTTTTGACATTTTGTGAGTGATTATCATAAAAGACACTTCCTCTGTTCTTAGACATGGCATGACAAAGAGGAACACGGTATTGAGAAATACAGACTCATTTTTCAACACAGGGACTCTCAGCAATCAAATCAGAATCCTTAAAAACTCACGTATAGTCAGTTTTTACACTTTTTAATGTAGAGGTACATGCTGGGACTTGTGGATAGAGCACCAGCCTTGAGGTTATATGACTAAATCGGAGGTAAACCAAGAAACAGGCCTGTATCTGAGCCAGAAAGGAGATCTGTAGGTTGGGCTTTGTGCTTGGGATCAGCCTCATACTGAAACTGCATTATGGCCAAGCAGAATAAATATACACTGCAGCAATGAGTACCAGCTGCATTTATTTTAATACCAAGTGCCAATTGTACAACAGCAGCCTTTTCAGAATAAACCCTGCAGACTACTGAACTGACCACTGACAAGAAAATGCGTCAGAGGTGGAGTTGTCCCTCCTAGATCGTAGTGATGAAGAAAGATATAGCCAGCACTCTGAAAACATATAAACAAGCCGGGAAAATGGAAAAAATAACTAAATAAATTGCTAACTGGCAACGGAATCATCTTATCTATTACCCTTACCTGAGCCAAGTAAGCAGTGCCAAATCAAAGTTAACAGTATGTTAACTTTGTTAAAAGTATGAAATATTTATTTATATAAAACGTTCCTTGCTGTGATCGTGCACTAGTGTTGCTAAGCACAACATCTGTTAGCATTTCAGTGCTGATTGAAAGCAAGCTTTGCAGTTGACGCAGTCTGGACAAGAGTTCATTTTATACTGCAGCCAAGGTGCACTCATCACCACTAATTTAAGTAATAAGGGTCAACGCAGTATAAACATGGCCATGCTGCAGTGGTTAAACGGCCAACTCGAAGCAGTTTCAGAGTCCCAGTAACTCAACAGAGATGAGCAAAAAATGTAATTAAAAGGTTTAAATGTACTTAAAATGAAAACTGAAAAGGTTTATTCACTAAATGCCGTAAAAGTGACATATTTGAAAACATTTCCCCCCCCACAAAATTTCACCTCAGGGCCAAAGCATATTTTTAGACATCCAAAAAACACACATACAAGGCTGTGATACTGAGTACATTCTGTTCTTCAGGAAAACCCAACGTGTTCATATAGGAGCTGAAATTAAACAGCATCCATGTTTGGCTGCCAGAAAGCCAGCGGGTGAGTCTGATGCACCCCATCCAAACAAACAGGAAACAAATCACTAGGAGCTGTTGAAAACAATGAGCAGATATTATGTTATTTTTACGATAATATAAACTCACATTGTGTTGTTCAATGATCTAGTACGGGGTTACGAACAGAGCTGGTACTGATCGTCTATCAGCGCTGATCGCTGAGCACTCGCGTGTATTTAGGTGCTTTGGGTCCACATTTCTCTAGGCAATATGCAGTTTAACATTCATCTCTTTGTACTCTGATACAAGTCTTATTCATAGCTATGTTGACAGACTGATCAGAGCTCGCAATCATGTAAAGCCCGCAGCTTAGCACTATTCCAACGGGATGAGATTTCCGGATGCGTGTCTGTAGTAATTATGACTGATTCCCATTTGATAAATGATCTCTGCATAAAATTCCATGCACACTACCTACATCTCATAAATGCAAGCAAACCGATTGTTTTTATATTTATTATATCCAGTTGTCTTGGGGAGCATGGCTGTGCTTGATGATCAGTAGGTCACATGATCATAACATGTAGGTAGGCTGTATTCGTGCTAGGAACTCAGTAACTATCCCTTTTAAACAGCATCTATATTTCATACTTGGTTTTGTTTTAGTTCACCATGATAGAGAAGACCGCTTCCTCCAGCAAAATTTCATTTTCCACAGGATATTTAAAACAAAGAACAATGAAATATAAATGCTGTTTAAAAGGGATAGTTATTTAGGCAAGTTATAACGGAATAATGGAATTCATGTGTGTCCTGGGTGATCCGAATGTAAGTGGACAGCGCTCGGTACAGGTGCAAACGGGGTAAAATGCCACTGTGATCCAATCATTTAAACCACATTCAGAGGTGGTCTGGGATGCAAATAGCCTCATCACATTTGTAGTGTGAACGTGAATGCATCTTGATGCGTCCTGGACAGCAAAAAAGGAACGCCTAGTTGCCTAGAGGATCACTGCAAGATCGCTTGGAAATCGTGCTGAACTGATAACTCTCCACTGCACTTCAGGGGCACCCCCACAGCATTGTATCCTTTCCGCAGCGTCTTTCCTCGTCTCATCTGCTGTTCATTTATAGTTCCTGCTAATGAAACCATATCCATAGTTTCACTAGCAAACCACACAAGCCAAGTGTTTAATACAGCCTGTACATGTACATTAAATAGGATTGACAGGACATTTCTGCCTCAAAACAAATACAGCTGCATTAATAAAATGCATGAAAGATGCATGAAATTCAAATGCAACACTAGGTGAGAACGGCTATGCGTCTCAGCTGTCCACTTCTGATCAGATCACTCAAGACAGATGTTAATTCTAGGTGTGAACAGGGCCAAAATGACACCATGGCAGCATCAGTCTTGGTGGGCAGAGATGACCCCAAAATCAAGTTCCTAAATACTAAAACCAGTGAGAATAGGCCATACTAGTTTGCCTATTACTAGCAAATTTGAACCTAAATGTGTCATTGTTATCCATTAAAATAATCTATGCATAATAAATTAATTAATATTTTTGATGCCCAGGCTCTCTGAATATGCATGAAAACATGAAAGCACCATGTCCTTGAGATCCTAAATAGCTACCCAGCCAATTAACTGCTGGCAAAATTGCTAATAAAAACAGTCTCAGCGAGAAAGCAGTGAGATTTCAGTAGCTGAGTCTTAATTGTCATATTCTCAGTCAGTATAACAAAACACAAATGTTCTTCATCACTACGATTTGGTAAGTCAGCTAAAGCAGCACCCAGGCTCTGTGGCTAGGTTTTCGGTTACCAAGTCCTCCTCTGATAATTGGCATATTAGACTGTAATGGGTTCAAGCCATTAGGCCTATTTTGTGACAATGTTTTGTTTACATAAGTACTATTTTGTTTACAGAAGTACTGAGAGTAACTGCATAATACTGTATGGAATCATTTATAGTCAGGCCAGATGTTTAGCTGAGTAACATATTAAAGCCAAACACCAATCTATATAGAATCAGCATGCAATTAATCATTTATAAACGAGGGAAAACACAAAACAACGAACAATACAAAAAAACAAAACAAAACAAAACAAAAAACCACACCCCTTCACATTTAGAGGTATTTTCCAAAAATGTTAATATCAGGTTACTTACCTTTCAAAATATCTAGGCATATTCTCCCCAGCTTATCAACATTGGGATGATATATTTTGGTCATGAAGCGTACTTTCGGAGCTGCCATGGGGTATTCTTCAGGAAGAAAGAGTTCAAGTTTAAAAGTCCCTCCCTCAAAGGGGGAGTCCTGAGGTCCAGCGATGACCACGTGGAAGTAGCGAGCATTCCCTTCATCGGGCTCTGCTTTGATGCCTGGCACGGGCTCTGCCAACAAACGTTGAGTTTCCTAGACACACACAGACACACACAGACACACACAGACACACACAGACAACATGAAAGGGAATAATAATAATAATAAATAAAAAAAAAGATGGCAGGTTGGAACAGAACTTGCTTGTAACTTCCTTCCTGGTGCCCACAGTTAATTAGCAATTTGGCTAATTACTCCTGGCTGATCTGATTGTTTGCACTAATATGGCAGCAGGGAAAAACCTTTATTTAACCTAATTATCTGCGCAAGTGTGACTAAGCAACTATTTTTCCGAAGTTGGCGGATAATAGTTTCCCTCAGATTTCCCACACTGTGATGGAAAGCTGGAAGTGAAACCAAGACCTTTACAAGAAATTACAAGTAATTACAAAACATGTACAGCCAACATTATACAACTGGCTGACTGCAACATACCGTAAACCATGGTAATAATCTCCATCCACCATTAATTGGCTACAGAAAACAAATTAAAATTAGGGCTCCATGAGAACAGACTAAAGCCTCTGCGATATCTTATCGTAATTTAGCCACAGGTGTTCTATGCGTCTGAGTTCTGGCGGATCACGGGCTGTGATGATGACAAACGGAGATCCTCGGTCGGTTACATAAACCCATTTCTTTAACCGTATTAAAAAACAATTGACAGCTGATTACTTAAATAATAGTTCATATTGCACAGCTCTCTCTTACACGGTGAGGTGCCAACATTGCAAACAAGAAAATCTTAGAAGGCAGAGAGAATAAAAACGACTTTACCACAAAAACTCTAGCGTACGCTGGTGGATGGGGCAGCTCCACGTCAACAGCGTGAATGAAAAATGTAGTGGTTGAACTAATATTTAAATGCAATCTGCAGAAAAGCAATCGGCTGAGTGAGGCTTTGCTTTATATAACTATTACAAAATGACCATAAATGCATATCTGGTCTGCACTCAAGTTAATGTTTATATTATGTTGCCCATAACAGACCATCTCCAACTATAGTGAAAGATTCATAGGTCAAAGTCCACCGGGCAAATGTTGTGAATCTTTGGGCTGATGGCACATCAATTCATTTCACAGCTGATTTGATTTCGATTGGATTCAAAAGCAAAAGCAACGATCCATTCATTCATTTCTCTTCTGCTTTTCCTAGTGGGAACTGCCGTGGCAACAGACTGAGATGTGCCCAGACTTGTATCCCCGGTCAGAGATTCCAGCTCCTCCTGGGGGATCTACAGACGTTCCCCTATATATAATATCCTGTGGGACTTGCCTGACAGAGCTGTAGCGGGTTTGAGCTGTAGCCCAACCCACCTTAACATGGAGGAGCAGTGGCTCTTTTCCAAGGCTCTCCCAGATTGGTAAGCTCCTCACCCTGTAATGGAGAGAAAGCCCAGCAACGCTGCAGAGGAATTTCTGCATCCTTATTGTTTTGGTCACTACCTGCAGCTCATGGCCATAGCTGAGGACAAGGACATACACTGAGTGGTAAACAGAGACCATTGTCCACAAACTGTACTTCTGCTTCACGACCACAGACTGGTACAGTCACAGGAACACTGCTACCACTAACCCAATCTGTTTGTTCCTCCTGAATCCTACCAACCATCAGGTCTCCTCTCCAGAACCCTGGTGTAGAACTGGGCAGTCGAGGAGTGTGATTGTCCTATAATTAGAACACACCGTCTTGTCCCATTTTTAAAAATAGGGACTACTATGCCAGTTTTCCAGTGCCTTGGTCCAAAGGCACTTCCCCATGCAACATTTACGAGGCTTGGTGACCACAATTCCAACCTTGCCAAGTGCCTTCAACATCTCTGGCCAAATCTCATGCACGCCTGCAGCCTTGGCGATCTTTATACGTGATAGTAACGTCCCTCGGTCACAGAGATAGACTTCAAAACACCGGATTTCTTGCACTGCCTCCTGAAGAGAAAGCATGTCCCCTGTGTTAAGGAGTTCCTCAAAATGCTCCTTCCATTGCTTAACACCCCCTCACTTGCTCGGCGAAGCTTGTGCATGGTACGATGAAAGATTTGATTCAATTGAATACACTAAACAGCTGTTTGTTTCAGTAATTTAAGCTTCTTAAGAAATATTATAACGCACCAAAAGAATTCCTTACTCTAATAATTTCCTGGAATATTTCTAGGTTACGGATGTATAACCAGCCAAATACACGGGCAAAAGTATGCGGACACCAGAGCATCACGCACACATTGCCTTGTTGGGCATCCCATTCCAAACCATGGGCATTCATGTGGATTTTTATTTATTTTTTTTTTTTTAGCATCTCAGGCTTGTGTGCAGCTGCTCGGCCATGGAAACCGATTTCATCAAGCTCCTGACGCACAGTTCATGCGCTGATGTTGCTTCCGGAGGCAGTTTGGAAGAGACGCAAGTAACACAAATGAGCGATGCAACAGACGCTATGCGATGTTTATGGGGTACACGCTTCAGCACCCCGTTCTGTGAGTTTGTGTGGCCTACAGCTTCATGGCTGAGCTGTCGTTGGTCCTAGTTGCTTCCATTTCACATTAATAGCACTTAGAGTTGGCTGGTGCAGGAATTTCACAAACTAACTTCAGTATGACCCATTCTACTGCCAATGTTTGTCTTCAGGGTTTGACCTGTTAGCAAAGGGTGTGGCTCAAATACCTGAACTCAGTAATTAGAAGGAGTGTCCACATACTTTTGGCCATATAGTGTAACTTCTTTTTTCTCTCAAAGTGCACTTGACAAGCTGGCTTCGGCAGAAAAAACGTCTCACTCTCCAAAAAAAACAACAACAACAACAAAAAAAACAAGTAGATAATAGTGTCATAATTAATACAAAGATCTCCACAGAACTAAGAATTAAAGTAGGCTACGCACATAATGATGATTTCTTTTAGCGTACTCTCTTACAGAACGTTATAGCTAAATGATACATTTTCTCTCTCTCTCTCTCTCAAAAAAAAAAAGAATAGAATGGGTTGTGCTCTCTTCTTCCTCAAACAATAAAACTTAATGGAGAGATGCTAATTATTAAACACCTGACATGTGCAATCTGTCCCATGATTTTTATTTCTGATAGCAAAGGTTTTGGGTTAAAATACCCTAGTAATTGTTTGGGCTCATGATCCCTTCAACTTTCACACGAGCCACAAAAGAACCACAAAACTGCAAAGCATCCCCACAGTGGATACACAGAGGTGCGTTTCCTCATATGCGGCTCAGTACAAGGGGTTTCGTCACCAAAAGGTGTTCATGGTGAAAGCTTTTTTCGGACTGATCTAATCGCAACACAAACTGCCGCTGCCGTTCCAATGGCATTTAGTTTAAAGGCTGCATTTTGTAGGCTGCTTTTAGGAAGGGCTTCAACTGTGCAATCCCTGACATTCTTAAACCATGAATCCACCCCCCCCCCCCCTCGAACTTTTTAATGGCATTTTAACTGATTGTGTGATTTTAATATT
>CM040980.1:10896789-10938534 GCA_022985145.1 Pangasius djambal | reverse complement strand
TAAAACCCCCAAAAAAAAAAAAAAAAAAAAAAAAAAAACCAGTCATCAGATCGCATCGCTTCGCCGTTTGATTACTAGCCGTCAGCTAAACTGCGCAGCTTCAGCTTCACCACCAAACACCTCAAATGCTGAACACATCAAACCCGATTTCCTTCCTTACACCGCTCTGATCTTAATGCTTGCGGTGAAACTCCCGCATTATATCACAGCAGGAGGACTGCATTTCGCCGGTTAGCTAGCAGTTAGCAAGGCCTAGCACGGAAAATACGAGGCACAGACACAGAGCTTTTTCACCCAGCTAGCTACACGATTTCCGTTTCCTCCACTGTGCAGCTTTCTTTACCTTTAAAACCAAGCCTGTGTGTTGATACAGGTTGCTAATGTTAACATAACAGAAGCAGGAAAAGTGGATTGACCTGACTGGTAGGATGGCGATTAATTGTGGATGTCTTGCCCCACTAGCTGGCCCATGTTACAGCGGAAAGCTAAACCTTCAACGCTAATGCTAACACTAACGCTAGCAT
Organism: Pangasius djambal; assembly: GCA_022985145.1. Taxonomy (NCBI): domain Eukaryota; kingdom Metazoa; phylum Chordata; class Actinopteri; order Siluriformes; family Pangasiidae; genus Pangasius; species Pangasius djambal. The sequence goes on along the minus strand of CM040980.1, from coordinate 10,938,010 downwards.
AGCGCGCTCTGGCTATCGATGTTCAATCAATGAATGGCAGCGGTGATGACTAGCCACCTAGCGCGCTAGTCAGCTAGCCTGGTCATTAGCCTCTCCTTGCGTTCACATACTGCGCTGTGTGCCATTTATTGTTCAATTTCATTTGTACTTTTGTGAACAATTCCGAACCAGGAACAGGCCCTCCGCCATTTTTGTTGCCTCCAATCTAGCGTGCATGTATTTTTAACCCACCCATATAAGAGCGAAGACCTAAACGGAAGTCGCTAGCGAGCCCTTAGCTAGCAGGAGAGAAATGGAGCCGGCTTCTGCTTTGGTGCACGCCGCCTTACGCGCTCTTCAGCATCGTTCTGCTGCCATAATTCAGGACGTGTGTGTGTTGTGTACAGTGTAATTCGCTTCACGGTTACCTTGATAATCCTGCGGGGCAATCCTGCCATGTTGTCTTGAATGCGGTTTTAGCTTCGACTTTCAGTGCCTCTTCCTCGCAGAGACGCAGCGCTCACGCCTTCAGCGCCTTGCGTCACGTCCCCACTGCGCCCAAGCCGCGAGGGAAGCATTATGGGAAATGTAGTGTTTACATACAATCGGCGCCATTTTCCGATCCGACTGGTGGTTTCACAGAGGGACACACTGAGAGTATTTGCACCCCCTGTTGTTGGGATTTTTTTTTCCATTTCCCAAATGATTCTCTCATTGTACTCAAAATAACAGAGTAGCCAATTAAACAGGAAACGCATATTAACGTTTCAACGTATACATTTCAAAAGTGAAATGGTCTTTCTGAATACTCGATTCTGATTGGCTGGAAGGTGTGCGTTCAAACCGGTGCAGGTAGTTCCAGTCAGTTTAATCACCGTTCGAAATTAATGCGCGGCCTATAAACAACTGTAACCATGGTAACATACAGTTACATACAGTAGTTAAACTCACAGCTTCATTATTAGTAGGCACACACACAATCTCTCTCTCTCTCTCTCTCTCTCTCTAATAACTATTTATTATAATTCATTCAAATAAATATAATCTTATTGCACTACTTTATTTCTGTGCGTGATTTAGAGCAGGCGGAATTCTAGATCTAATGACCCATATAGAAAATAACTAACGAAAATTAACCTTTATTTTTATCCTTTCAGCCAATTTTGCACTGCAAACATCAGTGACAGCTTTAACTTGTCAATGCTGGCAAGTGGCCATGGGTACAAGGAGGGATAATCCACGGCTAGGTGTGCATTACACGCTTTTACTCTGCGATTTTACGATGCCTCACTTTGCCTCCATGTTATACATTAAAATCGTATAATGCACACCTAGCCGTGGATTAGCCCTTACCTATACAATCCCTAGAGAGGAATGAGTAGTGTGATTACCCAATCTGCAACCCCTGCCCGATTTGTGCCATTTTATTTTATTTTTTTTAATGCTGTAGGACTTTGCCCGATCTGTACCGCACTTGTTTCGTTTCACAACATCACAGCACATTTTGTGCCATTTCAAAATAGCTCACAGACTGTATGTAAAAGTATAAAGTATTAACTTCATAGGAACAGCATCAGTTACCACAGCACATTGTCTTTTAGGATCGGGAATATTTTATTGATTTTTTATTTATTTATTTTTTTAAATATGTGCATTAAAATGTTTATGGAAATTGGATATTTTAAATTACAATAATTTAAATGCAAAATTGGAAATAATATTCCATATTAATTAAGATCTAGACTTAACAGACAACATTAACTTTATTAACAGAAATTTTTTAAAGAAAACTTAAAAAATTGGATTACATAAAAACACCAAATTTAGCAAAAACATCCCATTTTTTTAGCCGTCTTGTTTTCTAGGGTGGACAAATCATTAAATATTGTTTTATATCTTTTTAAATATAATAAAATAAAAGGTTTGCATTTGTCCGTTATAACCGCAGCACTCAAGTTTTGTAGTGTGATTAGCTGGTTTGAATAAAGAAATAAATGTATTTGAATAAAGATACAAGCTTTGCCCGAAATGTTTAATTTTTAACAACCTTCATTAAGCAATTACTTTTGTTTGCTAAAGCTTGCCTTATAGACAAATAATGCCCATGTTCATTTACATGGTTTAAAGAAATTATTTGTTTATATTTTGAAAATAGAGCCAACAAAGTTCATCAAAAAAAAATAAAAATAATAACTGGAGAAGTGAGTGAGAATAATCAATTTTGGCATGGTAACTAGTTCATATTTTCATGTAACCGCATGGTCTGTCGTGGGTTATTCCTTACGTATACGGCGACCCATTTTGAACACAATGGCCTTCCATAGAACCGTTTCGCTATGTCAGAATTTGACCAGTTCACCAGTTTAGTGCCAGAGTGTGAGAGGGGCTTTCAGGAAAGGAGGAATAAGGCTCATGAGACATGACCTCTCTTCAACAGTTTAGAACAGGTATGTACAGCTACATTAGTACTGCTGATAAAGACAATAGCACATAGATTACAGTCATTGTGTTAAGTTTTAGTTGTTTAGGTGCTTCATTGGGTAAAATTATGTGATTCTAAAGTATCTGTAGACTTTTTAAATGTTAAAGGTTCATGCAAATTTTAAACAAGGAAAGTTTTGCTGAATGAGTTTGTGAATGTGTGTGTGCATGCTGTGACTGGCGACCCGTTCAGGGTGTACTCCTGCCTCTCACCCAGTGTTCCCTGGATAGATAGACAGATCTATAGATAGTAACCGCAGTAAAAAAAAAAAGTTTGTTTAAATGGAGAACTAATACTTCTGTCTCCACTTTCTTACAGCAGAAATAGCACAGTTGTGTAACACAAATTTCCAATTTATTATGTATTATTGCTCAGTAAAGGTTTTCACTTTTATGACTTTTAACCACCTTTTCAGGGCAACACGGACATAAAGTTAGGACATTTAAAGATGTTTATCATTACAGATACATATTTTCAGTCTTAGGTTCTTTAAATCGAATGTCACAGTTAGTGCATCTCTCAATTATTTTCTGTTTACCAGTTGTGACCATTTGTGACACAGTAGAACTATCAGAATTACAATTTAATAGAATTTTTTTTTATTTTTATTTAACTGAGCCTTAGTATATCTATTTGTCTTTCTTTCTTACTCTTAGACTGGATCTTTGCTTTGCTTAATACTTGCTTAATACTTCCTGGTCACATAATCTTTCCTGCGCTGCCTCATCCATTCGCAAATATGCTATTGTTTTAGGATACAGGGGAACTGAGCCAGTGGCTAATCCCAGTGCACAGAGTGAACAGACAATACCAGCTGCATTAGAGCAGCTACTGATTCCAGTGAGCACTTGATAGGAAAGAGGGAATGCATTCTGACAAGGCTAAACCACACTTCCTAACTTGCTCATATGGCATTTCAAAATGTTGACAAAAGGGCCTCAACACCCTGGTGTTCACTTTTCACTGTATATGGAAAATAAAAGAAAGAAAAATACTGTACTTCATCTGATCTGAGCAGAATGATATACAGTGCTGGCAATTATATTAAGGTTAATGAAACCTTTGTAAATTCAGTAGTGAGTGCATACAGTATGTAGCTCAAACTAATCCTTGAAACATTTCTTTTTACATGCTACTAGGGTTACTATTGTTAGAAAACAACCCAAATCCAGTATTTCCATTTTCCATTTGAAAATTCATCATCTCTATGGACAAGTGAAATAAAAAGCGACTCACAGCTTCATTGTTTGGGATGTCAGCCAATAAATGCTGAGACTATCAATCACGCATCATACAACAGACTATAAAATCTTGCTTGGATCCAATATTGTGAAACCCATAAAGCCAATTAGGAAAAAAAGAAGATGATATGGAACAACACTGGCTGGTCAGAATATATAAATAACTTCCAATTAATCCTAAATTAAAACTCAAGGTAAAATTACTAAAACTAAAACAAATAAAATGGGACAGGCTCAGGATCCTTTATCATGTGACCCTGATCATGATAAAACGGTTACAGAAAGTGAGAGAACGCGAGTAAGTAAAACAAATAAAACTATATACAACTGAAAGTGATATTACTATAATGCAAAACCAAACAAAACTACAAATAAATAACTAAAACTAATCAGAATTTGAAAATATATATTAAAATACAGTATAATACAAATAAAAAACATTTAAAATGAAACGATAATGAGACTGGTTTCTCATATAATTTCTAACAATATTGCAAAATGAAATCTTATTAGATACATTTTTGTTTTTTCGGCATAAAGCCTCATTGTTCATGAAATAGATTGCAAATGCCTGGCTTTGCATTTATCTTCAACTGTTATGTTCCCATTCTCAGGTTTATTCTGGAATTTGTCCAGAAATGTGTTCTGTCAAACAGTCTTGTTCATCACCTGTGTCAGCCCTTTCCATATTTCTCCCATGATGCCCAACTTGCGTTCGGCTTTCTCTGCCACACGCAGCACCAGCATGCTGGGTGGCTTTCAGCGGGTCGTGACCTTTGACCGCCTGCTTGTCAATGTGGGTGGCGACTTCAACCCGGACACAGGCATCTTTCGCTGCAGGATCTCTGGTGCCTACTACTTCACACTGACAGTGGGAAGGTACCCCACGAAATTGCTGTCTGTGATGCTGGTAAAGAACAGACAGGAAGTGCAGGCTATGGCTTATAATGAGTACAGGAAACAAGGCCGAAAGGTGCAGAGCCAGAGTGCTATGATTAGCCTGTTGCCCATGGACACAGTATGGCTGCTGGTGCAGCAGAACCCAGACTACGCCCTTTCCAGTAATGTTGCCCCTTATATCACTTTCTCTGGTTATCTAGTATACCCAGAGTCTACATCCTCTATGGGATACCTGAGCAACCACCTTGGCCCTGAGTGCCTGCCCCCTGGAGACCCCAGCTATAGCTGGAGAGAAGCCCCTGAATATCTCAGGTCTGCATTTTCAGTAGCTAGGACATCCTCCGTGCTGGGAGAAAGCAGTAGACATGACAAGAGGGAGGCTCTGACATTTGATGTGGAGTATGTCAACATTGGTGGCCATTTCAACAAGTCATCTGGCTACTTCACGTGCCGAGTGCCAGGAGTGTACTTCTTTGCATTCACGGTGGGGAAGCACCCTCGACGGGCCGTGTCAGTGAAGTTAATGAAAGGGACAGGCGAGGTGCAGGCCATGGTGTTTGACGAGGACATGTCACGAAAAAGAGCGATGCAGAGCCAGAGTTTGTTGTTAGTACTGAACCAAGGAGACATCATTTGGCTTTACAGCCAGCAAGACGAACGCTACGCTGTTTACAGCAATCAGGGACGCTACACAACCTTCACAGGGTTTCTAGTGTACCCCAAGTCTGATTTCATGAACAAGGAAAGAACTTTGCAGTGAAGTCTGGACCTCACATAGAAACCATTATTACCTACTTACTAACATCATGTATGCATTATACCATCACTGAGATTTTTTATTTTCAATACACAATGACTTACAATAGATCCATTTTCTTTATATGTATTGTAAAACATCTTGTGTAAGATCTTGTGTGCATATAGGACATGGTGTTTGTATTTTAGGCTGACCAATAAGTTTTGTTTGCCATCATTTATTTGAAATAAACTTTATTTTCTTTGAGTAGCTTTATGTAAACAGGAAACAGTTAACAGGCAGAAGAGAATTTAAAGGATAAACAGTAAAATAGTAGCTACTTAAAATAAATGTAGATTTGAACATGTTTCATTTCACTGGTAGGATATCAGTGATGACACTTCCAATGTCTTTAAAAATGTTCTTTCAATAGCAAAATAAATATTTACATTAATCCAGGGCTAGAGTGTCCTTCAGCTGAGATGGTTTCAGTCTCGAGATCTTATATTAAAGTTGCGTTTATCACCTCTCCTTCAACAGTAGGGTTCTGTGCATGTGAAGACATTTCTATCTCTGTCCCAGACTGAACATTGGTTTCCAAAGCTCCAGGAACCTTAAGAAAAATGATAATTCTTTTCATAACTGCCTTATATGTATTAACTGATGTTTTTTTTTTTGTTTTAAAAAATCACTTGAAAGAATACCGGTTTTCGATAGTAGGACTTAATCTCAGTGTCAGCGTAGGACACGAAGTGGATTAATGTGTAGATTCTGGAAAAAACAGAAAGAAATTGTATGATTGCTGTGCATATGCCACTGCCTTAAAATGTGTTATACAACAAAAATATTTTGTACATTCCAAGAAATCAAGAAATACATAGACACATACACACACAACTATTATATTCCGCTCCAAGGGAGAATTAGTGTTGCAAAATTGTATTTCATTATGACGGTTCACATTACCTTTCTATCAAATGTAAAGTATTTTAAAAAATAACAACAATAAAAATAAAATAAAGTCAGCTGTTAAAGTTGTGCATGTTTTTCTTTTATAATTTCTGCTGTGTGCTGAACCCAAAGATACACACACACACACACACACACACATTCATATATACAACTGACTGACAATATTATTAGGCTTAGATTCCGTAGTTCATCTGCTATACAAGTCCATATGAATGAGTTGTTACTATGGAAACAATAACATATTAAAACAAACTCATTAATGTAAACCTATTATGTAAATTACAGCCAGTGTTCTAATGATTTGTCCTACGTTATCAAACTGTCCTACTGTAAGACATGTTTATGAATCTTTGTAAAACAATACCACAAGGATTTTGTGCTATTTTGTCTACTTCGTTACTTTGACTTTATCAGAAAATGCCTCTAGCTTTAATATATAAGAAGAAGCATGAATTTGTCGACATGCAAAAGTGAAGTGCTAATGTGCAGAAACCCTTGGTAGGATGTCTTGATAGGTAGGACAATTTGTGAAAACACCAGCACTATTGTCAGAGCTGCTGTTACAGAAAATGAATCAATAGCTTCTGATTTAAGAATTCATCATCACTGTGGTATAAGGAAAATTAATCAAGAATTCAATTGATTGAGAATTCAATAACTCTCTCTCTCTCTCTCTCTCTCTCTCTCTCGCTTTCTCTTTCTCTCTCTCTCTCTCTCTTTATCTCCCCAATATATGGTCATAATGGATAAACAGATTTAGTTACCTGTGGTAAAGCATTGCAAAAAACTGCATAAATAGGAGCAATGCAAAGCTTAGAAGAAACATCAGTGATATTGGATCAACAGAAAATGTTTCGCCTTTTGCAACAGTCCCATTTGGATACACTTTTGGAATAGGCAGGCTGACAGCGCTGCCAATGGCTTGGAGGAACAAGGTGGCCATCAACCAAAGAGCATTGCAGATGAAGAAGACAAATGCCACCTAAATAAGAATATAATCCCATAATCATCCTTCAGTGTGACAACAAGATCAAATTCTCATTTTGTTTAGCATGTTGTATACTATCAGATGTAAATGCATACTCTATACAGTCTCACCTTGTTTCTAAGGTCTTTGAGCTCTTCTGCGACTTTTTCCTGTTGCTCTTTGTTTTCTTTAAGAGGTTCCAAATACAGTTTCTGCAGCTCTTTCCAAAAGTCAGTTTCCTCCTAGAACATTTGGAGAAAATATGTAGAATAAGGTCAAATAAGTGCAGTAAATCTGAACCTTTTTTGGAGACTGAAAAGATAGATTATACCTCTGAGAGTGTGGCCTGTTGTAGCAGGAAGTCATGAGATTTTGCTTGCAGGTCTTCAATCCAGCCTTTATTTATCCATTGAAATAGCAATGGAAAAAAAAATTATCAACCACGATGCACTCATCATTTCATAAATTATACTGTTTATATTCACGTAAAAATGCAATAGTGATGCACAGCACTTACTTTTAGGAATTTGTAATGTGAGGCATTTATGTGATCTAGTAAAAGAAGGAGTACGGGATAAACATTTTAGCCAGTAATAAATTACAAACCTGACCCACTGATTTATATATTTCTTAAAATGAAGGCAATAAACTATTACGGGGAAAGTGAATCATAAAATGAAATACTCTTTTAGGAATGTAAACTAACTACTAGGAGAGCACCACAATGTTAGATTATAGACTGAAATGATGATATTGTGGGAGAGTACAACATGGTGATGAACCATAATAAAAAAGTCATAAAAAAATGACAAAATAAATTGCCATAAAAAAAAGGAAGCAATAGAAAATAAATATGTCATGCAGTATTGCCAATTAAGATATGTGGAATTGGTAAAAAATAACAGTAAAAAATAGATTTATTTATTTATTTATTTACCCCTCAGTCTCTTCAGGATCCATGTGGACCTTAAGATCTCCCTCCTCAGATACTGTGGATTTGGTTGGTGGTTCATTTACAGTCGTAGCGTCACTGTTATTCCAGCAGGGGCATTTACAGCATGCAGCCTGTATGACCTGCCTCTTGATGGCGCTCACTGCTACAGTTTCCACTTTGCCACCAGTCTCTCGTGTTCCCCAGGAGACATTGTTCATATTCACAATGGAGTAAATAGACAGCAGGAGATACCCACTGGGTATACAGAGGAAATACAGTACCCCATAGATGACCAGGGAAAACTCCTGAGGGTGAAGAGCTGCTGTGATGAGGTACAGTAGAGTCATGCTAATCAGAAACAGACCACTGGGGGTCATAAATGTCTGATTCCTTACTATGTCACCTAAGAAGGTACAGTACAGACAAGGTTGGGGTCAGTTTCATTCCTGCTTGGTTTCTATACCTGATACTGGCTCAAAAAATATAATTCATTATTAGAATTTTTGTTCAGAATGGTTATAGCTATAGATGTGAACAATATGTGATAATATGTAAAAAAAAAAAAAAAGAAGCATTATTCATGTGAGAAAATTACATCTGATAAATAAAATGTCCTACTTGTGAAAAATGCACATGTGAAAATAAACGAATCATGAGTAAGAATCACATGTGGATATAAATGAATCATGTTGACAAAATCACAAGTAAAATAAATTAATCATGTAAAAGAAATTCACATGTGAAAATAAACGAATCATGTGTAAAAAGAATAACATGAAAATAAACAAATCATGTGCAACAAAAAAAATCACACAAAAATAGATCCCATTTGAAAATAAATGAATCATGTGTAAAAATCTTGCAACACATTAATTATGTCTAAAAATCACATATGGAAATTAATTGTGTGTAAAAAGCACGTGTAAAAGTTTGCGTTGATGTGAATCATGTATTGTACCAATTAGATGATTCATAACTACATTACACACATGTGAAGCTCATGTGAATCTTCTGTAAGGACAACCAGAAATCATTACATGAAGTGGATGTCAAAGAAAACAGTATTACCTATGATGGAGAGAATAGTTCCAGTCATGAGGAATGCATACAGAACGCTCATGACTGCTGCTATCTGGATCTGTGTGTCAGCTTTCAGCTTGAAGCACAGTGCCAGGTAGATTGTGGGAGGCACTGTGGCTGCAATCAGAGCAGCATTTTGTTCCATATTCATTATGAAAGTAAAGCTTCCTGCAAGAGACATTACAGACAAATGACAAAGATTATTATACATAAGAGTGAGGCAGCTACGTATGTAAGCATGTTTAGAGTCCTTTTTTTTTTTTTTAAATGAATGATAGAAATAAACCATTTTAAAGTGTAAAGCTCTTCACCTGCTATCATCAGGCAGATGGTGGCAGGGCCCAAAATGGAGGCACCCATGCTGATGACCTGATAAAGGATGTATGGTTTGGAGATGGAGCTGTTCCGCTGAGCGGTCAGGCGCCCAGAGCCAAGCAGATCAATGGTGTTGGCCATGGTGGAGGGCCCCCAGCGCCGCCGCTGGTTGTAGAACTCTTTGAAGTCCTGTGGTGCGTTGGTGTAGGCGTCCGATGCAGCATTATACTCCACCCTCCAACCCTGCTGCAGTAAGAGAGTGCAGAGCCAGCGGTCCTCTCCTGGAATCACACAACAGTACAAGAGGAATTTTTATTAACCCATAAGGCAGAATTAATTTTACATTTACATAATTATTTCATTCCTGAGTTTGTTTTCATTGTAATGTTGAAAGATTTTATTTTGTTTTATTTTGTTTTATTTTATTCTATTCATTTATTTTGCAAAATATGGAACAAAACACTACAAATATATGAGGCATAGTGGCATCGATAATCTAGCTGGTATTTAAAGCTGGAAACTGATGCAGATAGCAGCCGTAAACATTTATTATGCATTTATAATGACTGGAACTAAGAATGCACAGGCTTTGCTGTCAGCTAGTGTGTGGAATTACCACAATTTAGAATTATGCCAAATTCCTGCTGAATGTTTGAGAAGATATGTATCAGCTAATACCTTGGTCGTACTGTACATGGTGACTGGCTTCTGTTGGTTTGGTGGTGTATCTCTTCATGACATTATCATCCATGAGGGCAGCACCTCTGAAGAGACTAAAGCAACCAGGGCTACAGAGCACACAGCCAAACACATGTTCTGCTGTCTTCTGCAGCCAGTGGCCCACTGCATACTCAAATTTCTGATACCACACCATGGGCCCTTCAGACACACAATTTTAACAGGGATGAAGGTCAAAGCATTTATTAGCTCTCATGTAGAGCTACTCAATGGTATCAGCAGACATGAGTAAAAATGAATAAAATATTTACCCATTGTAAGGTGGACTAAAATTTTGATTAAAAAGAATTTACACAAGGTACTGGTATCTAGGTTTAACATAAAAGTTTTAACTAAAACCATAAACAGAACGAGCAGCTCATCATACCCGTGCCAGTGGGGTGAATCCGGCCACAGGCAGCGCCCACCTCTGGGTAGAGTTTAAGTCTGTCAATAAGTAACATCACAGCAGAGGGCTGGAAATCTGTGTCTCCATCCAGGGCCAAGATGTACATGTTCTCTTTGTCTTTCTGATTCAGAAAAAGGATGTTTAATAAACCTACATCAAACACATTTTTCTTTGTGAATTTGTAGGGTGAGTCAATGAATCTTGGAAAGACCTATTTAATGGGCAACAATTTAGTGTGACTTGGTTTTCTTTGGGTTATCTTGGTACAGGTTTAATAAAGTATTATATGTTGTGCCTGGAAGGACCATTCATCTTATGCCAGTTCCTTACCTTTAGGCTTTTCCTCAGTTCATCCACATTTCCACCCTTCTCAAACATCTTCAAATACTTGCTGTTGAGTCTCCAGCCAAGGAGGTAGTATAAGTACATGATCTGTTTGAAATAGAATGTAATCACCACACTTTGGGTCTTAAAGTAAAACAGTGGATTTAATTTAATTCTTTACCTGCTTTGGAACTTACCTGGGACCATCTCTTTTTGTGTCGAATCAACTGTTTGTCCTTGAGGTGAACCATCATTATGTTGCCTTTAGGAAGTGTGTACTCCAGACGACCTCCATATGGTGTGCTGATGATCTTCTGCTGAGGGAGACGGGGCTTCGTCTTGAATATACATGGGTCGTCCTCACTAAAAATTCTAATACATGACCATACATGTACTGGTTTATTTTTTACCCCTCATCTCTGTAATTTCCTTACTTGGTTAAAACAGGTCATGTGATAATACTTACATGTACACTTCTTTGATTACTTCCACTAGGATCTCAGCATATTCATTTACATGTCGCACTTTGCCATTCTGCACATCCTTAAAAGCGTCGTCAAAATAAATATGGAACTCGAAGAAAGCATCATTGTGGTTGTTCATTTTTGGACGGAATTTGTCGAGTCTGGTCACAAATTCTTGTTTTTAGTGAAAATCAGTTTATATTACACACATACGTACATTGGACTAAAATTACCTGAACATTGAGATGATTATTTTCATCATTTCATCATATGTCTCATGCCACATTGTTGCACATAAATAGACTGTCACAGGGCCTTTTGATCTGAGGAGAAACACAGCAATGTTTAATGTTCTTTCTGCATTTCACACTGTATTATACACTTAGTCATGTTTTGTGATCAGGATGTCAGTATATACCCTTCATCCTTCTTTTTCTCCCTGGCAACAAAACGTGTGTTGAGCAACATGGACTGTTCCAGAAATGCTCCCTCATACATCCGCTTTACAAACAGGTCGTGAGTTCTCTCAATGCGCTGGATCTTCAGAAACCAGATGTAACCAGTGCTTAGCATGAGTCCCAGCCACCAGCTAAGGGCACACATGCCAAGAACCACCAATCCTCCAACATTCATTTCTGACACAATACGTCGTGAAGAAAGTGTGTGCGTGATGTCGGTCATCAGTGAACAAAGTGGAATAGTACTGATGGTCTGGTTATCAAAAGGCTCATTTATAGAAAAAGTACTATTTGAATTGGGGCACTTGGCAGAAGGGGCAAATAGAGTACTGAACAGCAGCAGAACAGCCACAGAAGACAAGTACATGGGCAGAACAAAACAGCGACGCAGGGCATGCATCTTGCAAGCCACCACTACAAACCAGCGGCACATTGCAGAAGAAGCAATCTGGATTGCCATCAAACCAAAGACGGTCTTGCTCACACTTGTAGGGATCAAGCTTAGGGAACGCCATTCTGACAAAGGAACACTACCGCCAACCACAGCCGCAGTGACCAAGACTTTAACCACACTGGACAGAATACAAACCACATTCTGGGAACTGGCTATGTCTTTGGAGATGTCTTCCAAAAATGGAAACAGACTGCTGTAGTTCTCCCACCAGTTCAATGAAACAAAAATGGTTCCTACAATGGCCAGATACACAGATCTTTTTACTTGAAAGGGGCTTTCTTCTGTTGCTAAGTAGCTTATTATGAAGAGGATGTAGCCCAGAATAATGAAGATGATGGAAGTAACTGGTCTGAACCACTTTCCACATTCCACTTTGCAGGACACTGGTTGGTATGAATCACTTTCCCCTTTATATCTTGCACGACATTGATCAACTACCTGGAACACTGCTGACAGAATGCTCACACTGTTCAAGATCATCACATTAGTGACAATGTCAAAATATGGCATGGCCACCACTGTCAGAACCACTTCTCCAAGTGACACCAAAAACTCAACAAACAACACCTAGAAAACAAAAAAACAGATTTGTTATAGAACTTAAGTCTTTTTTCTGGTCACTGAATCCTGCACCACTAGTAGTTCTAAAATATTTATTAAATATTTATTTAAAAGATTAATAAGATGAAAATCAAGTCAAAGTCATTTATTTTTATGTAGTCCCAATAAATGCACTTACCCACATGACTGTTTTCTTGGATGGTTTTATTGCACTTTTGAAAATGAACTTCCATAGACTCTTGAGCAGAAGCAGAATATTTGGTCCAACCAACACACAGCCGATACTCAGCAGAGCGCTCGCTTTTTGTCCTTCAGGCACACTCACACTCACGTTGCTTCCAAGTGTTACCAAAATCAGAAATGATGACTACACGAAAAGAATGATAATGTTAACAGATATTCTTAGAGGTAATATTTAAAATCATATCCATGTCAGGTTTTTGCAGTAAACAGCACAGCTTACCTTACTCAGTAATGCAAGTGCAAACACAAGGGTGCCAACCATGCTACAGCAGAACCATTTCATAAACCTGAATCGTTTTTTGGGTTTTTGTTTTTGTTCGTCTTGAATAATTGGAACTTCTCTGCATGCGTCCCATGCCTGTCTGTTTTTTTATAATAATAATAATAATAATAATAATAATAATAATAATAATAACCATCAACACCACTGACAGTAATAACAATAACCACAAAAAAAACCTATTTCATATAATACATAACTCTAAACATTTTTAAACTGGTATTTGATAATTACAAAGAGATTGTTAATACACCTCTCTGGATGTCTAAATCAGATACCTGTATTTATGTTCTCTGTACTCCTCTTCCATAGTGAGGGTTAGCAGTGCTGTGAAAATTGTCGAATCATCAGTGATCACAGTCAGAGCTTTTAAATACCAGAGCGGAGGCCATTCTTACCATCACCCTCATTGTGTATGAGTAATGAAGTGTGTTGGTATTAGCCTATCGTCTCACCGTTGCATGTTTACCTGAAAGAAGGCTGAGGAAGAAGGAAGAAAAAATTGGAAAAGGCCTATGTGAAATATGATATAATTCATTTATATGTTAATAATCTTACCTTAAACATGATATGTCACTTTCAATGTTAATATATTCTTTGTGTAACCTTGTGTAACCATTTCATTTAATATGACTTCCTGTTTTGGCCATTCATACAAGTCAGTATATGTAGAATGATGTTCAACATTGCCCTCAAAAACAAATGACCTATTAAATATCAGATATTGTATTCTTATGTAAAGATGGGTGGTGCTTATTCTACAGCAGGGGTTCCCAGTCTTGGGGTTGTGAGAGAAACTCAAGCTTCTCTTATGTTTTATTCATTTATTTTTACAAATTAATATTGTGAATATTGCTCTAACTACTCTAACAACAGAGTTTGTATGCTACTGTTTTGAAATGTTACTGGGAGTCACGTTCAAACAAGCCACATTTAAATTGTGTACATGTTATTTTAGTCTTTTTCACTATCCTGACACACTAGGAGTTCAGCAATAAAAATGGACAAATTTCCGCTAGCTATCTCTGCTAGTTCCTCAACAATATTGAGTGACTATCTCGACAACAGAAGCAAAGAAAACAAACATAAATGTATGGTGAAACCTTTACTGAATATGAAATTACAGGATAATGATGGTGCAATTTGTAATCTCCTATCTGTGTGAAGCTGGATTCAGCACTCTTGTTTGCATTAAGTAAGGAATAACACATGATGGGCTGTCATGGTATAAGAGGAATAACACAATTTGGGCAGCACTGTTATAGGAAAATAATACACTTCTGGGTTGTAACAATAACTCTGCTTCATGTCAAGCTGTATCACACCACCACTACACCATGTCTTATTTCCTATAATAACAAGCACTGTTGTGTTTCATTCCTTACGTTATGCTTACGATTTAAGCAAGATGTGACAGTAGGAATGAGATGCACCTTTTAAACACACCTCCTAACTTTCTATAAAGCTGTGTCAAGAAATGCATGCACACCCTCCCCAATAGGCGGGTAGATCAGTGCAAGGAATATTCTTTTGGATTTTAGTCAGTTATATTATACATATATTACTGACCTGCAGTGCCATGGAAATGTGTGAAAAATGAATTGTTCCCTTTGTTACTCAATCGACCAATTAACCTTATTTAACTGATAATTGGATTTGATTACACTAGACAAACCCAAGTTGATTATTGCCCACCAGCGACTCCAGCCAACCACAGTGAGAGCCATTATCAGTGGTGAATCTTCCCAGAAGTGGCTGGCCTACCAAAATTCCTCTAAGAGTGCATCAACAACTCATCCAGGAAGACAAAAAAGAACCAAAACGCACCTCTAAAGGCCTCACTCACCTCAGATAAGGTCAGCATTCATAATTCAACCATTAGAAAGAGACTGGGCAAAAATTGCATCCATGGGAGAGGCTAACCAAAAGGAACATAAAGGCTTGTCTTACATTTGACAAAAAAAACCTTGATGACCCCAAGCCTTTTGGGACAATGTTCTGTGGACTGAAGAGCTGGAACATCTTATAAGACATGGGTCTGGTTACATCTGCCGTAAAGCTAACACACCATTCCAGAATAAGAACATCACTCCAGCAGTCAAACATGGTGGTGGTAGTGTGAATGTGTGGAGAAGCTATGTTGCTTCAGAGCCTGGTGACCTGCCATAATTAAAGGAATGGAAACCATGGATTTTACTCTCTACCAGAAAATCCTGAAGGAGAATGTCTGGTCAACAGTCAGTGCTCCAAAGCTCAAGCACAACTGAGTTATGCAGAAAGATAAGAGCAAGTCCACCTCTGAATGACTAAAAAAAAAAATTAAGGCTTCGAAGTGACCTAGTCAAAGTCCTGACTTGAATCCCATTGAGATGCAGTAACAGGACCTTAAAAAGTTCATGCTCAAATAAACCCTCACATGTGGCTGAATTAAAGCAATTTTGCAAAGAAAAGTGGGCCAAAATTCTCCACAAAGATATGAAAGACTGCTAAAGGTGGCACAACCAGTTATTAACTTAAGGGAGTCAA
The DNA here is from genome assembly GCA_022985145.1 of Pangasius djambal. Classification (NCBI taxonomy): domain Eukaryota; kingdom Metazoa; phylum Chordata; class Actinopteri; order Siluriformes; family Pangasiidae; genus Pangasius; species Pangasius djambal. The sequence continues at coordinate 10,921,968 of CM040980.1, read as the reverse complement.
ATATTTTTCATATATCATATCTATATCATAGTGTGTGATATAGGTGCTGCATAACCTTTTTCTTTCTTTCTTTTGTTTCGATAAATGCAATGCTAATTTAAAAACTGTCTTTTGTGTTTCCTCATGTTCTCCTTGTCTTATATTACAGTTTGTGTGAGGATCTGAAACCATTTAGTGTGACAAGTATACTCTTTCACAGCACTGTATGATAAAATTTTCAAATGTTTAGCCCTAAATTATAAATCTAGAATAAAAAATAGGGTGACCTTTAGGTTTGGGGTTGCCGAAAAGTCACGTTCATTTGGGGTTGTTCGCCCAAAAGGTTTGGGAACCTCTGCTGAAACTTGAAGAGACTTGGAGAGTTTACTATGAAAAAGGAATTTTATTCCAGCTAACTGATATCATATGTCTGAACTAAATGAAATTGCTTCCAAAGAAGGTAAACAATGAAATAATTCTTGCTGTGATTAATAGGTAATGATAGGTGCACTATAGTTTTAGATTCTATTCTATTCATGTTGTAAGTTGTTGGAATCCTTCCTTAGAAAGAAGGATTAGTGTGCAAAATGTTTCCGGGGTCATGAGGACTGGACACTTGCGTGTAACCCAGAGGTATTCAAATTGCAGGGGTGGCACAAATAAGGAGTGAGATGGAAAATACCACAAAAAAAAAATATTTACATGACCGTATCAGACCTGCCAATCTTTATGTGTTTTTCATAGAAGCTACACGTTGTAACACTGAACCAAAAAAAAGAAAAATCAAAAATTTCTCAAGTTCTCACAAACAGGGCAGTTGGCCTCATGGGGAGAAATCAATATCTTCCTGTAAGTACTTGTTATACAATAATACTATGGTGTCAACGAAGAAGAGGTTTAACCAGGAAGCATCATAACAACAATGCAAGAGCTCATTTATTGACAGTATACAACTGCACCACAAACAGATTGTTTGGTGGTTAGTCCGAACTAGAAAGAACTAGAATGAGAAAACTGTCTTGAGTGAACAAAACCGACCAGACTTCCACGGATGCTTGTACACTATATATGCTTATATATATTTAAAAGCTTGCCTTAAAAATGATATGTCACATTCATAGTTAATATATTACTTGTTTTACTATTTTCTCCTAGTTAAAAACACTAGATGCATCTGACAAATAGGAGAGAAAAAGGGATATAACAAAAACCATTTAACTTAGAATGACATCCTGTTTCAAGCTAATTTCACTTTTCTTAGCAAGTCAATTTATGAAGAATGTTGTTTCTAAATTTCCCTCAAAAAAGAATAAGCTGTTTGAAATTAGATTTTGTATTCTTATGTAAAAATGGATAAGTGTTTATTATACAGAATATTTTTTTTTGTTCTCATGACTTCAGTAAATTACTTCCAAAGAGGGCAATTAAAGAAAGAATTCTTGCTGTAATTAATAGGTAATTATATAGTGTAAAATTATATTTATGTGCTGTCCAATAAGTTGCTGGACTTTAAAACGAAAGATTAGTGTGGCAAAAGTTTCAGAAGTCTAGCAACACACATTTAGAACAGAAACAGAATGTGGTGGTTAGCCAGAATACAGTGTTTAGCCAAGAGCTGAATAGGCTAGGGAAAACTGGCTTGGGTGAAAACAACCCACTGTTTCCCCACTGATGGTGAACATAAAGAAACATCAAACATGTAACAAATGTACTAGTATAACATGGAAGGTCACAGACAACACAACAACTTTCCTTTTTAGGGGCAACCGACTCGGCCTCGTTCCAGCATTGGTAGACTGGCTTCTGCCACCAGAGGGAAGCAGAGAGCACCTTCTTAATTAAACCGGTGGCAATCAGCTCCATCTGTGCCTGGGTCTGTTTAAGGAAAGCTCTCCACTCACCCAGCGTTCAGTCTTGAAAAGGCCTCCTCTGCTTTGGAGGTCCAGATGAACCAGGAGGAAGATTTCTTAGTCAGGGCCATAAGAGGTGCCACTACAGAACTGAAACGGTAAAATTTCGCAAAGCCCGGAAAATGCTGAACTTCTTTCACAGGAGAGGGTGTAGGCCACGGGAGGCCCAGGACAACAGAAAACTCTGGAGAATAAATAAGGTGGAACTGCAGCTTCTCTTGGTGGTTATTGATGGACAGTCTTACAGGAGAGGTGGTGAACATGACCATTGCCCAGAGGCCTTCCATCCAGGGCAGTAACTGTTAAGGGTGGCTCAATGTTGACCAGGGGGAATTGGAGATTCTTGGCGAGGAACAAGTTCAAAAAGTTGCTGGCAGCGCTGGAGTCCACCAGTGATTGTTGTTGCCCACCTCCCCACTTCAGTGGAGCTGAAGTGACCTGGTTTCCCACAGTAGACACAACACTTCTCTTGTATGCGCTAGTTCCTCTTGGTCTGGGAAAGGCATGTCCCTCCCAACTGCATGAGTTCCTCTGATGAATTTGAGGCTTGAGGGCCATCTAGAGGCGAGGTCTAAGACCTGATCTTGAGAGGACGAGCTGAAGAACGGCATTCCCTATTAGAGACAACACTTCCCTTGTATGCGCTAGTTCCTCTAGGTCTGGGAGAGTCATGCTCCTCATCTCTCACAGAGTTGGTTGTCCAGCCAAATTGAGAGGTCAAGCAATGTGTTCAAGTCCCTCTCTGCAGCTCATCCTTGATGGGGTCTGAGACACCATTCTGGAATGCGTACAGAAGACAATGATATATTCAGTCACGCTACGACTGCCTTGACAGAGCTGGAGAAGTTGTTTGGCAGCTTCCCAGCCACTGACTGGATGGTCAAGGACCCTTCTCATCTCCTATGTGAACGCATACTAGTTGAAGCACAGGGGATCCTGCCCCTTTGACCAGTGAGAAGGGAAGGTGGATGTCTGGAGCTCAAAGGTGAGGGAACATTGAGGTGCAGGTAGGTGTGGCCCAGCTGTGGGGATTTGTAGAGCTTGGGCTTGTGCCAGAGCTAGGGAGTCCTGGGGGATAGGGCTGGGTTAGAGGGTGTTGGGGCCTACTGGTCAATATGTGTAGAGAAACCCCGCACATATTGTCTGGGACAGCAGTGTCGCCGCTCCTTGCTCAGCCAGTGCTGTTGTATATTTTCACATTGTGGTCCACTGATTGGCCAATGCAAATTGAAGCTGGTTGAGGACGGTGGTTTCTGGGGAGTTCTGCTCTGCTGGGTTCATCTTGATGGTTGAGACCTGCTGTAAGGATTGGTGGCCCTGGATGGGAATTAAACAGTGGTCATGGTGGTGATGATGATGACAACAACTTAACCACTGCTCAACAGACTAATCTGCTATCATTACAGAGGAACTCCTGGAGACAGAGATGGGGGAATAAAACAGAAGAAATCTCTCAGAACTTCTCTCAGAAGCATACCTGTCAACTCTCCCATTTTTCCCGGGATTCTCCCATATTTTACCATTCTATCCCGCTATCATCCCGTTTAAATATTTTACCATATTTCTCCCATGTTTTTAATCTTTCTATAAAAAAAAATCCCACTGGGTGGAATTGATATGTTTGCTACATTTGCCTCCAGTAAAGCAGGTCACAGTATACAGAACATTAGCTGTAACATCTACAGAACTCACTCAAATGGCACCCGCCAATAAAACAAGTAGAAGAAGAATAGCGATCGAAGAAGAAGAACAGCATTCTGAGGATGGAGGAACGTGAGAGAGATGGCATTGGAGTACCTGCAAAAAAGGTGAAAACTTTGTGTAAGTATCTTAACAAATGGGAGGAGGCTTACCCGTACTTAACCAAGAGCAACATCGGGCAAAGTCATGCTTTTTGTAAAATATACTACACAGATTTTAGTGTATCACACGGAGGGAAAAGTGATATGAGCCTACATGACAAATCTGTAACGCACAAGCATGCCCAAGAGGCACAGAAACATGCCCAGCCAATTACTTCATTTGTGACTACAAACACTTCTGAGGCCGATCAAGTGACAAAAGCAGAGGTGAAAATGTCAATGCTTTGCGCCAAAATAATGTGGCCTTAAGTTTTTGCGATGATTTCAACCGGAGTATATCAGACATGTTCCTTGACTCTGCCATCGCTCGGACGTACTCAGTGGGAAAAACGAAAGCCACATAACTCATCAAAGGTAAGATATAGACTTCAAAATAAACAGGACAATCTAATTGACTCCTTGATACTGTTCCCATGGTGTAGCCTAAAGTAACTGGACACTTTTGCTTAACAGGTGCCATAGCTGTGGAGCTTGATGAGGATGTAGCAAGGATATGTAAATCTCAGCCTTTTTCATTGTTGTGTGATGAATCGAACAACAGAAAAACTGACAGAGAATTTGTCATCCTTGCAAGAATTTATGTTGAGTCCAATCTGGAGGTGACAACAAAGTTCCTTGAAATGCCCATCTGGGGCCTTTTAGGCAAGGACCTGAGGTTCAGTGAGCTGACAAGACTTATGAAGGCTTTATTATGCATTCCACACAGCAATGCCAGTTCTGAAAGAGTATTTAGTATGGTGCGAAAAATTGTTACAGAAAATAGAATGGCATTGGACAACAGTACTGTTTGTGCTTTACTGTCATGTAAAATCAACCACACTGGTCAAGCTCACAAATACACTCCTTCTCAGAAGGTGTTAAGGAATGCAAAGAACAATCCAACCGCAAAACAGATGAATGAAAAAAAAAGGTAATAAGGCAATATTTACAAAGATCCAAAGAGGCCAAAAATGACAAAAGATTCCAAGAAGGCAAAAAACATAAAAGATAACAAAAGTCAAAAAAGGCAGGGGCAGGTGAAAACAACAATGAAGATTAACAGGCAAGTGAAAAAAACGAAAATACAAAGGTAGAATGTCTCCATCTAATCCAAAACCCTAACATAAATACACTACATTTTGGAATGTGGCTGTGGGGATTTGCCCATTCAGCTGTAGAGCCACTGTGGCCCACTCCACTTGAGAACCCAAACAGATGGAATCATATTTACCCACTCCCAGGCAGTCTGAGGAGAACCGGCCAGCAGATGTCGGCCTTCCTCTTGCTTTTGGGCAATAGCCATCTCATTTCCCTTTCAAGCATGCCAAGGTGATCTATATTATTTCTCTACTAACTGGCAGATCACTTGCTTGGGCCACTGTGGTCAAGGAGTATCAGCCCCCTGAGTGCTCCCCCATTAGCTTTCCTTAAGCCATGTATAAGACATTTGATAGGATATTATGTGTCAGAGGAGCAGCGTCTGGTCTCCTCTGCATTTGGCAAGGCAATTGTAGCATCTCCAAATATGTCATTGAGTTTTGTACCCTGGCAACCAAAAGTGGCATGGAATTCTGAGGTGCTAGAACTCATACAACAGACGCAGACAAAAGTAAATATGAAATTGCCACGTGAGATCTGGCCTTGACTGTTGAGAACTCATACAAGCTGTTCCTGAGGCTCTATAATAGTCTCTTTGAACACTGCATGGAGCATAGGGCCTGTATAACCACCTCAGTTGATTGCTCCACTTGAACCAATCATCTGGTCTAGCACAGTGCATGGGTTCTGAATGGGATTGAGCCAGAACTTGCATAGCCAACTCCCCACCCTGACTGCTTGCTTAGCTGACCTCCAACCCTGAATGCAAATTATCTCTTTTAGAGCATGGCTACTCTTCCACTGGTAATGGACTTCAAGTGTGCATCTGCAGCCATTCAGTTTGCAGGAGCTCTCTTGTTGCTCTCTTGCCTGCTTTCCAGGCCTCCTAAGCGATGAGTGCAGCTGCCCTTCAGGCTGGCTCAGAATGCTTGCAACTGGACTTGTCTGATGCTCACTGCTAGCTCTGCTCAGCTCCTCCAGCCATGGCCACTGTCAAGTACTGCCACACTGTGGAGTGATTCCCATTGTCATTGCTAGCCCCATGCTTCCACTCAGCTTTGACTTCGGTTCCTCCTCTCGACAGCTGCTGGTGTAATGTGGAATGGCATGACAACAAAACAAAACATTTCCTTTTTAACAGCAAACACTTAGTCTAATAATACAAGGGCACAAAATACCACAATAACAAGCAGACGTGGGGGCTTATGGGTATGCAAATGAATGGCTACTACATGCAGGCACATGTAGCTTTAAGGAGCTTCAGGTGTAATTTCTGCTGTTAACTGATGCTTTTCTGTAATCTGTTAGAGAAGCCATAGATTTCCATCTCTAAGAACACAAAGCAAAAAACATGGTTACCAAGAAGGCTTGTTTATTCTAATAAGCAAAAAAAGAGCAGGAAAACAGAAATTCACATACTGGTATTTTCAACATGGTCAAGTTATCAGTGAGTCATTTAACAATGAGATAGATTAAAGAAATCATGAATCAATCAATAAATAGGGAAAGGTTATTAATATCAATCAATTAAGTAGTCTCTTAGTAAATAGCCAGTACTGGTGTATGTGTAAACCTTAACATATACTACACCACAATGTTTGATGGGGGCACATTGTGAAAAGAGCTAAAGTCTGCTGCTTTTACTGGACAGACGAGATGCCATCCGGCTGTACAGCCAACAGAACGATCAACAAGAGATGCTATGCAATGGATTTCTAGTGTACCCAAGTCTAGTATATCTATAGCATGTACTAAGTGCATCTGTATCTTAGGTTACTGAGTAGGCTTTGCATTCTAACTAAATTTATTTTAAATTAATATTTTGTTTCTTGTGTTTTTATGTACAGTAATGTATTGAACAGACAGAAGTGAGAAATAGAATGTCCTTCAATAACTGTAAACATGGTTTCTGTTTCAATTATCATCTCTCCTTTAGAAGTTGGGTTCTATGAAACCATTTCCAGTGGTGTGTCAGAATGAACATTACTTTCTGAAGATTCAGGAACCTATAGAAAAATCACAATCAACATCTTTTCTCCTGTTGTTTCACTCATATTTGTTATATACCGATTTTAAATTCTAAAGAAAACATACCGTTCTCTCGTGACTGGATTCAGCTGACAATTTCCTAACAGTTTTTATCTCAGTGCCAATGTAGGCCACAAAATGGATTATTGTGTAGATTCTAAAAAAAAAAAGAACAACAACAACCAAATCAGAAAAAAACTGGATAGACTATGGAACATTAACATTACTTAAGCTCAGAACAGTACAAATAGCAAAGTGATGCCACATGGGATGCCTACGAAGCATCCCTGCTGCATCGTACTCACCCTCTTTTCCATTCATAACTTTTCAAGGAGTTGAGAAAGACACTGAGTATAGTGTCCTAATTCTTTGTTTCTTCATATTAAACCTAATTTTGCTATTGCATTTGATTTCTTAAGATTTTTGCACAGTTTACTGTATCATTAAAACAGACACATGGCCTACTCTTTGTGTCAGCTGTCAGAGTAACTAGTCATATAATCTCATTATGTGATTCATAATTATGTATGTGATTCATCATAAGTCCACAATTTCATAATTTGTTGAGAATTGCCAACTTTTTGAACTTGTCAACTTTTCCAACCTCTTGTTTTTTAGGGGAGGATGGTGAATTATTTGTTCCACTAGGCCTTGCTGGAGTTGCATGATGAACATGATCAATGCATGAACTAGGCCTAAAGCATTCTGAAGATCAGAGTGTAATACAGGAGTGCGCTGTAGCACTGGCAGAAAATATACTGAAGGCCACTGTTAAGACTGCCGTAGGATCCTCAATTCAACACAGCTAAGAAAATGCCAAAGTACTGTATTACATCCACCCAAATAAGTGACTGGGCGATTCCACAATTTACCAATTTCATTAAAGAGCTTTTATGCATGTATTGAAGCTGGGACTTGAAAAAAAGGCAAGCATACTGGCGGCCCAAATATAAACAAACTGACACGCTGGTTTGGAAAATGTATGCTACTTTGCAAAGTAAAATTGTGTCTCTAATCTGGTGGCACATTTGCTCTGGCCGCTTAAGGAGATAATGTCCATAGGACATGCAGAATGCACCACTGTTTCCAGTGGAAGTGGTTGCCAACTAACTTCAGTTTGTGTGCTTTAGGGAGCACCAAAAGGGGCTTTACCCTCTAAAGACAGGTTTGCCAACTGAGTAAATTAACTGATTGTGCAAGCATACTCTACTTCAGAAGGAAACAGCCCTGGTAGTCCAGACCATTAAGAAGTAGAATGGAAGTTTACATATGTAACTGTTTCTACTGTTTGTAACTGGAGAACTGTCAGGCTACCTGGCTCACTTAGATTGATGAGAAAGGCACTACGATGAGCGCTACCTAGTGGGATCTTTTATAGTCTACCCATTTGCTAAACTGTACTGGGCAAGGAGACAAGCAAAGGGGAGTACTCTATGAGTTTTGAAGGAACCTGTCCTGGCAGTACTCCACATATGTAACCTTCCATTATATCTATTGATAAATTTTACATAAACACACACAGTCAACTGCAGAATTATTGGCATTCTTCCAGAGAATGGGCAAATAGACAAAATATGTCTGTATATGTCTAAAATTAGCATTACTTGCAGTGATTCCTATTTTTTATCAGACTATTGTGGAAAGACCACCTGACAATTCTAGCATTAAAGTATTAAAAAACCCTAAAATGTTAATAATGAAAATACACATTAATATTGTGCACATTTTAATTCATTTTGGGAATGTTAACCATAAATTTTATGTTTAACTCATGTACAGCATATATAAAATATAGTTTTTATTAAAATATAATAGTGTTAATTAAAATAGGTTTAATTACCTGTGGTAAAGCATGGCAAAAAATTGCATAAATAGTAGCACTGCAAAGCTTAGAAGAAACATCAGTGATATTGGATCAACAGAAAATGTTTCGCCTTTTGCAACAGTCCCATTTGGATACACTTTTGGAATAGGCAGGCTGACAGCGCTGCCAATGGTTTGGAGGAACAAGGTGGCCATCAACCAAAGAGCATTGCAGATGAAGAAGACAAATGCCGCCTAAGTAAGAAAACAGATCGTACTAGATCAGTTGGCCATCAACCAAAGAGCATTGCAGATGAAGAAGACAAATGCCGCCTAAGTAAGAAAACAGATCGTTCTAGATCAGTTGTAATTCTACATTTTGTTTTGAATGTTTTATGATGTCTGCATACTCTATACAGTCTCACCTTGTTTCTAAGGTCTTTGAGCTCTTCTGCGACTTTTTCCTGTTGCTCTTTGTTTTCTTTAAGAGGTTCTAAATACCGTTTCTGCAGCTCTTTCCAAAACTCAGTTTCATCCTTGAACATTGGGAGAAAATATGTGGAATAAGGGCAGATAGTTACAATAAAAAGTATATTTCTGGAGACCTGTTGAAAACATAAATTCTACCTCTGAAAGTATGTCCTGGTGAAGTGGAAAATCATGAGATTTTACTTGCAGATCTTCAATCCAGCCTTTATGGATTGGTTTAAATAGAATTGGGGAAAAAACATGACCATCCTTGATAAAGTGCAATGTAAATTATGAATATAAATTCTTTTTTCATAGAATCTACTGTAAATATTGACACTTACTTCTAGTAGGAGTTTGTAGTGTCATGTGTTCATCTGACCTAGTGAATAGAGTGAAATAGAAGAATATTTAAACCACTATAGTATTGCTAGATAACAAATCACATTTAGATATTGTACCACAAGCTGGTGGTAAAATTTTAGGGGAAAAAGTAAATCGAAAATGTGGAAATAAATACAGTACAGTCTTATGGAAGTATTTTTATTTTAGATTGCCAGAAAGCAAGATTACAGACTGAAATTCTGATTTGTGGAAAAGTATGGTGATGGCAAATGTAAAATAATAACCATATATAACTGAATTATATATATATAATATTAATTTCTGTCATTTCAATTTATTCATCCTGATGGGATTAGGAAATAAACACTGTAATTATTTAATGATTTTTTTTTATTTACCTCTCAGTTTCTTCAGAATCCATGTGGACCTTAAGATCCTGCTCCTCTGACACTATGGATTTCAGTAGTGGTTCAGTTTCACTCGTGGCATCACTGTTATTCCAGCAGGGGCATTTACAGCATGCAGCCTGTATGACCTGCCTCTTGATGGCGCTCACTGCTACAGTTTCCACTTTGCCACCAGTCTCTCGTGTTCCCCAGGAGACATTGTTCATATTCACAATGGAGTAAATAGACAGCAGGAGATACCCACTGGGTATACAGAGGAAATACAGTACCCCATAGATGACCAGGGAAAACTCCTGAGGGTGAAGAGCTGCTGTGATGAGGTACAGTAGAGTCATGCTAATCAGAAACAGACCACTGGGGGTCATAAATGTCTGATTCCTTACTATGTCACCTAAGAAGGTACAGTACAGACAAGGTTGGGGTCAGTTTCATTCCCACTTGTCTGCTCGGTTTCCAAACCAAATCCCTTTTCACAAGATATATTCAGTTAAATATTGGCATGTATGTTCAGAACTGTAATTTTTATATGATGTTTCTGACATTTTACTTCCATATCTACTTTAATAATAAATATAGTATATTATATAGAATATAATAATAAAATATTAAAATAAAATAAAAATGCATCATGTAATAAAAAGGATAAGTCATTAGAGTATATGATGAGAATATTGAAAAAAGTGCTACCTATGATGGAGAGAATAGTTCCAGTCATGAGGAATGCATACAGAACGCTCATGACTGCTGCTATCTGGATCTGTGTGTCAGCTTTCAGCTTGAAGCACAGTGCCAGGTAGATTGTGGGAGGCACTGTGGCTGCAATCAGAGCAGCATTTTGTTCCATATTCATTATGAAAGTAAAGCTTCCTGCAAGAGACATTACAGACAAATGACAAAGATTATTATACATAAGAGTGAGGCAGCTACGTATGTAAGCATGTTTAGAGTCCTTTTTTTTTATAGAAATAAACCATTTTAAAGTGTAAAGCTCTTCACCTGCTATCATCAGGCAGATGGTGGCAGGGCCCAAAATGGAGGCACCCATGCTGATGACCTGATAAAGGATGTATGGTTTGGAGATGGAGCTGTTCCGCTGAGCGGTCAGGCGCCCAGAGCCAAGCAGATCAATGGTGTTGGCCATGGTGGAGGGCCCCCAGCGCCGCCGCTGGTTGTAGAACTCTTTGAAGTCCTGTGGTGCGTTGGTGTAGGCGTCCGATGCAGCATTATACTCCACCCTCCAACCCTGCTGCAGTAAGAGAGTGCAGAGCCAGCGGTCCTCTCCTGGAATCACACAACAGTACAAGAGGAATTTTTATTAACCCATAAGGCAGAATTAATTTTACATTTACATAATTATTTCATTCCTGAGTTTGTTTTCATTGTAATGTTGAAAGATTTTATTTTGTTTTATTTTGTTTTATTTTATTCTATTCATTCCATTTTGCAAAATATGGAACAAAACACTACAAATATATTAGGCATAGTGGCATCGATAATCTAGCTGGTATTTAAAGCTGGAAACTGATGCAGATAGCAGCCATAAATATTTATTATGCATTTATAATGACTGGAACTAAGAATGCACAGGCTTTGCTGTCAGCTAGTGTGTGGAATTACCACAATTTAGAATTTGTTTGAGAAGATATGTATCAGCTAATACCTTGGTCGTACTGTACATGGTGACTGGCTTCTGTTGGTTTGGTGGTGTATCTCTTCATGACATTATCATCCATGAGGGCAGCACCTCTGAAGAGACTAAAGCAACCAGGGCTACAGAGCACACAGCCAAACACATGTTCTGCTGTCTTCTGCAGCCAGTGGCCCACTGCATACTCAAATTTCTGATACCACACCATGGGCCCTTCAGACACACAATTAAGTGTCTGATTAAGTGTCAGATTAAGATCTATAGGTTTATTTGATGTTTTCTTCCACTCGTACTTCTCTGTATACTATATGTTGTGAAGTGTTACTTAATGGTTTCAGCATACTAGTTCTAGTGCTAGTTATTTATCATTATAGTGGACTAGAACATGTTTGCCAAGAATTTACACAAGGTAATGCTATTTAGGTAAGACATAAAAGCATGAGTTTTAACTAAAAACCATAAACAGAACGAGCAGCTCATCATACCCGTGCCAGTGGGGTGAATCCGGCCACAGGCAGCGCCCACCTCTGGGTAGAGTTTAAGTCTGTCAATAAGTAACATCACAGCAGAGGGCTGGAAATCTGTGTCTCCATCCAGGGCCAAGATGTATGTGTTCTCTTTCTTTTTCTGATTCAGAAAAAGGCTGTTAATAAACCTACATCAAATAAATTCCTCTTCAAGGAAGTGTTTGCTAGGAAATCTGGGAAAGACCAGATTTTTTTTGAAAAGATGTTCCCACCTACTGTCTAAATCTCCCCATGACATGAGAGCTACCAACCACAGAGGGTAAGGGCAAACATGTGCTTCCTTTGAGACACATGAAGCCATATTCCACAATCTTTTTGAGCTGCATACCACACTTAGATGAAATTGCTATCTGCCTTCTTCCACAAACATAAGCCCCCCAATATAAATTACATAAACATTATGTTAAACATAACATGCAGGATTAACTAGTGTCACTGTGATTGACAGGGGTGAGAGAATATGACATTCATCCCATCTCTCGACTCCTGGCAACCAATGGCATTGTCAGGAATTCCCAGTTTCCTGGCAACAGGGTGAATGCGTTTCTGTTGCACCCCTCAGGAGCCGGAAAAGATAATAAAGTATTGTAAGTTGTGCCTGGAAGGACCATTCATCTTATGCCAGTTCCTTACCTTTAGGCTTTTCCTCAGTTCATCCACATTTCCACCCTTCTCAAACATCTTCAAATACTTGCTGTTGAGTCTCCAGCCAAGGAGGTAGTATAAGTACATGATCTGTTTGAAATAGAATGTAATCACCACACTTTGGGTCTTAAAGTAAAACAGTGGATTTAATTTAATTCTTTACCTGCTTTGGAACTTACCTGGGACCATCTCTTTTTGTGTCGAATCAACTGTTTGTCCTTGAGGTGAACCATCATTATGTTGCCTTTAGGAAGTGTGTACTCCAGACGACCTCCATATGGTGTGCTGATGATCTTCTGCTGAGGGAGACGGGGCTTCGTCTTGAATATACATGGGTCATCCTCACTAAAAATTCTAATACATGACCATACATGTACTGGTTTATTTTTTACCCCTCATCTCTGTAATTTCCTTACTTGGTTAAAACAGGTCATGTGATAATACTTACATGTACACTTCTTTGATTACTTCCACTAGGATCTCAGCATATTCGTTTACATGTCGCACTTTGCCATTCTGCACATCCTTAAAAGCGTCGTCAAAATAAATATGGAACTCGAAGAAAGCATCATTGTGGTTGTTCATTTTTGGACGGAATTTGTCGAGCCTGGTCACAAATTTTTGTTTTTAGTGAAAATCAGTTTATATTACACACATTCCCATGTATATTGGACTAAAATTACCTGAACATTGAGATGATTATTTTCATCATTTCATCATATGTCTCATGCCACATTGTTGCACATAAATAGACTGTCACAGGGCCTTTTGATCTGAGGAGAAACACAGCAATGTTTAATGTTCTTTCTGCATTTCACACTGTATTATACACTTAGTCATGTTTTGTGATCAGGATGTCAGTATATACCCTTCATCCTTCTTTTTCTCCCTGGCCACAAAACGTGTGTTGAGCAACATGGACTGTTCCAGAAATGCTCCCTCATACATCCGCTTTACAAACAGGTCGTGAGTTCTCTCAATGCGCTGGATCTTCAGAAACCAGATGTAACCAGTGCTTAGCATGAGTCCCAGCCACCAGCTAAGGGCACACATGCCAAGAACCACCAATCCTCCAACATTCATTTCTGACACAATACGTCGTGAAGAAAGTGTGCGCGTGATGTCGGTCATCAATGAACAAAGTGGAATAGTACTGATGGTCTGGTTATCAAAAGGCTCATTTGTAGAAAAAGTACTATTTGAATTGGGGCACTTGGCAGAAGGGGCAAATAGAGTACTGAACAGCAGCAGAACAGCCACAGAAGACAAGTACATGGGCAGAACAAAACAGCGACGCAGGGCATGCATCTTGCAAGCCACCACTACAAACCAGCGGCACATTGCAGAAGAAACAATCTGGATTGCCATCAAACCAAAGACGGTCTTGCTCACACTTGTAGGGATCAAGCTTAGGGAACGCCATTCTGACAAAGGAACATTACCGCCAACCACAGCCGCAGTGACCAAGACTTTAACCACACTGGACAGAATACAAACCACATTCTGGGAACTGGCTATGTCTTTGGAGATGTCTTCCAAAAATGGAAACAGACTGCTGTAGTTCTCCCACCAGTTCAATGAAACAAAAATGGTTCCTACAATGGCCAGATACACAGATCTTTTTACTTGAAAGGGGCTTTCTTCTGTTGCTAAGTAGCTTATTATGAAGAGGATGTAGCCCAGAATAATGAAGATGATGGAAGTAACTGGTCTGAACCACTTTCCACATTCCACTTTGCAGGACACTGGTTGGTATGAATCACTTTCCCCTTTATATCTTGCACGATATTGATCAACTACCTGGAACACTGCTGACAGAATGCTCACACTGTTCAAGATCATCACATTAGTGACAATGTCAAAATATGGCATGGCCACCACTGTCAGAACCACTTCTCCAAGTGACACCAAAAACTCAACAAACAACACCTAGAAAACAAAAAAACAGATTTGTTATAGAACTTAAGTCTTTTTTCTGGTCACTGAATCCTGCACCACTAGTAGTTCTAAAATATTTATTAAATATTTATTTAAAAGATTAATAAGATGAAAATCAAGTCAAAGTCATTTATTTTTATGTAGTCCCAATAAATGCACTTACCCACATGACTGTTTTCTTGGATGGTTTTATTGCACTTTTGAAAATGAACTTCCATAGACTCTTGAGCAGAAGCAGAATATTTGGTCCAACCAACACACAGCCGATACTCAGCAGAGCGCTCGCTTTTTGTCCTTCAGGCACACTCACACTCACGTTGCTTCCAAGTGTTACCAAAATCAGAAATGATGACTACACGAAAAGAATTATAATGTTAACAGATATTCTTAGAGGTAACATTTATTCATATGCAGTACTGAGTAAAAGCTTTAGGCACCCAAATTTCTTTTGTTTTAGATGTTTATTTTATGACTTCTGCATTATTGAGTCAGTAAAAACACATACATTTAATATTTCCAAACAATACTTTTCCCAAAAAAATGAAATGTTACATAAAAATGTTTGCCTCCAGAAAAACTGTGGCAGATTCTCCAAGATGCTCAGTAGGACTTACCAGCTAATTTCCTTATAAATCTGCACAAACTGTACCTGAGACTACTGATGTTTTTTAAAGCAAGGGTTTGTCACACTAAATATTGACTTTGTTTAGTTTATTACTGTTTACTGTTAATTGATTTTTGTTTTTATGTAAAAATATTTAATTTCAATATTTTTGAAGGCATCTTTGCTTTATAGCATTACTTTACATGTGCCTTACACTTTTGGACAGTACCGTACAAGTTTTTTGTGGTAAACAACACAGCTTACCTTACTCAGTACTGTAAGAACAAAGACCAGTGCACCAACCATGCTACAGCAGAACCATTTCATAAACCTGAGACTTTTTGGGGTTTTTTGTTCATCTTGAATAATTGGAACTTCTCTGCATGCGTCCCATGCCTGTCTGTTTGTGATAATAATAATAATAATTATACACACACACACACACACACACACACACACACACACACACACACACACACACACACACATATATATATATATATATACATATATATATATATATATATATAATTATATAGTATTAAGATTAACAGCAAATAACAGTGTCAACTAAAATATTTTATATAAGTTATATAGTTGTAAAAAGAATAATAAATATATATGCCTATAAACAATGTTACAATTTAATAAAATGTGTAAACAATGTATTCATTTTCACATTTTTCAGTGCCTATAATTAACTGATTCAAATGTATATAACTAAAAAAAAAATCATGATAAAGCACTGGATGTGCAGCTCAAATACCTGAATTCAGTTTCTTTCTGCTTTTCTCCCATAGTGATGTTCCACAGTGCCCTGAATATTGTTTCTCTTACCAGTAGGAGTCAGAACCTTTAAATGCTGGAGGAGGGCTTCTTCTTGGTAATACCCACCTGTGTGTACATAGATCATTCTATTCAAATCAGTTTGTTGTTAGCCTATTGTCACACCCAAAAATTTGAGGAAGAAGAAAGAGGAAAGTTAAAAAATCAATAAATTTGTAAAGCCCTTCAGAGGATAATGTTCCTTGTTATCTGATGTCTGTACAATCAGATTAATGGAATGACTAATGGAATGCGTCAGTAGTTGCTGCTGTACACCAGGAAACACAAATGAAACAAAGATTAAAAGATTAAATTACTTTTCTGCCATATCATAACTGATATAACTGGCTGTGCATGGTATTTCAATGTAGTACATGGAAGGATTGTTGAATAAAATGAGCAAGGATGTCAGCTATGCTGTTTGAATAGTGTACCTTTAATCTCTAAGTGCTTTAGCACTGCCTGGCCTGAGACATTTAGACATTGCCTGTAACTTCCTAACTGCAAAACTACTGCTGTAACTTGGTGATTACTGCTACCAATCTTACAAATAATAAAATATCATTTTATAACAAACAATATTAAAATCCACACAAATATGAACAATCATATTTATTTTGCAATTATATCATACATATCTCATTCCTTAAGCATTTTAGTGACAGATGGCCATACAATATTTATTGCATTCAATATTACATCACCTTAACTCCCAGGAACTAAAACCCTATCTTTGGCAGCATATTGAAAGTTTTTGAATGTCTTCCTTCCCCCTCCCCTTGCAGAGTCACTGTACATCCCAGATCTCGCAAAGCAATGGGTTAAACTTGTGGTCACTCATGCGCCATGACTCTAGCATCTCAGCATGGTGGTGATGCAGAGTGCGCAGCTCGGTCAGCCGGCCCAGCAGCCGGGCGAAATGCTGTGGATCCTGAGGGTGCTTCAGCTTGCAGATCTTACTCAGCACCTCTAGCATGGCTTCCTGGAGTCGCTCCACAGCCTTCTGGTCCTTAATATATGGCCGGTCTACCAGAACAAAAACAGTGTCAGGACTCTACCTCACTTAAGAGTTGCCTAAATCATAATTTGATCTTCACATTTCAAACCTTTCATTTCAGTTCCAGCTTGTAAATCTATCAAATGGGGAAATGTTCTAGGAGTGAATATTTATGCACTATATATAATGTAAATAGTGATGCAAAAATCATAATGACCGAATACTGTATAGTAGCTTATTATTTCACCCGTTCTCATTTCTGCATTTTTACTCACAGTCATAGATCCTAGTACCAACTATATGTTTTTCCATCACTATTGCACTAAAAGTATTTCAGACAGTAGCGGATATTGCACCAAAAATAGGATACACATGGATCCATGGTACTTAAAATCAATGAGATGCAATACAATAGCAAATATAATGTTTCTCAATCAGCTCAGGTACTTTGAGACCATTCCCAACTTTACTGTGCATGATAATAAATCAACCTCTACATGCAGATTTCTTGAGATAAAACTTATTCTAGAAATATGGTTAATTTACATAAAGTTACTCTCATAAGGAAATAATAAGGAAAGGTTGGCAGTAAGGGAAAAAGCTTTTGAATATCCTTCCTTCATTTATTATTAACTATTTAAATAAATAGTCTCATAATGTTTAAACTTCCTGAATGGCATGTTGTGTATATGGAATCCTCTTCATGTTATCACAGTGCAGTGGATAACTAGCCATATAAAGCTTATGAAACCATTAAATAATGAATAATTAATAGTGATATTTCTCCAGCATTTTCCACAAAATGAAATATATGGGACATCATCAACCTGGCAATGACACAATGTGGCTGGAGGAAGAAGGAATTTCAGCTCAGCCATTAATGACTCACTAGCGATTGTTTGACAGGCATTTACACACCTGGAGACAGAATAGTGATGGCTGTGAGGAGAGCATGTTCCTCTTGCATCATCTGCAGCCCGCCAATACTTTTATAAAAGTTGAACATGGGGACAATAAACTTCTCAGACATCCCTGTGGTGAAAAAAAAGAAAAAGCAGCAAGGAGACAGGTTAATACAGTGAAGCCTGGCTTTAGTTATGGAAGTTGTATTCCATAAACATGTTAAAGCCTTTCAGATAAATGCAACTTGCTTTTAAACAAGACAGTAAAAAAAACAGTTTCTCATTTTTATTTGAGTTACATTAGGATTATGTAGGATTCAAGTTCAGTATCTCATTGTGTAACCCACATTTTAACAAGCTTTAGATGTAGTTTCTGGGCATTTCTTAAGAGGCAGGTGTCCATGTTTCTAGAGAAGCCTGACATTGCTCAGTATGCCTTGATGTAGGACATTAGAATAGTTTTCTGTCACCAGGAACACAAAGCAAAACACCGGGAAGTCATTAGAAGACCAAGAAAGCAGGAAGATAAGAATTCACATCCTGGTCTTGCACTAATATTCCCTGGGGTGGAAAAAGTTCAGGGAAACTGTAATAAAACTAATGGAGTCAAACATCTACTCTAGTGAAAGGCCAAAAGCCTCTACATTCTACCTTATCGTTATCAGCAAAGAAACTGGACGGGTTTCTTTTCCACACAATTCTGTGTAAACTCTAGAGACTGATGTGTGTGAAAATCCCAGGAGATCAGCAAATTCTGAAATACTCAAACGAGCCCATCTGGCACCAGCAACCATACCACTGACAAATTCACTAAGGTCAATTTTTTTACATTTTTTTTTTTTACCCGTTCTGATGTTTAATGTGAATATTAATTGGAGCTCTTGACCTGTATCTGCATGATTTTATGCATTGCTTTGCTGCCGCATGATTGGCTGATTTGATAAATAGTGTTCCTTATAATGCGGCTGGTCCCTTTGTGAAAGGGACTCATTAGTATAGTTGTGCACAGTTTCATTTGACACTGATCTGAATTTGATTGGATGTCTTAAAAAAGCTTACAAATTTTAAAGAGTGAAAACACAACTGACTGACAACATCTGGGCAAGAGAATAAAATAGAAGAAAAAAATCTCATGGCTATTGAGATTTTTAATGAGTACTTTAAAAGTCAAAATGAAAATGTAAAGAGTAAAAAAAAAATATGTTTTTTTTTTTCTCTTGTAAATTTGCTTGAACAAGAGTACAAATATTCAATTTTAATAATATTTGGGTTAAGCACAAATCTTAATTACAGTAACAAAGTACATTTATTCAGGTATTTTCCAGCCCTGACTATTCCTAAATTTAACAATAGGATCCATGAGATATTTATAATGACATAAATTCTAAACAGTTAATCAATCCATCAACAGGCCAAAATGAATCAATGATGTAGTCTCAAGCCAGCATACTGTAAGCGTTCGAGTATCTTTGAAGAACAAGTTAGTAAGCCACCAGGAGGCAGTGTGATCCATCACATATAAAACAGCCATAACCGAAGTGCCTGTCTCACTAATATTTACACAATTTATTTACTCCAGGTTGTTTTCAGAATACAGAATATGTGTTTGTGCCTAATGAAGTTATGGCTTCCCAAACAAAAATAACTGTTTACATTTTTTACATAATTTTTCTGCCAGCATACTAATTCACATGCAGTCAGTGTGCATACAGAAATATTTACTGAAAGACTGAATATTTGAATTTAAAGATTATACCAGGTGAAGAAGAATATTATGAAGATTGGTGCAAATCAGTAAGGGCCATAAAACAAGCTTTGTCCCCAAACACTGGGCTGAGTCGGGCTGAATCTGGCGTTCACATGCACAGCTGCATGTGTTTCCACATTCAGTGGGATTCTCAGAAACACCCATCCATTTGGAGCTTGTTTTGAAGGGCTTGCCTGCTTTGTGTGAGGTCTTTGTCTTTATCGTTATCATTGGTGTAATTATTATTCTTTGTTGGGTATGAGAGCTGAGAGCTCTATTTTGATGTAAAGCATTCAGTGTGAAGAGCCAGGAGATGATCTCCCTTTCGAATCAGCCAATCAGGGAAAACCCTCAGTGAAAGGTCATTATATTCTGTAAGGTGAAACTCAATTCATTTTAACTCCTTGGGAAAATTGGTGTTGCAGAGATCCTAATAATTAAATATTTACATATAGAAACAAAAAAGTCTTGTATAAGGGCCAATCTTTCTGAAATTTGACACTAATGGCCCAGGATGCTGAAGTATATCTTAGAGAGCGTAGTCTTTTTATTTATTTTTTTACTCAGAGAGATGCAATCATCACTAGATGCTAACTTCTTTCAGATATCCATTCAAAACCTTTCAGATAGAGGGATAACATTTGTCACCAGCTTTCCCCAAAGAGTGGGATGGAGAAAAAGTCTCTGCATACACAGGCACATCAAAGACCCTTCAAACCAGAGAAATGTCAGGAGCGCAGAGAGGCAGATAGAGGGACAATAGAGCTCTCGATGTTTAGATAGAGAACAATGGCCTCTTTAGACAGAGGCTTTCTCTTTCTCTTTGGATGGCCTTTGGTGTGAATATTTCTGAGCTCTTACAGAGGGACAGAGTGACAGATTCTTCTGCAGTGCATTCGCAGTATAGAAATATCAATAACACTAAGATGACAGCACTCCATCACCCACCAAAGGACTGACAAAGCTGAAATGTGATTTTTTTTTAATTCAACTGATTCAGAGCTGGGAAAGCATTTTGCTGCACTCTCAAGCGAGCTTTAAAACACATTGGCTCTTATTTGTCAAGTTGAGTAAAATCGAGCACAAGTGGAAGTGCAAAGATGAGCAAATCTGCATTTGACTCATTGCATGGCATCAAAATAAGCTGTGATTTGAGCACAAATGATGAATCAGCTTCGGCTGGGTGGACGCAAACTCCCTCCAGCTATTCCCTTATTTATAGGTCATATACATATGGCCCCAATTTACCCTCATATACATCCAGTTTACATGAAACAAAGCCTCATTTTTGCATGTTTTATGATAGTGAGCCAATAATAAGAACTGTCTGAAAAAAAAGAAAAGACTGTTATGGAAATGGGCCTCTTTTTTTTTTTTTTTTTTTTAAATAAAGGCCATTAAATTACTTATAAATATAAGTGAGCCAAGTTTCCATCCCAAATAAATAAATAAATCCTTAGTCCATATAAAGAAATTAAGCTCTGAAAGTAATTAATCAAACAATAAACTAATATAATTGCATCTGGTTTGTTTTAGTATTGATATAAAATTATATAATAACCTCAAAATTGAACCATTATATCCAAGCATATTTACCTCCAGGGCAGCACTTTATGATGCCTCTTTACGAAATGTGTCTATTACTCAACTGAATGAACTGATAACTATCCACGTCTGCACCTCTGATTCACATTGATACTAACCTCTATTACCTGTATTTCAATGCAAGGTTCTTGTGTGCAAAATTGTGATTACAAATATATTTACTGTTTTTTTTTTTAAAATTGTTATTACTATGCTACTAACTATACTTGTTATATCCATTGCTGATATATTTAATTGCAACTAAGGTTGTTAAAGGTTTCAGGTTGTTAAAATGGTACACTCAAATTTACACACACACACTCCAACCAAACATGAGCTTCATCTTTCAGATACACAAAAGATTACATTTTTGATGAAAAAGGGCTAGTATCTGTTTTGGCTGGAGTGGTCATGAATTTAATATTTCTATGAGTTTGGTCTGTTTTCAAATATTTTGTCATAATTAAAAACGAATTTTGTTAATTCTGCTCCATGACTCACACCAGACTAATTTTGTCATACTAGCCATCACACAAGAGATGGTGTACAATACATTCTGCTGTAAATCAAATTCCTTTAAATGTCTTTCCTTTTGTATCAACCATGAAGTCTTTGTTATGCATTGAACACTATGAAAGTGTGAAGTGATAAATACTAACATGCTGAATTGGAATCTCCATTTATGTTTCCACCTGAACACAGTGTGTTGTTTCCAGAGTTCTGGGAAATTTATGTCATTTGTAATTTATACCTCTAGATAATAAAGAGAAAGCAAATTTCTTAGGTTCCTTAATTAGGCCAGACTGATTCATTATTTATGTTAACCTTTATGAATGGCATCTAAGGAGGCACGTATAGTGTTCTAGGTTTATTCTAGCATTTACTTTTAATTTAATGCTCATTTATTGCTTATTAGCAGACTTTATACATCATGTTAGACTGAATAAACACATGAACAATGCTGTCAAGTTAAACAGCCTAATGCCAGTTCAGGGTAAAACTTTACTGCTCAATAGCTGATAGGTAACTATGCAGGGACTAAGCAGGAATAAAAAACTAGTACTATATTAATAGCTAAGTCACTAGGATTATCTACAAATGAACACTGTGTAATTAGTCAGTGAGTAATGTTAAACTAATGAATTGGTAGTCCATTATGAACTAAGAAATAATTACTGTATCTTACAGATCTTCTGGAGAACTACTGGCTAACTACTGAATAATTACTAATCATATCAGCTCCTCAAATTCTGTCTTACCTACCTATTGAAGAAAGACTAGCTGATGCAGAGTAGCCTTCTACTTTGTGTGTGTGTCTTACCTCCATAGACTTTAAGATATCTTTTCCTGATATTACTGAATGAGTAAGTAATTTGTATATGTTAGATAATGACAAAAATGCCATTGTATCCTTCCTTAGGAGTTAATGACGTTAAAGACAAAAGTGATACTGTTTCCTTCCTTCGGAATGAATGATGATCTGCAAATACTTGAAATTCATGACTAATGACTAGTTACTTAGTAGTTCTCCAGACTCAGACTTCATAAAGAACTACCAAGGCATTACTTTATTAATACTTACTGAGTAATTCCCCAGTATTCATTAGTAGTTAATACAAGTGACTTAGGTGGTATTATATTACTACTCATTCATTCCAACTTAGTCCCTGCATAGTTACCTCTGAGCTGTTGAACAGTATTGTAAAGTGCTACCCTACACTGTAAAAATTGCGGTAAACAGCTGGGAACCCTGCTGCCAGTGTTTTACTTTAATTTTACAGATCTTTTTTTTTTTACAGTAAAGAAGAAAATAAATAGTTAGATTTGAAATATATTTAAAGCACTTCACAGCTACGATATGAGTCCTGACAGTCTTATCCTAGAATGTTGTGCATGATAAAAGGAACCTACCACTCTTTCTTATTCGCTCCTCCAGCACCTCTGTGTGTCCATGAGGCATTTTCTTGGTGAAGGCCTGGGCTGAACGCAGGAACATGGCCTCAACTGCTGAACCCTTTAGTAGAGCGATCTGATCCTCATGGTCCAGAGACTGGAAACCTGTTCACAGATGATCAAGAAGTCACTAAAGTTACTAAGAAACTTTTATCAGTGTGTCACTCAATTGTCAATTGAAATTGCTAAAACAAATATAAAACTACTGTTGACTAGATTTGTTTTTTGATATCTTTAAAAGTATCCTGACCTGGGATGTTTTTAGTGAACTCGACCAGGACCTGAACTTGGCTTGTTGCCATCTCGGTCAAAAGCAGGAAGTTCTCCTCTGTGCTGAACTGTTCTTGGAGCTGTAAAAAGTTGGACACATAAGCACATTACTACTGTAGATGTTTTATGGTGGTAAGGGCTGTTAACAGGGCTTACATAACCATACTCAAACTGTGGCTAAACATTTACTGAGCATAGGTTTGGCTTTATAGTCATTTACTGACTTTAGCAGTAGCAGAGGTTAAAGTCTTAAATTAATATGGTCAATAAATGTAAGAAGAATGCAGTTTGTAGGTGTTAAGTACATTTACAGCCTACTGTAAGGTTAACAGTTTTCACATAATTCATTAATAGAATTGAAAATACAATATCTTCTTAGAATAAAGTACCAGTTTCTTGGCCATATCTGGAGGAATACGATGTTTGTTGTATGCTTCAAGAATATAACTTAGTAAAGCCTGCTGGTCTTGACTTAGTTCCACTTTTTCCTAAGATAAAGAGGAGTAAAAGATAATACAAGTAATAAAAAGTTTTAGTAATAAAAGTTCTGGTAATAAAAGATAATATGCAAAGTAATTCATATCAGCAGTGTTCCTCTTGGTTTAAGTCTATCAGAGGAATCCTTTCCCAAGACAGACATTGCTACCAGGAAGTCAGTGACTGAACTTGTACCTCTTTAATGATTCTTTAATAATAGTTTTGACTTGAATTAGTTACATTACAGTGTAATAAACCCAGATGTTTGTGCATGTGCATGAGTGTCCATTCAAGATATATCCTTAAATTAGAGATTGCTGTCCATGTGCTGCTGGATATAAACAGTATATATTATACTGTATATGAATTTCAAAATTGTGCTCTCACTTTTAAGGTTTTTGTTGTGGATGTGACCTGCTTAGCATCTCCACTGTCTCCCAACTCTGTTTCATCTCCTGTACCATCTTCTGATGAGACTTTGGGGTTTTTCCTCAGCCTTTTGGACTTGCACTGGATCTCTGTTAGCAAACCTGGTTACAACAGACCAATCAAAACAGATTGTACCATAAATTAATAAATATGTAGACATGTTAAGAAGTGAGACCAGTGGATCCATCAATTTACTTGTTCTTTCATGCACAGTATGTTATGTGCCTGTTATGGGCTCTGGTAGGAAGTCAGTCAAACCTAAGGCAGTAATGTATTGGTTCATAAACAAAGGTAGGCAGTATGCAGTTACCGCTAAGGATAATGATTTACTGTATGCCGTCTTAAACACAGCAAGAGCTATGCCTCTGTCTGTATCCACTTTGTGCTTGATTTTGACTGTAGCCACAGAGACAGACACCAATCACAAGCTGTACAACTAGATTGCTCTTTTAAAATTTTGTCACTTTCTAATATTATTC
This sequence comes from Pangasius djambal, assembly GCA_022985145.1. Taxonomy (NCBI): domain Eukaryota; kingdom Metazoa; phylum Chordata; class Actinopteri; order Siluriformes; family Pangasiidae; genus Pangasius; species Pangasius djambal. The sequence goes on along the minus strand of CM040980.1, from coordinate 10,897,064 downwards.
TTTTTCAGTCACCAGGACTCCATACGTAACTAGCAACTAGCTTATCTTTAGCACCCTTAAATGAAGCAATTAAATGAAGCCAAGACAACAAATCACGTGAACTGAATGACTTGAATGTACAAACAAGTGTAAAGCTTTGTCTGGCAGCATTAGTAACACAAACAGCAGTGATCCATAGAGAGGAACCAGCTCAAACTATAATGTCATCCAAACAGAAATTGGAACAGATGCTGGTCCATGAATGCATCAGTGGCAAAAAAAAAAAAAAAAAAAAA
>CM040980.1:10840621-10896689 GCA_022985145.1 Pangasius djambal | reverse complement strand
CAGAATTTGAGTTTTGAGAACATGGGCTCCAGACTTCAGGCAGTCATTGACTGCAAAGGATTTTCATCCAAGTATTAAAATTATGGTTATATTTACAATTATGTCACTTTGTCCAAATACCTTTGAGCCCCTGAAAATGGAGGTACTTTGCTTAAAATGGCTGTAATTCCTAAATGGTAAATGCCATATTTTTGTGGAAGCTCTTAAAATAAAGCTGAAAGTCTACACTTCAATCACATCTTGATTGTTTTATTTCAAATCTATTGTGGTGGTGTATAAAGACAAAATCACAAAAACTCTGTCATTGTCCAAATACTTCCGGACCTAACTGTACTTCTTCCCACTTACATTCAGCACAATAAAAGTTTTTTCATTGAGGATGTCTGGGACATGCAGAGAAAAAGCAAGTAATAGCCAAAATCTGCTGAAGAACTACCTACCAATCATTTACTTTATAAAACTGCACAATGGGGTATTTTAGAGCACTGAGGCAGTTTGCCTGAAAAAGGATGGTCACGCCAAATATGATGTAGTATTTCACTGTTTTCTGATTTTTATGGATTTTTTTTTACATTTAGCAACATTTCTTTCACTTTTATAAGTATATTCACTTTGCAGATTTTTCTGTCATTTGAACAGTAGGTGTTGACTTGTTGAAAGCTAACACATACAAGATTGCATTTGGTGTTACTATTTCAGGTACATGAGTGAGCTTCAGGGAGCTGCCCCTTCAGTGAATAAGAAAAGACTGTAGGACAGACTTTGGACACACTCCAGGCCAGATTAGCGACTGTTTGACTGGACACAGTGGGAACAGACTGAACGCAGAATGCCTGCAATATTTATATAAACGTTAATGCACTATTCATGAGCAACAGGAGCTGAGTACAGCCTGCTCTTCACTCTACCTGACAGCTCCATGCACTGCAGCGTGCCTAATTATGCTTCATCACTGGGAAGCCCATAAGAATGCATTCATCCAACCTACCCTTACTGCCAGCTGTTCTTTTATTCCATTAAAACTCAACATTCAGACACATTCTATTCTCGGTTGGGCTCCTCAGCTCAAAGGAATCATGAGTGATTCCACACTTCCATTCACACATTTGCACTTTTACGCTTTTAGAAAAAATAGGTTTTCGAAGGTTCTTTGGATAGTTAAAGGTTCTTAGCATCCTACAGACTTTCCACTTAGAATCCTCTCTGATTGGGAAACACTCTTGTAGGGATCTAGAGAGACAGATCTCTAGGTTTAACCTTGTTTGAAAGAGTATAAGTATTAGATAAATGATTTTCCATTGTGTGCCAGCGCAGGGAGTGTTGCCCCTTCAAAATGTCAGGGTTCCTTGTTCGATCCTGAGTTCAGGTTACTGTCTATGCAGAGTTTTACTTGTTCTCCCAGTGTCACTGTGGAATTCATCCAAGTTCTCCAGTTTCCTTTCACCTCCTAAAATTATGCTGATAGGTGGATTAGCTACTCTAAATTGCCCCTATGTGTGTGTATGTGTGTAAATGGTGCCCTGTGATAGACTGGCATCCAATCCAAGGTGTATTCCCCCCTTACGCCCAAGGCTCCCCAGATAGGCTCTGCAACCCTGACCAGGATAAAGTGGTTAATGAAGATGAATGGATGAGTTTTTTCCATACAGTTAGTGTATAGTAAGTTTTCACATTTGGAAATGTAAATGAGCCTTTAAATAAACCATCCTTTTAATTTTTGAACCCTATAGTCATGCTTTTCAGGACTGTCAGACTTTCTGTTTCTCAGTTGCAGTGTACTAGCTCCTGATTCTACAATAATAACTATCTGTTTTATCTCAGCCAGTGTCCACAGTCTGACTGTCAGTTAGTGATATGGTGGTATGATATAATGTTATGAGGTAGAAATGAGCAGTTGGGGCAGACTATGGCTGAACATCTCTATAAAATTATACTAAAATTTAGAGACTCAAGTTTTTTTTTACCATTATCTTATAAAGGTTCATTTAAACATTAATACAAAATAGCTTTGATATTAACTAGTGGATATGTATTGGCCATGGGAGAAGTTTTTGTTCTCGTTGCATTTATTGTACTCACATTCTGCAAGCATTCCCATCTCCTTGCACTTCCGGAGTCGGCACTCTTGGCACTTTCTGCGCATGTACATATCCATCTCACAGTTCCCTCCACTTTTACACTTATATACTGCATTCTTTGTTATACTTCTTCTGAAAAACCCTGCAAGAAAGCAATATATGACATTATATAACAACTAGTGCATGCAAGCTTTTATTTGAAAAACTTTAGATGAAACTTTAGATGAAACATCTGACTGCCAGATGGTACATTAAGTAATACATCATTTTTTGTTTGTAAGATAAGACAATAGCTTGAGACAACAAATAGACATTGTGACTATATGACCTCGACAATGCTTTCTTTAAATGATTAGTGTATTTCAGTGTAAGTTACACATGATGCTGTAACAGAGTACTGCTCCATGCCTAGTTCCAGGCATCAGACCTCTGCAGTCCAATGCTTCTTGGACAAGTAATTACACATTCTAGCATGAGCTGATGAACACAATGACACACATTAACATTGCATGGAAGCACGAGGCTCCAGTTGCCTGCGTCATTATTCAGCAGAAAGCTGAGAGGGAACCAAATCTAGACTGGGCGTGAGGGAGCATCAAGCCTCTGGGACTTGGAGAGTACAGCGCAGTGGCTGCCCTTTGGGCATTGTCCATGCACAGGTGGAATTACACTGGCAGTCATTCAGCCAAGGCTTTTTCAAAGAGCTAAAATTGGATCATGGGGTCGCATTTCATATACTGCGTCAGAGTTATGGGGCTGGGTTACTGTCTCAAATGTGCTGCGAAGATGTACTAGGATTATGCATTTAGTACAAGTGAGGAATTTAGAAGAACTGGAACTGGTGAAATAGACATATAAATTTGGCATGATACTTCTAAAAACGAAGGCTACAGATAATACAGTGGAGTGATTGAAATACAGAAAGGTTAGTGGTTATAGGTGTATACATCCACAAATTCTAGTGGGTTGATGAAATACAGCAACATACATTATGCCATAAGCTCATCTCAAACGAATAAAGCAATCTTTGTTCTTCACCTTTACATCCTTCACATGTGAGAGCATTATAGTGGTACCCCGAGGCTTTGTCCCCACACACCACACATAGTTCTTCTCCTTTGAACCTGCCTGAATGGGCAGCATGTCTGGGTCTCTTATATACAGTGGGAACAACAGGGGCTGGCTCCTCGATTTCTGCCTCAAAGCTCCCCTCCAGTGGGCCCTTCCTCAATTCCAGCATGGAGGACGGGGAGCACCACTCCTCTGTGCCGTACTGGGGATAGTAGTGCTGATTGGAGTAGTACGATGGCGAGGACATGGATTGCTCCATTGTGGAGTACTGCATGCCTGGATAGCTGCCGAAAGGCAAGACCTCCTGGTCCTGAAGCAGAGGGCTGCTCTGCTCTGCCAGAATATCTGAAAGAGGAGGAGACAATGGCAGGCTGTCAGTTTACACATGTTATCAAACTACGAAGCTCAAGTTAACAACATGGAGATAGGCACAGAGTGTTAATGTACCCTATATCAAAGCAGTAATTAGCAAAACTACAACAAACAGTAGTACTGTTACCTATCCACTTAACAGAAGCACTAGCACCACCGCTCAGTAGAGTTTTAAAAACAAATTTGTTCAAGCATGAGCAACACGATTGGAAATAGTTTGCTTGATTTCATACAAATTAAGTCATAAGAAAAGGTAAAAAAATACTAACCCCACTCCTAATTCTAACCTTAAACTTTTCATATGAATTGAATCATGTGTATTGTTACAAATTTGCTAGTGTAGGAGAGCATGCTGTTAAGAGTTCTACTCAGAAAAGCTTTAGATGTAAATTTGACATTTTGCAGCACTTGACGGAGTCCACTATACCCTCTAATAAAGTCAGAAATAATTAATCACACACATGTTGCACTGAAAGTTAGCTAGTCAAGAGACATTTACTCTAAATTGACATATATGGCTACATAAATCACTTGTATGTAATATAAAAGTATATGTACATGCACTTAAAGCAAAGACGTTTTTCGTCACTTCAGGTTTTTTATAGTTAATCTGCACACATGTTCAACAATAGTTATTTAGTACCAAAACTGTCCATAGGACTCCCTCTAAAATATAAAGATGGCACAAAACCATTCTGTACACCGCTTATCCATTACACCTCAATTACACTGTTATTAATTATAGAATTTACCAGTTACTCCTTCTGACTCTATACAAGATGTTTTGTACCAACCTGAAGTCTTTTCCTGCCCCATGAACATTTCAGCAGGACCTAGTGTGGGCACCAATCATCTGCCTCTGGGCCAAAAACTGACCAACAGAGAACATTTTTCAATTCATCAAAGTAACTCCTTGTTTTTCACTGCTGGAAAAGAGCTCTATTTCATAAAACCCAGCCGCTCCAGGATGACTTAAATCTTGGCTCAATAATGCCAAGGGGAACAAAGGTTGCCACGGTTGCTTATTAACCTGACGGTCTCATTCCTATATCTATTACATGTAGCTGGATCGTAAAAAACAGAGTCACTTACAAACATGATTTTCAGATGATTTTCACTGCATACTGATATTGGAAAAGTAAAAAAGATAATACATATATCCATTAATGATACAGTATGACTTAAATTAGAGAAATAGCAGCACTAGTATGTCCAATGGCTTGGATTTTGTAATCATCTTTATTCCATTACCACGTCTTCATTATTAGAGCATGTTGCAGAGAGTTTTGCTTATTTAAGTATGGACCTACTTACCAAAGAAGTGTGACCCCTCTGGCAGGGAGAAGCCATCACTTGGTGGCATCTGCAGAGGTCCCACAACATTGACATCAGGGCCTACCCACTCATTCATCCAGAAGCCTATGTGTGGCCCTAGGGCCAAAATGTGTCTGATTCCTGAATGCAGACAAAAATATAATTGAGAAAAAGTATAATTGAGATCAGTGCACAATAACATAAGTAACATAAGTAATTTCTATAAAAGGCCTAGGCATGTGTCTGGACTCTTAGGTGATATATGTGTATGGATACTGTACTCTCTTGTGCTGTCTGCACATGTCTGCACTTGTGCACTTATGTAAACTTATGTAGTCCCTTGTAGTTCTGTATTGTTCTGTGTTTGTCCTATGTAGCACCTTGGTCCTGGAGAAATGTTGTTTCGTTTCACTATGTACTAACTGGCTGTATATGGTTGAATGACAATAAACTCCACTTGACTTGACTTGACTTGATGTGGGAAAGGTAATTCTATTGTGATCTAACTATATTTAAGTTTCTGAAGAAGAATCCAGTAAATACTAATAATGTTGGATTTAGTAAAAGTTCATCAAATTACACAGATTTTCCAGAGAAACAGGACTATTTGGACAAAGGTCCTTCAAGAGGTGTGAAAGCAAAGTGCTTCTAATTTATTTCATATATAGAAACCTTTCATTTTATTATAAATTATCACAAGTAACACAATAAAATGTCTTACTAAAGTGCCATCATCTACCACCAGAACAGTTTCAGTGCACCTCGGCATAGATTCTGCAAGTCTCTGGAATGTCAGTAGCTATGTTGCTTAAGATGAAAGAACAGACTTTCAGTCTTTCGGTCAAGCTTGTAAGAAAATATGTGCATCTCTATGGGAACTACTGTGTCATATTGCTTGTATATTTGTAATAAAATACATTTGTCTCAAAGTCGGAAAAGTGCAAAGTCACCGAAAGTCATTTAAAAATGTTTAAGGTTTAGTCATGTATTTTTTTCAAACTGGTTTTTAAGGCATTAAAGCTGAACCAAAATGAACTGCGGCTAAAACTGAGCACAGTTTTAATTACATAGTCTTAGATTTTTCAACTCTTTAAACTTTGGTATCTCCAGACAAATGAACAAGTTTCTTCTTATATTCCTAAAACAGGGCAAACCCCAATAGGTTCTGTAATATTGTTATAAAATACCATAATATCACAGAATCACATTCACATCATCCCTCACAACTCAGCAGCACAAAAACATTAAATTTCCAACAAGTTCTTAACATTATTACTCTCTGAGGACTATAAAACCATGTTGCCATTTCCTTCAGTATGCTAATAAGCCACTGCATTTCAATTGTTTTGTTTGTGATATTTAAAAAGCTATTTTTCTTACCTACTTTTTATTCTTTGGGTTGATCTCTACTTCCAGTCTGATTCACATAATATATGGTCCTTCAAAAGTCCAGCAAATATTTGGAATCATCAGTATTTGGATATGGAAAAATAGTTGCTTCTGTTAGGAGCCTGGGCTGGACAGATCAGGTCATGGGGAAAGGGGACAGTAGTTATTAATTAAACTCTCTCTCCATTAGTGCTAATAGTCCTCCCCCTACCCACTCACCCAGCTTCTCCCATCATCCCCTAAACCTTGGCTGACAGCCCCACAAATATAGCAGCACCATCATCTCCCTAGATATCAGCCCAGCATAACCTACTCTCAAGCAGAGACCACACACACACACACACACACACACACACACACACATATGATTACATCCATGCATTGGTACATGTCGCTATCTAAAGCCTGCTCAAATCTGACCACTTTTCAGTTCAGTCGGCTTATCTCTCATGGGTTTTGGTGATGGTAAGCATTTCATTTATTCATCTTCAGTAACTGCTTTATCCTGGTCAGGGTCATGGTGAATCCAGAGTCAGAGCATGAGGCTGGAATACATCCATCACAGGGCACCATGTATACACACTTTCACACACCCACTCACACCTAGGGGCAGTTTAGTGTAGCCAGTGCATCTACATACATGTGTTTGGGGAGTGGGAACCTGGAGGGTACACATGTGGACACAGGGAGAACATGCAAAACTCCATACAGAAAACAATGATTTTTCTTTTCAATTTTGCCTTAACACTTCTGACAGGTTCTGCTTATCCACGAAAACACAAGTGTCCTTTCGGAACAAGCCCTTGTAAAATGGACTGATGAAAATAAATATAAAAATGGAAATGGGAAATAAGGCTGATTCATTCCACTCTGAGAGCTCTTTATCTAGTGTGTCTGCTGTTTGAAAATTCTCACAAATGTTTCATAGTAGAGAGTAGCATATGATTTATGTCTAACTACAGTTGATGAAATACCAGAGATCAGAGTTTCAAGTATTACATACGTTCAAAAGAATCATAGTCTTGAAAAAACAAAAAAACCTTAATATTGACTTATCAGTGATAATAGGACCAAATATAATGATTCACTCCCATTCCACTCGCAAAAGAGCTTCTTCAGTATGAGCTCTTTTGGCCCATTACATCCTGTTCACCCTTAGTCACCAGACACCCCACTTCTGAAAGGAAATTAACCTCAACTATGATGAAGGACAGTGCTGTTATAATTGTGAATAAGCTCTTAATCATTTACTGGCTGTTGCTCCATCCAGAGTGGGCCTTTCTGAGTCAACACACAAAGCATTCTGAAATAAACAAAACCTTTGCCATTGGCTCTTTACTGTTTGTGTAGCTGTCGCTCAGAGAGTGAAGAGGGGATTAGGGAGTAGTTGGCCTTGAGAGAAGGACACACACACACCCACACACACACAAACACAAACACACACACACACACACACACACACACACACACACACACATTCATGGCTCTACTATTAGCTACTGTACACTGTTGTTATGAACTTTACTCACCGTTATTGTAACACAGCAGAAAACATACCAAAATTGCCAGATCATAGACAGAAGCTATTTCATTATCAATTCTATCCAATTCTGTTAAACATTTACACGATTTTAAATAAAAGAGACACAGTGTATTCTGCCAATAGTGTAATATTTTGAAGGCCACAGTGTCTGACAATTGATCTCACATTAAATGTGTGTGCAACTTACTGGTTTAGAACCACACCAAATCATAAAATCTCAGATAAAAAGCAGGATGGTGAGGTAAAACAATCAAAGAGCTGTTTAAACTGGGAAACTGCCTCAACAACACCAACATCAAAAATATGTTAGTGTCAGACTATAACATGGTCCATGGCCTTGAACTTTTACAAGGTTTATCTAAAGGTAGGACCATTGACATTCTGTAGTGCCACCAAGAATGACATACCAGAGGGATTACTCCAAATGTTTTTTTTTTATGCCCATGATGCACTTTACTTAAAATACAAAGAATTTAGAATTGAAAAATGGGAAAGAATGGCTAGAGCACCTTTTGCTGTGTGGTATTTGCAGAATACTGAACTGAGAATATTGAACACTGGACTCGGTTGGAATATGGGATGAAATGCTGTTGTTGGAATAAAATGTTCAGTTGGTTTAAAAGTGATAAAGAAAAGGATGTTTACTTCCACATGACACAAGCCAGCAGAGTTTTGTCAGCTCTTAAAAATGACTGGGCGAGCCAATTTAAGCAATTCAGCATAAACAAGCACAGGCGAGCAGAACAGCATGATAACATGAACAGCTCACGAGATAGAGGCTCTAGTTACTGAGCATCACTGTTTCCTCACTTAGCTCATTAGTACCACAAAAAAACCCTTGTCTCAACACTACGCCAAAACATTATAACGTACTAGGAATAGCCCTAGTTTGTGCAAGGGTAGATTATTCACTATGATCAGCTGTCTCTTTGGCAGATTAGTTGAAATAGTGTAAGATTAAAAATAATAAGTGGAATTTATTATGCAAATGATCTGTATTAATAAATAAAAATTCATAGACAATATGAATTTGAAACATTTACTTTATTTGCCTCAAATTAAACTGTTACAGATAGTAATAGCTGCAATAACTTTACATTTAAACATTCATTTTATCAATAAATTTACATTGACAATAGAGCTAAGCTGTGCTTATAAAAGAGGCACATTGCTGGTTTTGAACATGAATTATTACGTTTTCATCTTGTATTGGTGTTGAATTGGTACATTTGTGTAATCAAAAAACATAACATAAATGCTATATTTATATGAACTGGGTTCCTTGTGCAAGTCCATTAAGTCTAGATCTAATCACTAAACCACAAGATCCATGACATATTAAAATAATGCAGGTGTTTTGGTTGATTTGCCAGGTTTAGAAACAAAGCTGCACGTTGCCCCTATATTAGCATTGCAAATGAGCAATGCGAAGAAGGAAAGCTCATCATGTTCACTACGATTCAGTATAAATAATCACACAAATTTGATATTTACCTTTTATTGCATAGGTTACAACAACAGGCCTTAATAAACCAAAGTAAAATTAAAAGTATATATGCATAATTTCTACTTGTTGACTATGAATGGAGATAACTGTCAAATTAACAATGTGATTTGTATGATCATTTCAGGTTGTTGAAGTTGTAACAAACGTAAGTTTGTTTGATATTGATAAGAGAATTAGACATTTATATTAATATAAATATTTAATGAATCTTTTCTTTTTGGACTTTTGGGATCTGCAGAATTCTCAAAATGAAATATGAAGAAACAGACAAAATATTTTCTATAAATGCCTTCATTATCTCAACACAGCCCATCACATATCCACAGACACTGATGTCTAACAAAGAACTCTGACGTCATCAATGGGTTTATACAATTTCAGAAAGGAAGGATGAAAAGTCAGAAAGGAGCCAAAATATAATTAATTGCAACAAAAGTTGTTATCATATTGCACAACCACCTGGGTAAGGTTGCATGGATCCAGTGGAATTGCAGTGGAGATGTTAATTTTAATATCATCACCTCAGAAGCACACCAATAAGGTGAGAGGAGTCCTGGGGCTCTTGATGAACCGTAAATGTCATTGACAGTTCTCCTGATAGTCCCCATTCTCATAATGTGGCGGTCCTCTTTCATCTGCCTCCTGCGTGGTCACGCCTCTTTTATTTTTCCAGCCCTTTTTGCGACTAGCTGAGTTCTCTGTCATGGCTCCATAAGACGTCATCTTGCTGGTGGTGAGGGAGTTGTCACAGCTGGGCTCCATCCCCTGAGCAAGTTCGTCTTCTCCGATGATGCCACACTTCTCTTCACTGGTGTTCTCGGGGTCAGCCCAGTCTTGTTTTTCACCCGATGCAAAGATGGCATAAAAGATCACGCCGCAATAATGGACCATGGCAGCAATCACGAACACGTTCTGCCATTCCCGACGGGTCTGTTTAAGAAAATGGAAATGCATGCCATCACACAGGACTTTAATCATGACAGACAAACCTGATGCAAAGAGATCCAGAGAACTTAGTTCTATTTAAAAACTTCACTACACCTAATTATTTAATAACTGCTGTCTACTTTTAAAACCTTTATACCTTGAAACGTGGCCTTTGCTGTAAACCACTGTATGCACATGCACATATCAACAATTAGAGCAGCACCCACTTTGTGTTTGGTCAGTGCTCCAACGATGAGAGGACACACCATACCAGACAGTGTGCCTACGCCGTTGGAGATTCCCATCAGGATACTGGCATAACGGGGAGCAATGTCAAGGTGATTCACGTTGAAACCTGAGATTCATAACGCCACTTTATCGATATGTTTTTGGTGGATATGAATAAATAGTACATTTTTTGATACGCATGTTACTCTAACCTGATATGGCAAAGCCGCTGAAGCCCACTGCCAAGACAAGAAATGAGATGGCTACCCCACGTGTATGTGAGAATCCCACCACCAGCAGCAGTGTGGCCTCCATCCCAAAACCTGAGAGCCACACATTCAGGAAAGGATCATATTAATAATTCTTCCACATGTTTCGTTTTTATTTTAAGAACTGTGTTTAAGTTAGTGCCCACCTCCACAGTTCATGATCTTGCGCACGGTTGTGGTGGACAGGATTTTATGGCTCCTCAAGAAATCTGCGAGCTGCCCTCCGATCGGCACGATGATGGTCATCACCATGTGGGGCACAGCTGACAAAATGCCCACCTAAGAGATGATACGTGTTGAATACCAGCTCCCAAGAAAAGTGTTCACCCTATTACCAGGAAATTGCAAGTTCAAATCCTTACAATTTCTCAACCGTCTGTGGCCAGAGAGAGCAAAATTGGATATGCTGTCTTGGTGAGAGCAATGACATTACGTTCTCCCCAATAAATTAGAGTGTCACTAGCCAATTATCAGAATCTGTGAGTTCATCTATGTGGAAGAGGGCAGTTAGTACTTTCCTCTTATTGTTCATCTATCATAGAATGAGCAGCAGTTTGAAAAGATGCAGTGGCTGGCTTCATGTGTCTTGGGGGAAGCAAATGCTAGCCTTCACCCTCCCTGATTGGTAGCTGTTGTGTGATAGAGAAGCACTAGCTAGTAGCTGGGAATTGGTAAATGAACATATTGGGAGAAAATGGGGTTAAAATTAATACCATTCAGAATTGGCCATGTTCATATTCATATTTGTTGAATGAATGCTTTGTTGACAATGCTTAAATGAGTTAAAGCATAAGGAAAAAAAAAAACAGGGCTCACCTTACTGATGGGGAAACCAAAAACCTCCTCAAAGTAAGCTGGCTGGCTGATAAGCAGGAGATAGAAGGTCCAACTGCGGCAAAAGTTGGCCACGATAATGGCATAGACTGGCATAGAGGTGAAGAACTGTCGCCATGGAGTCTTGAATTTCTGAAGAGAAAGCAATCATGGCATCCATGTTTTCAAAACATCTGCAGTTGAGTTTGGTTTGGTGTTTGGTTTCTGGTGCTGTACCTCAGTAGAACTCATTAAGTTGACCCCTTCTCCAATTGTGGTCTCAATGTATGTTCTCTCTTCTTCACTAATAGTAGGATGCACAGCTGGGCTTTCATAGGCAAGCAGTAGCCAGAAAGTATACCATATGATTCCAAACACTCCTGAAGAATACAAACATCCAAAAACATTGGTGATGTTTATTTGCGCAGTAAATAAAATGTATAAGAAATATATTACTATTCAGAAATAAAATGCAAACATTTTTGAACAGTATTCACTAGTATTCAATATATTATCAGAGATCACTCCCCATGGAAATGTAATTTGTTGTGTAGTTCAACCTGGGATGATAAGCAATGACTCACATGATCATTGAAATGTTCAAAATAGCCAATTGCTGATAAGTGATAAGCGTATTCATATATCAGCTTTCAGCTCTTCATACGTCAGCTGTCAATTCCCAGAATAGAACAACGAAGGTTGCGTAAAAACCTGGGATTAAGGTTGGATTCTGTTACATTGTTATGTGTCATGATATCATATTACTTTCACTTTTTCATCCGATTTCCTCCAGATTGTGAACATCTGACTGAGTATGTTCTGAATGTAATAAGAATAGAAATAAACTTTTACACTGTTATTTGTATTCCTTAAAGTAATAAATTATACAATGAAGAGACAACAATATATATTTATACGGGTCAGTTGGTTTCCTTAGTTTAAAAGGTGACTAAACATCAAGTGATATGGAAATGAGCTTGAAAAGTGATCTCACCATAGATGTAGAAAACTGAGGGCCAGCCTACATACTGCACTAGCACTCCTGCCAGAGGCATGGCAATCACAGCGCCTGCATATGAGCCTGTCAAGAAGAACCCACATGAGAGTAGTTAGTGTGTCACCAAGAGCAAAGCCTGGGATTCTTTAATCTGAACTGTAATTACACCAAGTCTCCCATGTAATACATTAGGGGCCTCCAATGGTTGCAGTCATAGCTGAAAAATGACCACAGGTCGGCTATCTCATTCTGAAACTGACACCTCATTCTGAAAATGTTGAGGAAAGTGCTATATGAATGTGTTGGGAATTTCTGCAAATATGTAGCTCTAAATGATTTAGCATGTACACATAGCCAAAATGTCCAGGACAACTCACAAACACTTTTTTTTTTAGATTAGAACAGCATTCTCTAGCATGTTTTTGGGCAGAGAGGACTGTGCTTCTTCATTTATATCAATGAGAGGAGGTCTCCCGCACGTTCAGAAGGTGCCCACCACCTCCATTCAGAAGCAGTGTACAGAGCAGTATGAAGAATGGGTTGTCATGGCACCATTTTATTGAAAAAGAAGGATGTTTTAATGGATTTGTCTGTGAGGGGGCTCTAATGAGTAGTCAAACATCTGCAAAACAAAACAACCTCTCCCTGGTGCTAACTGGTTTTAATACTGAACACTGACACTGTGTGTAGGCTGCTTAATGACTGTCTGAGCATCTATCAGTCCTCGGTTTCATCTAATTGTCGCATTATAAATGTGTTGACACATAGGGAGGAAACAGAAGCGTGGATAACAAAGTAATATCCATGGCGGGTGCTCAGTAAATCCTACACTTACACCGCTTAATTATTTGCCGTTCGATATTGTTTTCAATGTCATTAATTCAATGTTGTGTAGCTCAATCTTGAAAAATCACTTCCTGTAGATGTACTCACCACAAAAAGATGTGGTCGCCAGACGGCTTCTTTCCAGTGGAGGAGCCCATTTGCTCCACATTCCATGGCAAGCTGGATAGGTGACTCCCTGAAACACGAAAACAGAGACTCATTTTTTCTGACAGGGTTAGACACGTTTTATCTCAGCAAACTGAGCTTCTCTTTGTGAGTTGCCCATCATAAATGCCTTATTACAGGGCTGTAGCCAGGGGGAGTTCTTCAGACCTACCTACCACTATATACAGTAAAAAAAAAAAATAGACCTGCTTATTTGTACAAGTTTATGGCCAGACGCTTCAGAAACCAGAAGATTGCGTACTTCCATGAATATGTGCACCAGCTTCCAATAGGTAAACAAACTTTATAACATAATTCAATAATGATATCTTCAGAGCAAGATATAGTCATTGGATTGAAAAAAAACATTCAAGGCATCACCTCTTGATACAAACATGATACTCTGCTGGTTAGGCAAGGCCTACCTAATTTCCATTGTTATAGTAGTTATAGTAAGTAATAGTAGTGTGAAGTCAAAGGCTGACTGGCTTATAATATTCATTCACATTCATCTTCAGTTACTGCTTTTTCCTACTCCGGGGCCCTGTGGTTTAAATTACTTATTGGTTTATATTTTAAGAAACTACATTTATTAGAAAATATTGTGGGCTTGTACAAACAACAATAACAGCCTGAGTGGGTGGGATTGATCAAACTTTCCGCAGGAGCTGGCGGGATTGGTCAGAATTCCTTCAGGAGTGGGGGGACAGTCCCATGTGCATTTCTAATTTGTTTAGTGTTATTGTGTAACCCAGCCACTGGGTTGGTGACTGGGTCAGTCTGAATGACAATGCAGATGCAGCCGCCATCCTGTCTGCTCCATCACTACTGTAGGTGTATACCACCTGAATACCACCATCTGACAGAGAACCTTAGCCAGCAAGGTGCCCCAAAACCCCCTCAACACAAACAATAAGATTGTGTTGTTACCCTGCTGCCGCTCCTCCACATTTACCCCTTATCCATAAAGGAGATGACTGCTATAGAGAAGTACATGCAGTTAGCCCCTAGGCATGGATTCTTTTGACCTTCTATGTCTCCACCATAAGCTAGCTCCTTCTTTGTGAAGAGCAAGGATAGAAGATTGTGGCTGTGAATTGAATACTGAGCACTGAACCGGGTCACCAAGATGTTCATTTCTCCCTGCACTGGAAAAGTTGTGTGGAGCCAGAGTTTTCACTAAATGTGACTTGAGGAGTGTGTACAGTCTTGTCTGTATCCAGGAGGGAGATGAGTGAAAGACTGCCTTCTCCATGACCTTGGAGCACTAGGAATATGTGGTGATGCCCTATGGTCTGGAGAACACCCCAGCTGTGTTCCAGTACTTTGTAAATGAGTTACTCTATGACATGCCTGATTGGGAAATAGGCCGAGTGGATAGTCCCACTCATAAGGAGTGGGAAACAATCCCTCATTTTAAAAAAATGAGCTTCAATACCACAGATAAATATAGTAGTAGGTTAATATTGATGACATCCTGGGGTATTCCTGGAACCCACATAGGTCATGTGACGTCTATTCATTCTCAGTTTCCAAAACGTCAGCTTCCATAATAACACCACTGCCATTGTACTTGATATCTTGTAGAACTGAGCCTCATAACTCTGCAACTGTCTTGTATAGCTGCATTGCATCCTGGAATTTAGAGTACAAATTTGCTGGAACAATAGTGTAGCAGAAAAGAAGCTCTTTATTTTTTGTTTTTAGGAACTAAAAGTAAAATTACAGACTATGATCCCGTTTGAGATCGTTTTTTCTTCTATTAAACACCATTGTAACTGTGCTAGCAACATCCCTCTATCCACCAACCAACAAATTAGCACCAGAATCACTAAGCACATCACAAATACTTCACTATAAACACATCTAATATGCTTCAGGGTGGGCTTTTCATTTAAAAGCTGCAGTTTGTATTCCCCGTCAATGAAGGAGACTATGAAAAGCACACTCTTTTCCACAGAGCTGAGTATAATTGCTAGCCTATGTTTCCCTATATTTAGAGCTTGTCACGTTCTTGCTTGTGTCTTAGTATTTGTATTTAGTATTGTTTTAGATTTGGTTATTGTTAGTTACTGGTTATGTTTTGGTTATTTTGTGGTTTTGCAGTTGAATCTTACTTTCTCCCTGTTGTCTAATTTTCTTTTCTTCTGTTTATTAATTCTTTGTCTAATGCCTATGTTGTTACAAGCAAGATAAAATTTAATTTAATTTAATATTTTTGTGTAGTTGTTTAAAATACTTAGTTGATCTAGGCTTTGTAAATAGTCGTGTTCAAATTCAGTAAAATTCTTCTTTTGTACATTGCCCTGGATGGAATAACAACAAAAACATAAGAATTGCAGATTAAGCTGATCAATTAAAGATAAAATGTGGACTCTCCTGAACTAAATAACTAAATATTAATGGTATATTTGAAAGTCATAAATGATGAAATGTCCTAATGCACTGACCTCCACCAGCCCCTGCAAGATTCGCACGAACATGACACAGCCATAGTGGACCCTTGCTGCTGATGGGATGAACATATTTAGAATTGACGTCAAGAAAATGGCGGCTCCAAACACCCTGAGAAAAAATCGAGAGAAACAAATTTTGAGTCATTTTTATTTTTATGCAGTTGAAGTTTTATCATTTTTACATTTAGCACAAATCTTCAGTGATGAGTCTTTACAATATCTCATGACTTTTGGCTTATGGCTATTCACTAATACTAGCTCATGGTGAATGAGTGACATCTACAGTTTAATTTTGACTATGGAATTTGGCAATGAAAATATCTATAACCAAGTATGAAAAAAAGAACAGCAATAAAGCCTTTATGAAGGACATTTCTGTGTACATTTTGTCCACCGACTCTGAGTCGTACAGCAGGGAGCTGTATGAGCATTTTCTCATTCGCTCACTTATATTTGTCACCATGTACTTCATCATTTTATGCTTTTTCCCCCCAACAAAATCATGTGTAATTGACACTTGTAATATTCTAGAGGCTGATGTTTCAGGGAGAGATCTGCGACAGGATCTTTCATTATTAACTCTGTCAGCTTACGTCCTCTTTTTCCTGTGAGGCTTTTATTACAGGAGCACTATCACACCTCTCATCAACACAGCACACCGCTTTAACCCTTCCAGCCCTGACCAGGCGTTTGTGTTCCCAGTAATCTGTACATAAATAGTGTATTGTGGTTATATGATACTACTTAGTGACTCATCTTTGACCAGACTTTAAGTGCCCTTACTATCAGGGAAGATTGTGTGAAAACTAAGTTTCATGCATCAGCTACCTCTTTGTTTCTACATGGTTTGTGGAGCAGTATGCCAAGAAGATTGCGCTCACCTATTTGCTGCTAGCTTGTTGGAAATGAAGCCTCCGGGGATTTGAGTAACAATGTAACCCCAGAAAAATGAGCCATGTATCAACCCAACGGTCTCAGGGTCCCAGTTAAACTGGGCAGGCTGGAAAATAAGTATAAAACAACACAATATTACCACATGCAGTGACCAAGTACAATATCACAAAACGGAGATTCCAATGGATAAATAGAGAGACAGAAAGAAAGAGAGAGCAAAAAAAAAAGTGATAGTGTTTAGCTATTCGTATTTCCCTTTAATCAGACCACAGGAAATTGCAGTACCTAACTACACAGGAAGTCATTTATAAGATTTTCAGCTAAAATCAAAACCAAGATAATCTCTTGTCGCTTCAGCTGAGCTGGTTAATTACTTTGTCTTCTGTGTAACAACTGCAGCCTTAATTCATTCAAAGGGATGTGGTCTTAAGTCAAACAGTTCTGCATTGAAAAAGAGATGGGAGAAAAATAGAGATACTTTCATAAACTCATATACTGTTCATAAAGGGCAGTTTGTCCTAACTGGTTTTTTGTTGGGTGGCACTATGGCACAGCAGGTAGCATTACCTCCTGGAGACAGCTCCAGGGTCCTGGTTCGATCTTGAGCTCAGGTTACTGTCTGTGTGGAATTTCACCTGTTCCCTTGTCTACGTGGATTTCCGTCGGGTTCTCTGGTTTTCTCTGACCTCTCAAAAAAAAAATGCTGGTCTGTGAATCGGCAGTGGTAGCTCAGTGGTTAAGATGTTGGGCTACTGATGGGAAGGTCATGAGTTCAATCCCCAACACCACCAAGCTGCCACTGTTGGGCCCTTGAGCAAGGCCCTTAACTACTCAGTTGTATAATTGTAAGTCACTCTGGATAAGGGTGTATGCCAAAAATGTAGATTGGCTAAATTGCCATTTTGTGAGAATGTGTGCATGGTGCTCTGGAATGGACTAGTATCATGGATTCCTGCCTTGCATCCAGTGTCCCTGGGATAGGCTCTGGATTCACAGCGACCCTGACAGGGATAAAGTGGTTACTGAAGATGAATGCATGTTCCTTTTTTTCACCTGTATCACAGCAGTTCCATTGATGTACACTGTGTTGTTGTTGACCATTTCCACAATGGCCACACCCAGATTGCAGCGGATACCAAATGAGATGCAGAAACCCAGGCCACTGAGAATGGCAATGATGTAGCGCTTGGGCAGGCCGAAGCAGCCACAGTCGAGCAGTGGTGGGCTGCGGTGAGAAGCTGACACGGGCCTACCATCTTCCGTCAGCTCTATCGGTGCATCCTCATCCGCATTGGTGCCATCAATCTTCCTGCAGAGAGGTGGAAGAGACATGAGATATAAAAAGGAATGTTCATTCAGGGTAATGTCATGTAAACTTTAAGGTAGCACCGTTTGCCACTCGATTAAATTCATCCTGCCAGTCCTCCTTTCAACTGTTTATCTGCCTAAGTATATGTCAGAGATCTGCTCCTCGCTATGTTTTTGCTTTCTTACTAGCAAATCCTGTGTGCCATCAGCGAGGTCAAAAGATGACCAAGCATGTGGCTCCAGAAAGGTCATGGAGTGGATCTTTTGTCACCCGCTCCCTTTTACTCGCATACACACCTGCTCCATTATGAAACCTCCGTCTTGTCTCTCATGTTCCATCTAACAGCTATGACTTTCATCATGTTTACTCTTAAATGCACACCTGGGTTTATGTCTCTCAGAGAATGGAGAGAATTCTCTGAAAATGTAATGGAACTATTGTAGCACTGTTTAAAATGGTTTATTTTTATGAAGCACCCCAAAGCCCTGTCCTTTCTCTCTACTGATGTTTGCGAACCAGGAGAACTTGCAGTTTTGTTATTACGACGATTCATCAGGGTTATTGGAAAGACTGAGAAATCGGAAGCTCTCTCAAGGTTTGCTTTAGCTCACAGCTCACAAATGGCATGAACACAAAGACAAGCATATAATGTTGTTCTGTTGTCCAGCATTAAATCCTCTAAATCCTCTAAATATAGCAAAAGTCTCCCCTTTCCCCATACTTATTCATCTAAGCACTAAAATAGTTTGATCTGCACAATGAGAACCATATCCAGTAGTTAAGTGATATATAGGAGACCATGAACATTTACTTCAGTGACAGATTAAACAGTTACAGGTAATAACAGTTAACTGCCTGTCAATACATGATGAATTATAGTTCTGGTACAGTTTGTCAGGATTCTGCAAGATAAGCAGCAAACTATTAACTTTACTTAGTGAACTTCACTTGCACAGTGGTCACTATATTTTTCCAAATGAAATATTTAATAATATCCATTCAGATATAAAATCCGTAAATAGTGGGTTTCACTTTAGGTTTTGTGATTTAAAGACAATTTGTGGTTTAAAGACAGTTCCCTTAGCAGAGTCGCGCAGCGCTGGATCCGTGCATGACAGAATGTTACCCAGGCACAGGAAATTATTCACTTTATCTCTTTTATCAGTTTGTCTTATTTTTGACAGTGATCTTCCATTCATATAGTTTCCAAGTACGTTACGCTTCTGTGACTATGTCAGTGTCTGAAAGCATTACTCTATGAGCATCATTACCATTTAAGATTGACTTTTTATATTTATATATTTATACATAATGTGTACATTATATACAGTATACACAGTTCATATTTCAGATGTTAGGTTAATCATGTTGATCTTATAGGTAGCCTCTAGACAAGTAAATCACAGGAGTAGCACCAGTAATTCAGAGGATTATAATAAACAGCATAAAAATTAAGCACATGAACAAATAAAAACGTTATCGTTAATAATCATGACTATTATTCAACACATAATAGAATAGAAGCATGAATGCAAATCTTTATTACATCTGGGAGGTTCACAATAAAAGGCTCATAGGAAACTTCTAAACCAATTGTTTGACAGTAAAATATGCTGTCATAACTTTTTTAAGCAATAGAAAAGCAACATTTCGTTTTTTTTCTGATCTACAGATAAACTCCTTGTTGAACAGCCACTGCCTCATTAAGTTCCACACTTACCTCTGCAGGTTCCCCAGAGAGTCGCCCACTGTGTACTTCATCTCCTCCTTCCCCGGCTTCAGCACCTTCTCCTTCAGCCCTGTAAGTCCCCCGAACGGCATCACTTCTTCCCTTTCACTGCTCTTCTACAGACCTGCGTCCCTGACTTGCTCTGCTTTGGCCAAATAGGCAAGAGGACCACTAGGCATTAATGCTCATCCTCTCCTGGTTGGGCTGGTGTGACTGAGGTGCATTGGAGGGGAGGTGGGATGCTGCGCCTTGATGCTCTAGCTGCACTAGATTGGTGGCACTAGCTGGAAGTGCAGGAGCTGAACACGTAATACTCTCAGACGTCCTCAGCAGTCCAGGGTTCTTTGTGAACTTGTTCACTTGGCATGAGCATAAAGAAGCACCTTGAAAAGCTCCACTTTGGCAGAATAAGGAAAGGCCGGGGAAGCGTTTTGCCCTCACTGAATTATATCATTGTGCAAAATGCATCAAGACAATAAAGATCCCACGGAAGCCTTTCCTTTTCACGGCACCAACAAATACCGAGGATACCGGCATCCCCTCCAATCCGCACTGTCCAGGGCTTGTCTCATTTAGAGCAGGTCAGTAAAACAGGCAGCCTCAAGTCATTAAAGATTCAAGGCAGAGTTAGGCAGGCAGGCTCAGTGTTGTATGATATGAGCAGGTGTAACGAGAGACAGAGCTTTCTTTTCTCAGACTCATGAACATTCTGTGTTAGTGCAACAAACCCATAGCAGGTTAAAGAGTGTCAGCACCGGCAATGATGTGAGTGTTCAAAATGCAGGTGCAAACCACACAGAGCTCCATCTCAAAGGAGAGGTTTTGCCTCCTGTATGTAATTATGTAAAAGTGATCAAAAATATCAAGGGCTGAAAGAGTCATCAGCAGTGCGTGTATAGGCTGAGAACTATGGGTTTCATTGCTGACGTGTTCGGAGAGCAGCTTCTGGCTTCAGTCATCTAGCCAAAAGATCCACATAGTACTCCCCACTACAGATGTCATTCCATAAATGTCATGCCTAGACTGTATAAATAACGTATATATGCAGAAATACTGTGTGTATTCGGTTTAAACAGGCATTTATGCTGAGTTAGTGTTTGAATAGTGAACTTCTCTCTATGCCGCTCATCATTTCAGTGCATTTAAGTTTTCTTGAATATCTGTTTAATTTCTTTTCCCTTTTTTTTTCGGTTGAACGAATGATTTGCTTTTACCATGAACATGTACAATTGATCTGTCAATAAACGATGAACTGAAAATTCCTAAGCGCCAGTGCGACACCTGGTGGTTTTGTCAAGGAAATGGTAGTCAATAAAAATTAAATTTTGTTACTTTTCACAAAACAGGAACACTTTTAATAATTGTTAAGCCGTGAAATTAAAATAGAATAATAATTTTCAGAAATCTTACTAAGTTATTAGATTCATGTTGCATTATCAAGCCATTAGAGTACCTGTCCGGAAAAAAAAAAGCCAGTTTTATACTGTATGATTTAAATATTTAGCTGTCACAGAAAGGATTCTTTGGTCATGAACTGAGATTGACAGTTGTATATTGTATAATGTGGCATACTCACCTGCGGCCGATTTAGTGTCATTGTGATGAAAGACAGCCAACGAAAGAGTTCTGGCAGTGTCATAAATTTTTGCTTAAAATCTCAGTGTGACAAGTGCTACAGCATTTGTCAAAAAGCCACCAATATGAAGATGGCATAAAATTCTGCCAAATTCGCAAAAATACAGTAGTAGCACTGGTGAAATTTAAATTAAATGGATGTACAGGAAAAATACTTATATTTCCTCAGGCACACTTCGAACAATGTTTCAGTTAATGCAGCCCCATTTTCTGCACGAGCCCTGATCATGCTGATTAATGACGTGAGCAGAACATAGTCATTTTCATTAACTGCCTGAGCTGGTCAAGCTGGTGGAAAATTACTTCCTAAACCGATCAGTAAATATTCGAGATTGTGTCATTTCCCTGTGTGTGTGTTTTTTTTTTTTTTAAATCACCTGTCTACAATGTTGCATTAACAGTAGTTATTCCGAAGCCATTCTGCCACAAACTAACAAAGATGTTCTACCATTTGCCACTGGTTTGGCACCTGGTAGCTGATCAGACCAAGCTGGAGTTTTCAGCAGGGACGGAGAACAGCTGTTATTGCATAGTCGGTTACAGAATTTGGCAAATATTTTATTGGGATCCACTCATACACTGTGACAAGTGATAATTGTTTGAATCGTGGTTAAATCCTGTATGTCTCGGACAGTGTGAGAGATCAAATGATGCCCAATCTTCATTCCAGCAAGATGCCCGAGGTCACAATGATTTCTGACGTCAGAAAATTCAAACTTGATGTAGCACGTTAGGTGACAGGACCTGGGGGACACTGCTGAAGAGTCACTTTTTCCCACCCCAAAGTTGTTAATTTTTTCCAATAACAGCATGCCACAAAATGTTTTATTCCCCTCATACAACAGCAATTTGCCATTTATTAATTTGCATTTATTAAAGAACAGTGTACATTTTATGGGTATATAGTTACATTTAATTTTGTGGAAACAACATTTGCGAAACAAGATAATTACTTACTTTATAACAGCTATAAACACTGCTGACTTCAACAGCCTCTCCTTTTTCTCTCTCGTGAAGATAATAAGACAAAAAAAAATGCAGCTTGTCATGTTACTGAAAAACCACAAGGTGCAAAGTCCTAAAGAATTTGCTGTGTCAGAAAGCTTAAAATTACAGCTTAACTCTGATTGGTACACAGTGCTGACACTGTAGGCTCCTTCCAAATATGCTAAACAAATGTCTCCTCACAGAAAACTTCACCATGTCAACAAATACACACATTTATAATCTGTTTATGTAGAATGTCCACCATATATGCCCCTGTGTATGTTGTATAGAAACAGTAACTATTAGAAATGAACAGAAACAATAACTATTATAATAACCTATTTGCAGTCGGTGCTACTATCAGAGCTGTACAGTTGTAGAAAATTAATCAAAACCTTCTGAATTGACCATTCAACAGCACTGTGGTATAACTAACCCAACATTAGCTAGCTGACAAACCACGTGTTTGAGCAAAAGCTGGAATTTTAAGAAACTCCACAGATAGTGAGACTAAGTGAGATAGTCAGAAAAAGATATATAATGTTACTGATAGCTTCATATTCTTTGCTTTCTTATAGTTTTCAGTATTTCGAAACAGTGACTTCAGTATCCATAGTCTATTTACAGTAAGCTACAGAGGACGAATTTACAAATAAGTTGTAAAGAAAAGGTCACATGGTATTGATCATAACCCAAAAATTTCTTTAAAAAGAGAGGCTGCTCTGCCACAGGGCAGGCAAGTTAGAGGTTTTTGCAAATCCAAACGAAATTTTGATCTGACTGATCTCTCGTCAACCCTTAAGTTCTTGTAAATGTGAGTTTCATAATAAAAAAATACTAAATTACTAAATACAAACAAGGAGAAGGAGAGAAGGCTGAAGGAGCACGTCTGATGGAGATTAATGAACAAGAAGAAAGGGAGTGGGAGTGGACTATGCATCTTATCACCAATTAACAACAGAAAAAAAATAAAAATGAGAGAGTAATAGCATGTAGTTTGATTTTTTTTTTTTTCAAAATGTGCAACAATCAGTTAAATACACAAGGACAAAAAGAATAAGACATTTAAAAGGGGAAATGTCAGTCTGTAAATGGGGCGATTATTGATTACTGGTTAGTTACACTCTCGTATTTGTATAAGAAGCATTGTGACAACTAATTAAGTAAAATGATTTTAATGTACTACAATAATGAGTCAAGCAACCTGAAGTTTTAATTCAGAAGTTGACAATGAAAGTGTGCAGGTTCACCTTCCAACTAAACAACAGTTCTAAGCATACTGCCAAAATTACACTGGAGTGGTTAAACATCAGGAACCTGAATATGTTAGAATGACGCAGTCAAAGCCCAGACCTCACTCTGATTCAGAATCTGTGGCTAGAATTGAAAAATTGCTGTTCACCAGACGTCTGCATCCAATCTGAAAGAGCTTGGCAATTTTCCCAATAAGAAGGGACAAAAAATATCAGCATCCAGATGTGCAAAGCTGATAGAGCTGTATACCAGAAGACCTGCAGCTGTAATTGCTGCCAAAGGTGGTTCTACCAGGGCTGTGAATGTTTATATGCATCCAACACATTTATGTTTCTTTGTTTAATTGGCCTTTGTGTCACAATAATCAAAACATTTTTCACCTTCAAATGCTAGACATTGTATAAACCAAATGGTAAAAAAAAAAAACACAATTAAGACCATTTCAATCTCAGGCTGTTCCAATACAAAATGTGGAAAAATTCAAGGGGGTTGAATACTTATGCATCACACTGTAGGTGTAATTTAGAGTAGCCAATCCAACAATCAGCACAGGGAGAACATGTGAAAGTCCAAACAGAGCACACCTTTAAGACTGTAAGCTTTGTGTGTAAGCTCAAGGTTGAATCTACCTGCTGCGCCACTGTGCCATATTGTATTAAGTCCTGCTTGGTCCTTTTGTGCTCACTGGCGATGTGATTGTTCACTGACATCACTGCCAATCTTTATATAACTCTGCTAAATTCATCCTAGATTATCTGAACTGAATATTTCTACAGCAATAATGTACATTTTGTTAGTCAAAATGGATATTTTCATTCTAATACAATACAGAACAATACAATATAATATCTAAATAAAGAACTGAAATTAAGGACTTGTGATGGGGAGCAAGCCAACATACAGTGTGGTCCAAAAGTCTGAGACCACATTGAAAATCTGGGATTTTTTTTATTATTATTTAAAATTGGAAATAAACAGAAGGGTTTAGAATTTTGAAATATTTACACACAGAAATTAAATGTTCAATATCTTAAATATTTAATATTCAAGATACTGCACTATTTCTAGCTCCCTATTTATAAATGTAAGCTAATTTGTGATATTGACCGTGTAAACTGATTTGTACAAAAGATCAGATTTTCCTCATGCCTAATCTCTTCTACTGAAGCATGTGTTCAGATGAAACACCAAAGGATTTGATCTAAAGTGGATCACAGGTAAATATTTCAAAGATTCTACTTTTCACTCAAGTTGTCAATAATATAATTTGTAATGAAAATTGTTACATTAAATTAGAAAAGAATGTAAAATAGAAGCATTCACTAGTATTTCAATAGGGGTCTCAGACTTTTGGACCCCACTATAGCTATAACAACAACAACAATAACAAAATAATAATAATCATCATCATCATTATAATATTAATAAATATGCGATTAAAAAGCAAATAAATGATCGAGACACAGCCATGAGAGTTGACTATAGAGCCAGACCGACACTGTAAACTTTTTCTCGCGACACTAACCCGGTTCCCGCTGCATACCGCTATTGAATCCGTGACCGCATTTTTCTCCGCTTGCATAACATATCGCGTGACTTGCTGCTGTAGAAACGTGAGGGAATGGAGCGGGAGGGAGGCGGGCCCTTACTGCGGTGGGCGGAGCCACGAGCGTCTGCTTCCGAGTACCGCCCCACACCCCCTCCGTGACTTCAACCTCTGCGTCCTGCTTACACCGCGCAACGGGGCTGCTCGCGCTCATGCCTGACGCTGCCTCTTCCGACTTATTTAGGTGACAGAAGGAGAAGCAAAAAGTCAGTTGTACAAAGCTACGCTGCCTTTCCTCCTCCCTTCTCTCACCCCCACCCTCTCCAGCGTCTATTACCGCCTACTCCTCCACATGCCTCCGAGTGCTGGGCCCCGGCGTACCGGCTCCAGCCATGTCGGCGAGCGAGGCAGCGGCTGCCGCCGGTGACAGAGCCCCCGGCGGAGAGACAGGTAGGTCCCAGGCTAGTGTTTAAACCCACATTCTCGACACATCCACCGGTGGGTTATTTTCGTTTGGAGCTGCCGGAGTGCGAGTTGCTCCACAGCGGGCGGCGGAGGGAGGGAGGGAGAAGGAGAGGGGAGCTGTCGGTGTTCCGCTCTCATTGGTGTTCGCACTCAAACTAGGTCAGTAGTTCAGTAGAGCAAACTCTCGCAGTCGAGGATTGACGCTGGCTGTGATGTTGCTGTACTGAACTGGCCGCATTGCCCTGGTTTGGGAAATGACACTGCAAGGACCAGTTTCTCTGCGTCTCTGTTGCAAGCGCATTTATTCGACCTGAAAGTGGAGTTTGTTTATAGTTCTCCACAGAGGCCCGGTACTACCGTCCATATGAACTTACTTCTGCCTATGCTAACACAGGTTAATATTAAGCCTAGCTTATCTAGCCTCGCCTGTCTGTTGTTGTGTTTAAACCTTGTAGCAGCCTAGTTTTGTGTAACTGTCCTGTATCACTTCTTGAATGGAAATAACTGTGAAATAGACCACAACTTTTCTGCCCAGTTCCTCTATCCCTGCTGAAAAAACCAGTAGAAACCATCACAGAAATTATAATGGTTTCCACTACAAATACCATTACAAACCATCAGCTAACCATTAAAACCATTACCATTATTGGTCTGTAATGGCATCCACTAGACATAACATGCCATCAACAGATGGCAACAAATTACCAGTAGAGACCCACCAGGACCATTACAGTTTCCATTAAAACCAATACAATTCCCATTATAACCATTAAAGCCATTATCATTATTGGTCCTTAATGGTATCCACTAGACATAACATGCCACCAATAGAAGGCAACAAATTACCAGTAAGGGACATTCCATTAAAACCAGTACAATTCCCATTATAACCATTAAAACCATTACAAATTCTATGAGGGTTGCTGTTGTTTTTTCAGCAAGGATATTAAGATAATGCACCTCACAGCTCTTCTATTAGGGGAAAGGAGAACACCTTTGAATAGTAGTAGTTTAATTGGTTGACTTGGACACACACACACAGGATCTGCAGATTTTGTACTGTATATGACCAGCAGAAATAACACATGTAAGGAAACGACTGTGTTAATGAAATGTTTTGGGAAGCTTTCTAGCAGCCCATAACCTAGATTGTTCTGGTGCTTATGAAACGTGTAAACATGTGAGTGATGTTTCTCTGGCATCAGCCCAGGAGGTCGAATTTTATTTTAAGCTTTTGCTTTGAGTCAGGGTTTTTTTTTTGTTTTTTTGTTTTTTTAAACACAGATAGCTTGTGGAGGAAAGTGTAAGTAAACATGTACACAGATTTATTGTCCAGATCAAATAAAATGATCAGTGTTGTGTTAACTGAATGTAGCAGGTGGAGATCGTTGTTGGAGCTCTGTCTTTATATTTCTCAGCACTGTATGGAAGTGGGGGAAAAAAGATCATTTTATTATTGTCTATGAAAGTGTATGGGCAACAGTGGTCTGTGGACTTCCGAGCAGGAATGAAAAATGCGCTACTTATTTAGAAAAAAAAAATGTTCTAAATAAAAATGAGAAGGATGTGTGAATATGTCTGAGGTGTTGTGTTTCTCCCCTGTCAGTGCTCCTGGATCTGGAGTGTGCTTAATGCATAAGTCGCACTTGTGTAATATGTAGGTCAAACTTAGCACTGTTGTGGGCCAGCTCTCTGATGTCCTATTGATGTAGCAAATGACCATGGTTAAACAAACAAACAAAAAAAAACAACAACCATTCTATTAATTAATGAAATGTCTTTTGTAACAGAGTCTGTGTAACCCAGTCTGTGTACCCTTAAGAACCAAGTAACAGTTTAAAAAGATCTGTAAATAAATGATTGCAGCGAGGAAACCCAGTATGTACAGTATATCATGTCTAAGGAGGTCTGGGAATGGTTTAGGACTCGTTCATCTTCAGTAACTGCTTGGTCAGGGTCCAGAGTCTATCCCGGGAATGCTGCGTGAGAGCTGGGACTACATCCTGGATGGCTCACCAGTCCATCACAAGGCACCGTCCGCACACACATTCACACATGCATTCAAATCTAGGGGCGATTTATCATAGCAAATCCACTTACAAGATTTTTTTTTTTTTTTTTTTTTTTTTTTTTTTTTTTTAAAAAGCTGGGAGGAAACCAGAGGAAATGTATGCAGACATGGGGAGAACATGTACAGAAACTCCGCACAGACAGTAACCTGATCTCAGGAACGAACAGCAACTGTACCCACTGTGCCACCTTACCTCTCCGACTCTAAATATCCTCCAGCGAAAATAGATTCATTTCAAAACCTTGTTGCCTGTTATACCCATTTATGACCTGAAACAAAGATTTAGATGCCATTTTACAGAAAAATAAAAACAATGGCATGTTTAGTCTTATGTCTAAGGTTGCTTTCAAGTCGTTTTTGCACGGGTTTTCTCCCAAACTGCATCACCCGAACCGTGGGACGGTTCGCATCAGGTGTGGAAGCTATCCGCACTCTGCGCCACGTTTCGAGTAATGTGATTGATTCAATTCGTCACGTTGCTTACTGTTCCTAATTTCATTGCGCTGGGAGAAGGGTTGTTATTGATATTTAAAACCTGACTTTTGGAGCACTGTAATTAACACACTTTTGTAGTTGAGTGCTAGCATTGAGAGCATTGCGAAAAATTCATGTCTTGTGCCGGCCTGCACATCCAAAAATCTGCTTATACGAGATCGGCTCCTCGTTTCCATGTATTCGTACACGATGACATGCCATGCAGCCAAAAAGCACTGCAATGCTTGTGTCTTGGTACCAAAGGAAAATAATAAAACAAACCCCAGCAAAAAGTGATGGGCCTAGCGCCTACCATTTTGCAAGCCTGTGTGCACAAAGTGAGTATGGAACTGCACAATCGATCGACAGTTCAGAAGGAATTCTTCAGAAGGAACCTGTGATTATGAGCCACTCCCTGAAACCAAATATTATATATGGACTCAAATATTTACATTTACATTTACATTTATGGCATTTGGCAGATGCCCTTATCCAGAGTGACTTACATTTATCTCATTTATACATCTGAGCAGTTGAGGGTTAAGGGCCTTGCTCAAGGGCCCAGCAGTGGCAGCTTGGCGGGGCTGGGGATTGAACTCATGACCTTTAATATTTAATATTTAACCTTTAAATATTATATATGGACTCAAATATTCAGAAAAAGAGTAAAAATGTTCTTTGAGGTCTTTAGTTTTTATAATTGAGAACCATACTGCCTGCCCCTTGAGTGTTTTAGTGATGTCAGACATATGGTACTTGTTTGGTTACCTGAAACCTTTTTATGACTTTATAAATATCCTGGACAGGTTACAGTGTAAAATGTTTTTCAGTAACCACTTTATCCTGGTCAGGGTTGCTTTGTATCCAGAGTCTATCCCAAGGAGCACTGGGCCAAGTTCGAAATACACACTCGATGGGATGCCAGTCTGTTGCTGGCCCCTTGTAGAATCTGTTTGCCTTAAATAACTACCAAAACACAGGAAGGATGTGTTGATTGCTCTCAAATTGCTTTGGCTAACAGAGCACGTCTTTGTTTGTCATTGTTCATACTACTGGTGCACAAGTCCTGGGGTGGATTAGAATATGAGTAGAAGTTTGCTATTTTTAATCCAAACCTGTAGTACAACAACGGCATGCAGTCACTTTAAATTTAATTTGCAAACTTGGGAGTTACTGTGTAAATGCTAGAACGGAAAATGTGCATAGTGAGAAGTGAGAAAGAAAGCGCCTTATGTTTATGGAACAAAAATCTGTGACAAATTCTGTAACTTTATTACCACCACTTGGTCGATGCCTCAAGAGTAATAACTTCTGTCCAAACTGGCTCTCAAATGCTTTTAGTGCCTGAGGTTTTTGGCACGGACAATATGAAACAGCTCATTATTGTAGGAAATTATTTGCACATAAAACATTTAAGCGATTGGAATCATCTCAGAAAACAGGAACGAGAAAGGCCTCTTGTACCTTACTCACACAGCTGGCATATAACACGAGACGAACCTTTTCTCAAAAGTAGGTTAAAGTAGGTTATTTTCAGCACCATGCTGTTGCTTCACCTTCTGCCTCGCTCTCATTGAACACATGAAGACGAGCAGGGTTGAAGGATCGGTTAGCAAAAGCAGATTACAATCTGCAGAGAAGCACTACGCACCAGTTATCCCTCAAGGGCATGAAAGCAAAGGCCCTGGTTTATAATGGTTGCAGTATTTTAGGGATCTGCTTTGTTTAAAGTTGTTTCAGGTGTCAGCTGCTCTGCTCTTGTGGGGAAAAAGAGGGGAAATAATGCAGCTGAATTCCCACAGCCTTCACGTCACTGCTGATATCCTATGGAAAATATGATATGTAAATACTCTCAATGTCATGCTCATAAATTTATCAGCTCCCGTAATTTGGATAGTACATTACTGTAATGTATATATGACAAAGACTTTCTTCTGAATCTTCTCCTGTAATGCTTTGAGACCACTCCTCAATGCATCTCTTCTTCAGAGTCCTAGGTCCTCTCTTGAGGACAGTCCTCTTCAGCGCACTCCAAAGGTTTCGGTCAGGGGGACTGGGATGGCCATGTCCATTGAAACATTTTTGGGTGGATTTGGATGTATATTTTGTATCATTTGGACCTGCTGGAAGATCCAACCACCCAGTTATAGCTTCTTAGCAAAAGCTGATTTTTATTTAAAAAAAAAAAAAATAAATAAATTAGAATCTCCTGGTAATAGATGGACTCCATGATGTTATTAGTCCTCAGAAGTTTCTCAGGGCCTTTGGAAGCAAGGCAGCATCAAAACATCACACATCGTCCACAATGTAGAGCAGTAGGGATTGGATTCTTTTCTCTATAACTATCCTTCTTTTTTTTACACCAAATCCTCCTTCAGTGTTTGTTGACAGAAAGCTCTATTTTTCTCTCATCTGATCACAGAGCAGTCAAAGTTCCAGTAGTGTCTGTTCAGCTTCAGGTGCTTATGGTTGTAGTTAGAAGAAAGAAAAAGCTTTCTTCTGGCAGGTAGATTGCTGGCATGTAGATGGTGTCCAATTGTAAATTTGATTTATGAAGATCAACACATTTTTTGTCTCATTTGATTTTATTATCATTATTGTTCTCTAGTCCATGTTGATGGACTTTCCATGTTGATGAAGGACTAAAGAAATTTGGCCTTTGTGTTGCCTCATATTTATACCCCAGTGAAAGCACTGACCACTTAAGAGTTTCTAAACACTCAAGTGAATTTTTACAAATGGAAAATAGAAATGGACCATGCTTCAGCTTTATTTATTTATTTATTTATTTTTTCAATTTTATTCATTAGAATTTCTAAGGGTGCCAGTAATTGACACATGTGGTTTTGTTAAAAAATATATTTTTTGATAAGTGATTTTTATTTTACTAGAATACATTTAGTTCAGTGAAAGGCTAGACTTCTCTAGGTAAGAGATTTTTACAGAGTGTTTAAGCTAAATAACCATTTTTTTCCCTACTATCTTTATCAAGGGTGCCAATAATTCTAGAGCTGACCGTGTATGGATGTGTGCACAAGCCCTTACCGGTTTGTTTTATATGACTGACATTTCGTTTGTTTTGTGTGATTGACGATGTAATGAAATGGGGGAAAAATCGTGGAACTTCAGTTTAAATTACAGTAAAGCATGATGGGTTGTTGATGTAATATTTGCATGTGAATTTTCTCATGTGACGTGGAGGTGGTGTGATCTGCTTTCACAGAAATTGTAGCAGCCTTGACACAGGAAATTGTCCAGAGTTGGGTCATGAAAACTATCTAGCACGTAGTACGTACTTACAGGCACGTTTTAAATTCGGATACATTGCCTTGATTATTATATTAATAATCTTCCATAATAAGTGTATGGCGTCAGATTTAAAAAAAAAAAAAAAAAAAAAAAGCCACACATTTAAAGGCAGTGCGGCTGAATGTGGAGCAGTTATGAAAACAGTCCCAGTTTTTTTTTTTTTTCCGCATTATCCCAGATATTTAGAGCAATCCCTTCTTTTTTGTTAGCGCTTTTTCAGGTTTGTGGTGTATGGAAATTGTACCAAGGATGATGTGTAATTCATGTAGCAACAACGTGTGTTCACTTTTTGAAATGGTGGTCACACTGTTATTGAACACTTCTTTGCAGTAGACAGGCACATAATATAGTAATTAAAATATATGTGCTCTTAAAAAGATGTGCTCTTAAATGTGGTCGTAAATGAGTTTAAATTGCTTTAAAGCTTTGGAAAAGTTTTGATGCTTGTGTAATTGTCTCTGAAACCAGTATATAAACCGTTTGCCTGCCTTGATAAGGGAAATGTGTGTATGTGTGTATCTCTCCAGCCATAAGACTGCAATAAAGCTCGAATTATTTGCCATAGATTTGGTCTTGTGAATATTAATTTATTGAATTTCTTCTGCACTATGGTAGCTGATGCGCTGCAGTGGCTGAGCTGCATTACTGGAAGATTTACCACACATAGGAGCTGCTCTTCTACTGTGTAATGTGTGTTTAATCTGAGTAAATAAGTAAATATGTCTTTAGTAAAGAGTTTTAAAAATGGGTGTGGGTTAATATACGTGGCTAAATGTTTTCTGATTGTTTGTAGTATCCTGAGATTTTATTCTATTAATAAGTTGCTAGTAGAATAGCCTTCTTTTATGTGAAATATTTTGTGGTCATGCGCAGCTGCACTGTAATGCAGGTTGTGTATGGAAGTTCCTTTCCTGAGGAGAGGGAGGAGGTAGATCATTGCAAAATGTGGCCACAATATCACCTTGTAAAGCCTAATAATCTTGACTCCAGAGCCCAGGATTAAAAAATCAGCCTGCTGCTGATCTGTTAATGGCTATTTAGGTCACTGGGCCTGTGGGCCACTTTTAAATGGAGGAGCCAGGGACGAGAGCTGGGTCTGCTCTGGCCCATTCCGCTGAACTCGGTGACTCCCACTCATACCGCAGTGAAGGAGTGGACTGGTTCAGGGGCAAATCAGCGTGCTTATAGGCTTATAGCCACCCCCCCCAACACACACACACACACACACACACACACACACACATACCAAGGAAAAATCCTTGATTTATGAATGGGATTGTTTAGTTTTGAATTTTATAAAAGCAAAATGCTGAATTCCAGTAAAACATATAGTGAATGGTGTATTATGTCACTTTGGCCACGCTGTTCACACTGACCTCTTGAAGAGACAAACAGCTGATTATATTGTTCATTTTTTTTTTTTTTTACATTCAAGATTTCTGTTGCGTGCGAAATCCATGCAACAATGAAGCTGAGCCAAAGTAGAGCAGACACAAAGTTTTGTATATACTGAAGACCAGGCATTATGTTTACTCACTGACATAGTCTCTGTCTATTGAGCTGTGAAAAGAAAAGGTGAAAAGTGCTCACAGCTGTCAAACAAGATTGTGATAACAGTCATCCAGAACTTATGGAAGGCACTAAAGGTAACCTACGTATGTATACTGGTGTAGTTGTCTATGAACTGACTCTCTTTTGTGTCACACTGCTGCTAAATCATGGCTTTTTAGGGTCCACATGCAGTTCTAGGTTGTAAGTAAAGACCTGGACTGATGTAGATATTTGTCATGTATGTCTATGAGAAAATGGGAGTAGATGCACGTGATTTATACATTAATTTGTGTACCATTCAAATGAAAGATGTCGGCTAAGTGGTCATGAACGCCTTACCCTTAAAGGTTAACACTCCCATTACTTAAATAGCACATGCTGGTGATATTTATTTTTTTCTTTCTTTTCAGTGAACAGTTGCAAATAATAACAATTATCTGCTGATACTATTATGATTATTGTGCATCCTTAAAATTTAATCTGTTATTTGGACCTGCTGTCCTCTGGGAGTTTCGTTTTGTGCATGAATACTGATGGTGAAATCACTCTCACTCTCCGTTCCAAGACAATTTCCACCACGGCTTCCTTCCAACAGCAAAAATAGACACAGGAACACTCGCTTTTTTTTTTTTAGTTTGCTTCAGCAGATTCTTTGTTATGCTGGAAATGTTTTTACTTTTAAATGGACTTTACATTTCTTCAGAGCATAAATGTTGTATATGCATGAATGCAGACAAATCTGTCAGCTTGGGGGAGTGTGTTTTTTAAACACGTATCAGGTGTGAACAGATGAAATGCAATATGTAGAGGATGGTTGCTCGAATATTTCTCTCTCTCTCTCTGCCCTGTAAGAGAAATTGCTACTACCAGTGATTTGTCTTGTAGCTGCTTCAAATCAACAACAAATTAGTACGTAAGAGCAAGACTCAGTTGGATTGCTGTTTTGCGTCTTATTGCGGAATTACGAGTCCACTGTGTATTTTGTGAGGTCCCCGTATCCCTTGTGGATGCAGATTTCAGCAATGGGGAAACCAGTCGGTTGTGTGGAAGACACTTACTTTTAATAAACTTCCCTACTGAAAGTCATGGAGATGTGTGTGGCAGGCTGGGAAAACCTACCAGCTGACACTATGACTGAATTCTGGAAAACAGCCAAAAAAATGATGGAAAAGTTGGTTTTCTTTATTTTTCTTTATTCTGAGTTACTGTTTTTTCCTGCAGTTTTCTGGTACTCCTGGCTATGAATGGCAGTGGCATAGTCAGGATTCAAACTCTCAGTTTCCTGATGATAGGGTCTACTTTTTTTGGTGTGGCACACAATGGATGAAGATAATTTCCCCTGACATAATACAGATATGACATCAAAACCATTAAGAACTCAAAATAGTTTATAAAACGCAATATAATAAATAAATGGAATGATTTCTAATAACCTGCAAATGATGTTTGCCTTTTTATTAAAATAAGACTATTATTATTATTATTATTATTATTATTATTATTATTATTATTGAACTAGTGGATTGTCAGGACTTCTGGATAGTTTCCTTATTCTTCACTTTTGGTGGTAACCAGACTGCAAAATTCTATAATGCTACTTCTAGTAGAGATACATGCAAAAGGGAAACAGCTCGGTTCAGGAAAGCATTTAGGTTTCAGGATAGTACAGAATGTAACCATGTGAAGGGTTTTCCCAGGACGCCACATTTATATTTTCAAGCCATTGGGAAACTCTGTCTCCTATGTTCCATTCATCGTTTCACAGTTATTCAGTACCGGGCAAAAGTCTTACATTCAAAGAAATGCTCTAAAGCAAAGATGCCTTCAAAAA
Organism: Pangasius djambal; assembly: GCA_022985145.1. NCBI lineage: Eukaryota > Metazoa > Chordata > Actinopteri > Siluriformes > Pangasiidae > Pangasius > Pangasius djambal. Next base: position 10,861,680 of record CM040980.1, on the reverse strand, counting down.
TTGAAATTAAATGTTTCTACAAAATATTACTAGAAAGAGCATTAAGCAGTGATAAATTAATCAAAGTCAGTATTTGGTGGAACAACCTTTTGCTTTTTAAAGAAGTATCAGTAGACTCAGATACAGTTTGTTCAGTTTTGTAAGGAAATTGGCTGGTCTTACTGAGAATTCGGTTCTTCTGGAGAATTCAGGAGAATTTGACTTTAACACTTGCTTCTTTTTTTTGGCATGTAAAACCCTTCCAGCCTTCATTATGGTTTTGTCTGAAAAGTGGTCTGTTGCATTAACATGTTGTTTTCTTTACTGAAATGCAAATATTTTTCTGTAACATTTAATTTTTTGTTGGAAAAGTAATGTTTGGAACTATAAAATATTTTTGTACAGACTCAGTAATGCAGAAGTCATAAAATAAAACATCTGTGTAAGAAAATTTGTGCTAAAAACCACAGGGTGCCTAAGTCACAGTAGACACAGTAAGTGAAGACAAAAGTGAAGGCAAAGAGCCACAAACAAGCAGCAACTGAAGGCAGCTGGAGTGAAGGCCTGGCAAAGCATCTCAAGGGAGGAAACTCAGCATTAGGTGATGTTCCAGACTTCAGGCAGTCACTGACTGCAACGGATTTGCATCCAAATATTAAAAATAATCCTAATATTTAGGATTGCTAGTTTGTCCAGTTACTTTTGAGACTGTGAATATGGAGGGACTATGTAAAAAAAGACTGTAATTCCTAAAGGGTTAATGCAATATTTTTGTTAAACTCCTCTAATTAAAGCTGAAAGTCTACACGTAAGTCACATTTCAAATCCATTGCCGTGGTGTTCAGAGGCAAAATTACCGAAATTGTGTCTCGGTCCAAATACTTATGGACCTGACTGTATGTCAAACTTTTACTCTCCAGAATCAGGCCTAACTTCAGCCGAGCTGTGCAGAGTCTGACACGCTCTGTGAAGATGGTGATGACGCCAGATGAATAAGCCAAACAGTCTCCATTTTTTCAGATGAATTTCTGACATGTGAAAACATTTTCTTGGCAGTTTTCGGAGTGTGGGCAGTCTCATGAGCAGATTTCTGGAAGTCTAGAACTGATTTCCTGAAAATTGAGTTGGTGTATGGCAACAGTAATAACCACCAAGGTCCAATGATTCACCAAGCCTGGGTGAAAAGCTGTTCCAGACTTTTAGCGATTGGGAAATTTTCAATTCAACTCTCCTTACAGTTGTCAGAAGTAGTGACTTTTTTTTCCAGTGTTGGAAAATATGCAGTTAAAAGTGTTAGTTAGCCGAAACATCAGAGTGGTCAAACATCTCATGAACACAGCAACTTCATTAGATTAATGCTGTTTAAAGATATTTTTTCTATTTACAGTATACATATTGTCAACACCACTACTGCTAATATGCAGCAGATGAAATACACTCACTGACCACTTTATTAGGAACATCTGTACAACTGCTTATTTCTGCAATTATCCAATCAGCCAATCATGTGGCTGCAGTGCAAAGCATAAAAGCATGCAGATACGGGTCAAGAGCTTCAGCTGATGTTCACATCAAACATCAGAGTGGGGAAAATGTGATCTCAGTGTGATTTCAGTCAGACAGACGAACTGGTTTGTGTATTTCAGAAATGGTTGCTTTCCTGGGTTTTTCACACACAACACTGTAGGCTGTGACCAGGCAATATATTTTCCAATCTTCAACTGTACACTTTTATTGAGCCTGTGTCAACTGTAGTCTCAGATTCCTGTTCTTGGGTGTCAGGACTGGAATACAGTGTGGTCTTCTGCTGTTGTAGCCCATCTGCTTCAAAGTTTGCCATGTTGTGAGTTGCTTTTCTGATTTTTTTTTTTTTTTTTTTTTTTTTTTTTTTTTTTTTTTTTTTTTTTTTTTTTTTTTTTTTTTTTTTTTTTTTTTTTTTTTAGATGCTTTTCTGCGTACCACAGTTGTAAAGAGTGGTTATTTGAGTTACCATAGCCTTCCTGTCTGCTCTAACCAGTCTGGCTATTGTCCTCTGACTGCTCTCGTCAATAACGCGTTTCCACCCATAGAACTGATGCTGACTGGATCAACACACACACACACACACACACACACACACACACACACACACACACACACACACACACACACACACACACACACACACACACACACACACACCATACTGTGATACTCTAGACACTGTTGTGTGTGCAGCTCCCAGGATTTAAATAGTGTTCAATAGCTTGAAAGATGTATCGGGGATTTCCAGGAGACTTCCCAGCATCTCCTGTATTCCATAATATTTCAGATTAAATGTGTTTCAGACTAAAATATTTTAATCAGCCTTCATTCTGTATTAAAGTCTGACAAAGCCTTTTTTTTTGTATGCCTGTGTGTGTTTCAGGAGATGTGTTGGAGGAGAGTCTCCAGAGTCACTCTGTCTCTGTTTCCAGTCTGGTGACCCCCACTTCAGCTGCTGGCATGGCGTCCGGCATGGAGCTGCCCAGGAAACGTAAGGGCAGCACCGACAAGTGAGTGTGTGTGTTTGCAAATATTCGTCCGTGTGTAAAGATGAGATGAGATTTGTGTATTAGGAATAGCATTAACTAAATCAGAACGTAGTTTTGCGATTGTCATAGTACAGCATTTTCCGTTTGAGTAAAAATCTCTCAGTTGTTCTTTCTTCCGTCCTGATTTTTCTGAATGAGTGCAGAATGACAAGTGTCATAACTGTGTCCATTTAGTTTGTGTTAATCCCCGAGCCACTTTGTTTCCAGGGAAACAAAATCCGCATCGATGATGGATGAAGACATGGAGGATGAACAGGAAAGGTACTTTCTCGCTCTGATGACATTCTAAGTGTTTTTTTTTTTTTTTCAGTGCCTTACCATTTTTGTTTTTAAAACAGTCTTCAACTTTTTTGTGTTTAGGTCAGAAGGGGATGATCCACATGTGAAAATTAAGTGTTTCAGGTACTGAGAATCAGTTATGTCATTTTTTTTTTTCCACCTACATTATATAGTGAATTCTACAAAGACACCTTTTAGACACCAAATTTGCAAATATATTAAGACCTAAGCTATTTAGTTTCTAATTTTAATGTCAACTAACCTATTTGTCCTTTAATGCCTAAGGTAGAGGGCCAGTGTATTACCTTCACACACACTGATGATGTATAGTATAAATCAGACAGTACAACGTTGCTGGGATCAGGTAGAGCTGAAGGTTGGCAAATGGGGTTAAAATTTGATCACTCAGACCACTTCATGAGTTCCTAGAGACTTCCGTCAGTGGATATTAAGGTGTAAATACATCCGTCTTTTCGGGACATATTTCACAACCAAGATCTTTCCCAATACATTACGTCATACATCATGTGTTACCTGGTGCCTTTAAAGATACAGTGTGTAGGTTTTACTAAGTGATGGAAGCATTATGTTTTAGGGTGCCTGTCCATCCGAGTATCGAGTATCCATTAGAGCAATATCTCAAGAAAGGGTGCTTGAGAGTTTGCAGGATTAATATGGAATTATCATTGTAACCAGCAGATGAACTGATTTTGGAATTGATCCAAACTGGGTCAATGTCACCGCAAGGTCAAATGTATGAAATCGTTTTTCTTCAATAGCCTCATTCATGTTTGAAGTATATTTTAAGGGTGTTTCTGGCATACAAATTGGTAACAAGAAGGACTCGACTCTGCCATTGGCGTCAAGTTCTGCTTGTTTGGTGTGTTTTTCTATACTTGATTAATTTAAAACTTGGTTATATTGGGTGAGAGTAAGGTGAACCCGTGTGTGGGAAGGAGGACTTAGGAGACAAACTTCTTTTGCTGGAGCGTCATGCTTCTTTTAGTTTTCTTTCTCTTTCTCGGCTGATCACGCCCCCATTACCACAGCGATCAAGGCTTTTTTTTTTTTTTTTTTTTTTTAAATGGATTTGTCTGTTTTACCTAGCATACAAACGTTAGCTAGCTAGTGACTAACAGTGTGTTTCATATTTCTCTGTACTTTATGCAGTTCTAACTGTTATAATGTGTGAGTTAATAGATAAATAAAAATAATTAAAGCATTTATTCTCATAACATTAATTGATGAGTCCATGGAGTCGTCTTGTTTGGTGTTAACAGTACAGGCACTTAAGATTAGAGGAAAGTTTTTCTAGCACACATTAAGATGCCTCATTAAGTCTGAAAGGCACAGCGTATCTGAGCAATGGTGCAGACCAAAGTCATCCCCTTGTCTGATTCTAAACTGCAGGCCTGTTTATAAATTGATCTTCTTAGTATGCTTTGAATGTTCCTTCAAACTAAGCTGTTGGATGTTGAATTTCTCTATTTTAATTCAGATTAAGTCAAATTCTTTGTGATTATAATTTCGAGTGATCAGTTGCTATTATGAATACGGAAACTGTATTTTTAGAGAAATATATATATTTTTTTAATCTGAAAGTGTTTCCATAGGGCTATTTTATAAGCATAGTGTCTATCAACCAGTCAGCGTATCTGTGTCTATTGTTGGGACCAAGAATTGATGTGACATTTTCAGTCACACAACATGGAGACAGATAATGTCTAACCATCAGATGAAAAGTGGTATGATGAGTTAAATATGGTGGGAAAACTCATTACAGGTCCTGATTTATCTACTAGTTGTTGTCTTCTGCATCTTATTGACGCCCAGATATGGTTACTAATTTGAGAGATAGAGACGGAGGGAGGAGGACTCCACTTGTTGGTGGTGATTAGCTACACTGCGAGAAGTGCTTTTAGAGAAAGTCGAAGAGCCAGTGGTGCGTTCAGATCAACCCGACTACCCCCTACCCCCCAGATTTTGATATTTTTGCAGTTGGGGCACTTTTAACCCATGCATCATAAACCTGATTTTGGAGAAGTTTTTTTTTTTTTTTACTCTTTTTCACACTAATTGTTTAAGAATCCTTACATGTATAAAACTAAAAGTTTTTCGTTTGAAACAAAAGTAAGAGTTCAGTTAGTGTCCTGCACATTTGTACCTCTTGAGCAGTGTGACGTAAGGTCTTGTGTGACATTTGTTGAGCTTAATATCGTATGAGAATTCAGTCTGATTGTCTGAATCACATGCGGAAGACACTCTGTTAATAAATAAGCTGTCTGTCCACAGGGAACCTCACAGCCAAATTGAAAAAAGGCGGCGGGATAAGATGAATAACCTGATCGACGAGCTGTCAGCCATGATTCCTACATGTAACCCCATGTCCCGCAAGCTCGACAAGCTCACGGTGCTGCGCATGGCTGTGCAACACCTCAAGTCACTCAAAGGTGCATTTCTCCTTAAGATTTACATTTCTCCTCACCCTTTACATAGCATGGCCTAACAGCAGTACATCATGTCCTGACTGTAGCTTTTCTTGTTTCGCCAGGTGCAACCGGCTCCTTTGCCGAAGCCAACTACAAGCCTTCATTCCTTCCTGATGATGAACTCAAGCACCTTGTTCTCAGGGTAATCCTTCGATATGTACTGCAGTGGGACCAGTGTGATGCCTAACGGTTTTAATGCACTACAGTTACTGAATGTCAGAATCAGTTTAGAGCAGGGGTTCTCTTTTTTTTGGGCCAGTTACCCCATTTTCAGGGCAATCCCAATGATTATTCCACAGCCATCCATGACCAGGAGCCAAGGGAGCAGAATCGGACATGCTCTCAGGTTGGGAGAAATGGCACAGTTCCTCTTCCCTGTCAATCACGGTGACACTAACCAATCATGGATGTCTGAGCTCATGTATGCGGAAGAGGGTAGATGACTCTTTCCTCTGAGGGGGTCATGCTGCCCTGCGACGCAGCATGAAAAGTAGTCCAAAAAGATGTTGTTGGTCGGCTTCACCAGTCTCGGAGAAAGCACGTGTCAGCCTTCACTCTGCCTGGTTGGTAAATGTGTGGCAGATAGGGGAGCGCTGGCTGCTGAGTGGGAAGACAATAATTAAAAATCATTCAATAAATCAAGTTTATGTTTAATGAACTAAATAATAGTTGGTAAAAAAAAAACTCCTGTGACTCCATGCACATTTCAGGTGAACCCATGTGGGATGATGACCACAAGGTTGAGAATGTATAATTTACATACCATGTGTAGTACCTGCAGCTCTGAAATACAAAACTGTTTTAAAGAGCTTTTTTGTTTTGTTTTGTAGTTTCTGGCCACCTTTAGTATACAGATAGATGTTTTAGTGTAGTGCATGTCCTCTGTAGTAGAGCTGTTTTTTGTATGTTTTTCGTTCCACTGACCTTTGTGATCTCTGTGTTGCCTAGGCTGCGGATGGATTCCTGTTTGTGGTTGGATGTGACCGGGGGAAGATAGTATTTGTTTCAGAATCTGTTTCAAAGATTCTGAACTACACTCGGGTGAGTGTATTTATTATTTATCATTACAGTTTTTTTGCCTCGTGAACAGCTGGTAAGCAGATTTGAAAATGGAACCTTGTGCTGTTTATGAATTGGAGGACATTTATTACTCATTTATGGCTCATATTACTGTTTTGCTTCCTAGCCAGAGCTGATTGGCCAGAGTTTATTTGACTATGTTCATCCAAAGGACATAGGAAAAGTAAAAGAGCAGCTATCAGCCTCTGAACTCTATCCACGGGAACGCCTTATAGACGCCAAAAGTAAACACTTTAAAGTGATTAGCAATCCTTCTTTGAGGACATTATTTACAATTCCTAGTGTACCATTTAATGTGCCTGTTGAATGTAACATTAGTGTATGCAATTTCCCCCATGCGTACGTGTGTGTAGCGGGACTCCAGGTGCAAGCTGATCTGCCTGTAGGAGCCACTCGACTCTGTTCAGGAGCTCGTCGCTCTTTCTTCTGCCGAATGAAGTGCAACAAAGTTGCTGTTAAAGAAGAAAAGGACTTCCAGGCCAGCTCATCAAAAAAGAAAGGTAAACAGCACAAATCAGTACCTCCTGCATATTCTGGTACTCATCTCAGCCCTCTTAAAATGTTCAGCCAATCTTTCAAAAGTCAAAGCTTGCGAAAGCACTGGCACAGCCGTAAACAATCTACAAACTGTCCTCCGACTGAACTCCTGATGCTGCACCACAAGCCAGAAGTACTTTGATATAATTTTGAACCATAGACAAGGCAGAGTTACTTGGATGTATTACAAGTAAGCTAGCCAGTGAATATCTGGATAGGTATCCTGTTAAAGAAGAGTCCGTTGATAAATATTGTGGTCTTTTCTAATGCTATAGCATTGCAGCAGGTTATATCATCCACACCAAAAAAAAATTAATAATAAACATAGCAGCCCAAATGGAACTTAACATTAACATTACTTAGGCAATTTGCATATTTGCATTAATATAAGCTAGCAAGCTAAATTTATGTTAAAAGATACAAGGACCCATACAAGAGCAATACGTAGCAGTGTGATAAAAGTATAAACACAGCACCTGATTAGCACACTGATTAGAGTTTACACTGAAAATAGTTACACTTCTTTTCTTCACTTGCTTTCCAGACAGATGAACTCTATTAGTTTAACTAGTAATGAGTTTAAGTTTTTAAAATGCAAAAATTGTTATGCAGGCCTTCTGTGGATATTTAAATAATTAAGATGTATGCCAGTCGCATGCATTAAGGATGAAGAAAGGCAAGGGCAGAGACGCTAAATATGAAGACAGGAAGAAAAATAATTCCACCTTGAAATACAAAAACACTCTGTCATCTCCGTCATTTCTTTTTTATGCTTAAAAATCTCCTTTACATTTAAAACTGTACAAATAAAAAAGTCAGAATGTCTGCTTGTGATAGTGCAAACACAGAGTGTAAGATGTGAGCGAAACCAGGATGGAGAGGCCACAAATGCAGAGAGAGGAAGCAATACTAAATACACCATGCACCAGTTGAGAGAATAATGAAACACTAAGCTTGCACATAGTTTAAGTACCCATTTGCCCACCTTTCTATTGCAGATGAAGAGTCAGAGTTTGCAAGTTTGAGGTGAAATTACACTTATGGTGTTTTTCTTTTGGGGAAGAAGTATTTGATTGCTTGCTGTCAATCAGTTCAGACCTCTGACATGTTTAATCTACCATACCAGCCAGCATTTAATGTTTCTAATGGAAAAAGAGGTGTTATACTGCATGCACATGCATACACACACACACACACACACACACACACACACAGAAGTGACTGTGCCTTTTTGCATTCAGTTGCAGAAGTCTTTCTATATCCTCATTGTTTGCACATCATGCATCTAAGATTGAGGTCTGAGCCCCGCTAAAGGGTTAAACTCTAGAATTGCCCTTTGCCTTACGGTTATTGACTCAGCAATAGTGTTCAGAAGTTCCACTCAAAGCTCAGGTTTTGTGCATTGTTGATGCTTTTGCATGGTTTAATAAGCCAAAAAAAAAAAAATCATGATTAAACTATTTAAATTGAACTTGTACCTGTTAAATCAGAGCTATTATACAAATGTGCCTATTAACAGTACAGATAAGGGTGGAATGTGTTAAAAGTTCATGTGCAATCCCATATCAAAATATAATTTCCAGTATAACATGGTGTCTGCTCACAACTTCACATTATTCAGAAAGGATGACATCAAAGCATACTGCACCTGGAGTGATATTTTGGTGATGTTATCTATACAGGATTCACAGAATGCCAATGAGAACTCTTTCATTTTTCACTTATCACAGCATGCTGTCATACCAGTAAATAACTGCACCCCTAGGCACAGAATTCACAGTGCCTTTATGTCATGGGTGTAGTTTGATGTAGCTGTACCAGTTGGAGTTCATCTGTAATTGGCTGAATGAACCGTCACACTATGTTAATGCAAAAAATAAATAAATAAAATAAACATCACAACAGGGTGCATTTGAAAAATCTGATGTACACTGGGGGGAGGAGGAAAAAAAAAAAAAAGCCCAGAGAATTTACTTAATTCAGATGCATACATTGGTTCCATGTGATTGAATTGAGTTATATTAACACAATATGTTTTCATACATTCAACATGATTTGATCATGTATTTTCAATAAATACAGGAAAAAAAAATCAAACTCCATGCTTTCACCAGAACTAAGGATGAAACCCAGGTTTGATCTGGGTCACATGACTGCTGAGCTATTCCACCATGTGTTTTAAACCTTAATGTAATGCTATAGTTATAGTTCCCATCAGTGCCAGCGTCCTCGCAAGATTTCATACTGCACTTATCTTACGTTAAAACTATGTGAATTGGTCATGCTCACTCTACATAATTGAATCTAGTAAGTCGAAACTTGTTTAAATTAAGTTTAGTATAAGCAATGAAATCACGTTTTGATGAGAAACTTAATATTTTTATGTAAACTATGCGTAATTTACAGTATTCCAGTAAGTCTGACTGACCGCATATTCCCTTTTTTTCAGTTTGCTATAGCTAGCTAATTAAGACTGAAATTAAAAATTCACATTTTTAATATTCCAGTAGATTACTAAATATAATTGTGGCAAAATAACTACACACACATGTTAATAATTCAACAAAAATGACCATTGTATTTCTGAATGTCTCATTTTGGGAATTCTCACAATAAGTAGCCTTGGAATTTTCCTAGTAAACATTCACCAGCTCTTGCGTAAGCTACCGTCCCTGGTGACGTGCAGGGGAGACTTGAGGAGACATTAGATAACAATGCCAAATCCAGACAAGATCCCCTGCCCTGCCCCACCCCCTCACTCTAATAACTCTGTCCATGGTTGAAGAGGGTTTTAACATTTTTGTAATGATCTGAAAATTTAGCACCAGTTTCAATTGTGGTGGCCTGGTCCCGAGTTTTTACCTGTGTTTCCCTGTGCTGTTTCAGAATCACAGCGTTATTGCACGGTGCACTGCACCGGTTATATGCGCACTTGGCCCACCAGTCAGCTCGGGGCAGAGGGTGAGGCCGAGGCCGATAAGGAGAGCTCACACTTCTGCTGCCTTGTAGCCGTGGGCCGTGTGCACCCTCATACCATCCCCCAGGCCAACGGAGAGGTCAAGGTCAAGCCCACAGAGTTCATCACACGCTGCGCCATGGATGGCAAATTCACATATGTGGATCAACGGTATATTATTTTAAGGATATTGTGATTTTTCTTGTCCGAATGTCTTAATTAAAGTTAGCTATTATGGTGTGACAGCAAAAATTACCATAGGAGATGATGAATCTTGCAAATTCATGCGAGTCATTTCCTCCCGACTCTGAATCTACTTTGCATATCTACATCCTTTTTGTTATATACAGTGGAAAGTATACACACCCTAGTTACGTTTGCAGGTTTTTGTGATATAAAAAATGAAGCCAAGCTAAATCATCTCAGCTCTTTTTCCACCTTTAATGTGCTATAATAACCAACAGAATTACATAGCCTAAAGAAGTCGGCAAATAGCTTGCGAAGCATGTACGGGATCTCAATGATCAGTAGAGGGGTACAAAACATTTTTCAAATCATTAGATGTACTGTGGAGCGCTGTGAAGGCCATCATCAACAAGCGGAGAAAAATGGGGCACCACAGTGAATAGATGACCAAAGCAGACAAAAAAAGACATGAAGAAAACATATCGGGGAGCCTGCCAAGAGATCCTACAGCAACAGTAAAAGAGCTGCAGGAATATCTGGCAAGTTCATGTCACTCCCTGCATGTGACAACAATCTCCTGTGTTCTTCACATGTCTGGGCTATAGGGTAGGGTGAGTCAATGGAAGCACTTTCTCATGAAAAAAAATCACCCCAAACCATTTGGCAAAATGTGTTATGGTCTGATGAGACCAAGATAGAATGTTTTGGTCATAATTCTAAAAGTTATGTTTGGTGCCATACACAACAGCTTATCATTCCAAAGAACACCATACCCGTGGTGAAGCATGGTGGTGGCAGTATCATGCTATGGGGCTTCTCTGTGTCGCTTCTCTTCATCTAGGACTTTGGTTCTAGTCTGTAGTCTACATACAGGGAGTCATCCCCTTGCAGTTTGAGAGATTTGGAGCATTTTTGCAAGGAAGAGTAGAATAAAATGGTCAATTCAAGATGATTGGTAGACTCTTACCCAAAACGTGTGCTGTATTACAAGCAAACAAAGTGCTTTAACAAAGTGTTAGTGAGTGGTGTGCACACTTATGCAACCAGACTATTGTAACTTTTTTTCTTTGTTTTTTTTCCCTAAAACGTTTCTATTTGTTCTTCACTTCAATTTCGTTGGTTGGAAAACAATGTGACATGATTTATCTTGGTTTCCTTTTTTTACATCTCAGAAACCTTTAAAAAACTTTTAACAGGGGTGTGTAGACTTTTTATAGCCACTGTAAATGTATTGACATTTGGAGTGTTATTGTTTGGATATTTGGATTTTCTGTGGAATAGATTTTTTGACAAACCGCCAGATTTAAATTAGCCTGAGGGCCCAGCCTGTCTGAATTAATGACAGTTATTTGTTTCCAATGTTTGTTTTCAGAGCCACCACCATACTTGGATATCTGCCACAGGAGCTGCTAGGCACATCCTGCTATGAATACTTTCATCAAGACGATTTGCCTCATTTAGCAGACAGACACCGAAAAGGTGACCTCAGTGCAGTGCTGAGGAGACTTGGGTGTTGTTAAAGTATTCTGTTAATTCTATACGAAACACCATGTCAAATAATGAGTGAACACTAAACCAGTCTCTAATTAGATTAATGTTCTTTACGTAATGCTAACTGGCCAAGCTGCCTTCTAACTATTGTGAAATTCCAGTTTGCAATTTCTTCTGAACCTGATGTCACATAGCTGAATTCCCAGATCTTAGAACTTTGGGTACTTGTTCTCTGTCAGTGTTTCAGCAGTATTACTCATATAATTTGTTTTTTCTCTCCTTTTTTTTTTTTTTTTAGTGTTGAGAAGTAAAGAGAAGATCGAGACAAACTGCTACAAGTTCAAAACGAAATATGGCTCTTTTGTCACCTTGCAAAGTCAGTGGTTTAGTTTTATAAATCCCTGGACCAAAGAAGTAGAATATATAGTGTCAACAAACACAGTCATATCGTGAGTACAGCTGTGTCCTCCTTATTTGTGAAGAACATTTTAAACATTTACAATCAAAAGCCTTCATACAGGTGAAGGTGCCTGATGGAGAACATGTGCTGATACCCTTGTGTTGCCTGATACAGTGATAAGAGCAATCCCAGTGGATCAGGGGACAAGTCAGAACAGCCGATAGATTCCAAAACGTCGGAAGGTGAGGGCCTGCATTGCTTTTTGAGCTTTTGCAAAGTCGGATGTTGTTTAGTATAATTCTATAGATACAAAGGCCTGTTTTAATTGCTCATCATGGAGAATATAAACCTTAGTAGTCATGATTACTGCAGACTGTGTTGATGTAACGTTCAGTTCTACATTATATATAATTCATACAATTATACAACAGTTAGATCTGACTAGGGGTGTAAACCTCACACTTCCACACGATACGATTCGATTCGGTTCATAAGGCAACAATTTGATATTTGATGATACCACTGAATCTTGATACTATATGACATGATTTGATTTAGTAACCTCTGATTGATATGTGACCACCTTTGTTTAGAATCTGGGGTAAGCCTACTATTAATTCACAGATGCTGATGACGTAGAGAAGGACGTTTAACTCTCAGACTTACAGGAAATCATCTTGCTAGCTTATTTGCATCAGTTCAAAAATAGAAATAATTTTTTTTTTGATAATAATCAATTGTAATCAGTAGTAATCTATTTCTGATTGTTGCCTTGAGTCGTTGCCTTTCAGATCATCCGATCGTTACACTCCTTGCTCTGACCATACGATCCGGTTGGTTGAAACACGCTCTAGGTCTGTGCTGTCTGACAACAGCATGTTTTATCACCAAATCTGTACAATGAGCACGTTACTCCAAGCTACAGTACTTTACAATACTTTAACAAATACAAAAATACACATGCATTAGAAAAGATAACACAAGACATACATCATATTATACATACGTTACTATGGTTCTTCTTCTCTTTCTTCTTGTTATTAAAACAGTAGCCTGAACTGTAACCCTGAGCACTGAATTATGTTATGACCTTCAATTAATGTCTTCTAGCAAATGTCTAGATCCAGGGTCTAGACCCTTCTGTGGTATTATTTTTATACGTTTAATCATTCTTGCCGCTAGATGGCGGACAAACACAATACAAGTTCATCTGTGTGTTGGAGAAATTTCCGTCTGAAGGCCGAGTGCAAAGATTGGACTGTAAAATACTTTTTCCACAGAAGGTTGGCACAACATCTATATGTTTAATTTATAAGTAAAGTGATACAGTGTTCAAAGAATATAATCTCAGTTGGACTTTTTTTTTTTCTAACCGAACATGATAGCTGTTACGCTGAGGAGTCGGCTAAAAAACAAACAAACAAAAAAAACTACAGACTAGCTGCTACTTTACGGACTTGGCAAACATATTTTATTCACCAAATAACAATACTGTTGCATAGCAACATGACACTTTTGGGGGAGCTATTTTTTGTGGCAAGAAATGGGTATTATTAAACATAGATATTTGAAATGATGTTTGTTGTTTCTTTGCTTTACTTCCCTTGTTTAATTTGTAAACCGTTGTAAAAACAGTAGAAAAATTGAGGCCGTGTATGATCACAAACGACACCAAATCGTGGGTGTGATTTGGGCGCAGTAGGTCATCATAAGACCCTCCCTTCTTTGTTCTATTGTTTAAGTGAGTAATAAAAGACCAAATTCTATTGTGTTTTTGGTCCTCTTGGAGTAAATTCCTTTTCTATTGTATTTTGCTTATCAGAGGATGCGAAGAAATCCCTCCCCATCATCCCAGGCATCTCGAATGCTTCAGGCACCATGATTTATGCTGGAAGCATTGGAACACAAATAGCTAATGAGCTACTGGATTTTAATAGGTAAAACTTCCTGAAACTTTCCTACTGAACGAATGTCTCCCGGAAGGGAAGTTATTGGAAGTGCTAAAATATTGGGTGTACATTTGGCAATCTTCACAGGATGAACTCTTCCCCATCCAGTGGCAATGCCAGCCCCTTCAGTCTGCTGCAGGACAAGTCTCCACTGGTTCTCACTCAAGCCAGCAGCAATGTGAGTTACAATTTGTGTGTATGAAGGGGTGTGTGTGTGTGTGTGTGTGTGTGTGTGTGTGTGTGTGTGTGCAAAATAGGGTTCTGCTGATGGCCTTTTTTTTTTTTTTTTTTTTGGTATGTTGTCTAGGTGCCAAACGGGGAAGTGACAGAAGCGCATGTGCCCAGCAAGTCGAGCTCGGAGGATGACTCGCGTAGTGGACCCTTTACTGGAAGTGAAAATGTCATGGGTACCTGCTACACCCCTTTATCACTTCCGAGCAGAATTGTCTGAATAAAATCTTGATACTTTGGTGTCTAGCACAGATCGGTGAATATAGCTACAGGTAGGTGAATATAGCTACCCCATTGCTGCGCTCCCTCCACTGGCTTCCTGTAGCTGCCCGCATCAGATTTAAAACACTGATGCTTGCCTACAAAGCCAAAAACGGACCAGCACCCACTTATCTCAAAGCACTTATCACACCTCGCGTGGCACCACGCTCCCTCCGATCCTCTAGCACTGCTCGACTGGTCCCACCATCTCTCAGGGTACAAGGAAGGCAGGCATCGGGACTCTTCTCTGTTCTGGCACCAAGGTGGTGGAATGAACTTCCTCTAGATGTCCGAACAGCTGAGTCACTGGCAGTCTTCAGATGACGTCTAATGACTTACCTCTTCATAAAGTACTTAAGTTAGCACTTCCCAAAAAAAAAAAAGTAGTATTGTCTGAGCGCTTGTCTATTACCTCCCCAACAGAGTTTTGGGCTGATGGTATTCCTAGTTTGTGACCTAGTGAGCCAATATCAGAATGTATTTTTGATAGACTTCAAAGCACTACTGTAAGTCGCTCTGGATAAGGGCATCTGCCAAATGTCGTAAATGTAAATGTAGCTACCCTAACACACTGACTGAATCTGATAAATTATTAAAAAATTGAATCAGGTGTGTTGCTGAAAGTAATATTCCTGCCTCACACCCTGTGTTCCCAGGATAGGCTCCGGATCCACAAGAATAAAATGATTACTGAAAGTGAGTGAGTGGAGGGAAAAAAAAGCTAGTCTGTTATTCCACTAGGAGGCAATAGGCCAATAAATACTGACAGAAAGTGCTAATGATGTAATTTTTTATTTGCAAGCTAAACCAAATTTGCCTCTGTAGCCATGTCTCTTGTCAAAAGAATTAATTTAGTAATGAATTCACTGCAATGGGGTGAAGGCTTCACAACTTTTACTTTTTTCTATTTGTAAATAATTTTGCAAACCATGTTGATTTCTCCCCAGTTCAGTATTATGAGCCATTTTGTACTTATTCATGACATTTAATCCCAATTAAGTCAAATTCACTTAAAAGTTGTAGCACTACAAAATGTGGAAATGTTAAAGGGGTGAATAATTACCTAACCCACCGTATAATCACTCTCCAATGAGATCATAACAGAAGTATCGTTGTCTTCCCCTTTCCCTGCTGCAGAGGGACCGTCTCAGTTGGATCTGGAAGGGGTTCCAGGGCTAGGGAGTCTAAGCAGCGACGAGGCCGCCATGGCAGTCATAATGAGCCTGCTGGAAACTGACGCCAACCTGGGAGAGGGTGTGAACTTTGATGAGATGCGCTGGTCTCTCTAACTTCACAACTCCAATGTCTTTCCTTGAGTTTATGATTTTTTTTTTTTCTTCTTTTTTTAAAGACCTTTTTTTTTTTTCCTTGGATGGATGTTCATTTTTTTTTAAAACAAACCTTGGATCACTGGGCCCAAGATCATCCACATCATGTCTTCTAACCATTTTTAATTGGCTAGGGTTTTTTTTATTGCAGCGTGAGTCCCTCCCATGATGCCTCAGTGCAAGAGAAAGATAGACAGAGAGCAGTTAAAGACACCTGCAATATCTCTTGGGTCATACCATTTTCTTTTGTTCCCTTTGTGTATCTTCCAGAAGAATGAACAGCAGAAGAGTCTGCATGTAAAGTAACTGTGGACCAGATTTTTATTGGTCTGCAGCTGTGAGGACAATAATCGGCTGTGTTTTCCTATGCTGAGAGAAGCGTGAGAAGCTTAGCGTTTAATTAACTAAACTTGATGGTTTTTAGGAGGAAAATTTGAACAGTGAATATGTTACAGGATTCTTACATCCTTAAAGGAAGGAAGCCTGATAGTTATTATTCTCTTTGCCAGAAGTGAACTTCTGAACCCAACGTCATGGAGGTGAAGAGGCAGTCTCGTTCTGAGAGATCTGAATCTAACAGAAGCCCTGAAATGCAAGTTGTAAAAAAAATATTGAAGTGCCATGTCATTATTTAGACATATCTCATTATTTCGACTTAATAATTCGTTATTTTAACATAGTACCTCCTTATTTCGATGTTATGTTATTTCCGGTCCACTAATTTGACAAGCTGCATTCAATCAGTGCTGATATTTAGTATAAGAGGACTGGTACATTTCATTTCTAAAGTTCCCTGTGGCTGAATCACAGTTGCTCTGATATTCAGTACAACAACACTCTTGCTCGTGCGATATTTCGTAATTTTTTTTCAACAGAATAAATAATAAGCCTTGTTTCAAGATATTGTTGTTATTTTGACTGAATGTCACATAAGTCTTGTTCTTTGTATTATTATTATTCTCTCATTATTAACTTTCAATTTCAAGGTGTTATTTTGACGTATCTCCTTATCTTGATGTCACACACACACACACACACACACACACACCGCCCAAACTATTAACAAGATTCGTTTATTGAATATTAACTTGGAATTCTTATAGCTTGTGTTGTTAGTAAGCCAGACACAGCCTGCTGTACTTGATTAGTGGAGTTCAGTTGGCACACGCACATCTAATAATTAGCTATTTTTTTTACGTGAATGCGTTCAGGTATGGTAAAGCAAACTCAACTAGTCAAATCGATTGCTTTGACCATTATGGAATTTCTATCAGAGTGGTAGGAGTTGAAATAATAAGATGATATGTTGTTTCAGGTTATTATTTAAGTTGAAATAACAAAGTATTAAGGTAAAATAATGACATAGCATGCTAACGTTTATTTTTCCACAGCTCGTAGTTCAGGGCTTCTGAGGAAATGGCGTGTGGGGCTTGAACACTATTTTTGGTCTCAGAATGATTGCTTGCTTGTGTTTCATTTGACCTTGATTGAACCTTGATCCATATCTGCACAGTTCTCGGTGATGCTTTGCTCGCGTAAAAGCAAGCTGAGTCGATCTAAGCAGAGAGGAAGGGTGAGGCAGCCATATTACAACATGCTTTTTCAGGAAGTAGTCTCTGATAAGCTATATGTCACCATAAAGCATTGAAAAGATGAAGATATCCAGATGAATCCAGAACACTCAGGGAGCAACTGGCTGGGAAGTTAATTTTTTCACCCATGTTATACAATTTTGACATATTGGTCCTTTGACATATGTTTCCGCTGGCACACCGGGTTGGTGTCTAGGTTTTCTTTATGATTCATGCATTCGCTAAATATTGCTTTTTGTTGCAAAAATCACTCACAGGTATCTTTTATTGCAGAGAAAACCTTTCGTAGGATGAAAGCACATTAGAGCACATTATAAACCTCAAGAGGCACAGCTTCTTCTCCGCCCTCTGAGCTTTCCAACATTGCTCCCTTTTGTACACTGAGTTTCTAGACACTTTAATGTGAATCTTATGCAGGTTAAGCTATACCGTACTCTGATCAGCCATAACATTAAAACCACCTGCCTAATATTGTGTAGGTCCCTCCTGTGCCCAAAACAGCTCTGACCCATTGAGGCATGGACTCCACAAGACCTCTGAAGGTGTGCTGTGGTATCTGGCACCAAGATATTAGCAGCAGATCCATTAGGTCCTGTAAGTTGCGAGGTGGGGCCTCCATGGATCAGACTTGTGTGTCCAGTACATGCCACAGATGCTTGATTGGATTGAGATCTGGCGAATTTGGAGGCCAAGTAAATACCTTGAACTCTGTGTCATGTTCCTCAAACCATTCCTGAACAATTTTTGCAGTGCGGCAGGGTGCATTATCCTGCTGAACGAGGCCACTGCCATTAGAGAACACCGTTGCCATGAATGGGTGTACTTGTTCTGCAGCAATGTTTAGGTAGGTGGTAGGTGTCGCATGCATGCCAGGAGCCAAGGTTTCCCAGCAGAACATTGCCCACAGCATCACACTGCCTCTGCCGGCTTGCTTTCTTCCCATAGTGCATCCTGGTGCCATCTCTTCCCCAGCTAAGCGAAGCACACACACCCGGCCATCCACATGATGTAAAAAACGTCATTCATCAGACCAGGCCACCTTCTTCCATTGCTCCATGGTCCAGTTCTGATGCTCATGTGCCCATTGTAGGTGCTTTTGGTGGTGTGCTACAATTTGCACTACAGTAGCTCTTCTGTGGGACCGGACCAGATGGCCTTCGCTCTCCACGCACATCAATAAGCCTTGAGCACCGATGACACTGTCGCTGGTTCACCGGTTGTCTTTTTTGATAGGTACTAATCTCTCCACAGCGCGAACACCCCACAAGACCTGCCGTTTTGGAGATGCTCTGCCCCAGTCACAATTTGGCCCTTGTCAAAGTTGCTCAGATCCTTACGCTTGCTCTTTTTTCCTGCTTCCAACACATCAACTTTGAGAACTGACTGTTTACTTGCTGCCTAATATAATCCACCCCTTGACAGGTGCCACTGTAACAAGATAATCCATGTTATTCACTTCACCTGTCAGTGGGTTTAATGTTATGGCTGATCAGTGTATGTGAGAAGTTAATTATTTTAAATAGTCAATCTGGTTGTCTGTTAGGCCTGTCGAGTTTGGTTTGATAGAAAGAATTTAGAAAAATCTTCTTTTCAAATATTAATGGTGACGTATTTAAAAAAAAAAAAAAAAAAAAAAACAGCTGTTCAGATAAGATATAAAAAAAAAATGTAAGCATCTTATGGCCTTATTTAAAGGCATTTGTTTGATTCTGTGTACTTACATACCAAAGTTGTCTAATCTGACAAGATAACGCAGGTTCTAAATACACTAAAGCCATTTCCTGTAACTTTTATCAGTATTTGTTTCAAACAGATTGTACAAAATATCCTCATTCATACTGAAAATTAGATACACCACCTAGACTAGCACTTGAAGGTCCTGTTCCATTTCTACTGTAAGGTTACATGGCCAATGTAGGTTCTGCTGCTGCGTTGTCCCTTTTCCCCATGCCTGACTTTTTAACACAAGGAACAACTTTCCTTGAAACTTGTGATCTTTAGAGGAATATGGAGGCTTGCTGTGGTTTGATCAGTTGGGGCCTTAAGCACAGGACAGCTGTTCTCTCGACCCACACGAACAAGCAGTGAGCTGTGACAGATGTGCCATACATGAACGGCAAAAAATTTGTCCTTGAGTTGTTTTTTTTTTTCTTTTTTTTTTCTTTCTTAGTATCTATGTACTGTATGCATTCACCCCCTAGCATAGGGTCACTGTCTTTCGGTGTGAATATGTGCTATATGCACTGGCACTAAGCAAAAAAATGAGTACTGTATTTAGTTTAGAACCACAGCCCTTACACCTTCTGCTACTTCAGTCCTAGTTTCAGTTGTATTGAAATAGCCTGCATAGAAATATGGTAGATATATGTTGTTGATCTTCTAGTGATATTCATGCATGCTGGCTTTTTTTGTGTAACTGGTCATTTTGCTTGAGGTTTTTTTTTTGTACTGCATTTTTGTTAGTCTTGGATAAAGGTAATGTTTCGCCTTATGTCATGGACTCAAAGGTTTGTCATTCTGGTATTTTTCCCTTGTTAATGTCTTGGAGAGCGGTGATTAGTTCACTGAAGCCTGTTTTGCTGGGGACACTTGTAGTTCCTCCAGTTCCTCCTTCCATGAACTGCTTGCGAGGGGAATGTGGTTGGACATGGGTTATGCATCTCTCTGTACAAGCCTCTGAAAAAGAAAAGAAGAGGCTGTTTAAAAAGAAGAGGATTTTATCAAGACCACATTCAAAACATTATCTTCATCTTCCTGTGTGTTATAAGACACTTGAGTGTTTGATGCCATGGCTGCTGCTGTGAACAGGCCTGGTTCATGACAGAGAAGCTGTCTCTATCTAGGCTATCCTGTACAAAATGACTCTTAAATAAATAAATATTAGTTTAATTTACATTTGAATCATCTTTCACATGGAATTATGTTATAAAATTGTGTTTTCCCACTTAACTGCATGCCAGCCCATTGCAAGGCACCATGCGTACACACATTAACACACCTATTTACACCTGGGGCAGTAGGTGCATAGTCAGTCCATATACCAGCGTGAACCCCAGAAAAAACCCCAGAACCCAGAGGAAATCTGCACTGTCATGAGGAGAACATGTGATCCTCCACCTGGACAGTAACCTTTGTTACACTAACTACTGCCCCACTGTGCACTGAAATGCATGTTTCTTTTTTAAAATGTGCATCATTACATTTTTAGGTGAAAACGTTTCTGGAAAGTGTTCACACACAAGTTTTTTAACCTGGTGTGGAGTAAGAGGTTGACCATTTTGTGTTTACAGCGTTCATTCATCCTTAGTAACTGTCTGGTCAGGATCACAGTGGTTTAAATTAGGCTATTAGTTGGTTTATGTTTTGAGAAGTAGAACCATCTAAATTCATTAGAATATGTTGCAGCTGTTTTCAGGAAACAGAAATTACTGCGAAAAATAGATCTAGATCAGGAGAACATCATAGTGTACATATGATGTATCACCAGGATAGTAGGTACATTTTAGTATTTACTCCTTAATATTTATTCATTAATCTTGATGTACACTGCCCTCCAAAAGTTTGGAAACGCCTGAACAAAATAGGGTTTTTGGGCAATATCAGCATAAATCCTCTTTAGTTAGTGACCATTTTGCATTGATAATAAGGGACAACACAAACTATGAAAACATATTTTATTAAATAAAAAGTTTATGAACATAAACATGAACATAACATAGAAAAATATT
>CM040980.1:10812242-10834989 GCA_022985145.1 Pangasius djambal | reverse complement strand
TGGAGTTTTCCTTTAAGGAATAGTACTGTATTCTAGAGCTATTTCCCTGGACTTCATTTTAACCCATTTGGTTGCATTAGGGCACTTTTGTGAATAAAGTCGTTATCATACTCTTAGTCTTAATGTCTGTTGTCTCATCTATTGTTAGTGTATGACATAACAGGAACAATTTTCCTTTTTACAGCCATCATCAGTCAGGAGGAGTTCATTGAGGGGGCACTGGATGATGAGTGGATAAGAGAGATGTTGGCGTGTGACCCCAACACTGTGAAGGTAGAGCGACCCCTTAAGGGTTCCTCTGGATCTAAAGCTTTGGGTTCATCTGAGCCTACAGAATGAAGGATGTCCAATCTGCTGGCGCAGTAGAATAGTATTTCTGGCAGTCCCCCTACACCACACATCTAAAGGGTTCCTGCTCTAACACACCCAAACCCTTTTTACATTAATAAACACTAAAATTTGAAGGCACGGTGATGAAAGACCGTGTTTTGGAAACACTACACCAAAGGCAGCTTTCTGCTGGGTGTATAATGTGCAATTAACAAAATAAAAGCATTGCATTGATAATGTGTCTGACCCAATCACAGCACTCATGAGACTGTATTGTTTGCTATGCACCGTGAAGCTAAAGCATTTTAGGATGACTATTATGTCATATTTGATGTAAGACGCTGTAGAGACATCGGGACATTTCAGCTTTAAATATGCGCATTGTGAATAAACATCAGGAATTCCTCTCTGCGTTTTTCTTGTTACATGCATGTCAGTGCAAACATATAAAAAATGACAAAATATGTTTAATGTGATCAATTCATGCAGCCATTTAAAATCACTACATGACATCTCTATCCCTCACAAGTTACAGACTAACACAAAAAGCTGTCTAATACTGCTTAAACGTTGCAAAATTTCTGACTACTCTTCCCAGGAGTGAAGGGCTGATCATTTGTTTTGAGCGACTCACTTAAGTGAATCAGGAGAGTCAGTTTGCAATCAAGTACAAATCCTTTTTTTCCTGTAATAATATTTTCTGCTTCGAAGTAAACATGTTGTTTAGGTTATGAATCTAAACATTTGACTCCTATTATGTGATCTAGCATAGGTTTCTTAGGTGATAAACACATCACGTATGTTGCTCCTTATCTGGTTTCTCTTACAGCTGGTGCAAAGTTTCAGCAACTACATTTATCTCATTCTTCCCTATTATTGACAAGTCATGTCTTCTTTAGATGTTCTCATTCGTCCAACTTGCTTCTGAAGCCTAAACTCCTAGTTTAGTATCACACTCCCTCACTTTCAGTAAGTGCTTTATCCTTTTGAGGGTTGTGTGGTTCCGGAGCCTATTCCGGGAACAGTGGCTGCAAGGCGGGAATACACCCTGGATGGTACACCAGCTCATCACAAAGCACACACACATTCATACCTGGGGCAATTTAGGGTTAGGCATGTTTTTGGGAGATGGAAGGAAACCCAGGTGGACATGGGAAGAGTATGAGAAACTCCACACATGCAGTAACCTGAGCTCCGGATTGAAGCAGGAACCCTGGAGCTGTGAGGCAGGAAATAAATCATGATCTGGAAAACATGATCACAGGACAAAGATCACGGGACAAATCGTGGTGAACTTGAGGTTAGGGTAAAGGGGAAAAAAAGTAATGTTAGGCCTCTCTAGACTTATTAATGTGAGTATTATTTCAGTTTAAAAATGAGCCTCTTCTTTAATGTCTTTCTTCACTATGGTGTCAGACAGTGTGACTGGGTTTTGCAGGGGTAAATTGAATTGTAAATGTAGGCAGTAAAGCTATAAACATGATGCTGTGCCTTAGACCAGCTGTATGAAGCCATGAACAGTGACCACTTGAGTAGTGCTGAATCGAATCTCGCGGCCGGCTGCAGTTCAAAAGAATCGATTCACTGAAGTG
Source organism: Pangasius djambal (assembly GCA_022985145.1). NCBI lineage: Eukaryota > Metazoa > Chordata > Actinopteri > Siluriformes > Pangasiidae > Pangasius > Pangasius djambal. The sequence goes on along the minus strand of CM040980.1, from coordinate 10,833,067 downwards.
AGTCACTTTTCCTCGCTCTGGGGCGGGATGAGCCCTTGGCGTGACGTCACCGCCTTCCAGATTCATTGTCGCCATGGCGCAGGCGCAGGCGGAGGGGCAGCGCGGAGTTGAGGGAGAGCAAAGCTTGTGAAATTCAATTTTTACAGCAAGGACGACGGAGAAAGTTCCAGTCTAACAGGATAATTTCGTTTTAGGTGGTTTAAAGTCCAGTCCGGCTTTTGGTAAGTGATTGGGAGTCTTCCCTGAGGGCTGTGCACACATTCCTACTTTGTGAACTTGTTGATTCCAGGCTCCATGTAAACTGCGACTGATCGGATGTGGCACAGTCTGTTTGCCTAAGTTTGGCTTGGATGATAGAATTACTTATTCCTATAAAACTATAATGAGTTAGATGAAGTATTAGGTATGATCAGCACACTCTGCTTGGCTCTGAGTAATTTCCGTAGCCCGAGGGAACTGATTACAAAACCATGTTTCTGCTTTGTAAATACTTCTCACACAAATCATGCGTTATTCTCATGACCATCTTCTAACTCGGTGTTCCCTCTGCAGAGGTGAAATGATGTTTATGAAGCTGTAGTAATGTAGGCACTGGGCTTTTGTTGGCTGAGCTGGGCTGTGATTCACGCCTTCCACGTAATCAGAGGAACAAGAGCAGCTTTCTGCTGCTTTTCCATCTTTTACAGAGGAAAAAGTGTGTAAAGAGAGGAAAACAGCTGTGCACAGGGGTGAACACCACTACTGCTGCACTCTGGGCAACTTTCATATTTATTTAGATGTTCTGTGCATTAAAACACACACACACACACACACACACACACACATATATATATATATATATATATATATATATATATATATATATATATATTTACATATGTGTGTGTGTATTTTATACTTTTTTTCTTACAAAGACTCTTACAGTACAGATTTATTTCATTTTTATTCTAATTATAATATTAGATGAATTATTTTAATCTGCATAGTTTCTTTTTTTTTTTGGCTATAAATTAAAAAAAATTAACCTGAACTTTCCACAAACAGAACACGCTGGACCCAAGCCATTATTTATAGACCATTTTTTTAAGTTACTGAGGTTTGGATGAATTGAATTCAGTTCAAACAGATTAACAACTATAAGAACCCAATAATCCGATAATAAATATAACACCTTTGATCGATAATGGTGGTCTCCATCACTGTAACAAAATACATTTGCTGAAAAAATAAAAAATAAAAAATCATGGACCTGACTTCGAGAACCACAGTTTTGGACACTTTTAGAAATGACAACGCTCCTGCAAACTCGAGTCTAAACACTAGTGCTAGTGTTCACTTTGTAATCATGCAGCCACCTCTGTCACAGAAAACGTCTGTACATGTATTCACTTTGCATTTCATTAGTTGATGCGGTTGTGCGTTCTCTCTGTGATGGTGGCCTTGCTCCATGGTTGTGTTTCTGCTAGTGAGATTTATTTTTAATTTTACACTGTGCTATAGATAGAGAAGCAGTCCATCTTCCTGCAGTTGCAGTTGTGAGAGGCTGCAATAAGTCATATTCGTCTGTCACTCTGGCTGGAAATCGGATAGGATACTTATTTATTGCTTTTTAAATAACAGCACTCTACTGAGTAATACTAATTGCTATTGCAACATCGTAGACAATCTTAAGAGGCATAGTTTGCATAGTTATGAGTGCAGTTATTCCAAAATTGTTCCACTTTTGTGCACTTAAGCAGTATGAACCTTTAAATCCTTTAAATATAGTATAGTGGTGGAAGCAACGTTGCCTAAATACTGCTGTTTCCTACTTTTGATAGATCAAACAGTTATGCATGGAGTAAAACGTCCTTGCTTTAGACTGGTCAGCGGTTGATATTTGGCTGACTTGGAGAGTCCCGTCACAGGAAGCCAGTGCCCGTGCTAGAAACCGGAAATCACAACAGCTTATGTTTCACTCCATAAAGTGTGGCGCCAGTTCCAAACCAAAATAACACCATGAGTTATAATTAAAAGCTACACATGTGACTGCAGATCACATGACACATTTTGGAGCATGTTGATAAAGATTCCTCCATGCTCGTTTTCTGAAATGTAGTGGTACAGACAGATTTTATTATTTTTTTTACTAATGCAGGTGTTCTGATATGATCTTTACCGTGGTATGAAATAGCTTGTATTTGGGGCTGTTTTGAGATTTGACGCATTTCTCTTGTCTCACTGCCACATTTCTGCTCTGACCTGCATGACTTCAAACAGCCTTGCAACAACATTTGAAAATGAAAACATGAAAACTTGGAATTTGCCTGCCATTAAATACTTATTTTTGTGTACAGATGGTTGGTGCTTTTCACTTTTCTTTTTTACGGTCAGTGAGTCTGATGGGTTCAGAGGAGATCTGTAGTTAGTGCTGCATACACATAATAATACAGCATAGTGTAGCCTAGAGACACTTGGCTTGATGGAACTCCGAAACCATTAGGGCAGATTTTTTTTTCAAAAGCACATTTTGGAGAAGGAGAGGAAAATGCAAGGAACATTTGTCATCATGCTGCATCATGCTGCACGTTGAAGTCATGATACGACTTGCAATATATTAAAGCAAGCCTGCGATGTGTCGTGGTTGAAAGGAAACTCCACCCCTGAAAAACATTAAATATGCTGAAGTTGAAACTTTTGAGAAGTGTTTAATGGCTCTGGTGCTAGTTTGTTGGTTGGGACTGTATTTTTGTTATTCCTATGAGAAGTTATTAGTTGTGTGCTTCTCAAACATAAGGGATAATGGACAGGTCTTGCTGAAAAATGCAACATAGACTGTAGTTCCAGAATGCAATGCAGCACTAAGATGCAGTTACGCTGAGTTCCGGCAGAGACTCGGCTCGAATAGGTGACGGGGGTGATGGTGTTGCCGGAGGAATCCACATGAAAATCTGCTTTGGAACGTGGTCAGTTTTGGCAGATTGTACAGAAGCGGAGGTGAGAAAGCTGGACCAAAATGCTGCTGCATCACTCTTTAGGTATGAAAGAGATGAACGAAGGGCTAATTCCTACTGGCACCACTATCAGCAGGTAGTCGACTGGCATTATGGGTAACGTAGTAAACAGTTAACCAAAGTGAAAACAGATTAACATGTTGGTAATAGAAGTTTTAACAAAACAAACAAAAAAAAAATCTACTCAGAATTTCATGACAAAATAAATCTTGGATGTCATTGAAGAACAGCTGATAGAAGGATGCCTTTGAAAGATCATTGAAGAATAGCTGATACGTTTAGAGATTAATATGCAGGTTGTTCAGGGTGAATTTTTCCTTTAAAGATCACATTGATTTGACTCATTTTTGATCACAGATGCCCACAGGTTGCTCGCAGAACACACAAAAACACTGCTTTGTAGAGTGCTCATTTGCATACAGACTGGTATTGTATAAACACAGATGATGTATTGTGACTTTTTCTCTGGTGTTTGTACTGGAAACAAGTATGGAAGAAAAACATCAGCGTTTCTTAAAGACATTATAAACTGATTCTCTCTGGTGCTCCCGAAACAAAAGAAAAATGAACAAAAGTACATATATGAATGCTTTCTGATTAGTAGGCAGCTCTTTTTCCTGACAGTGCATCTACATTTTAGTGAACTTCCTCATTTTCTGATGTTTGGCTCGCTTTTTGATGTGAAATTCAAGTGACCACATGGAGCTGGAATGCACAATATCCCCGCACGCTGTGATTCAAGAATCTGAGCGAGTACTATGCAGTGCCATGTGAAAGTGATGGCCAACACAAAGAACTTGTTATTGTCATTGTGTTATCGCCGTCCATGCCTTGGACTCGTTGTGCTCCTGCCACAAGAGGAAATTCCAGCGACGCAAGAATCTGCAATGCAAAGTGATTGTACCAGCTTGACAGTGTGTATGCGAAGCAGTAAACCCGTAAAGAGTCCCTCTGAGCAGTGAAGACGGAGAACAGTGAACGTTTTTGGACAGACATGAACCCAGCTTGCTTGGCACAAAGGAATGCACGCGATGTGTGCATGTTAAAATGCGTAGTTGTGTAGTATGCTTGTAGGGTTGTTGAAAGATGCCACAGTCGTGAAGTTGGAGAAACATTCTTGTTTCTTCATATACTAAAGAGTTCATCTGAAGTGTTTTCATTTGTTATTCAATTTTTCGTTTTTTTTTTTTTTTATGTTAATGCATTTGTATTTTTTCTGCACTGTGCAACCAACGGATGCAGTGCTCATTTTTCTCCTCCACATCCTCACTCCTTGACCTCGTAGACAGCAGTTCAGTTGCTATTATAGTTTTTCGGTGAGAACCTAGTAATCTCTAACAACAGGTTTGACCTGGCCTTGAAGTTTTCACGGCCACTGAACGCTGCGTTTTCTAGAGCGGCTAAGACAACACAAACACCATCTTTTAGCTTGATTGCCTTTTCATATGAGCATACAATAAGACTTGATTTCCGGTTTGATATAATTCAATCGACATGATAAGAGTTTAGAGTGTAACACTGTCTAAAGCAATGCATCGCTGCAATCTAATTCATCTGTTATGAAATGGCGGAAGGGATTCATTAAATTCTTGTCACCACACTGCAGTTACTTACACCAAGCGATGTTGAATTCTTGATTCTGATTGGTCAGAGAGTGTTGATGAATTTTCAGTAACAGAAGCTCTGACAGTAGTTCTAGCTGGAAGGCAGTTCGCAGGTTTATATTAATATTTATATTAATGCATTCCTTCTAATACGTTATTGTTTCTATAGTAATAGCTTCTTCGCAGGGATTTATATGGCGAGCACTCCATGTAATGGAAGATTAATAATAAATCGATTAAAAAACATTTTGTTATTTAGCAAAGAAAAATGTATAGCTGTTGATATGGTGAAGCTTTCGCTAAGATTTTTTGGAAGGAGTCTCCAGTGTGAGCGCTTTGTAACGGTCAGCAAGTTTTTCACCACGGGAAAGTCTAAGGACAAGGACAGTTTTTAACAAACTGATTTTTAAAAAAAAAAATCTTATTAACTTCAAGAGAACATGAGGGAATGACTTTCTATAGCTGCTGTAATGTAAGTGATAACTTGTTTCATGGATGTTCCCGCACATTAAATGTAACTACAGATGGGTAAAGCTTTGTCGAACGTGATGATAAACAAAGGATTAGGCCGTTGCCTTAGTGAAAGTTTATTAAGGCGCTGAGAAAATTAGTTTAGAAAACTGACTTCCGGTCTGGAATGCTTGTTTGTGTTTTGATGTGCCTCCTGTCAGTCCAGATCCTGGGGGCGGACCTTTGTGAACATGGCAGTGATGGGGAGTGACGTCAAGGAGTTAAAAAAATATATATAAACCCACCTAACCGTTAGAGACCTCATCTTGAAAAAAAAAAATTACTAATCTTACCTAATGCACCTTTTAATAAATAAAAAAAATGCAATCTTTGCTAAACTGCTGTGGTATAAGAGGAATAAAACACTTGTTAAAGGGAAAATAATCAGCTTTGACCTGGTAACGTTAACTCCACTTTGTGTCATGATCTATTCCTTACATAATTATTGCTTGTATTTATTATATGCTTCTAAGCAAATTACTGTGAATATGTTTACAGTATAGCTTCAATTTTGTCTCCATGACTACATTAAATCTTTGGGGTGAAGGACATTTGTCTAAGGCCTAAAAATCTCCACATCCAGGGAGAGAGTGCATGAACCTCACCTCAACACCTCACCGAACGTGATTTATGATTACATTCTTATTCAAGACTTTATTTCAAGGTAAATACTAATACTAAGAGTTTCTTGATTTTCAACTTGCAGTAGCCAGATGAATGGGGCAGTAAGGTGTGTGTATTTTTTCTTCAGTGAAGGGACTTTGGGTCATCATTGTTGTGTTTTCTAGTTGGTACAGATGAGTATGAGTTTTAGAATAAACGTTTGCTTGGTAATAACATTTAGCTGTGTACATACCTTTTTGCCTGAGTGATGCAGTTTGTAATGTTCTAAATATATATTCTGCACCAATGACTCCGTTCCAAAAATGGTGAAAGGCTTTATATCTTGAGGCTTGTACCATTTTATTTGTGGTCCAGACAGACGTCTGGACGTCCCCTTTTTGTTTGACAAAACCAATTTAGAACTTGCTGTGGGGTTTTTCATTTATCTTATATGAAGATGTTTTCGAGTTTGATATAAACAATGATTTCTGTTGAACCCACTAGGCCAGATAAGCTACCAGGCCTCACAGACTTTTGCCTCCGCTTTAATTTGTTTTCTCCCTTTTTTTTTTTTCCAAGAACGACTGTAAAATACTAGTTTACTCAGAACAGCGTTTCCTGTGTAATTTTGAGATTGCCAGAGGTGCATAAAGACTGCACTCTGAGCCGTTTCAGTGCTCTTTCCTACAGAATTCCCTCAGTCTCAAAAAGCACTGATCTGTCTGAGTATTTTGAGCCGCTGGAACGAGCGTTTAAACAAAACTAGTAGGCTAAAGTGGGGGGTTGGGTTACGCGTTCTCTAACGTGGATCTGTTTACGTTTGATGTGGCGCATGTTTGTGGGTGGTTTCTATGAAACATCAAGAGTGAAAACCACTGGCTGAATGCTGGGTGTCACCAGTGTGTTGGAGTGTGTTGGACCAGCTGTTTAAATAAAACCTACCATTCTACTGGATGGCTGAATAGTTCGTCCTAACCTGCAAACTCACAAGTTATCCTCTGAGGATAACTCTTTGTAACAGTTAAAGCGATAGGATGTAACTTGTTTCCCGGAATGCATACTACATCCTAAACAGTGTCAGAATGTGGTTGCTCAAGTATTCACGTCTCATTATGGTCATTCGACATTGTTATTGTCAGCGAATTTGTTACGTTATGTATTAGGAAAATCACAGCGCGCAGAGCAAGTAGTAGCAAGATGGCCGGTGGACATTAGCTAGCAGGCTAAAAGCGCACACACACACACACACACACACACCTGAGGTCTGTTTTTCAAAGCTTAAAATGCTCTCCAATTTTATACTGACTCCAGGCCAACTGTTAGGAGCATGAAGGTTGGTGGTTAGCATCCACTGCCCAGTTTCTGACTCTACTTCCTTCCTGTTGGCTATAAAATGAAACGGAATGCTTGGAAGTTTTGGGAAAAGCAGAATCTCAACCCTGCATTTTAACCCGTAATCACACATTATGCTTTTTTTTTTCTCTAAAGCAGTACTCAGTTGAACGCAGAAAGCAGTGAAAGGTGGTGGAGTGTAGAGTGCCCTCCAGAATTTCTGGCACCCTTATTTTAAAAAAAGAGGATTGTATAAAATAAACATTACACACAATAATTTATATTTTTCCGCTAAAACATTCGACCAAAAAAATATATAAAATCTCATTAGAATGATGTTTTTAAATAGTATTTTCTCTCAAATATGTACTAAAATTAGTCACAACACTAAGTTGTTTTGTAAATGAATACAAACAAGTTCTCATACTTGGAAAATGTATTTTTCGTTTGCTCTCCGTGCCCAGGAACTCCAACTGTTTCTCTTTTAAACACATCCTGTTTCCCTGGGGTATAAATATGTGGTTGCACACATGTAAAATCGCTTTGTTATCCATTACCATGGGAAAAACAAAGAACTTTAAACACAAAAGAGACAGATGGTTGCTGACCTGCACAAATCAGTTCATGGATATAAAAGAACCTGAGCAGTTAATAATACCGTTAAGCACAATTAGGACCACAAGAAAAACCTGACACCTGTCTAAAACAGTTGGAAATTTACCAGAAATTTCCATGACCCATGAGCAACAGTTTTAAAATGAACTGTCACATGCCATTCTGACATCAACAAACAATAAAGAAACACGGAGAGCAAAACTCACAAAATGCCGCACCTGAACTTTTCCAAGCATCATTAGACCTACAATTTGCATAAAGTGTTGTTGTCAGATGAGACCGAAGTCCAGCTTTTTGCTCAGGCCTTCAGCATTTTGCCAACAAAAGGGAACTGAATACAAGTATAAGTATCTGATACCCCACTTTAAACTATGGTAATGGATTATTGATGATTTTGTGGCTGTTTTGTGGCTAATGGTTTCAGGATTCTTGTGAATTCTGCTACCAGGATATTTGGGGCCAAAACCCGGTTGCCTCTGGCTGGAGGTTTCAACAAGATGATGAGCCAAACATACTACATGAAAATCAGTATTTTTGCATTGACCACCTCAGTGTTCAGATTTGAACACTACTGGGAACCTGTGGTCTGAATAAAAGAGGGAAGACCACATTCACAAGCAGAACATTATAGCTTAATATAGCTTGGCCTAATGGTTAGAGAGTTGGACTTGTAGTCCAAAGGTTGCGGGTTCGAGTCTCAGGTCCAGTAGGGATTGTAGGTGGGGGGAGTGAATGACCAATGACCAGCGCTCTCTGCGACTGAGGTGAGACCCTTGAGCAAGCCTGCCCACTGCTCCAGATGTGTCTTCACGGTGTGTGTGTGTGTGTGTGTGTATGTGTGTTCACTACTGTGTGTGTGCACTTGGATGGGTTAAATGCAGAGCACAAATTCCGAGTATGGGTCACCATCCTTGGCCACAAGTCACTTCACTTCACTTAAAATGTTCTGCATGGAGGAGTGGACCAAGACTTCCCAAAATATAAACTGTAAGGATTCAATTCCGATAATTTCATTTTCAGAGTTTTGTAGAAGAAATTGCACTACTTGTCACAACCTGTCATTAAAAAAGAAAAAAAAAAAGTTAAAATAATAATATAAAAAAATTCCTGTACAAGCTCAAGATATCACTTATTAAATGTTTTATTCATTTTGCTGATTTTCATAAAGGATGCCAGTAATACAGGAAGGCGCTGTGTGTATACAGAAACCATTTTTACTTGGTTTGGTCTAAAGATGTAATCTGAGAGAATGGTACTGCTGTGTTCTTGGGCTGTGTGCCAGAAGAACCTCACAGACTGCACCCAGTAGTCTCTCAACAGAGTGCCCTGTGTCCCAGCGTAGCAGCCCGAACACTGTGCCAATAATTGAGGTAAATGACCTAATTATTCTTTACAATCACTGGCCAATGGTCATATCCTGACTCCGTAACCTAGGGAACAGTTGAACAGTGAAGAATCATCCCACTTTTTCCTCCCCAAAGACTGACTGTGTTCATGGGCAGTAGAGCAGTCTCTCAGTAAGCCGGAGCTCACAGCCTGTGTGGGCCGCTATAAACATTTTATTGAGGGAGGTTAGGTTTGATCACTGTTTGAGAAGATAATGCTAACCTCATGAGACCCAGCCATTCATTTTTGTCAACTTGGGAGGATCGCAAATGCCACTCTTTTGTGTTCCATCATGCCTTAAAGAGGAATTTTATAGCTCTACAATGATATCATATATGTTGCATTGAGATGTGAGTCAATTTTTATTTTTATTTTAATTTTTTTTTGTGTTTGCACAAAACAGGCATCCATTCCAACAGGACATTTTACAGAAAGAAAAAGAAATTAGTTTTTTAGCGTCAAAACAGTTTTGTCATCTAATATCCCATTTAATGAGTAAGATATATAGGTTCACTCAGACGTGAAAATTTTGGGAACAATTTCATCGACATTTACAAATTGGATTCGCTGACCCTTTTTTAAAAAATTTTTTTTATATATATATATATATATATAAAAGTAAACTTAATAAACCTAAATTTGTAGGAGAGAGAGACAGAGCTCTCAGGAGGAGAGAATTTGCTGAGGGAGCTTGTGGAGGACTTGTCAGGTGAGGAGGATCCAAATATAGTCTCTCTGGTAATCTTGTAAGGCCAGATGTGAGCTCTAACGAGAATACACGTCTGGAGACTGAAAAGGTGCCCACACCCACAGGCTTTCCCTATAAAAAACAGCCCCGATTTCCTGTAGCTCACGCACTTTTAACGGCTGGAGGACTAACGCATCAGTGCGGTTAATTCTTCAGAATGGATGCTTAACTGATCTGTTTTTACCTTGCAGAAGGTACTGTTTGTTTTCACTGCAGATGTTCTGTTTGGCTTGAAGCACTACAAGAGAGAAGCTCATCCTGAGAGCATGTCTCACACAATGCAGCACCTGAACTTCATCAGGCGTTATTAGGGCTACAATAGGAAACGTGTGTTGCGTTCAAATGAGACCAAAATGAAACCTGTAGATTATGTTCACCAAACATGCAGATGGTGAACACAATCTACAGGTTTCTTTTTGGTCTCATTTGAACACAGCACACGTTTCCTATTGTAGATACTTTTCAGCCCAAAACCTGGATACCTTTGCCTGACTCGGCCATAGATAGAGCTTTCAACCAGATGATGAGCTTCACATACTTAAAAATCAACACAGAAATGGTTAAAGATACACAAAATTAATGTTTGTTTTCACCAATGTTTAATGCCAAACCTCTAATTTAAACATTACATCAGCCAAAATAAATATTTTGAACAATTTGTAATCAATCTGCACGAGCTTCTGGTGTTGTTAAACACATTGGTAGTGCAGAAAAGCTATAGGAGTTCTGTTGGATAGTCCAAAATAACTATGTATATTAAGTAAATACATTTGTAGACTTTAATAAAATTGTCATGGAGCCTGTTTTCACAGGGTTTTCCTGCTGTTTGCTCGCAAATGTAATTGATCTGATACTTTAAGTATTGGGATATGAAATATATTTGCCATAAAGTCCACACATATGTAGCAATACAAGCCGTGTGAAGAGATTGCTTCAGATGAGCAAATACTGTCCAAGTCATCATTGACCTATATATAGCAGAGACAGGTCAGAAAAAAGAGATCCGCCATGAAACAACCACTTCTTCACTCATTCTTCATAAACAAACAGATGGTCTATTTTACTAGCTGATGTTTAGTTTCTAAGTATGTTCCAAGGATTCTCAAACCATCAGGGCTCAGCATGTTTGTTTTTTGCAAGCCAGAATGTTACGGTGCTGTAGTTTGAGGTTTACTAAAAGAAAACATCTTTATTTACACCAAGGCAGGGCACGGTATGAACGCACAAGCTGTTCTGCCGACTGGGACGGTCACAGAGGCCGTGTTAGGCAGGCACTGCACCTCAGTTCAAGTTCTAGATGCCCTGCCGGGTAAAATCTTGGAAGGACGTGGCGCACTAATGGAAAAGCAGAGCCAAACAAGTGCAAGTGCTTTCACTGTCCGTGAACCAGAGCCCTGGGACACTCAAACAAGATGGTCACAGTTAGAGTGAGAGACAATGAGGTTAGAGTTCATTTAGGTGAATCCATGTAGAGATGAACAATCCCAGTCAATCAATCTGATTAGCCTGTTCCGTTGGTATTGAGTTAGCAGTGTGGTATTAGGTTTTCATCCTTGTTTTTTCAGTCAAATTTTAGTGATTACTTTATTGTTACTCAAGTTGGTATCATGTAAGCATCATTTGTAATATTTATTATATTTTATATATTTTTATTATTATAGTTTTTTTTTTTTTTAATATTGTAATATTTTAATATGTTCCTTAGGACTTTGATTTGGACTTGTGAAATCACAGATGTTAAACTATAGTTTAGTTTGTTTCTCTTTTATCACGTGAAATCCCGTCAGTGCACACTGATGCAGGGCTGACACATTCCCTGTACGTTAATGTTTGTTTTTTCGTCAGTATGCTATCTTTGTTGCAGTCGTGCTGCATTTTAACAATAAAAAAAATTGCATCTGATTTATTTTTAATGTGCTTTTTGTTTCCACCGTTCCAGGGTTAACTAAACAGATTGAAGATGATGTCTGATGCCAGTGATATGTTGGCAGCTGCTTTGGAGCAAATGGATGGCATCATAGCAGGTACTATTAATAATTACACTATATGGCCAAACGTTTGTGGACACCTGACCATCACACCCAGATGTGCTTTTTGAACATCCCATTCCAGATTTAGTCCCCATTTGCAATTATAATAAGCTCCACTCTTCTGGGAAGGCTTTCCACTAGATTTTGGAGCATGGCTTTGGGGATTTGTGCTTACTCACCCACAAGAGCATTAGTGAGGTCAGTGCATCCTAGTGTTCCAGTGCAACCTAAAGATGTTCAGTGGGGTTGAGGTCAAGGCTCTGTGCAGGCCAGTCGAGTTCTTCCATTCCAACCTTGACACACCATGTCTTCTCACTTGGTGCACAGGGACATGGTCATGCTGGAACATGTTTGGGCTCGACTCCTTACTTTCAAGTACAAAGACATCCTATACAATTGTGTGGTGCAGTTTGGGGAAGGCCTACATATGGGTTTGATGGTCAGGTGTCCACAAACATTTGGCCATATAGTGTATTTTTATTATTATTATTATTGTAGTCACATAGTGCATTTCTTACACTTCACTCCAATACAATTCAAGACAAAGCAACTAACTAATACAAAATTTCCTTGTACAGGACTGATTTCAGTGCTATCCGAGAATTTTGTGATTTTTTTTTTTCCATTTTTGTTTGTGTGAATGACTGTAGTACAGTATCCACATTGGAATGAGAAACAGAACACCCTTTTTAAATGCTTTGACTATCATTATAGTGACATTTGAGTGTCCTTGATGAGCCTGAACTGGCTTATGAAGTAATGCGGGTTTTTACCCCTAGCTAATTATAAGGCTTTTGGGTCGCAGCCTGTCATATTAGATGATGCCCTGAGGTGTTGGTAACTGTAACCTTTATTCTGGTCCAATTCAGACTTTGCCCTGGCCTGTACCAGAAGTATAGCCCTCATTTGTTTTTGTTCCACAGCTTTAGATAATTGTATATGACTGATATCTTAGCAGGGCGGCATGGACGCGCAGAAGGTAGTATTGCTGTCTCGTAGCTCCAGGGTCCACGGTTTAATCAGCTCAGTTTACTGTTTGTGTGGAGTTTCACATGTTCTCCCTGTGTCTGCATGGGTTTCCTTTGGGTTCTTCAGTTTCCTCCCACTTCCCAAAACATGCTGGTTGGTGGATTGGCCACTGCAAATTGCCCCTAGTTGTTCCTATATGTGAATGAGTGTGTGCATGGTTCCCTGTGATGGACTGGTGTCCCATCCATGGTGTATACTTACCTCGTGCCCAGTGTTCCCGGGATAGGCTCTGGTTTATCGGTGACACTAATCAGGCAGTTGCTGGAGATCAATGAATAAACAGATGATGAGTCGTAAGCTGTAAGAGTATAATGCCTGACCTGACCAGTCACGTTGAAAATATTAATCTTTGCAAATAATTCTTGAATACATGGTGGGAATTACCATATTGTTTAAATGAAAAGAAAGGACAATATTCAGCTCGCCACACTATGAACCACCGTTTAACCTACATTGGTTTTCACCATTTAACCTTCATTGGTTGGTTCCTTCTTTATTGACAAGGTAATTTTTTTTTTAATCTGACACAAACCATCTGAAAAAGTCTTCACTTCAGTCTTTAGATGCTGGGGATTGAGTAACACTATCATATTTCATAATTGGCTCACAGGCTCCAAAACACTTGACTATTCCAATGGGATCTTTGACTGCCAGTCTCCAACCTCACCGTTCATGGGAAGCCTGCGGGCGCTGCACCTAATCGAGGATCTGAGGGGGGTCTTGGAGCTCATGGACGCAGAGGAGCGAGAGGGACTGCGCTGCCAGATACCCGACTCGACAGCACACAGTCTGGTGGAGTGGCTACAGGGACACCTAGTATGCATTCTGATTTCATAACAGTGTCACGTTACTTTTACTTATACGCGAGTAGTAATAATAGCATGATGTTGCTATGTTGTGAATAGAATTCCTCTTTTGTTATTTGTACTTAGGAATGAATGTACCTTTGAATAATGGAGGTACGTTTGTAGGTTTAGCATAAAACATTTTTTTTGGTTGATTAGAATCCTTAAGGCAACATTTTATATGCTAATATCTCACCAAGAAACCTGTTTTAATACTGTATGCTGAGAGAGAGAGAGGTTGGTAGACTTCCAAACAAATGCCATAGTCCGCATGTAATACCATAACTCTGTTTACATTTGTGTTAGTCTATTCACCATTTAAGGTGGTGGTAGATGAACAAAGAGCTCATGAAAAGTACTTGCCTTGCAAACCCAGTTTTAAAGTCCTAAAAAGTCATTTAATTGTTTTTTCTTTCTTCACATTTATGGACTTCACTCAATTCAGTGAGTTAATTTTGGTCAGGACTAGCTCAGTTTTACTATTAAACTTCTACTAATAGATAATTATAGTACTGTTGGTGTACATTAATAATGTCATAATGATGCCAGTTATAATTAATAATGTCAATAATGTTTGGTTGTTACAGTCAAATGGGCACATTTCAGTGACTGGTGATATTTACCAAGACAGACTTAATCGCCTTGAAAGTGACAAGGAATCCCTTGTGCTTCAGGTAATGTTTAACCTTATACATTATTGTGGTTAGTATACAGTATAATCTGTGTAGTACTACATGGTTGAATAATTCATTATATATTTCAGACCGAGTACGTGTGCGATTTCTGTTACATCGTCAATACTGACACTGATACGGAAATGTGTAACCCACTTAGTATCAAGCAAAAAGCAGCATCATGTTACATCTTATTCAGCTCTGTTTATGTTGACTGCTGTCATGTACTGTGCTGACTTTTATGTTATGATGTTATGATGTTATAGTGTTTAAACAGTATCTTTTAATAGAGAGGTTGCAGAGCAGTATCCGAGAGCATTAAATTACATTAAATGAATGTAAGGTGCCTTGAACTGCATCTTGACTTGCAGGCAATGCGTAAACCCTGTAAGTACACTTGGCTCAGTGCTCAGTGCTCACAGAACTGAAGTGCTCTCTCTCACGTATGACACTTTCTCTGTGTGCTCGCTTGCACACACATACCTTTGTGTGCACACTATTCTCAGTGATGTACGCTTATTTTTAATGACCACACTGACTGATACTGCTCCTCATGCTCAAGCCAGCCACCCTTGCGCTCTCTATTAAAGATACTGTTTAAACACCTTAAGATTTATCAGGTCACTTGTATTGTAGGAAGATGCTGTAGTAACTCCTTGATGTTTTCACAGAGCACAGTTTATAGTCTGTTTTACTTTGATTAATATCACTGATCATGAAACACGTCCAGAACACAGTCGTTTTATGTCATATGTTCATTAGCGTGACAACATACACTGAGCTTCCATCACATAGTATTAATCGGATGTTGGAATTGAGCATTTTTCACGAGTACGAGTAAATAGGCATGCTCTCAGAGCGATGCCCGCTTTTACAACTAAAATTATTTCTTTCAGGTGAGTGTCTTGACAGACCAAGTGGAAGTCCAAGGAGAAAAGATAAGAGACCTAGACTTGTGCCTTGAGGAACACCGCGAAAAACTGAATTCCACTGAGGAAATGCTGCAACAGGTGCGTTGCTGGACAGTCACTGGTTTGCAGCCTGACCATGACCATAGTAAGAAGCAAATCTTGAAATGAAACTGGAAATAGGTCAGCTCAATGATATAGCAGAACATATTTTGCATAATTAAGTCCAGTTACATCAGCCATATACAGTACATTATATGGCCAAAGGTTTGTGGACACTATATGTGGGTCTTCCTCAAAGTGTTCCCACAAAGTTGGAAGCACAGAATTGTCGAGAGTGTCTGTGTACGGTGTAGCATTACAATTTCTCTTCACTGGAAATCAGGGGCCCAGCCCTATTCCAGCATGACGGTGCACCTGTGCACAAACTGAGGTCCGTGAAGACGTGGTTTGCCAAGGTTGGAATGGAAGAACTCGGATGGGCTGCACAGAGCCCTGACCCCAACCCCACTGAACATATTTGGGATGAACTGGAATTCCGAAAATCTCATTTACAGTCTTCCCAGATGATTGGAGGGCAAACGGGGGACTAAATCTGGAATGGGATGTTCAAAAAGCACATGAGTGTTTTGGTCAGGTGTCCACAAACGTCTGGCCATATAGTATGTGTGTATATATATATATATATATATATATATATATATATATATATATATATATATATATATATATATATATATATATATATATATATGAAACTCCATTCTGATGAATTGAAAGAGCTGCCAGTGGACATCTATGTCTTCTGTATGAGTTTCTGCATTGGGTTTGTTTGCATAACCTCAAGGATAGCAACATCTTGCTACAGGATCAGATGCCTTATCTGTTTTCTGAGTATTGATCGTGCATTTTCTCTGTTCCTGTTTTGTTTTTCAGGAGCTTATCTGTAGGTCAGCACTTGAGACCCAGAAGCTGGATCTGATGGCTGAGATTTCCAACTTAAAGCTAAAGCTGACTGCCATGGAGAAAGAGAGAATAGACTTTGATGAAAGATTCAGAGATAGTGAGGTTGTATGTCACATATTTGATGGCATGTGTTATCACATCTATACCACATATTCTTAAACATTAAAAAGCAAGACAAAGACTGCCAAATGCTGTTTCCTCTCTGTACTTGTCTCGGGTGGCTTTGTGTTTCCTTGGAAAATACTTACTACCGCAGAAACTTTGTTCCGTCTGTGGACATGCATGTCTGAGAATGCAGTTTCCTGTGAGTGTGGGTGTCGAGGGGAGGTCTATGGGAAGCGTCTGTGCTAGCGCTGTGTACAAACACATGTGGTAACTTTATGGATAAGGAAAGACTTGCTGGAGACAGATGGATGCCTCATGTTCTCTGTATGGAGGTGGAGGAGAAAGAGATTATCCAAAATCAAACATGCTGACTTTATCTTTCCAGAGTGTTTTTTTTTTTAAAACAGTTTCCTGCCTGTGAATTTGTTTACTGTCTATGGCTACAAAGTTAAGCTGCAAAAATAATGCAAGAAGCAGACAGAATTCATTGAACAAGATATGAACCCATCAGCCAATATGAACCAAATCAGACAGATTTAGTCCATTCCCTTTTTTGTCTGGCAAGAATTAGGCAAGAAACGTTAACAGAATTCTAAGTGTGTTTGGTCTAGGAATGGTCAACAATGTTTTGTTGTTTTTTTTTCTTGTAGCAAAAGGTGGTCAGGATTTTTTCCTGTGTTTCTTTTAGCTTCTTGAGTTTATTGCCATACCGAAGCTGTCCTTTTGAATCCCATGTTTTCATGCCCTAGGAACTGGAAGATCCAAACAAATTGTGTTACAGCTTAAAACCTGTAAAACTGCTGACTGTTTTCACCCAGACAGAAAACTCTTAGGCTTTTTGGAAAAAAGTCTATATTTCGTTGACTGTATATTTAATTGTATATGTCTGCTTTTACACTCTTGAATCTTTTCAGTGGTTTAATCTGTTTATGGCCTTAGGCTGTTCGCTCGTTTATTGAATCATAAATTTCTCACTAAAGGCTGCTTGACACTCTAACAAAGAGCTTAGCACCCTAAGGCCTTAGTGCTGAATGGAAGTGGCTGTCACTGGATTCTTGTTTCTGAACAATGACTAGATTGACTTATGATATTTGTGCGTACATTGTGTGGAAAATTGCATTGAGTGTTATGCAATTAATCACAAGTGAAAAATAGTTGAACAATAATTCATGGAATTTTTGTGGGATCGTTGTTAATATTGGCTTTTTTCCTCTTCAGGGTTTGATCCTAGAGATTAATGAGCTGAGGTATCGCATTTCTGAGATGGAGAGCGAACGGTTGCAGTATGAGAAAAAGCTGAAGTCTACCAAGGTGAGCTTGATGATTGACAGTTATCTCAGTCTGCTATTGTATCAAAAAAAAAATCGACGACTAATTTTTTTCTGTTTTCACTGCTTTATCATTTTCTCCACTTTTTCTTCAAATATATTTGTTCTTGACTTTCACTGAGCTATGTGATGACCTGGGTTGACTTTACGCCACATCGTTCCTTCTTCAACTGTCTGTTTCTCCTCTCTGCTCAGTTTCTTTCTCTCTTCTTTCCTGGCTAACATGTGCACTGCTAGTCGCTAATGGCAAGACTGTCTAGCCTGAAAATCAAAATGGGCCAGATGGAGTATGAAAAACAGAGGAAGGAACACAAAATCCAGGCACTCGAGGTTGGCCTACCTTGCTGCTGTTGTAGTTTTGTAATTTGCTTGCATTTGCACATATTGTGTATATTAGGAATATATTTGAATTTACATCCCTCCCCCTAAAGTTTAACTGTTTTAGATTTTCTTTCTCATATAAGCACATTTCAGACACATCCACTTACGTAGTGCTTCCTTGCTGTAAGGTGAAAATGAACCTGAAATACCTACTAATCGATATAACGGCACCTTTCTGATGCACCAACTCACTATTCAATAGCGTTAATGCATCAGGAAGTCTGCAGGAATTCTGTGATATATTAACAGATGTTTTCAGCCAGCATTAATGGCTCAAGTAAGCTCCAGCTAAGGCTAAGTTCTTCATTAACACCGGGTTACTGATACAGCAGATGGGTTCACTCCAGACAGAACACCCACACTTGGGTGTGTGGAGAGGATTTGATTATTCAGCAAAACACAGTTCACAGTACAAATCCAGTCCAGATTTATTACTTATGAATTGCCACAATCTTGTGTTCTCCAGATGTAGAATCCCAAAATAGCAATTAACCATTTAGACATCTCTCAAAAAGTAGTAGTGATCTTTAAAAAAAAAAATAATAATAATTCTTTTAATATAGCGTATTGCTATGCTCATTAACCAAAACTTTTGGGGTATTTGGGGTTTTATTTGTTTGTTTTTTGAGAAAAGAATCGGCCATCTAGAGTTTTTGTGATTTTGCCTTTATACACCACCACAATGAATTTGAAATAAAACAATCAAGATGTGATCGAAGTGTAGACTTTCAGCTTTATTTTAAGACGTTTCACAAAAATATGGCATTTTCCATTTAGGAATTACAGCCATTTTCAACAAAGTACCTCCATTTTCAGGGGCTCAAAGGTATTTGTACAAAGTGACATAAATATAACCATAATTTTAATACTTGGATGAAAATCCTTTGCAGTCAATGACTGCCTGAAGGCTGGAGCCCATGATCTCAAAACTCAAATTCTGAGTTTCCTCGCTGGCGATGCTTTGCCAGGCCTTCACTGCAGCCACCTTCAGTTGCTGGAAAAACCACCTTCAGTAAATGAAAAACATGCTCTATTGGGTTGAGATCAGGCGACTGACTTGGCCATTGAAGAATATTCCATTTCTTTGCCTTCAAAAAGACTTGAGTTGCTTTCGCAGTATGTTTAGGGTCATTATCCACCTGCACTGTGAAGTGGCATCCTATCAGTTTTGTAGCATTTGGCAGAATGTGAGCAGAGAGTATAGCCCTAAACACCTCAGAATTCATCTTGCTACTTCTGTCAGCAGTCACATCATCAATAAACACCAGTGAGCCCGTTCCATTGGCAGCCATACATGCCCATGCCATAACACTGCCTCCACCATGTTTGACACATGATGTGGTATACTTTTGATCATGAGCTGTTGCTTTCTTTCACCATACTTTTCTCTTCCCATCATTCTGGTACAAGTTAATCTTGGTTTCATCAGTCCAAAGAATCTTACTCCAGAACATGGGAGGCTTTTTTTGATGTTTTCTGGCAAAGTCTAATCTGGCTTTCCTGTTCTTGAATGTTACCAGTGGTTTGCACCTTGTTGTAAACCCTCTGTATTTACATTCATGAAGGCGTCTCTTGAGTGTAGGTTTTGACAATGATACACCTACTTTCTCCAGAGTATTCTTGACTTCTGTAGATGTTGTGAAGGGGTTTTTCTTCACCAAGGAAAGGATTCTGTGATCATCCACTGTGGTTGTCTTTTGTGGTTTTCTTTCTTTTTAAGAATGTACCCAACTGTTGATTTGACCACACCTAAGGTTTTTGCTATCTCTCTCATAGATTTATGTTGTTTTTTCATCCTGATGATGGCCTCCTTCACTTGCACTGAGATCTCCTTGGACTTCATATTGGTAGCTCCAGTAGAACAGCTGCCAAATGCCAACTCAATACCTGATATCAACTCCAGACCTTTTATCTGCTTCATTTGTCTTGAAGTAACGAGGGAATGGACCTCACCTGGTCAATTAACTTCTTGTCAGTCAATTGTCCAAATACCTTTGAGCCCCTGAAAATGGAGGTACTTTGCTTAAAATGGCTGTAATTCCTAAATGGTAAATGCCATATTTTTGTGGAACCTCTTAAAATAAAGCAGAAAGTCTACACTTCGATCACATCTTGATTGTTTTATTTCAAATCCATTGTGGTGGTGTATAAAGGCAAAATCACAAAAACTCTGTCATTGTCCAAATACGTCCGGACATGACGTGTGTGTGTGTGTGTGTGTGTGTGTGTGTGTGTGTGTGTGTGTGTGTGTGTGTGTGTGTGTGTGTGTGTGTGTCTAAATGTCATATATAAATATAAGGTTTTAAACGGTTATTTATTAACTACGCTGCGTTTTCCATGATAGTGTTTGAGCCACTCAGAAAGAACTCAGCATGTTTTGCTAACCACAGCTATGCACCAGTTTAAGACACTCTAGCCTTGGGAATCTTTTGGGTGAGACAGTAAATTGCTAAATGCTCCAAAGTTGCAGCTTTGGGAAACTATCCTGTTCAAAGAATCTGCCATCTGTGTGGGGAAGAAAAGAAGAAAAAAAAAAGGTCATGATTTGTTGATAGTCGTTGTGGTGATATTTCAAACTCAGCACTTCTTTTATGACCTGTGTTTGCGGGTATGGATTTTTTTTTAGGAGGATCTGACTATTTTAAGAAGGCAGCTGGATGGTAAAGATGGAGAACTAAGGAGGCTACAGGATGAGACAGGGTCCAGATCGCCCACACCTGCAGGCTTAGAAACCACTGAGAGAGGTGAGTCAACATCAACCTGCTCCA
>CM040980.1:10763105-10800113 GCA_022985145.1 Pangasius djambal | reverse complement strand
AGATACAGATTGTATTACACCACTCCTTGATTATTACTTGTTTAATTTTTAACTGAGGTTACTTTGGCCCTGAGCGAGTGTTTGGTGCTGTTTGGTAGCAGATTTCTATCCTCTAGTGGACAATACAATGAATCTTCAATCTTTAATTGAGCGCTTTACTTTAAAGATGTTTGTATTAATGGTGAAAAGTCTGCTTTACTGTATAGAGTTGTTTACATGCTGTGATCCTCACCAACCTTAGTGGTCCTGAAGTTAAACACCACATCGAGTTGTGATATTTATATTTAAAACACACAGTGGTGTGACAGTACTGTGTGTGTGTGTGTGTGTGTGTGTGTGTGTGTGTGTGTGTGTGTAGGAGCTGGGTATCAAGCATCCTCTCCATAGGAAGAAACTGCAACTGGCTCTACAAGCACTGGGCTCTGAGGAGGATGACAACAAGGGCAAACTGGACTACCAATGGGTGACACGTAAGGCTTTTCCAATTTCCAGTATCCAGTTTTCCACATTTTTTAAGGTTCATGTCGCAATTTTGAGTTTTTTTCTCCTTTATAATTATTTCCAATCACTTCACCCAGGGTGGCTTGATGATATTGGACTTCCTCAGTACAAAACTCAGTTTGATGAGGCAAGAGTGGATGGGCGAATGCTTCACTACATGACCGTGGTGAGTTTTCTGTCTTTCTGTACCAACTTTGTACACCTGTTGTCTCTCACTGCTTTGTAAATATGTACATTTCCCACATGAATTTTCTCATAAATATATTTGAAGGGGTGGACAAATCAGTAGCCTGAAAGCCCTGCACAAGCACATTTCGTGTCTGGGTTTTTTTTTTTTTTTTTTAATTTTTTATTCATAGATGCCTGGCAGACAAGTAGGTTTAAAACGTCCAAGTCATTATTGCGTTTTCTTAAAAACAGAAATTTTCACAAAGGTGCAGTATACATTGTTGATGTGACTATAGCACAAGCTACTTGTTCTGAATTCCTCTCCCTGTTTCTCTACACACACAAGTTGACGTGTTCTAGTAGAACACTTTTTACTAGGTGTGTTTATTGGTGTGCACGGATGACAAATGAACGTTTCAGAATCTCAGAATTCTCCTGCACACTACACGCAGTCGCCTCACAGTTCGACATGTAGACAGTAAGTGGAAATGCTAGCCAGACTTGAATTTCTTGTGAGGATAGAACACCACGTCTCAGAAATGCAGAAATATCAACGACTTGCTGACTTTTTGTCGAGGGCACAAAGTGTTCTGCATTAGAAACTTCCTTAGAAAAGGATAATAATCATAAACTCATTCATTTCCCTTACTCTCTATTAATACACTAGCAACCTAGTTCACCATATTTCACTATTACATTACATTAGCTACTACTTTTTAACCTAGTCATTTTCTGGGCAAGCAAGACTCGAGAGTGGGCAGTACACTGGAGCTTGTAGTTGCCTGGTTGGCTAGCTAATGAATTTATGATTTTGTCCACCCCTTATTTGAGTACAGTACTGTTTGAATACTTTTAACAATGATCTCTGTTGTGCTGGTCAGGATGACCTGCTGTCTCTGAAAGTGGGCAGTGTGCTGCATCACCTCAGCATTAAGCGAGCAATCCAAGTGCTCCGCCTCAACAATTACGAGCCCAACTGTCTGCGCCGCAGACCCTCGGATGAGGTATACGTGCTGCTGAAATATTCCATAATATTGTATTCCATTAATGCTTTGTATAAGCAATGTTCTTTCCATCTGTCTGTCTTGATAGAACAACATCACTCCGGCTGAAATCTCTCAGTGGACCAATCACCGTGTGATGGAGTGGCTGCGTTCTGTAGATCTGGCAGAATACGCACCCAATCTGAGGGGCAGTGGAGTCCATGGAGGACTGATGGTAAGCTGTACGGAGGAGGATAACTTTCCACTGCGGGTGTTTGAGATTTGATGATTCTTGAATGGGCACGTGTTTGTGTTCAGGTTCTAGAGCCTCGCTTTAATGTGGAGACAATGGCGCTGCTTCTGAACATTCCTCCCAACAAGACCTTGCTCCGAAGGCACCTGGCTACTCATTTTAACCTGCTGGTGGGCTCGGAGGCCCAGCAGACCAAGCAGGAGTGTATGGAGAATCCTGACTACACTTTACTCACTGCAACTGCTAAGGTCAAGGTACAGCTCAACAACCACACTACAGGGTTTAAAAGGATTTTACTCTGGTTACCATTGTCTTTTCTTTTACTCTTGGTTTAATGTGCATTCTGTGTTGTATTTAGCCAAGAAAACTGCCATTCGGGAGCTTTGGGACTTTGAAGAAGAAGAGGCAGGAGGATAGTGAGGAGTATGTGTGTCCCATGGACGTGGAGATGCCAAAAGGACACAGTTTCCAGAAGGGCTTCAGAGGCATGGAGCTGCACATTTACGAGGATGACCTGGACCGACTAGAACAGGTGGAGTTATTAGGACCCATCAAGAACATCAGCTAGGTTAATCTGTACACCACAAGACAACACTGTCCTTGACTAGTTCCTTTTCCGAGTGAGAGTGGCTGTTTTTGCTTTTGGTCGAATTTGTCTGCTGGTTGCTGGTTCACGTGCAATGCGTATCTACTGCATCAGTTTGATTAGTGACATTGTTCTGGGCATCCTCAGGGCTACTCGGCTCTCTGTGCCATAATGTGCTTGTGCTTGCTTTGTGTAGCGTTTGTGCAGCTCCACTGAATGATGCTGGAGCTGTCCAGATTGTGTGGGCCATGCCAGCCTTGGCCATAAGTGAGACTGTGCCATTGAAATTTGATCACATCAACAGCTTTTGGGCTCGCTCTTTTGTTTGTTTTAGTACTATTTTGTGTTTTTGTGTTTCTTTTCCTAAAATTGTACCATGTCCCTGAGTATATGAGAGGTGTAAATTGAAATGTTACTTCTTATGTATTTTGTACTCTTTGTTTTGTGGTTTTTTTTTTTTGAGTTTTTCTTTTTGTATTCACAGATGGAGGACTCCGAGGGAACTGTGCGACAAATTGGCGCTTTCTCAGAGGGCATCAACAATTTGACGGTAAAAAGGACAATAAGTTAAACATAATATTTTTATTGAAAAAAATTTGAGAATGTGTAACGAGTGCAAATATTTTGTGATTCAGAGTATGCTGAAAGATGACGAGTTCTTTAAGGAGATTGTAACATCGTCCCCCAACCCCAGCGTGACTGATGATGACTCCAATGTTTGAGGATGTTTTTCGGGCACAACTGCCCATAGTGGTGCTGCTGTGATCAGAACTGACTGTGCCAACCTCTCTGCACGTCTCTCTCTCTGTCAGTGATAGCTATACCTTATGAGTGTATTCACCTCCTGTAAACACCTATAAAAGAACCATAATACAGTATTTGCCACAGAACAGTGCAGAATAGGTGTCATTCTTTAAGCTAAAATATAAGTCAAGGTTGTGAATCTGTCTCCCTGGAGCAGATGTAAGGGTGTATTGAATAGTCAGTCTTGTCTTTGCTTGAGATTGTATGATTACAATGTTGGGCTTCAGTGGCATATTTTTACGGAGAGTTTTTAAGGGAAAAAATGGCAGCCCTACTGTAGTTTGCCTCCCAACTGGGGACTGGAGATTTTATGCACAGTTTTTTCTACTGGCCTTCCACTCCCATCTGTTGTGTCCATTATGGCAAACGGAGCACAATGACACTTTTAGCCTCTGAATAATAGAATTTATTTTAGGAAATGAGATTAAAATAAGCACAGTTTTAAAAAAAAAAAAAAAACACTCCTAGTAAATATTGCCAAATTCCACAATGACCATGTGATGTTTGCCATATTTACATTTTTCTTTAAAAATCTTTTCACAGTATTTCATAGTTTATACAAGGTCCTTATACAAGGTCCATTTGACCCTGAATTCTGCGTATGCTTATTGATGTCTGTGTTTGCATGCAATATCTTTAACACTATGAGAACTCAGTACATGCCGTGTGAAGGAATAGCGGCCCATCCAGGTTGTATTCCTACCCATTGTTCCCAGAGTTCCTGGGACATACAACCGTATCCACCATGACCTTAACCAGGATAAAGACATTACTGAAGATGAAATGTATTGAAAACTCAGTACAATGTATCAGATGCCCTATTTGTACAGTTGCATGTTATTTAAGCTTTTCTCATTTTTTTTAATATTGTGCATCAGTTAACATATCAAAATTGTTCTTCTTATTCATCAAAGCAATGTTTTTTTGGCAGCCATACTTGTGTGTTCTTTTATTATGCTCATTTGTAAAAGGTCAATAAATTAAAGTGTAGCACAGTCTCATTTATTGATACCCTGGAGTGTTTTCCTCACACATGTTATTTTTTTCTGACTGTCTTATGCCTAAATAGGCTTGAGTTACTGCCCCTCTCTCTCAGAACCATCATGGATTGGCCTGGATTATGCCATAGCCTATCCCAAATCAGTGTAGAGCAGGAAATGTCCCGCTGTAAAACAAACAAACAAAAAAAAAAAAAGAAAAACATCAGTGTTTTTCCAATTCTACTCCTGGAATTCTCTGACTGAATATTTTAGTGTTTTCCCTGCTCTTGTACACCAAGATTACCTCTTTAATCTTGGTAATGACAGTAGTTTCCATTCAATTTTAGATTCGGGAGGACTGAACAGCTTCCTAAAACGCTTCCCATTTTGACAGAAAGTGTTCGAAGGACTGGACGCGGTAACTTCCTGCAGCGACTGCTAAATAGTGGAAAATTCCTCTCTATGCTAAAGGTGTATGTGGCAGCCGTTGTGGTGTGTGTCAGCATCATGGTGTCTTGCCAGGGGCTTATAAACTTGTAAACTTCTCACTGTAAGAGTCTGGCTTCTACTGGAGTCCCCTCCTACTGGAGTTAAGGCCTCTAGGGTTAGCAACATCACTATAACCTATTGTAATATTCTAACTGTATATTACAATATAAACAGGCAGCTACATTTGTGAAGATATTATTAAGTACTAGGTACCTCTAAGCTAACCAACAACACTGAATGATGATTAGAGTTTCATGTTTAACCACCTTCATTTACCTTTATATATTACATGTAACAATATAACAGTTTGATCTACTTTACTAACTACTTATTTTAATATAATGCTATAGGTATACATATATTCAAATATTATTTTGACAAAATCCTATTGGATAAGGATGGGGAGGTATTGTCTAAAACCTACTGGATACGACCTACTTTTATTAGACAGAATACTAATAAGATGCTGTTTGGGACACTTCCCATACTGTTGAGTGTAATGTCCTATTTGACCGATTTAATTCTTTTGAACTTTCCAATTATGTAAGTGAGTCATTTGAGGAGTCATTGATTCACAGTAGGATGGAATAATCTGCCAAATGACACAAATATTGTATAAGTTACACATTAGACACCCACAGTACACCATATTTATGCTCTGTTATGGACATTACTGTTTATAACAACCTATTTTTTATTGCTAAGTTCAATTTGTGTGATAGCTGAGTGCTTAAAAAGCCACAGTGCATTGTTGAAATGCTTATAATAGCTTATATGCTGTATTTGGAAAAAAGAAGCAAAGAAATAGTAACAGAACATCTTGTGCCTGCAAATCGAATGACCTAAATGAGTCATTCTACAAAAAAAAAAAAAAACCTCACCCACCCATTTCTGGATTTGGGGAGTATTGTAAGTAGGTGGTATGTGTTTAGACTTGTGAGCTACAGTCTGTGTTTCAGCTGAGGAAGAAAGGTTGTAACTTCAGTTCTGCTGAAGCACAGGGGAACAAAGAGCAATGGCTAGCAGGTAAGATATGTATGCTCTTTTATTCTTTAAACCTGTTTATCATTCTTGTCTCACACTGATTAATGCTTTTTCAAGACAGTGCACTATAAACTACGTGCTATAGGTCCTACAGACTCTACTGTTTGGTACTTTCTGAAATCACTGCAGGCTGCTTGAACTTATTTGATATGCAGTGGAGTAGTTTGTATCCCAAATAGACAGCAAAGATATTTATTGATATTTCCTGTACATTATAATTGGCTGTTTACTAGGCTATATCTTTTGCTATATTAATTTTGCATCCACCTCCAGGCAACTATGGGGATGTCTTATTGTGCTCTTGGCCTTCTTTGCCCATATTAATGCAGCAGCGTAAGTTTTATCTTTTTCTTTAGATACTTGTTTCACATGTTATAACATATTTAAAGACCTTGCTGAAATTCGTCTAAAATCTACAGCCAAACTGTAAACCAGGAGCTGTCTAACATAATCGGTGAGCTTTGGAAGTTGGACACCAATCGCTTTAAGCCTGGGACAGACTATAAGATCTCACTGCAGGTATGACATTACGGTTTATTATAATATATTATAAGTGATAGGACATAGAGAGGGTTAGAGGAGAGTGTTTTGTTCACTGTTAGGGGTTTTTTCCAATTCCATAGCTGAAATAGCGTATAAGGTTTTTTTAAAAAAAAATTATTATTATAAATAATAAAAAAAATTAATGATATTATAAAAGTTGTCAGTTCTACATGGTTGCATTATTATTATTATTATTATTATTATTATTATTGTTTTAATTTTTTTTTTGTAAACAAAAAAAGGGTCGAGCTGGTTTCATACCCAAAGGGAGCAAAGTCGCAGTCGATCATGCTTCATCTCCTCTCTTCTCCTATGTGAATGAGAACAAACTGAAATCCATCACTACATACGCAAGTAAGAGAAAACCATATTTGCTTTTTAGTTTTGAATATATCTGCTTTGAGTCATTTCCTCGCACTAATCCTCAGCAAAAATGTGCAACTCTGCTTTAACATGCTCTACTTCTTCAAACACATGTCATAAAAATCTGCTTGGTTTGCACAAAAGCTTAAATTTTCCCAGGAGCAGCTCTGGACATGTCTTTCTCACAGGCATGCCAGGATTCTTTATCCCACTGGGAGGCTTCCATTTTGCATGCTTGGTTACAAGGAACCATTAATGCACTGTGAAGCATTTATTTAATGCAACAACTGCACAGTGATAAGAACATAAATGCAAGGAGAATATTTTCTCTTTTCTGTTTGGTGGTGGGGGAAAAAAAACCAAACATAAAGAACCCTAATAAAAAGAATTACGTGTCTAAAACAGACTGTCATCATTTATTTAGGATGAAGCCAGTCCATTTTTACTGATATATGAAATGAAAGGTTCTGTAAGGTTTTTGTCTATTAAAAATCCTTTTCATGACCATTGTGAGACCTTTATGTCTGTTTTCAGATCGAGGGGATTTTTTCCCCTCTTTTTTTTTTTTAATATACTGCATATCCGTCATTCTCAAGCCCATTTTGTCAAATGGTGTTTATATGGTGATGTTTAAAACATTCATACAGATCAAATAATTTGTTCGAAAGCTTTTAGAGTTTTAGTTTAGTCAACCTAAGCATCTCTCTCACTCCCTTCTAGGTTTCATGAAGCTGCTGGATAACTATGAAAGGTCCACTGGTGTAGCTGAAAAGGTTACTACTGATGAGATAGCTGAGAATAACGCCTTCCTGGATGCCATCTTAGACACAGAAGTCATGAAGGTATACACATTTCTGTGCGCTGTGTATGACAGTGCTTGAGAATGACAGTTATTGTTGCTTAAAAAAACCAATAGTCGAGTACAACCCCTAAAACTAAACATGTAATTTAGTGTGTTAGGATTGCCAGATGTTCCTCCGTATGTTAGTGTACATATTAACAGTGTATGTTAATATGATAATATGGAAATAAATGAAATAACATCAGTTTAGAGCCTGAACTCGGGTTACAGTTTTGAATGTTCTCCCTGTTTACGTGGGTTTCGTCTGGGTTCTCTGGTTTCCTCCAACCTCCCAAAAACATGCCAGTAGGTTGACTGATGACTCTGAATTGCCCCTAGACGTGTACACGTGTGAGCATGGTGCCCTGAGATGGAATGGCATCTGATCCAGGATATATTCTCACCCCATGTTCAGTGTTCCTGGGACATACTTTAGATCCACCATGACCCAGATCAGGATAAAGCAATTATTGAAGATGAATGAAAAGTTTGTATTTCCCTCTATCAGTGTGTTAGATATCAGAATCATTTATTCGCCCTATACATTTACATGTATTAGGATTTCTTTTCTTGGTGTTTGGTCACAATATGATACATTCAACACAATTTATAACACTATATAGTCTAATATCTTGTATGCCTGTCATTATAGCTGCCTCCATCCCTTTTCATGTCCTCACACACCCTGTACATTCTTCTGCATAGATCTGCTCTAACTCTACTCAATTTCTTGTCCAGTCTTTGCCCTTTCCTTCCTGTCAGAGTGTCATACACTAGTCAGCTTTGCCTCCACGTTTCATTTTTTTTATATATCGTAATTCAAATTTTATTTTATTTATTTATAAAAAAAAATATGGCTGTAAACATTTGCACTCACTGTTTAACATGTCAAAAGCATAATTTTCTCTTAACAATACAAAATAGATTGTAAAATGCTGAAGGCTATGTAGCCAAGTGTTTGCTGTTCTGCCAAAGTACTAAATATACATATGTAATAAATTCTTGTGAAATTGCTGCTTCTTCCTGATGCAGCTGCTGGAAAATCAAACCCACAATATAATACTGTGTGCAATAAAACATGTAACGGCTGATCTAGAGTGAAGTGCACAACACTGACATCTGCCTAATTCATTCAGTGATAGATTTTTTTTTTTCTTTTGCAGAGGGCTCATCAGTATTTAGTTAAAAAGGGAAAATCGAACTCAGACCTGAGGCATTTTAAGAGTCAGCTGTACTCCATGTGGTTCCGACTTTACCACAGAGATAGGCGTGGAGGGTGAGTCAGTCTCTCTCTCTCTCTCTCTCTCTCTCTCTCTCTAATTGTGTCACACACAGTATTGGCTGCATGCATTTATGTTTACATATACTGTAGACCCATATGTATAACAGAAGGTCTGGAGGTCTACAGTTGAATTTGACTTGGTCATTTAATTGAATTTGTTGAATTTGACTTGTTCATTTCTTTCTTTTCTTTTCTTTCTTTCTTTTTCTTAAATACACATAAATACACATACCTGACCAGAGAGGACTCCAGTGGCTTTGAACATGTGTTTGTTGGTGAGACAAAATCCGGCAGTGATATTATGGGTCTCCACAACTGGATCCAGTTTTATCTCCAGGAAAAGCAGAATCTCCTGGATTATAAGGGTTACAAAGCAACAAGGAACGATATGGTAATGTCTAACACCTCTGCTGTAAACTGAAAGATATTGCTGACAAGTTGGAGGCATTTAAAGTAAAAGTTGCATTTATTTTTTAAAGTAAAAATGGTAAAAGTTGATTTTACAACGTAAGTGCAAAGAAAATGTGTGCGTTTCATTAAGTGCAGATAAGCAGCAAGGAGTTTGGTACTGTAACAGTACACCAAATTGGAGATAAGTCTGAAATAGTTGTGCTTATTATTGACCTCTGACCTCACAAAGAAGCATTATTTAGAGGCATGTAGGGGAAATTTGCTACAGCACTTTTAAAACAGGTTCGCCTACTGCTTAAAGAACTAACATTGCAACTGTTTGACTGTAACATAGCAACTGTAAACTGTTTGATGTAACCAAACAGACAATGCGAAGTGGAGTCACTGTTACCACCCTGAAGTTGATTAGTTTCCTATAACAGCACATGCTGAAGTGTCTTATTTCTCTTATACTACAGCAATATGTCCACACTACCAAATTTTTAAATTGAATTTATTATTGAATGGCAATTCATCTTTAGTTACATTTAATGTTTTGAAAAATATTTCCTGTTATCAAGTATGCTATGGAAGCTATAAACTCACGTTCCCTCATCACCCTCTTTATTCTCTCTCTTGAAGTTAAAAAGACAAAAAACTCATCTAGTCATTTTACAGTGAATCCGGAGAGTGCAAAGCTCTCTGTCCTGAAGACTCTTTATTACTCATATAAACCTGTGATTTGAATTACAGCCATCAATACTGTCACATTTACATTCATTCATTTAGCAGACACTTTTATCCAAAGCAACTTACAAATGAAATACACAGCTGTTGTTACAGAAAAGTAATCAACACCTTCTGACATGAGTTTTGAGAATTCAACAGCGCTGTAATCATCGTTACTGAAAGTTGATGACCCTGAAAATGAAAGAATTTACAACTTTTAACAGCTAGTGGAATTTGACTTATTCTCTCGTTCTCTTCCCATTAGCCGGATGCAGATGATCATGTGTTGAATGTGCAGTTCAGCTGGCATGGCCTGCTGAAACCTGTGGGCAGTGCTTTCATCGGTGTCAGTCCTGAGTTTGAGATGGCCGTGTTTACCATCTTCTTCCTGACATCCACCGAGAAAACCAGCACTGCGGTGGTGAATATGGACCAGTACCAACTAGAGCTTGTTGTCAACAGACATGGACGCTCCATCGGCACTTCCTACCCCAAACTACTGAGCAGCAACAACAGACACCTACAGAGCAACTGAGCTTTACTTTTAAACAGTTATTTCTGCTTGTAGCATTTTAGATTCAGCAGTTGTTTTTAATAGCTATAAAATAGTCATGACTTGACATTGCATTTTAGAATTAACTGCCATCATTTAATGACCAGTAGCATGTGTCTGAGCAATAAGGGCATGTTTTTATTTTACATAAAACTGAACTGCTAAAAGTTTGTCCTTGCATTTAGAAAAAAAACCCTCCTAATTGAAGATCATGTAATTTGAAAGGTATTGCACAACCTGCAAGTTGCGCAGTGGAATGGACCATTTTCTGTTTAAACCATTTTTAATAAATATATAGCAAAGTAAAATGTTGTGCAAGTTGTCTTTATTAATTAATAATGCCTACACAGTTTTCACCTACCATATAACCCAACATAGTGCTCACTCTGCAGAAACATAGTTGGTGATTGCTCTAGTCCATCTGCTATTATGCACAATTTTTCAGTCATCATTTACCACATCCATTTGTGGAAAGGGACCACCACCGAGCAGATGATGCATATCAATACATGGACTACAGTAACTTATGCCTACAAAGTGACCTATACGGCAGGTTTGCCTGAGTGCAGTTACAAGGAGAGGATGATTTAATAAACTTGCAACTGAGTTTGTCTTTTTTTTTTTATTTTAAACTGACCAGAAAAGGTGTAGAACATTGATTCCACCTAATGAGTACATACTGTTTATAAAAATGCACCTCCTACTGATGCATTGCCAAGCCTTCGCAAGAGCTATTTTCAGTTTTCTGTGGGAAGGTTTCTAATTTCAGCAAATGATATGCTTGGTTAAATATACACTGGAATGTTAATTAAGCTATTTGTAGTTGCCGAATCTGGCTGTATCTTGCATCCCCCAAAACTTACAAGAAATGTCACTCTAAACTGCTGAAGTCATTAGTTTCATGAACATCAATGACCAACTAGTTCTACATAGATTATAATCATTTTGTTTTTTTCTTATTCCGCTCCACACTTAAGCTTTAATGCCACACTGGCAGAATGCTATTATCTAATCTTATAGTGGATGGACAGTGACGTGTATCATTAAATCCAATCTAATCTTTTAAAGTATCTTGCAATCAATTATAAATGAATAACATATCTATTAACCAAAACATAAATGCATCAGTGCATTATAAAATTATTTCTGTAAACATTTATTAAAGGATTTGCTGAATCATTGTAGGTTATATTGATCATTCATTCATTCATCCATCATCAGTAACCACTTTATCATGGTCAGGGTTGCGGTGGATCTGAACCTATTCTGAGAACATCAAGGCAGGATTTACACCCTGGATCAAATGCCAGTCCATTGCAGGGTTTAATTATTTGTTTGTTTGTCTGTTCATTTATGCATTTGTTTGTTTTTGTATTTGTTCATTTATTTGTTTGCATATTTGTTTGTTTTTTTTGTTTATGTATTTTTTTGTTGTTGTATTTATTGATTTTGATTTTTTTTTTTTAGTTTATCACTCTCCACTTTCTCCATGCTCATTTGTCCATACAAATTTTAATTAAAACTGTACCCTTATATGGTCATTTATGCATATTAAAACTTTTTTTTTTTTTTTTTGGCTGGGCATTTATTGTTATTTTATAATTCTGCTTAAAAAGTAAATAATATTCACAAAGAATATTTCTGAAAGGTTGTTAAACATTTAAGATTGGTCTGATTGTAATGAGGAGGTGTTTTCTCAGGGTGGAACTAATCACCTTCGCACTTTTGTTTTTCACCCGGTCCAATTTGTCCGTTGCACTGCATAATTATTAGCGTTGTTTGAGCCGGTACCATTTTCCGGCTGCAATGCACTCTTCACGTGTATACTCAACTTCCGGTTGAAGTGTTGTTAGTAGGTGATGGAGTTTGTAATATGATTTGGTAGCGTAGCTTGTGGCAGCTGTAGTGAAAAGCATGGAGTTGCTGAAGGAGGACTTTGGGGACATGTCTCCCCAACAGCTCGCTGCTCCAGTAGATACAGTGGAGGTAAGCGAGCATCAAAACCAGCACGAGCTCCACTGCAGCATGCTTAAACATGTTAGCCAGGTGGCTAACATGAGGTGAATCCCAAATGGCTCCCCACTCCCTGTATACATGCACTCTGTAGGGTATAGAATAATAGAGTTAATACTCTATGAAGTCTACTGTATATCTGGAAACGTGGTGTTTGGCTTTTGGCCAGTTTCAGTGAGCTAAAAACACCTGTAATACTAGTGAATGATGTGAATTTGTATGTGTTTAAGGATAATAATTTGTATTGTGTTTATTTAAGGAAAAATGGAAGTTGCTTCCAGCCTTTTTGAAGGTAAGTATCCTGTCTAGTTACTAATATTAAAGAAAAATAAAGGTCTTGAAGTAATAATGCCAGTATTAGTAGTCCCTTCTTAGAGAGTGTTTCATTTTCACTTCATTTTCAGATTAAAGGCTTGGTAAAGCAGCACATTGACTCCTTTAACTACTTTATCAATGTGGAGGTGAGTATGTTTACGTGTGTATTATTTATATCAAGAAGTTAGTTTAAATGTTTTTTTAATGTGCAGAGCTCTCACATCATCTGCGGTCATATTTTCAGATAAAAAAGATCATGAAAGCAAATGAGAAGATTACAAGTGATGCAGATCCTATGTGGTATCTAAAGTAAGGCTGCTGTTTCTATTTTGCAATTTATTTATTTATTTTTTTCAAATGTAAACATTTTTCATGAATTTACACTGTTGCGTTTCCTCCATAGGTACCTCAATATCTATGTCGGGATGCCTGATGTGGAAGAGAGCTTTAATGTCACCAGACCAGTGTCTCCACATGAGGTAATGAATGAATGAATTCAGTGATCATGTACCCTGCTAGTCTGTTCATAATCTAGAGAAACACTTAAGCAACATAGAAAATGTTCAGGCAAAAGTACAGCTCGGTGCAAAAGTTTGCATCCACTTTAAATTGAAATGGGGCGGAAAGAAAAAGTGCTACTGTTCTGTAATCTATCTACAAAGAAAAATAAATATCCAAAATGCTAAAAATGAGAGATGGGGGTATCACAGATTTCCCTCAGTGTAAAACTGAGGGGAAAAAAAATAGTTTGTTCAGATTTTTTTCCCAAATCCCTCCTAGTTTCTTGACCTGATTTTAAAGAAGAATGAGCTAAGATTGTCCAGGAAATCTGGCAGAGTTAGAACAAAGGTGTTCGGACGTTTCCAAGTGAATTGTAAATATCGGACTTGATATTTTTTTCCATCTAAAATTATATTAAAACATTCTTGAAACTAAACATTTTGTCATCTTCAATTTGTTCTAATAGTTTGTAAATTTGCACTCAACTTTGATGAAGAATCCTTGAAACAATGTGCAATAACTTGTAAGTGTAGTTACTAGAAACTAGGGCTGGGAAAACGAGTGATGATTAAGTCTTATTTCTCTATGTTTTTACCGTCCAGTGTCGACTGAGAGACATGACGTACTCCGCCCCCATTACAGTGGACATCGAGTACACCAGAGGCAGTCAGAGGATCATCCGTAATGCTTTACCCATAGGAAGGTACTCAGATCTATTCAGCCGTCACATCATGTCCAAACTGAAGGCTGGATTTCAAACTAATTATAGGACTTTCTTGTAATACATGCACTCTGATTAATTAAGAATGAATAATTCATAAAACATGTCAGGCTCTGAAGTCGATTATTTTCCAACAATAGCACACCCTGAAGTGTTTTATTCCTCTTATACCACAGCAATTTGCCAACAAAAATGACATATCATACATTTTATCCGTTTATAGTTGCATTTACTGTTACTGTAGCCACTATAAACAGTCGTTCCATCACCAGCCTTCCTTTTTTTTCTCTTTCTTTCTTGAAATGAATGACACAAACATCTGCAGCTTGTCATGTTGCAGAGAAACCACAAAGCCCTCCCTGTCAGAAAATGTAAATTTAAGGTAAAGTTACTGCTTTACATTCGACAGTTAGAAAGCGCTGACACTGGAGGATCCTTCCAAAAATGTGAAATAACCATCTCACAAACAGCTTCACCATATCGTCAATGGTTTAAAACTACAAACATGTAGTTACTATAGAAACGATAACTTATTAGACCGGGCGCATTAATATAACCTGTGATGTGCCATACAGCAGGATCTGTTCTGTCATACAAAAGAATTAATCAACAGCTTCTGACCAATCAGAATTGAGATTTCAACAGTCATTAAAACGGGATTGCTTTTTTCTTTCAGGATGCCAATTATGTTGCGCAGTTCCAACTGTGTGCTGACAGGCAAGACACCCATGGAGTTCTCTAAACTGAACGAGTGTCCCTTAGATCCAGGTAGATCCTCTGATACAGCCTGAATGAAATCAGTATGGAATTAGAGGAACTAATGTTTCATTCCTTTGAGTAGCTCTTTAACAGTTTCTATCTCTGTGTGCAGGTGGCTATTTCATTGTGAAAGGTCAGGAGAAAGTCATTCTCATCCAGGAGCAGCTGTCCAAGAACCGTATCATTGTGGAGCAGGACCGCAAGGGCGCGGTAGGAGCCTCGGTGACCAGGTGCTGCGATCATGTGACCGCCGTTTTCCACCGTTCAGGTTGTGAAGGACACGTCTTTGTTATTTCTTCCTCCTGTTTTTACATTTATCTGTCTCTCTTTCTGGACTTTAGTTCCACCCACGAGAAGAAGAGTAGAACCAACATGATCGTGAAGCAGGGACGCTTTTACTTGAAACACAACACACTCTCTGAGGACGCTCCCATCGGCATCATCTTCAAGGTGAGAAGGCTGAAGGAGCATGTAGTGTATTGCTGGAAATAAGCAGTCTGTAATGATGGGTGTTAATTAGCGACAGTACAGTGTAGAATGACAACAGAGCTGGAGACCGTTATGTTGGTATGTGGTTTCAGCCAGTAACCAGCAGATGGTGCAATATAACAAAAAAGAAATCCAGTAGTACTAGGAGATGAAAAAGTGAAGCGTGCAATTGAATTACCTTATTTGACAGTGTTGAAGATATTTTTTCTTTAAGCCAAAGTAGAGGTGGAGCACTTTTTTATTAGATTTAAATAAAGGATAAATGGAGAGTATAGAAATTTCGAAATGTATTTGGGAAAAGTGCATCATATGCTGTCAAAAAAAAAAACAAGGCACTTAGGATTCTGCATCTGTTTTTCTTAACACTTTCCGTAATTTTCAGAAATAACACAGCAAACCCTAGAAATCTGATACTGTTAATAACATTCATTAAGAAACTGAACACAAAATGTCTGGAAGGTTTGAGTCAGTCTGGGATAGTCTTGTTTTGTTTTTTTGTCATGGTTTAGTGTAACACTATATGGGTATACAGTATATGAATGCTGAATTATTGCAAACTCTAAGGGTTATTGTTATTGTCATGAACCATATTCTTTAAAATGAAGTCGTGTGTTTATAAGGGCAGCACACAGTAAAAAGGCAATGGTTAAAATATTGTGCCTCTGCTGCCCCAAGCCCACACACCAGGGAGTTTGTAATTAAAAAAAAAGAATGCAAAATGAGCAACTATGTAAGTAGTAAGATGTTGATTTTTTTCTGCTCACTATTTACCATTTAAATTGCAGTAAATGATTTAATTTTACAGGACAAATAGCCTAAAAAAAGACAGGAAAATCAAAAGCATTTCTACCATTTCAGGTTTAAGGGGAGGGCCTAATATTACCAGCTATGCAGTCAGGAACTGCTTGCTGGCAGTGGCAGTTGCGAAAAATCATCTGGGTGGTGCATTTTTAAGTGATTCTGCAGTAATGCACAGGAATCTTTTATAAAAAAAAAAAAGTAATAATAATAACAGTTCAATTTAAACAGGGCTGTATAAAAAATGTTAGAATCGGGTCTCATTATATTTAATCAGAACCTACATGGGTCCCCCAGTGCTTTACAGGAAATCACTTTGCTTCAGACTCCCTCCAGATACACAGATACGACTGCAACATT
This sequence comes from Pangasius djambal, assembly GCA_022985145.1. Classification (NCBI taxonomy): domain Eukaryota; kingdom Metazoa; phylum Chordata; class Actinopteri; order Siluriformes; family Pangasiidae; genus Pangasius; species Pangasius djambal. The sequence goes on along the minus strand of CM040980.1, from coordinate 10,783,648 downwards.
GCACTGGCTAAATTAGCTGTTGAGCATATTTGCTCTGCACTTGCGCATCCCGAGTAAATTCCTTCAGGCTTTTTCTTGCTCCTCGGAGGCTTTCACAAACGATGCAGCCCTATACGCAGTGTGTGTAAGCCCAGTCCTGTTCCCACAGTTGTCTATTAGCATAAGTAAATGTCAGAGAGGCCTAAAATTCACTCCTCACTTCTGAAACACCTCTCTTGTGTCAAATACAGATGTTTGCCTGTGACGTGCACATCAGCTCAGTGTATTTAAGATACAGGGATTGTTTGTATATATTTATTCACTGCTGCTTTCTTGTGTGTTTACAGGCCATGGGTGTGGAGAGCGATCAGGAGATCGTGCAGATGATTGGTACAGAGGAGCATGTCATGGCTGCTTTTGCCCCCAGTTTGGAAGAGTGCCAGAAGGCTCAGATTTTCACCCAGACACAGGTACACCACAGCTACTCCTACCGTAACGCCAAAGACGCACATTAAAGGAAACTGTTCACAAGGATGTCATAATTTCACCCGACTGCTCTAAAGGTTTAGTTCTGATGAAAGGTAACGGAATTGAACCGCAATATCTGGATTAAGTTACTGAATTAAGTCACTTTTCTGGTACTACTTGCTATAATATCAGAATGGAGACACACCTTCTTCTGATGTGCCACCAGACAAATAGTGTTAAATAAATTTATTAGACCAAGTTAAAGCTGCTGATGCTCCACTTAAGCATTGTCTGCATAGCATGAGTGACTTTCAGAATACTTTTTTCTTATGAAATTTAGGTCGCTGCCACTATTAGACTGTTTTTCGAGACCAAATAATTTGCTTTGATTTGGTTGTACGTTGCACAAATTATTATACAAACCAAAAAGTGCTTAAAAACGAGTATTTGTTCTGTGGTTCAGAAATCCAGAACACATTGTATTTCTGCAGCACTACAGCTATGCCCCTGTGTGTCAGTTTTGTAGCTTGCACACAACTCAACATATAGCACACTCAGTTCACTTCCTGCGTTTGGGCTGATTCGGAATCAAATCAGAATTTCACCAAACGACCCACATGGGGGGGGGGGGGTCAACTCACCATGGTTTGAATAAAAGCTTCATATATGGAAGCTCCCCTAATGTACAACTGTGCCAATATAACATGAATGAACTGGACATCGCTGTTCACTTACCCATGAGACAGCGGGATATCGAGTGAATTAGCAGCATGTTTGTGTGTGTTCTGGTTTTCACGTTGCTATAATATGCATTAGTGCCATACAAACACTTTGCTCTACAGTTACACGCCACACAATCAGAATATTGTATTGTCTGGATTTCTGTGGCGTTTGCTTTTCCACTACACAGATGTGTAGCTTATGTGTCAGATCTGGTATGAATTCTGGGTTCCACCTGCCACCGTATATCCTGTACCTGAATAATGGCAGTATTCAAAATGCATATTAGCTCAGTTCTTGTGCAGAATTTAGCTGCTTTTTTTTTTTTCTTTAGCACCCTGACTAACTGAATAAATGGATAATATTATATACTTATACAAAGTGGCCAGCATGCACCATATTTAATATTATTTGTCATTCATTAATTCAGTTATTTTGATTGCGGTATTTAAATCTCTCTGTTTCTCACAGCTTACAAAGCAGAGTAAGCTTGTAACTTTGTCTTTTTATAAGCCTCACTGATCTAGTGTGAAACAACACTAAATGTGTCTGATGTATGTTATTGAGCACTGAGGCCCAATTTGCTAAGCACATACGTCTTTTATTTATTTATTTATTTATTTTGTGGTACAAAGCCCCAACAATAGGTTGGTAAGAAGCATATCTGCATCCTAGCAACCTGCGTCTGAGCATGCCCACGCGCCTGTTTGTGCACCGGTACCATTGTGTGTGTCACATCAGGACTCTAATGAGCCTTATGTCCATGCTACAATTGACCCAGGCAGACTTCAGATAAGACGTATTAGAGCAAAATCATTAAAGGCTTCTAATAGGAGGGGAGGGAAGACGTTCGAGCACTGTTTGACCACTAGAGGCAACATCTGTCATCAAGCGATGGGTGCAGAGACTGTCGTATCTGTGCTGTAGAAATTTAAAGGCAGGGTCTTGTGTTCTTAAATGCAACCTATTTTAAGTAAAAATGAAATACTTTGGGGCGTGCTGTCATAGGAAAACAATCAAAAACAGGAAGGTGTGATGCGGTCAGGCATGAAGCTTAATAATTGTTACCAACTTGAAGTTGTGTTTTTTTTTGTTTTGTTTTGTTTTGTTTTTTGTTTTTTTTCTCCCTCTCCTCCCTAAAACTGCATGTCCCGAAAACAATGTCAACGTTTGCAATTTTCTATTACTTAAAGAAAGACATGCATGCCATACTTTATTTATTTATTTATTTATTTATTTATTTTTATTTATTTTTTTTTTATATAAAATCTCTTTATAGTTATGTTTAATGTTGTGGACATTCCATGAAACAAATACAATCCTGTTATCATTAAAGATAGAACCGTTATAAACAGCCATTCCCTCACCAGCATCACTTTTTACCTGAATTTCTCTTGAAGTTCATCAGCCAAAAAAATGGAGCTTGTCATGTTGCCTAGCAACCACAAAGCCCCCGACACTGGAGACTCCTTACAAAAAATTCTAAATAAAGGTCTTCTCATAGAAAGCAAAACCATATCAACAAGTACACGTTTTTAAATCTGTGTATGTGGAGCGTCTGCCAAGTCCTTGTGCAAGTTGTTATTCTATATGTAATATGTACCTAATATAAGCCTTACAGCTGGAACTACTGCTGTCAGAGCCAAGCTGTTATAGAAAATGAATCATCAATGAATCAGAACCAGGCATTCAATGTCTTTGTTATTGTGATTTTGGTGCAATACTAGAAAAATTGATATTTTCAGTGAATCAAGAAGTTCTTTGTAAAAGATCAAGTAGTAAAAATCAGTATTTTGTAAAGCTGATTATGATTAAATATTTTCAACAGTTAAACAATTTCGCTTTGTAATGAACTAAAATTAAGAGCTACACAAATGCTTGTTGCAAACTCGCCGGTGCAGGTGGAGGGAATTTTAAGGTCGCTCGGCAGTTTCAGCTCCATTATTTTTCTCTCTTAAAGAATGAGATTCTTATTTTTTAGAATAGAACAGAGTCCTTTTACTGAGCAGTATATTGAAATTTAAGGCGCAGTATGGTGCTAGAGGTATAAAAAGCATTTAAATATAATAAAAATAAAAAAGCATATGTCATTATTGCACTTTTTTTTTTTATTTACATTATTTTTAGAACATTTTTTTCTTTACCAATTGAACATCTACAGTATATACACAAGGAACATGTGATTTGATGCAAACTGTAGGAGTAAAATACAGTATTTTAAAGAAATGGTCTAAAAAACAGTTAATGGTTTATGTCCTTTGAATGACATGCTTTGCAGCAAGCATATGTCTTTTGAGTAAAGACGTGTTGCTTTGAGTTTGTGTGGTGTGCTCAGGCTCCCAAACAAAATTCCTATACCACAGATGCAGCAGAGACACACTGAAAAAGCTGTGGAACTGGAACTCAGGAACTCAGAACTATAGTCATTGCTGTTATTCTGCGCCGCTTAGCAGTTTGGAGTGTTCTGCAACATTATAACGTTTTCCCCCGTTTAATTCTTCCGGTGTTTGAAGTATGACATCTGCTTTATTACGAGTTACGCAGTCATGTGGCTATGATGGTCAGAGTGGGTGGTCTAGAAGAAAATCCCACTCTGTGACCTTTAACCTTTGTGGTCGTATAAGCAGTGACGCGCTCAGGTGTGTGTGTGTGTGTGTGTGTGTGTGTGTGCATCAGATGAGGGACTGTGCGTCCGATCTCTGACACGTCTTTAGTGAGTTAGTGGACCTCGAGCTGTCCTGCTCATTCACTGATTTGAAATGTTCTCTTTACTGTGACTTGAAAGAAAATTGTGAGCGTGCGTATCCATCATTCCCTCTGCTGAAATAAACCACTGGCAGACTCATGAAGCTGCTGTGACGGTTCGGTTTTTATCTCAGGCTCTGAAGTACATTGGAAACAAAGTGCGGCGTCAGCGCATGTGGGGTGGACCGAAGAAAACCAAGATGGAGGAAGCCAGAGAGCTGCTCGCTTCCACTATTCTCACCCACGTACCTGTGAGTCTCTGTCTTTATGTCTTAGTCTTTCTACTTGAATTCATTCTGTGCTGCATTCCGTGACTTTTTTTTTTTTTCCCCTCAATCTTTTTTTCTTACTTTTCTTTGATCATGATCTTGTTGCATTTCTCAAATGTAAAGTTTGTGCTTAACAACCATTTGTTCATACAGTATAATGTCACTTTATTTAGTAGCGTGGCCTTTTCTGTGTTTCCTAGGTGAAGGAGTTTAACTTCAGAGCGAAATGCATCTACCTGGCCGTAATGGTGCGCAGGGTGATTCTCGCTCAAGGCAACAACAAAGTGGACGATCGCGATTACTATGGAAACAAGCGTCTCGAGCTGGCTGGGCAGGTAGGGGTGATAGTTATAATGCACAAACGCACACAAACTGCCTCTGAAGCAGCCTGAGTGAGGGGAGATGAGATGACTACAGATTCCAGAGTCCACAGATAGCTTGTGTACGGTGTCTGTTAGGTCTGATACTCCTATAAGCAGCCCCTCCTCCCTGTTCGGTGCTTATTCACACCATCTCTAATTTAATTAAGAATGACTGACAGCCTTTTAATGCTTCTTGCTTCAATCAAGACTGTGGTCGTGCCACATTTTGGTGGCTGAGTTTGAGATTAGTATGTACTGTCAGCACTAATGCTTTTAACTGTCCCTTGTTTGAGAGGTGCTCTGCTCAGTGTGCTGTCTTTACCATCTTACTTATCTTCTTAATAGGGCCTTTTTATAGATCACAATGTTTTCCGGATCTTTCAGATTTCCAGCCTTTGACTCTGGCTTCTCTTTCTCTCTTTTACACACATCGCCGCTCCTGTGTGAAACTGAACTCAGACCTACATGCCTGGCTTCCTCCCAATCCTTCATCTTCCTCTTTGTGTCTGCCCTCCTTGTCTTTTATTAATACCTTCATTATTTGCCCTGCTGCTTTGTTTGTCTCCTCTGTGTTTTGCCCACCCCGTTTCCCAGCTTGCCTGCTTTTGTTGACGGCGAGATATGCAGCAGAGCAGAGGCAGCACCCAAATCCCAGCCTAGCCGAGCTCAGGCCTTTCTGGCTTTTATTATTATTTAGCACAGCCATGACAAAAGAATGGCTGCCTTGACGGGAGCGATTGAGCTAATCCACAAGCCCAGCTCTGATAATGTAATTACCGCAGTCTTAAGTCCTTTAATTTCCCCCAACCAACCCTCTCTAGGGGTGAACTGTGTGTGTGTGAGACTAGTGAGCAAAGCAAGCCCTTTCAGCAGAGCTTACACACACTCCCAGCACTGTCAATCTCCTCACTCCTCAATTATGATTCATTGACATTCAACTAATTGGCCCTGCTGTGCTGCAGAAGCTTAATTTCTTTATTAATTTCAGTGCGGCCTGCTTGTTTTGATGTATGCTAATATGGCTGAATGGAGGCAAGCTGCTATTGGAGGGTCTCAGTGAGGATGAGAGAGCCCCGGGCGAAAGGCCAGGTCAGCCTTATCTGAACACGAGCACACCTGGTTATTACATGCTGCGGCACCCAGAGGGGTGATGACACAGAATGAGATATTGTAGGAGCCAGCTGGAGTTAATAAAGTTGGTTGTTTTTGGAAGTGGCACTCGGGAATCAGAACAACAAAGAGCCTTGAACTAGAGGAGTGTTGATGGGAATTAATGAAAAGAAGGAATGCACAAAGTACACTGAATTGTTTGATGCATTAATCAGCAGATTACAGCTTAGTGCAGCATTGTTGTGCTTTACAACCTGTTTTAGTCATTGGCTTGTCATTTCTGAACTTCTAGAGTTCTGTGTAACTTGCTGAAATCATGTGCGTGCTGACTGTTCTTCCCTCCAGCTTCTGTCTCTGCTGTTTGAGGATCTCTTTAAGAAGTTTAACTCTGAGCTGAAGAAGATCGCTGACCAGATCATACCCAAGCAGAGAGCGGCCCAGTTCGACGTGGTGAAACACATGCGGCAGGACCAGATCACAAACGGCATGGTTAACGCCATCTCCACTGTGAGTCTCTGCTGATTTCCAGTTTCCCTCTGTTTATGTCGGACGGTTTGGGATTGTTTGGTTGCAAAGTTATAAAACAATAGCTGTTTCTCAAATGACTTTCTGTATGTGTGGTGGCCTAAGAAAACCCTTCACAGGGTGAACTTTTGCAGTAGTTATCTTTTGCATGTATCTCAAGCACAAGTAACATTATCATTGCAGTCTTTTTAGCCACAACTTGAAAAGGAGGAAATTTACATTTAAAGATTCCATTCCAACTGTAACAAAGGAGCCTTGTAGACGTTTTTACAGCCGTTATCTGATTGCAATATGAACTGATTACGCTTATGTATATTTTGCTGTGGCACATAGCTATCCATCAACTCGATCAAAGCATGGCATTTACTGTGTGAGGAAATCACACTTAGCTAGCAAGGTTTTAGAGCTCTTTAAGCAGACTCACTGTTTTTACCAGCAGATATGTTAAACTCATCTCCTTACTCAACATGTCTTTTACAGGAAGATGGCCTAGGCGAGGTCACAACCTAAGATTTCCATGTCGTTTTAGTGAAAAATATTGTATGGCAGGAAAACCAGTTTTAGCGTAATTTTTCATCTGTTTTGGATATTTGCCAGAATTCAGCCACAACGACATGCGACGGCTTTTCCCAGACTGCCACCTGTGTACTCTTTTACTGTATGCTCTTACAATACACCAAGTACTCATATAACGTATACTGTGCCTGATTATTGCAGGGTAGTAACATCTCCAGTCAAACACTTTGAGAAATTTTGCACTATAAGAAACTGCAGTACTTGAGTTGACCCAACCAGAACAGCATCCACAGGAGCAACCATCAATTTAAAAACCCCAGTTATCCAAATATTTGTGTCCAGATTGGGATTGCAGTGCAGCAGTGGTTTTCTTCGATTCTTAGCAGGCTCTGATGGCTACACCCTTTCTGCTACAGAGGTTGTGATTGTGGAGAGCAAGAAGTGGAATTTTGGGGTTATTATTTTAGTTCATTTTCATCTGTGTGTACAGGAAAAATAACTGCATCGTCATATCAATAAATTGTTAATATGAAAGCGGTGCTTGCAGTAATAATCTTATGACATCCACATTAATATGGTCTACCACACTAAATTGATGGATATATTCTACTTACTTGATAATAGCCTTTATTTCTTGATGCATTGGTATTGTTAATTGTTTAAGCTCATGAAGCTATTTTTAGTTGGAAGTTTCCAAGTCCTGACCACAGTTTGTTCTGTGTATTGGATTTCACTCCTCTGTCTCTCTTTGTGCTGTCCTCAGGGGAACTGGTCTCTGAAGAGGTTTAAGATGGACAGGCAGGGGGTGACGCAGGTGCTGTCGCGTCTCTCATACATTTCAGCCCTGGGTATGATGACACGCATTTCCTCTCAGTTTGAGAAGACCAGGAAGGTGAGCGGGCCGCGCTCCCTGCAGCCGTCACAGTGGGGAATGCTCTGCCCCTCAGACACTCCTGAAGGAGAGGTCAGTACAACGTGTCTACATAAAAGAAACTCGCCTAAAAGTGAAAGAGAAACTCGCCGTCTGTTTTTGCACAATTCTGTGTGATCTCTAGAGACTGATGTGCATGAAAATCCCAAAAGATCAGCAGTTTCTGAAATACTCAAACCAACAGCCATGCCATGGTTAGAGTCACTCAGATCACATTTTTCCCCATTCCTACATTTGATGTGAACATTAACTGAAGCTTGTGATCTGTATCTGCTTGATTTCATGCATCGTGCTGCTGCCACAGAATTGGCTGATTTGGATAATAGCATGAATGAGCAGATGATAAATAAAGTGGTCAATGAGTGTATATTTCCGTTCTTATGAATATAAACAACATATTTTTACTTTAAAAATCACCTGACCCCAGTTTAGGTAATGTATTTGTTTTTTTTTTTGTGTTTTTTTTTTTTTCCATATTTATTAGAGAAATGAAGAAAAGCACTTGGTGTTAGATTTCTCACACTCGCAACCACACACACTTCCTGTTGCTTCCACTGTACTTACTGAATACATTATTTACATTAATATCCTGTAAGATTAATAACTAAATAATAAGTTGGTACTTTGTGAAGTTAAAGTGGTCATTTGCTCTAAAGTGTACATAAAGATTAACAGATTTGAATAGCTGGAGTCTATACCTTTCATATTTTTGTGCCTTAGATTAGTAACTAGATTTTAAATGCATATATTGGATGTTTGTGGTTCAGGCTTGTGGTCTGGTGAAGAATCTGGCTCTGATGACACACATCACCACTGACATGGAGGATGGACCCATTATTAAGCTGGCCTTTAACCTGGGAGTGGAGGATGTCAATCTGCTGTGTGGAGAGGAACTCTCCTACCCCAGTGTCTTCATCGTCTTCCTGAACGGTAACACCCACGCTTTCACATGAAGAAGCATCCTCTGGTCTTTATTTTTATTAAATTTTTATTTTTACATTTGTAAAAGCTATAAGATTTCCCTTTTACATTGAGTGTTATTTCTTATAAGATATAAGCATAGCACTGTTTATCTACACTAATGAACATGTCAGCTGAGGTACCCCACAAAGAACAATTCAAGACTGTGTGTGGTTCTGCAGGTAACATCTTGGGAGTGATTCGAGACCATCACAAGCTCGTCAACACATTCCGGCTGATGAGAAGAGCTGGTTTCATTAACGAGTTTGTGTCTATCTCCACCAATGTGACGGACCGCTGCGTGTATGTCTCCTCTGACGGGGGACGCCTCTGCAGGTACAGAGCCTCAGTGTGCGTGCTGAACATTTCAGATTGTTTAGAGTAGGCGTGTAACGCCGTGTATCTGTATCTGTTTAGTGCTGAATCTGTATTCAGATTTAAACCAGAAATGGCCATGGCCCAAACCAGAAGGATTTTTTTGTTGTTGTTGTTTATTTACATCATTTTATTTACACTGGTTTACACTGGTTCTGTTTCCCAAAATGTGTCTCACCCACGTGAAAGTAAAAACCTTCTGCTCATGTGACTTTCTACAAAAAAATAAATAAATAAAATTGTGTGCGTCAGTATGCCTCCTATTCATATATATATTTGTATCAGTCAAGTCGAACAATATAGATGGTCGCAACAATTCACAGTCGGTTACATCCAGTTTAGAGAGAAGGAGAATCCATTTCTGGTATTTTTGCTGTGTTATTAATCATTTCGACATTATCCTCTGTGGCACAGCTATGGCACAGTTGTGGCTTAGTGTAATGCATGTGTCTTGATTAATTTTCTGTGTTGAGCCTGTTCCTCAGATAGTAGTGAAAGCTTCATTCAGTGCTGATTGTGTTGTGCTTTGCCAGACCCTACATCATTGTGAAGAACGGGCAGCCGGCTGTGAAGAACAAACACATCGAGGAGCTGTCTCAGGGCTACAGGTGCACTTCAGTGGGATCAATAGTTGTAACACTCATTGATTTTGAAAAGAGGCTTTTTTTCCTGTTCTTCTTTTTGTCTTAGCATTTTAGAAAAGCTGTGTTTGGCACACATTTGTATATTCGGGTTGCTTTATCAACCGCATTATGTATTGTTTGAAGAAAAACATCTCTTTATTTCCATGCAGGAGCTTTGAGGACTTTCTACACGAAAGTCTGGTGGAGTATCTGGATGTGAATGAGGAGAATGACTGCAGCATTGCTCTGTATGAACACATGATCACCAAGTGAGTTTTATTAGTGCATGTGACTTACTTTGTAAAATAATGGTTATTTTGTAGGATGGTGGATAAGTACAACAAGTGTGTTCACATGTACACAACTTGATAAGTGGCCAAAAAAAAAAAAAAAAATCTGATTTTGGAATCATAAAATAACTGCATGTATTTAACAGGGGTGCTATAGTACAGCATCAACATTTCAAACAACTTGAAAGTGTTTAAATTATTTAACTGAGCAAATAGTAGATACGCTTTTCATTTTCTTAGTTTATTTCTTGCTTATAAGGCCGTCTTTCCTCAGCCTGTCTCTATTTTGATCCAAAGACTACAATACATGCTTTTGTCACTCTCTGGTGTTTGTGCAGATGTACAGAAACAAAAGAAATCAGATTAACAGTATACATGCACTGAATACGTAGTTGATAACAGTCTTTATTGTCCTTTATACATGACCATTTGGATAATCTGGCAGGTGCAGAAAGCAGGCAGTTGTGTTTAGATGCACACTAAAAATTCCAGTGTATGTTTAATGGTGTGTTTCAGGGACACTACTCACTTGGAAATTGAGCCGTTCACTCTGCTAGGGGTTTGTGCTGGTTTGATTCCTTATCCCCATCATAACCAGTCCCCCAGGAACACCTATCAATGTGCTATGGGCAAGCAGGCCATGGGTAAGAGCTGTGTGTCCAACCTCATCGTTTTCACAACTAAATAACTGTGTATCTTACACACAGACTCACATGCACACACTCCGAAGCATATTCATGTTCACAGTGGCATTCACACGCTTAGACACACTAAAGTAAGTGTGGGTGTTTGTGTGTACATCAAACATCTCCTGCCAGCGTGTGTGTGTGTGTGTGGGGCAGGGAAAAGGACCGCTACACATGGTCTCCCCAAGTGTCATTAGCCATTCATTGTGCCTTGCTCAGTGTGTGTAGAGGGTTAGTGTGCTCAGCTGCACCAGAGAGCGAGAGAGAATACACACCGCTCCCTGGTTACCAGAACTACTCCAGGCCCCCCCCCCAACCCCCGGGTCTTTACAAAACCAAAGCGACTGCGGCTACGTTTGGCCCGATATCCTAGCCCTTGTCTCGTGTGGGTTTTCTGCGGACGACCCCATACATGTGCAAATCTCTCTGTGTGGCCCCGGACCTATTTTCACACACTGTGTGCTTGTACCCTGATTGTGAAGTAATAGCATCTGACAAATGTCAAGGCCTCAAGGGACGGCCGCTATTCTTTCATAACTTTGCCTGGGTGGATTAAGGAGACGGTTCTCTGTCAGACTGCATCATGCTGAAACACTGCGGCTAAAGATACTGTCACTTTAAATGCACTCACATCCACCAGCCTGAAGTTAGTTAAGCATGAAGAGGTTATTTACGGGAGGTTTTGGGGTGTATATTTTGCCTAGTCTTGAATGAATTCTTCATTTGCAATTATTCTTAGGTTAGGACTAACCGAAGCTGTTCAAAACCATCTTAATTAACATTTATCTGGTTCAGGCTAAATCTTTTCAATATCTGTGCAATTTCATTGAATTTCTTAGTGCTAGTAATTTTCTAGGTATTTTACCACTTATCTGTAGGGCCGTATAAGGTGATCATACTGACTTGCTGCTACTACTAGATATTTTGTGCAGAGCAAATATTTCCCACAAGACTTGCACAATATGAGCTCACATTATTCTCTCTCTTGCCCGTTTGCCCATTCACTGAAGTGTTTCTATTTTCCACAGGCACTATTGGCTATAACCAGAGGAATCGTATAGACACACTGATGTACCTGTTAGCTTATCCACAGAGGCCCATGGTGAAGACCAAGACCATTGAATTGATTGACTTTGAGAAGCTACCTGCAGGTCAGAACGCTACGGTGGCCGTGATGAGCTACAGTGGTTATGATATAGAGGATGCTTTGGTACTAAATAAGGCCTCTCTGGACAGAGGTAAGACTGCAAATCAAAACATGACACTTTTGATGACACAACTATGTGCCTTCTCACAAATAGTGAATCTACTGTATGAACACTCTCAGAAGAATGCTATTACATTGTACCCTGTTGCTGGGGTGGTACCCTGTTGCTGGGGTGGTACCCTGTTGCTGGGGTGGTACCCTGTTGCTGGGGTGATACCCTCAAAGGTATATATTTTTGTATGTATCTTTGGTATGTATCTTTTACCTAGAAAGGTGCATGTATTGTATCATTAAAGCTTTACCCTAAAACCTAATTATGAACCATTTGTGTACCTTAAATCATTTTTAGAGGTACACTCTGGACACATTTCCAGGTGAAGCATACATATTAAAGGCACAAAAGATGTACCCTTTAGGGTACCACTCCAACAACACTAAAAGGTACAGTTTAGTAGTATTTTTCTGAGAGTGCATCATAGAAAATTAACTTTCACCTTCAGTGGTGTACTCAAGTCTCATTCTAAGGGATTTTCTGTTAACATGCCTTAAACAATGTGTTACAGAATTGGCAGACAGGTTGAAAAACACCCAGTGTATTCCTTTAATCTTTTTGTTTCTACAGAAATTAAGATCAAGATCAGAGTTTATTTGTTACATATGCATTTGCTGCTGGTACAAAGCTGCAATGAAATGACGTGGCAACTCCAAAGACAGACAGTATAAAATGGGTATAAGGAAAGAGGGGGGAGTGCAAGACAACACACACATGAGCATGTAAATAATAAACAGCTGAAAAGGTATATATGTGTGTGGATTTGTCTATGTAGTATTGTACATATGTATGTACACTAAAGTGTCCAGTGCTAGTGCAAATATGCCATATGAAACAAGTATGGGCAATGTCCTGTTTTGGGGGGGGGTTCGCATGGATAAGTGTAAGGAGCTAGAGGGAGTTGGTGGAGCTAGAGGTCCTCCTTAGGTTGCGGGGAGACACTTACTAGACTGCAGCCACCAGAACAGTCCGCACTTGGGGAGTGTGGGATCCTTGATGATCTTTGCTGCTATGGTCCTGCACTGCCTTGTGTAGATTAGTCCTGTAGGCTGGGCAGTGCTGAACTGGTGATCCGATCCGATTCAGCGGCCCTCACTACCCTCTGCAGGGCTTTGCATTTCCTGTACCAGGTGGTGATGTTCCTAGTGAGGGTGCTCTGTATGAATTACACCACCTGTGATTACCTGTTTGTTTCCAAAGCATTCGTTCCCAGATGCTTTAAATACCAAACAGCTAATGATTATTAGAGCATAACCTTTTCCATTATCCACCATACTCCCTATGCTTATCTCAGTGCTTTACTCTTCCTTCACCTCAGGTTTTGGCAGGTGTCTTGTGTACAAGAACGCGAAGTGCACACTAAGACGTTACACTAACCAGACCTTTGACAAGGTCATGGGTCCCATGTTGGATGCAGAAACACGGAAGCCCATTTGGAGACACAGCATCCTGGACGCTGATGGCATTTGCTCTCCTGGTGAGCAGTGCAGAGATTCACTTCATTAGAGTACTGCACATAGGGAGTTAAGGAGCTGCTGTTTTCTGCTGTGTAAAAGATAGATACATATACATACATACATATACACACACACTGGAATTGCTTTCCCCTCATTAAACAGTATACATATCAGTGAATTTGGAAATAGGATTTATATCCTGGGTGAGATTCTGGGCATGTGGATTGAAATCTGTGTGTGTGCTGTGTACCAGGGGAGCGAGTGGAGAACAAGCAGGTTCTGGTGAATAAGTCCATGCCCACAGTCACCCAAACACCACTGGAGGGCAGTACCCAGCCAGGCCAGCCACAGTACAGAGATGTGCCAATCACGTGAGTCTGTTTGCCTCACAGTCAGTCTGATTAGGCATCGTCACTCTTATCCTAAAGTACCATTAAACTCAAAAATGGTGATCTCTTATTTCATGACTTATTCTGATTATATAGCTGTTTTGGTCAAATTTATTAACACAGCATAGCAAATCATTTTTTCTGTTTATATCAAAATTTTTCAGTAAGCAAATGTTCATTATCTTGAATATTCAGTATTCAGGATCATGCACTATTTCTAGGTCACTATATAAATTTAAGCAAATTTGTGATATTGACAATGTTAACACTTTTGTACCCGAAAGGTCAGGTTTTCCTCGAGCCTTGTACCTTCTATTGAAGCGCATGTTCAGAAGACACTCCAATGGATTTGATCTAATATGGATCATTAGGTTTTCCACAAACTTGTGGAGTCCATGCCAGCTTGAGTGCACAGTGTCATGGAAGCAAAAGAAAGACATCCCAAATACGAAGAAATTCTGAAATTTATGTAATTGTTTCCAAAATTTTACTTTTCACTCAGGTTATTGCAAATATTATATAATTTTGTAATTATAACAATTGTCATTGTGTCTTGAAATCTGTTCTGGGTCCTTCCACCTCCCAAGAATATGCAGGTAGGTGGATTGGGAACTATAAATTGCCCCTAGGTGTGTATGTGTATGCAAATGTGTGCATGGGTGCCTCATATGGACTGGCTTCCCATCCAGGATATATTCCCGCCTCCCATCCAGCGTTCCTGTGACAGGCTCTGGATCCACCATGATCAGGATAAAGGCCTTTACTGAAGATGAATGGGACACACAATGCATATGTATATGTATATACCTACATATAGGTGTTCTGTTGATTTCTGCTTCATTCATATATTAACATGAATGAGTGGAGCATTATCCTACTACTTTGTTTTAAGGAAATGGCAGATGACTTTGACTTTCCTGTACACACAGGTACAAGGGCTCAACAGACTCGTACATTGAGAAGGTGATGATCTCTTCAAACGCAGAGGACGCGTTTCTGGTCAAGATCCTTCTCCGGCAGACACGTCGGCCTGAGATAGGAGACAAATTCAGCAGCAGACACGGCCAGAAAGGTACACCAGCATTCAGGACTCCCTCCAGTCATTTGCTTTGCGTAGGTCATGCTAAAAACATGTATTTGAGACTATCTAAGACCTAGCCAAAACACCACTGCCAGTTATTCACATACAGAGCGTGTGTGTGTGTGTGTGTGTGTGTGTGTGTGTGTACTCACACATGAATGTACAAGGGTCTTTTTTTTTTTTTCCCTGCCTAGTCCCAACATGTATTCAGATTCAGGATCCTGTTCTCCACGTTCTTTTTTTTTTTGGAGAGCTGTTTTTCAATTAATTAGCCCTTTGTCCCGAAGCAGCGTATGCAAATTTATTACAGCCGCGCTGCTCCTGGGAAAAAAGTGTTTACAGGCCTCATTGTTTCTGCGCACCTCTGCTGAGAGCCCAGGCCACGATGATGGTTTAATCAGCACGCTAACTGGCGCCATGCATAATTCACTCATTTCATTAACCGAGGTTGTCCTTGGGCACTCATCACGGCCCATGAGAGTGAGCAGAGGTCAGGGAGGGGTTAGCTGCAAACAGCCCGAGATGCTATTTACTGCTCTTTTTACCGAGCCTTTTGGTATTTAAAGGAGTGGCACAGAGCTGCTAGACTGGGCTAACACAGGACAGTTATTGTTTGAGAGGGTCAGTGCAGTTCTCTTGAACGCCTTTTCTGTGGTTTTGGCTTCCAGTCGCTTGTTTGGTATAATTTAATGTGTTTTAGGAATGCATTTAAGCATAATCTCCAGAGTGCTGCTGAAAGGCTTTGAGGCTATAAACTTTGCTTCTTGGGATCCTTAAATTAATGGTTTTAAAGAATGTAATTGCATGAAAGTGCAACTCAAGGATCTAATCCAGTACTAGACCTTTTCCTCTTTTTAGTTGCGCCAAAAGTTTGAGAATCCATTAGCTTCTGGAAACAGGTGTAAGCAGTACAGGGTTCATTTCCAGAAGTGGAAAAATATAGGATTGAGAATATGTTTGGGAAAAAAAAGATATTCTTCTCTCAAAGTAAGAGCGAACACACTAAGAATCGAAACCTTTTTTTAAAAAATTTATTTATTTATTTATTTATTTATTTAAAAAGGCATTCCCTTATTTCCCACACTAAAATAACCTTTATAATGCGCATTCACATTTCATTTTATGTTTTCCTTTTGCATAGTACAGTTACAATTACTAGGAAATCTAGAAAAAGACTTTAAAGTCCAGATATTTTTCACAAAGAAAGGGTGAGAACCTGGATTAAACATGATTTGTCTTTGATGCACTAATAGTTTAATAATTTTCCTTCTGGCCTCATTTTATAGTAATTGTAAACATTGTTTTTTAAAAAAAATAATTTTAGATGAATGCCTAATTGATGATGATGATGATGATGATGATAATGATGATAATGATAATAATAATGATAATAATAATGATTAATAATAATAAATAATAATAATAATTTTATTAAATTAAATCTTTTATTAGGTAACATGATATAAAGAAATAATAAATATTTAATAATGGCCTAGCATGGAAAAAAAAACAACAAAAAATTAATTTAGCATTTTATTGCACTACTCTATCAGGGAGCTTTCGCAAGTTTGAACCTTTTTTTTATGGCCCAGATAATAAGGGAACATGGAAATAAAAGCAGGAAGACGGAGTTACATGTTTTAAGCAAATTATGTATTTGAAGAAAAAAAGAAATTGGCAGCTTTATTGGTACCGAGAGCCAACCGAGGATATCCCACAGTGCACTGGTGCCAGCTATAGTAGACAAGTTTCTCTGGGGTTTTGTGTTTTACTGTTTACTTACATCCCCCTTCACAGATCCTGCTTGCTCTGACTGGTCTCATAAGCTCTGGTCAACAGAGCAAAATTGGTTAATTATTCACCGGTGACCCAAACACACAGACATAAACACACACACACTCACTGAGCTGTGTTGGTGGGGCTCATTGTGTGAGCTGCCAGTGTGAGGCTGTATGGGGTGTGATGGAGGGCCGTGGACTCTTAATGCTGTTGTTCTTTTCTCCACTGATTTCATGCCTCTTTTATCATTCACTCACACACCAAATAAACAACGGAGAATGTGATGAGAAGTACTCTTTTTACACATTCTGTATCACTTTCATATATTTTTTTTTTTTCTGAATGGTTTATTCTAGTCCACAGGTTCATTAAAGAAGTGTGTATATGTGTTTACTATTTGCCTTTTCAGTATGAAGGTAAGACTCTGTGTTGTACTTTATCCTGACATATTGATTGCTTGATCAAACTAGGGTAAACAGTTTGCTGGATTATAGTCTACGATAAGTAAGGAATAAAATGAGCCATGCTGTTATAAGAAAATAAACGACAACACAATGTGATCCGTTACCACCCCAATGTTGATTAGTTTCCTATAACAGCACATTCCAAAGTGTGTTATTCCTCTTACATCACAGCAATTTCTCAACGATAGCACTTGTTTTATTCGTTCAAGCATGACAATGAATTCGTTGAAGCATGACAACGAATGTTCGTAGTTACTTTTAATGCTGTGGATTGTCCACGAAACAAGTTTATCACTTACGTTATAGCAGCTATAAACAGTCATTTTCTCACCTGCCTCTCTTTTCTCTCTCTTGTAGTTAATAACCAAAAAAAAATGCAGTTTGTTGTTACCAAGAAGCAACAAAGTACTCTGACTGTTGTAAAGTGCTGATGCCTGAGACTCCTTCCAGAAATGCTAAATAAATCTCTTTACAGAAAACTTCACCATATAAACAATTACATGTTTTAATCCCCTTTGTATGGTGCAGCCGCTGTACGAGTCCCTGAGTTTTAGCTGTTACTATAGAAACAATAACATATTTGAACAAGCGCATTCATAACCTGTGATTTATTGTAAATCAACACTTTGTAACTAATGAGATTTAGATTTCAACAATATATTTTAATCATACATGTTATTCTTTAACCCAGCTAAGCTTCATTATAAATAACATGTCAGCATGAATATACACCGCTGCTTCACTATGAGTAGTTCCAGTTTTATGCTTATAGTACATGCTTATATAGTTTTTTAAAAGTTAATAACATCAATATGATGTACATAGCCACTAGATCTCTTCAGCTTTGACCTCACTTTACACTCGGACGTATTCCATTCCTCTCACGGACTGATCCTGTCTTTGTGTGTGGCACGGCCAGGGGAAGTTACAGAAGTCTAATCCCTCTCTCACTGTCCGGCTGAGCACCTCTCCTCACTTCCTGCTCCTGCCCACTCTCTTTTTACAACTTGCAAATGGCCCAATAATGTGTTTGCTCTGACAGATGGAAGAGTGTGGAGCAAACATTTGCGCTCACACTCGGGGCTGTGCAACACTTCTCTGGCCCACCGTGTGAATGGCTAATGCCCCTGCTTTAAAGCCAGCGGACCTGATCACCATCGCATACACACACATCCACACAGCATGTGTAACTTTTTTTTTTCAGCAGTCAGTTAATAAACAAGTGATGTTAGTTGCGGGACAGACATGCTGTATGGAATTTTATAAAAATAAGGTTTGCGGTACTTGCAGATGGTGTAACTCAGTGTCCTTAGGTTGTTGTGTATGGGACTGCATTGGGGGAAGAAATGCTATTTATATTTTTTTATTTATTAAAAAAATAGCCCATCATATCAGTTTATAGTATTTAATGTTTACGCATTTAATGTTGCGGAACATCTGAGAAAAAATTTAGTTATCACTTAATATATCACATTATATATAATATATCACATTATATTATGTCATTCCCTCATTAGGCTCTCTTTTTTTTTTTTCCTCTCTCTCTCGAAGAAAAAAACTCAGCTTGTCACGTTACTAAGAAACCACGAAGCATCCTGAAGACATTCCCGTGTCAAATAACTTAGTTACAGCTTTACCTCTGAACCTTACAGCTTTACCTCTTTACCTTACAATGCACTGACATTGGAGACTCCTTCAAAAATGCTACATAAATATCTCCTAGCAGAAAACTTCACCATATCAACAATTACACGTTTTTTTAATCTCCACACGTTTGTGTAGCATAAAATTACCTGTATGTAAACACTAGCATAATAGAATAAGTGTATTAATACAAACCTGTGATTTACCTTTTAGCCCCAACTGTACCAAGCTGCACTGTTATAAAATATTAATCAAACATCATCTTAATAATCAGATTTGAGAATAATATAATAGTAAAAATGTAATATAACCATGCAGGACCATTTGTACCTAAAATACTTGTATATTTGTCATGTTTCATAAAGATTTTGTACTGACAAACCAAGCCTCTAGCACTGTAGTTCAAAAGGGAAATTATGCAACATGAAGACATTCCTGAATGACACTCATTTTATATTTGCATTGGTTTAGTACTGACAAATATTATATATGAAAAATAATATATCCTATATAATAGATCCTTTGAAATAATCACAGAAGTGAACTCCCAGATACAATTTCCACAATAGCAGAAGCCTTTGATCGGTGTTTAACCAAATTGCCTAATTTACATCTGTGTATTGATGATGTTTTTAATGCTGTACGTTTCTCCTGCTACAGGTGTGTGTGGACTGATCGTCCCTCAGGAGGACATGCCGTTCTGCGACTCGGGAATCTGCCCGGACATCATCATGAACCCACATGGATACCCCTCCAGAATGACTGTAAGCCCCGCCCAGTGGAAATGAATCATTTTTCTTATGATTGTTAATTGAATGCCACTGGAGTTAAAGTTGAAATACATGTAGTTGCTGTTATTACATTCATATCTATTCATTTAGTTGATGCTTGAGAGAAAATAAAATTGAGCAGTTCAAATGATGAGCTTCACCCAAGAACCTCAACCAGTGGCAGCTCGGCAGGACTCGGCAGTAAGATTTGTTCATGCAAGTCCTAAGCCTTAACTACAGAGCGACCATATGTACCAAGACAAAACTCGTTTTTTGCAAAAACGCACTACTACTACTTGTAATTGCATTTTGGAATCTGTTCATGTGTTACACAGAATTACTCATAACATTCATAAAAGTATTGTTTGGTATTCTGTTTAGATTACTTTATTTTTGCTGTATGCAGATACCGATTTAGCATAGACCATTCATAAACCATAAACCCACTGAAATTTTTTCAACCTCAAATATTTTTTGCACTGTAGTTTAGTTTGAATTGCCATGCAGTAAAAACATGCCTTTAGCGCAATACATTTTTAGATTTTTTCAAAGTAATTCAGTTAAAAGTCATTTAACACAAGTGTGTTTTGGTTCTTCACCCAATTTGAAGTGTGTGTTTGGGTGCACCCAGCAGGCTCTCGGATAGAAACTGGTGTAAGTAGAAGAAAAGGATTCACCCTTTCAGCATCAGGAGGTCAAAGGCCATTCAGGCCCTTTTGTGCAAAGCCACTGTGGTGCAGTGGACCGCGACCGTGTCCATGATGTCACATTCTCCAGCTGCAAAAGCACTGACGTCATGCACAGTTTATTTTACGTGTTTAAATTCACAGAATAATTACCACAGTCATGCTTTAGACATAATGCATACGAGTGAGGGTATTTGCATTATTTGCATCATGTTTATCGTGCTAGGTCGGAAAGCTGATTGAGCTATTGGCTGGAAAAGCAGGCGTGCTGGACGGGCGTTTTCATTATGGCACGGCTTTCGGAGGCAGTAAAGTGAAGGATGTGTGTGAGGATCTTATTCGCTATGGATACAACTACCAGGGCAAAGATTTCGTCACATCTGGCATTACAGGGTAATAGTCATTTAGGTTTCAAATTGCTTTATCATCTTTTCAGAACCATCCACTAGCCAAGA
>CM040980.1:10742072-10763005 GCA_022985145.1 Pangasius djambal | reverse complement strand
TTTTTTTTTTTTAATTTTTATTTTATTTGTCCTGCTAATATGGCCAGCCCTATACTCTTTGTGTTTACACAGTGAACCTCTGGAAGCCTACATCTACTTTGGTCCAGTGTACTACCAGAAACTGAAGCACATGGTGTTAGATAAGATGCACGCAAGAGCACGTGGCCCCCGAGCAGTGCTCACCAGGTATAATCCTAACTGCTGTAGGATGGTTACTAAATTCAGTTTAAAGCATTGAACACTTTACCTCATTGAGCGCTTTTCCACTAGAGGGTATGATAGACATTTTCGTGATCTCCATTGCCAAGTGACACTCAATTAAATTAGCTGTCCTTCTTGCCAGAGTACCAAGAGAATTGAACAGGGGGGTTTTGCTGGAGCTATAAATAGTGCAGATCAGTATTCACAAGTTGTCACTCAAGTCAGTTAAATTTTAAAATAAATAAATAAATAATAATAAAAAAAATAGCTAAAGACATTTACAGGAGTGGGTATCATTGTCATCTCACAGCTGCAGGGGTCCTGGTTCTCTCAGGTTAATGTCTGCATGGAGTTTTCCATATTCTCCATGTCGATTCATCTGGGTACTTTGGTTTCCTCCTGCCACCCAAAAAATGCCAGTAGGCAGATTTGGCTACACTAAATTGCCCCTTGGTGTTAATGACTGTGATTGTGTGTGTGCATGGTGTCCTGTGATGGACTGACATCCCATTGAGGGTGTATTCACTTCTCAAGGCCAGTATTCTAGGGATAGGCTGTGTCTGCAGGTCCGCTGCCAATGTGAAAGGCCTTATCAGTGTGTCATTAGTGGAAGAGATCCAGTCAGATGTAAAGTCTACAAATTAATAAATTTTTTTCCCCCCATTTTTCTCCCTAATTGGGTCACCTGCCAATTCTCACCAACCAGCCAGCTCTCCCCTGTCATAGGACAACTACCAGCCAGGCAAGGTGAAGGCTACCACATGCTCCCTCCAAGACACACAAAGTCAGCCAATCATATCTTTTGAACTGCTAGTCATGCTACATCACAGGACAACTTAACGCGTTTGGAGGAAAACGCTGTACCCCTTCATCTGCATACATGAGCTCACAGATGCCGACAGTTGGCTAGTAGTGCTGAGAGAGGGAAGAGAGAGTACAGTCAGTTTTGCTCCTGGCTAGAGATGGCTGTGGCATCAGCACAATCTCTGGGGGATAGGGTGAATGCTTTCCTGTTGCGCCACTCATTCTATTGGTCAGCCAAGTGGTACCATGAAAGAATAAAAAAGGGTTAGTGTTGAGGTTTACTATTAACAGTTGTGTTGTATGAAAGGAGAACCTGTAGTTTAAGTTGGGAAATGGACATCAGTGTATGGATAGTTCTGGATTTACAGTAGTAACCAGTGGGAAAAATGCTAACTGTGAGTGGTTATTACCGTCTTATAGTAGTTGTCCTATAATGTCTTATAGTAGGCACAACTTATACAAGTGCATGTGTGTGCCTGGTTACACAGACAGCCTACAGAAGGTCGTTCCCGGGACGGAGGTCTGCGTCTGGGGGAGATGGAGAGGGACTGTCTGATTGGCTACGGGGCCAGCATGCTGCTGCTAGAGCGCCTCATGATCTCCAGTGATGCTTTTGAGGTGGATGTGTGTGGCCAGTGTGGGCTGCTGGGATACTCTGGATGGTCAGTAGTAAATCTTGTTACATTTTGTTGTGTACAGAATATCCTGATTTTGGGTTTTGTTTTCAGTCCTGTTGTTTGTCTGTGTGTTTGTGTGCTGCAGGTGCCACTACTGTAAGTCCTCATGCCACGTATCATCTCTGCGCATTCCCTACGCCTGCAAGCTGCTCTTCCAGGAGCTGCAGTCCATGAACATCGTGCCTCGCCTGAAACTGGCTCGCTACAACGAGTGAGCTAGCTCACTGATGCTGCTAATACTCAAGGCAAGAAAACGCTGTACTGCGAAAGCTGCACTCCTGGTGCAGATTCATGTCTCAGTCTGCATATCTATGACATGCTGCTGCAGTGGTTTGTGTGCATGTTGAAGTTTTGTAAACCATCAGTGGTTACACTGAGCCTAAATAAGAGGAGTGACACATTATTTGAAAATCTCTGCATTAAAATACAGAGGTTGTAATATAACTAGGATATCACAATATTCCCGAATGTTGGCAAATTTAGTTTGCATGTGGAAAAAGTGCCTACTTTAATTTTTTTTTTTTTTTTTTTTTTTCAGTGAAAAATATTCATTGATTGCCTGGTTTATTCTTGTTTGCTTTTGGAAATCGATGTATTTTCTGTATGTATATGTAAGTAATAAATCATTCTTTAAATTATTTACAAATCTAGTGATGTCACTTAAATGTATTGCTGTCGCTGCTTTATCAGTAAACCAGTGATCAGAGAGTAATGTGGAACTGGATGCCATAACCTAATTCATGTAATGTGACTATCATAACACTGATATAATGGAAATATGTTTATACAAGAACATATGAAGTAATAAAAAGCTCACGAAAACAGAATTTCTTATTGGTCAGATTTGGCATTACAATTATATCAAAATATTTTCTAATCCCTTTCTTAGAAAGATGTGCAGTTCTCTAAACTTGCAAAATGAACACATTTTGCATTAATGGTCAAAAGCTGCATTAAACAAAAAAGGAATAAATTAGCTATATAAAACTCACATCATTATCAGCACCACCCATTATGTCATGCTATGATTGACATTTTCATCAAATTATAGTACCAGAGATCAGGTCCGCTTGCAGTCTGTGTAAACCAGTGGTCCCGGAGCGGTACTCCCCCTGCACTCCCACCCAAACTCTGCCAGTGATTAAGGGTCAAAGAAACAGGAAGTGTTTATCCCAACTGGCCTGATGGTGGGGACGGAGGTGAAAGTATTGTGTGTCCTTGATTAAGTGCTAATGTGACAACACTGACAGGGGAAAAGTGCTTGTTGTGTTGGCCACCTTCCTTCTCTGATGCTTTTTACACTAATAAAACGTCCGCCATTCAAAGCTTGCCACCACCCACTAAGCCGTTCTGGAAGCTTTTGATTGGGAGAATGCTGCAGAAAGGGCACTGACAGTGACTCACTGATAAAGGTTGGAGGGAGGTGGGGTGTGCTGTTGTCTCTTTTAGGCGACTGCACCTGTCCTAACTAATGAGGGCCTAATGAGAGACTGAGTAATAAAACAGAAAGACGATGTCTTTTGAGGGAGGGGGGACAGAAGCTCCTCCTAACATCTTACCATCTTTGACTGTGTACACCTTGAAAACTGGAATTAATGAGGCACTCACGAGTCCTGATCCTCGTGTCTGATGCATTCAGCTCGTATTCGATCTCTCTTCTGCGTGCCGTGTTCTAAGATCTGGCAGCCTGCGAAGGAGTAGAAGGATTTAGAAGTTGTTTAATACCTGCCCTGCACACTCTCTTGCTTTTTAAGGAGCAACAAGTAGCCACACAGTTATAAGGCAACCCCAGTAAACCATACTTGAGCGCACAGAGTGCTGGAGAGTCTTCCTCCTCTATCCACCATGTGGGGAGCAGTTCAGCCATAATCCCCCTTTCTCTCCCTCACTCTCTCTCTCTCCTTCTATCTCTCCCCCGTGGTTCCATTCATATTCTAATCACAGCTTTCCCCTCTGCAGTTCGCAGGCACTCCATCAGAGCCTCCCTGCCTCAGGCTCTACACTTTTACTTCCCCCTTTTGTGGCCAACGCTCTCCTCCCAGCACACTAAAATAAGGTTGGTACAAGGAGAGAGTGAGAGAGACAGAAGGGGAGGGGGTCAACCAGTGCTGTTTGCGCAAGAGCGGATTTGACCAAATTCTTAAACTTTCTCTTTCCCCCCCCATTTCAAGGTTTGGTGCTGTACTATGTTTCTTTTAATAGCGCAATACAAGCAGTGCTAGATTAGAAAAGTGGCAAGAAAAATTCAAACTTAAATAAATGTACTTTTTTTTTTATTATGCATAAATAAAATGTTACAACTTTGTGATTGGGGTTAGCAGTTTGTTAGCTTGCTTCATGAAATACGTCTTGGGTTTACCGAAGAAGACGCAGACATCAAGAAAGTTTTGTAATGGGCCAAAAAGTGGCCCTTGGATCAAGAACTTTAAAACGGAGGCAGTGGGGGCAGTGTGTGTATGTGTGTGTAGGGAGGGGGTATGAAAACGTATTAAATGCTATAATGGGAGACGGGGAGGCCACAGTGCTGGGATTGCGTAGATCTAAGCCTCTTTTTTTCTGGGGAGGGAGCTTTTCTTATTCAAAACAGCCCCACAAAAGACTTCCAGTGAGCCTTGCCACATCCCCATCTGACTCGAAGCCATTCATCAGCCTGCCGAGCCTATCAATGACATGTCCCCCATCAGGGCTCCTATAAAATCAGCCCCTTTCCCATGAAACATCAGCAAACATTTTGACGGCTCTGGCTTTTCCCCCCTCTGGATTTCTGGAGTCTCTGACCCTCACACCCCCCCACCGCTTCAACCCTCACCCCCGCCACCTCTCCTCCACTATCACCACCACCACAACCACCATCTTCTCTCTCTCTCTCTCTTACTCTTTCTCTCTCTCTCTCTCTCTGTGTAGCCAGCACATCGTATGCGTCTCAGTGACAGGCAGTGCTCTCGGAGAGTCGCAGGGAGCTGAGGAGGGGGAATCCTGCTCGAAGCCATTTTCTCAGAGGAGCCCTGGGGACACTGGATGGGAAGAGGATGCACTGTGGGCTGCTCGAGGAGCCTGATATGGAATCCACAGGTTGGTTCTTGCCGCATGCCCCTGCCTTTCGGGATGCTTGGGAGCCTGGGCAGTTTTGGGACTCAAGACTTGGAAATGTGTGACCTCAACCTTACTGTAGAGAAAGTTTTTTTTTTTTTTTTTTTTTTTTTTTTTATAAACATTTAGTACTTTTATCCTTCAGCAGGACAGCTTGGTGGCCTTAACTTATTAGAGATAAACAGCTGGAGGGCTATTTTTCATCTTTTTCATTGCTTCAAAGGATGCATGCTCTTCTCATGCAAACAATTTCATGTCCAACCTTTGCATCATAGTGAACTTTTGAGTGACATTTGAGTCACTTGGAATTTAAATTTGAGATTTTTGGTTCTTGCTTCTAATTTTTTTCAAGCGGTTTGGAGTCATTTCTGTGGTGAATGAGGCCCAGAGCTGCACCTGCTACATGCACCGCACTGCACTGATTTTATCCTCTGTTTAAAAGTAGCCTAAGGTGAAAAGCATTGTTACAGAAGTGTGTGTTTTAAATAGTGCTATTGTATGTTACAGGAAACGGTAGGCTGTTTATTGCTAAATCTAAGATGACCACGTTGACGACTTCTTTAATTTAAAGTGAAGATTAGGTCTATTCCGAGCACATCTCGGCTGTGATTAGGCCTAAAGTTTTTCTTTATTTTTTTAAAATATTTTTTTAGCCTTCTCCTAGGTTCAGAATTATGTAACTGCGTATTCATCAAAATACGACAATAAAACAATCTAACAGTTTTATCAGAACTAATCTCTTATTAAAGCGTCTAGCCATTATCGTGTGTATGCTCCTGAAGATATTCAGCGCCACACAAGAAACGATCTTTGATCCGTCTCGCCTTTAGATTGGATTTAATCCAATTATTTAGACCTGCTCAAGCTGCGACAAAACAAACCATTCCGTTATAACAACCTAGCTCTGGGATAACTTTTAATATCAGGACAACTTGTGACCGTTTCTGCTCAGGAGCGGGTATAGTGCATAATAAAGGAGAAGCCGTATTTTACTCTGGCCTAATTAACAACCCATTAGGCCCAACTGCTTGTCGGCAACGTCGCAAAAATCTTATAGCGATTAACATTAAAACACCTGATTTTTTTTTAAATTTAATTATTTTTGTTTGTTTCTCTTTACTGTTTTGTGCCTGTTAACATTTTCAAACCTTCACTACTTACCTTAATTTCCGGCTCCTAATTTGACCGTTTAAAAAAAAAAAAAAAAAAAAAAAAAAAAAAAAAAAAAAAATATATATATATATATATATATATATATATATATATATATATATATATATATATATATATATATACAATTTATTTTTATTATATATAAATTATTTTTATTCCATATATTCTATATAATTATATATATAAAAAAAGTATTCATTTTAATAGGTTTATACTGCTACAGACTGTTTTTATGAAATGTTTGTGATGCGATTGTGAGTGATTGTTAAATAATTGCACTTCCACTGAAAGTTGAGAGAAAGTTTCTCCAGCTTTAACTCCTTCTGATGTGTCGGAACTAGAGGCCTTGCCGACGCGCATCCTTGGCAACCGCTGCTATGGTGATAGTAGTCACGACCCGTGCCGGAAACAGTACAGGCCTAGGGCTATGTCCAGGCCCGAGCCCGCTGCCGTACTGAGCAGTGTACGTGCACAGTTCTGACAGGGATATTAGTGTGTTATTGTGGAGCGCGTGTTTCGCTCGAGTCGCACCATCAAAGCGGAAACGGAACTGTGCAGCGCGGTGACGCTGAGCGCGCGGCTTCAGCTGAGGTGAAACTGCGCGCGCGCTTAATTCCGTCCAAAAAAACAATGAAGCCACTCAACATGCAGAACATAAACAGCTGCCCCAAAATCCACACAATCCAAGTAAGAGCTTCTGCGCATGCGCACTTCACTATTGCACGCCCATAAACTCATATTTCTTCATATATTTTAATGCTGGAGATATTTTCTGAGCATAAGATACCCTGTCAAAATATGCTGCCAAGAGTTTTATGCTGGTAGTATTTTCTGACAAGACAATTTAGCCTACATCTTCAGAATATGCTACCTATAGTTTCCTGCTGGAGGTTTTTTTTTCTTTTCTGGAAAAGTCAGTAAAAAATATACAGAATAACACAAATTACTTGTGGTATTGTTTTATCTATAAATGCTCACTAGGGCAGGATAGTTTGATGAAGCAGGACGGGCATTTATGTGACAAGGAGTGTCCATGGAAGAAAGCGTCTCCTGTCTCTGATTAATCCCGACTTTGTTGTTGTTGCTCATGTTGTTAAAAATTAAGCAGTTTGGATCCTCCTAGTTTTCCAATAAACTTAAGATGAAGCCCTGGAGGATTATTCAGAGTGAGCATCATGCTTTGCATGAATCTGTCTATAACATCTAATTCTTGTTTTCCCACAGGATTTCACAATTTCACAAACTAAGGGGAAAAAAAAAACTTTATAGTGTTTTACGTCCAACTCTTTTAATCTAACCCAGTTTACACCTGTTGCTTTGCTCAGTCTTGTATATGACAGTGAGAAAAGCAGGCCTTGTATAAAAATGGAAACAAGTTTTCTTTCTCTTTGATGAAAATCAGTTGTGTATAAAGTGAAAAGAACATTTCCACTTGTGCACTTTTACAGAGAGTTGGATTGAAAGGTGCCTGAATGAAAGCGAGAGCAAACCCTATTCCAGCCACGCGTCCCTGGGGAACACGTCCACGGATGAAAGTAAGCCATGCCACTTCAACACACAAACTGCTGATAACCTGTTTACAAACTGTCACTTACTGTACACTCAGGTTTCAGTTTTTTCTTCCGTTTTCTCACAAGAACAAGAGATTTTTAAAAAGTGACATGTGAAGACATTTTATGATTTAAATGGATGGATTTTAAATTTAAAGCCATATTTCTACCAAATTTAAAATCATATTTTTAATTCCTGAATTGTTTTGTTTTTCTAATCTGTCAAAGATGAAGAGAAGGAAAATAACCGGGCATCTAAACGTCATTCTACACCTGCAACTTTACAGTGGTGAGTTCGCAGCTACTCAGCCTTATTCAACACTATGCATTTCCATTATATCAGCTTCATGTAATGGACTATTAAAACATGGCTGGTTCAATACTCATCATGACACTTCATGAGACAGAGAGAGCTTCATTCACAGCAAAAAAAAGCCCAGTGTTGATTCCATAAGCACAGCTGGACATACATGGACACTGTAACAGTTTCTGCAGCACTGTAGCTCTTAATCTGACACTGGGGATTTTTCTGTGGGGATTTATTTTATTTACATTCTGCTCCAAAGGTAGACATAGCTATGCCAGTGACTATTTAAAAAAAATAACAATCCCTACAGTATTTATCGCTTTTTGCTCAGAATTGGAGTTCGGTATAATGTCAACTCTTTTCTGCCAAGATGTTGGGTCTTGGCTTTTAAAAGCGCTCTGGGTTTTTTTAAAAATAAAACACTGTGGCACGCCCACTCTATTAATTGCTGTAAATTAAAGCTCTTGATATACTGTACATCCACCCACCATGCTTTGTTCACCCTTAGCTGTTTGCAGTATTGTCATTTTCCTAATGAAGGTGTGTTACAGGTGTGCGAACTTCATAAGATATTGGTGGCGTATATGTGACATAAAAATCCAGAATTATGTTCCAGAGTATAACTGAAATTTTATTTGTTAGAAAACCCTTATTGAGAACTGAATTGGGTTTCCGACCCTTGAAGCTGAATAACTGATTAATTCATGTTCCCTTAATAAGACATATCATGTCAATAATATCATGGTTAATAAATCTTCATTTTTGCGAATTTCTACACATTAATCAAAAGCATTTATAATATGACCTTTGTGTGGTTCAAGACAGAAATGAAAAAGAATTAATTAAATGTGACTGTCATTTGGTTACAAAGAAACTGATGCATGTTTTTTAAATTATAATAATAATTAATTAAGCAAATGCAACCGCTCAACCTGGCAGTGATGAGTTCTGTATTTTACTCACTGTTTAATACAACATAAAAGAATAAATAAGTTGAGTTAATGATATTTTAAATAACAAATCTATATGGCTTACAAAGAATACAAATTTGCTGTTGTGTTAAAACAATGGCCTAATATATGCCAATGTTTTATTTATTTGTTTTATGCAATTTTTAAAAAATTTTCATGTTTTATTGCCAGGGTTGTTTTACTGGGCAAAGCCTGGCTAGAGCTACCTTCAAGCGTAAATTTCCCAGCTGCTTCTTTTATTTCTGTGGAAATACAAGCAAAAGTTGTAAAGTAGTTAATCAAGATTGAATTACTAGTCAATCAAAATTGAAACTCGTGCCAAAATGTTTAGAAACAGAGTCCTAGTGTGCTTACCGACTTCACTTAAGACAAATGTAGCTTTTATTGCTCCAATACAGTGTCAGCATACATACATTTTTTGAAGAGTTCCTCAGAAATGTTACGCTGCAGAATGTTCGAACCTCTGTGTTGATCAGATGTTTTTCACCAGGTTGGAGGAGAACTACGAGATTGCTGAGGGTGTGTGTGTCCCTCGCAGTGCACTTTATATGCACTATCTAGACTTCTGTGAGAAGCATGGCACTCAGCCTGTCAATGCTGCCAGTTTTGGGAAGGTGAGTTCTCACAAACCAGTTATTCAGAGCATTATAGCTGAAATGTGTGTGTCATGGGATTATTTCTAAGACACATACAATACTTGCATCGGTTGCAGATGCTAAATGCATTTAGATGACTTTAATACATTTATAATGGTACAAATGTTTTACAAGGTGAGGGTGAAGCATAATGTAACTGAACAGGTGAGAGTTAAGGGCCTTGATCAAGCCCTTCTAGACATTTGTGCAAAACCACTACCCTTCAGTAGAATAGTACAATATCACTGTCACTGTTTTGTTTCTGGCAAACTAACAGTCGAAACCTATAGACATGCTTCCCCTTGTTCCCACAATCTGACCAAGCACCTCCTTACGTCGGCACCACCTGACATCCCTGCCCCATTCCCCAGCTCCTGTCCGAGGATATTGAAAAAGAGAGGGGGCCTGGATTAATGTGTAATTAAAGGAAATTTGGAAGGGTGAGATGTTGCGGAATGTTAGATCAGTGGCTGAAGCAGCGTGGGGTGTCCTTTAGGAAGGCTTCATTGATTCGGGACAAAAAAGAGAGAGAGAGCTGGGGCTGCCTCCCTGTCTGCTCATTTATCAAGCCGAGCCTGACAGAAACTTCACAGCTTGGCCCCTTTTTTCATCCCACACAATGGAGAGCTCCACTGTTTGCTAAAGTTTCTGCACCGGGAGCTGGACCAAGGAGCCAATCTCATGGACAAAAACAGAACAGAGAGAGACAGACGCTCAGAGAGAGACATAGGAAAAGGGAAAAAAAGATGGAAAGAAGAGCTGTTGGATATGAATTTTGTGAATGTGACAACTGGCAAGAACTTCAGTGGTCAAACGGAGAGCCGTCTTTCACACACTGCAACTTCTCCTCCTTTCATGTTGGACATGTCCAGTAGATTTAAGTAAACTGTCTGACTTGTAAGCAGTTTGCAAATGTGAAGGAAGAACAATGTGTGATCTGCAGCAAATGCTTTCTTGTGCCCTGTGCTATATAGATTATAAGACAGCAGTTCCCTCAGTTAACGACACGAAGGCTGGGAACCAGGGGCCAGTCGAAGTAAGTGTAAGCAGTCTGACACTGTCCGTGCATTTTTTGTGATAATTCTGGTTACTTGTCTAAAGTGACAGATGAATAATTCCACTGTTTTATCAGTATGTTTATTATGGAGAACCTTGGAGATAATTTAATTTATTTTATTTAACTTGTGTCTGCAAAACTGCCTCGGTTCTCTCTTGCTCTCTCTTGCTCTCTCTCTCTATCTCTCTCTCTCTCAGGTACCACTACTACGGCCTAGCAGTGAAGGAGAGCTCACAGTACTACGATGTGATGTACTCCAAGAAGGGTGGCGCCTGGGTAAACGAGACAGGCAAGAAAGAGGTTACCAAGCAGACAGTGGCGTATTCACCCCGCTCCAAACTGGGTACTCTGCTGCCAGAATTTCCAAATGTCAAAGACCTAAATCTGCCTGCCATTCTGCCAGAACAGAAGGTAAATAGAGCACTAAAAAAACCCAGTGACTATCTTCTTCTTTAGCCAGCCGACCCACCCCCATCTCTTCTCATACATCCACCCCTCCTGCTTCCCCTTTCATCTGCCCCCTGCACCTTTTCTGGGTCTGGATTTAAACAAGGGCCTGGAGGATTTATATGCTGGGTCCTAGCGAACTCTTAATCTTTCAAGTAGATAATAAGATCTCACACACAACAAAGTACAGACTCTAGCTGTCCTGCTTTAAAAAGGGAGCTGTAATTTGAAATGGTTTACGGCTTGCTGATCTCCAAAGACACTTTTTATACACCGCATTTGAATAAAATTTGTGGCCAGCATTATTGGCGCAAGTATTTTATGTGTCATTTATTTTGTAATTCATTTATTTTGTTATAAGCTTTCCAGCAGTGGTAAGGACGAATGAGAGGTCATATTGATGTGTGAATGGTCCTAAGTGGAGAATAAAAACATTTTATTTCATTTCCTTGTCAGTGAGTCTCATTTAAATGACCGCCGTTATTCCCAGGTTTCGACGTTTATCATGATGTACAGAACTCACTGCCAGAGAATACTAGACACCGTTATACGAGCCAATTTCGATGAGGTTTGTGTGTCTCTTGAATTTCTTTTTCTTTTTCATTGGTTGAACTGAATATGTCTGGCTTATAAAACTTATTGACACCTGTGGTTTGTTATCACAACCCACTACAGTCTTTAATTGTTTAAGATGTGTTCCCACAGTGTAGATCAGGTATTAATAATTCCCCTACTGTGTGTGTGTGTGTGTGTGTGTGTGTGTGTAGGTCCAGAGCTTCCTGTTGCATTTTTGGCAAGGCATGCCTCCACACATGCTGCCTGTCTTGGGCTCATCCACTGTAGTAAACATCGTAGGGGTGTGTGACTCCATCTTATACAAAGCCATTTCAGGAGTCCTCATGCCCACAGTCCTGCAGGCATTGCCTGATAGGTGAGTGTTTGCTGTGCCTGCCCTGCTAGTAAAAAAAAAAAAAAAAAGAAGATTGCATTAGGCTCTATTACTATTCTCCTTTGTTATTTCTTTATGGGAAATGCTGACTTCTTAACTACTCTAAATCTTCTGAAGTTCAGAGTTTTGTTCTTTGACAGAAAATGTTATCCTGACGTGGAATTAATGAAGCAAAAATGGTATAATGTAACATTTTGCTATAAAATATTTGTATATGTTCATATAATTTCAATCAGTGATTATTTCCCCACCGATGTAAGAGTGCATAGAGATCAGTCAGTGAAGAGACACCGATGAGGATCATGTTTAAATACCTCTTGAAGAGTAACTTTACAGTTCTTTGAAATTTGTTAGTGAAATTTGTCTTTTGAAACCTTTAAATGTGGTTTTCTCGGTGTTCACTTTTAGGAGTAACCAGAATTTAAAATGTTAATACTGTACTTGTGATTGAGATATGCACAGAAGAGAAGCAAATATATAGAGTAGAAAATGTCCACATGAAGAGTCTTCACACATATTTTATCATCACCACAAGCAGTACGTTTACCAAGACACCTTGATCTCATTTTCTTTTTTTTCCCTCCTTTTTTCTATCTTTATTACTGACTTTCTAAATGAAATGACATCACCATATTTATTTACATAATGCCTTCTTATAATAGTTAGCTGTACAAATATTTCATTTTTTAAAATCATTGTTTTAATGGTCCATGCAGCCTGACTCAGGTCATCAGGAAATTTGCTAAGCAGCTTGATGAGTGGTTGAGGGTGGCTCTGCACGATCTGCCCGAGAATCTGCGCAACATCAAGTTTGAGCGTGAGTCTCGTCTTTTAGCTCGTCTTTTTCTCGTCTCGTGAGGTATCTCAAAGCAGTTTGAAAGAAACGTTCCACTTCTCATTTTTCAGTGTCGAGAAGATTCTCCCAGATCCTCAAGCGGCAAACGTCATTAAATCATCTTTGTCAGGTGAGACAAAGTTCCTTTGCATCAAGAAATAATGAAGTGTCTTACCACATGTACAGTTACACTTAGTCAGTTAGTTCCAAAAAAATGAATTCCGTCATGTTAAATGAAATGTGGTGTGCCTAGAATTACATCCACACAACCGATAAATAGTTTGAAAAGAAGCAAAAGAACAAAGTTTCGCGATAACCCTCTGAAGATCTGATCTGAAGAAGCCGGTGTATGACATTTTGGGTTACACCGGGAAGAATTGGATGGGTATGAGTGAGTGGTGGGGGTTAAATGTTACTGAGAGGATCCATATGCTGATGATCAGAGGATATAGAAGAGGCAGTTATAAAAGCTGAAGGATGGGGGAAATTATTAGTGAATATTTACATCACATTCAGATAAGAAGATGCAAACGTTTCACTGGATATCATTTTGATTTTTTTTTAACTATCAATATGCTAACATACACTGTTTAAACATTTCTGTTACTTTTAATAATAAAGGAACATGTGTAAAACCCAGCCCAGTAAGTGATTTGTTGGTATAAATATCATTCTTTGTGTTCTTTATTTTGGACGAAAGGTGTCCAAATTCACGGAGCTGAATTTTTTTCACACTTCTGTACCTGTAGGCGTCACGGACCGTGATCCACAGTGCAGATATCACCTTTCAGATGCTGGAGGACTGGAGAAATGTAGATCTGAACAGCATCACTAAGCAGACACTTTACACGATGGAGGACTCGCGGGAGGACCAGAGACGACTCATAATCCAATGTGAGTGACTGACTAAACAACTCGTAGATTAGAGATGGGGGGAAAAGCCAGTCTTTAATTGGAGTAAATTGTAGAAACAGCTTGTTTTCTTCAGTAGAGTTTTAAAAATAAAGTATAAATGCAGTATAAAAGAGCAGCGCAGTAATATAAAAGTAAATACAAAGGCTCGGCGCTCACTGTTCTTAACCTAATGTAGGTCTTTTTACGGCTACTCTGACTTAACAAATGCATCATCACTGCTACCCATGTAACACTTTGCTAGAAAGTGAAGTTGATGTGAATTTATAAGTAGTGATGAACAGTGAATTGCTAGTATCTGTATAGGAAGTATTGTGCTCCCTGGCAAGATTTACATTTTGATGTTTGATGTCAGTCTGATGTCACTCAGTAGCTGTAGTAGGTACCCAGAGCTGACTCATTCCCACGGTCATGAGAGGCAGTCTTTAATTACAGCCACTGAGAGGTTAACCGAGCTTACCCTCACACTTTAACTCCCAGGGAGAATTTCAGACTCATTTCAGTGGCAAGCCACAAATGACTGATAAGATCAAAGTTCAGAAATTGGCTCTTGCCACTGCATCAGTGTTCAGAATTGTATTAAGGGGCATAATGTATTCATTCATGGCAAGTTCATGCCAACAGAGTTTGAATATGTTTACTTATTGATATCTTCAGTTCTTTATTTCTGAAAAATCCCTTTGCTGAGTTTTTGTGTTTTAGGGAGAACATGCAGTAAACTGCATGACATTTTCTGCTATGCTCGTGGAAGCACTGCTTTGGACCATGAATCACTGTCGATGGATAATTAGCATTGAGAGAGCAGGCGTAGCTTAGAAATTCTAATTTTCCTTACGTTTAGTCTGTCTCGTCCTGTTTTTCCTCACTCAGTGTATCAGGAGTTTGACCGGCTGCTGGAGGATCAGTCCCCCATTGAAGCGTACATCGAGTGGCTGGACTCTATGGTGGATAGATGCGTTGTGCGGGTCAGTTCAGCTTTTATGTCTTTTCTGTTGGCAGAAACATCAGCTGATAAACAAGATCACCTATTCACAAATCACACCGAGATAAACAATTATTCTGCATGCTTAATAAGTTATTGAGAAAAATAGAAAGAGCACATTATTAAAAATGCAGCCTTTTTTTTTGAAATGGTTTTTAAGCCTTTGCTAAATATACTTCAGGTGTCCATATTAACAGCAGTGCTCCTGAAATGTGAAGCATCCATCTAAATGCCAACCCCATTATGACATGCTTATGCTGGGCCATTTTTGCTGCAATTCCTCAACTTAATGATGTCTTCATGGCCCCTTTTGCACCCATTATATTGCAGATACAGGGTTGTAAAAATTTGGTCGCCTTGGGAACGTCCACTACCCAGCAGACAATAGTTGAATGGGAAGGCGTGTCCCCAGGGGAAAATCAAATAGTTGACTTGTTGACATGTTTTTCGTTCCTGTGGGGTTAGACCCCAGCGTGGATGCTAAGGTTAAGGCCCTTGTGCTCCTCCCCCAAAGCCTTTCTCATGGTAATATTCCCTTAGGTGGCAGGGAAGAGACCCGGATCCCTGAAGAAGGTTGCTCAGCAGTTTCTTCTGATGTGGTCCTGTTTTGGGACAAGAGTGATCCGGGATATGACACTACACAGTGCCCCCAGCTTTGGTGAGTCTGCAATAGCCATGATATCCTATTACAGTCACATTAGGGTGCGACCCCCATGTGATAGATATTTGAATGGCAGAACGTCATGTGCTCATC
This sequence comes from Pangasius djambal, assembly GCA_022985145.1. Taxonomy (NCBI): domain Eukaryota; kingdom Metazoa; phylum Chordata; class Actinopteri; order Siluriformes; family Pangasiidae; genus Pangasius; species Pangasius djambal. The sequence goes on along the minus strand of CM040980.1, from coordinate 10,747,661 downwards.
TCAGGACTCGTATTCGCAATATACTCATACTGATCCTGTCAGCACAGTTAATGCTGCTTGCCATTACTCTTCTACAGCTGTATGCTGTAATTTTTAATCCCACTATCTGGTGTCATGCAGAATAGAATAGCTCTTTTTTCATGTCTCATAGTTTTTTTTCTCGATTTCGTTTGAGGGAATTTTTCTTGTCACTGTCTCCTCTGGTTTTTTCATTAAATTGAAATTTGTATCTACATCCAGATTTGTGTAAAGCTGCTTTGTGACAATGCCTCGTTAAAAGCACTATACAAGTCAAATTTATATTTTAAATTAGACTATATTAAATCAAACTAAAATATGAAATTTTTGCTTTTCTTGTGGTTTTAAATTGCTGGTTCACTTTTTGTACTATTTCACTTTGCACTCATCTCTAGTCTAGTATGACCTGAGGTCTATTTCTCTGTACGCGTTCTCAAGAGATTTTTCACAATCCAAATCCCAAAGCTTCACGCCACCATGGCTGCCATGCTAACTCTTGGCTAACAGCAGTTCCGTGTCTATAGCAAAGTAGCTGAAAGAAGGACTATAAGAAGAGGCGAAGACCCCCTCCTCTTCAGCTCTGTCTGTGAATATCAAAGACACAGCTGGTTGCAGTGTTTTGATAATGCAGCTCTCGGTACAAAACAGCTAATTAACAAAGGCTAACCCCCCTCCGCAAGTGTTTCCTCCTGCTTCCCGTTTTATGAGTGGGCAGTATTTGCGCCTGGTGCTCTGAATAGCCACGGGGTTTATAACGCACACACTGACTGGACTTACTTGTACAATGTGAGGATTGTGTCATGCTCTTTTAAAAATTTCCTCACCCTTTTGTTATGAGTGAGGGATTTTACATTATATTCGCACCAACAGCTCCAAAACGTGTGTGATTTATACCTAATCTATAATCATAGTTCGTGATCTGTATTCATTACAGGGTCTAACAAAAACCGAACCAAGTTTAAATTTCTTTAACCTAAGACCTAAGCTGTGTATCAGCGCGGAATATGGTACACTGTGATTAAGTGTATATTCCTTTGTCCTGTATGTGCAGGCTCATTCCACCTGATTCACCTGATGTTTGATGACTATGTGCTGTACCTGCTGGAGTCACTGCACTGCCAGGAAAGAGCCAATGAGCTGATGAGGGCCATGAAGGGAGAGGGAACGACAGGTGAGTCAAGGGATATGGGCTCACCACATTTTCTGCTCACCACAGTTGTAAAGAGTGGTTATTCGAGTTAGCGTAGCCTCCCTCAGCTCAAACCATTCTGCCATTCTCCTCTGTCCTCTCTCATTAATAAAAGCATTTCGACCACATAGAATTAAGACTGACGCTTAATGAATTTTTTGTTTGTTTGTTTTTCACACCATTCTGTGTACATTCTACCGAATGTGGAGCATGAAAATCCCAGGAGATCATAAGTTTCAGAAATACTGTCTGGAACCAACATCAATGCCACAGGCAAAGCTGTTTTGATTTTATGCATTGCACTACTGCTACATGACTGGCTGATTGGATAATTGCATGAATGACCAGGAGTACAGGCCTTCCTAATAAAGTGGTGGGGTTGATTGAGGTTTTCGATGTATTGATGTTTCCACTGTTGCTTTCCTACAGCAGACAGTAGTGAGGATATGATGCTAACTGAGAGCACCTCCGTGTCCCCTGAGCCCTACTCTCCTGCAAAGTCGGTGCCCTCAGTGGGAGCAGTAGCCACCAGCACCCCAACTTCAGCCCAGTCCCCAGAATACAACAGTGTGTCTGTTACCTCAGGTGTGTAGGAGTTCAAAAACATTCAATTAATATGTAATCATGGCAATGTGAACGGTTTCCTCTATCATTTATGTAATTTAAACGAGGCCCAAGGGAGAAACGTGTGTTTGTATATGTGTGTATTATACTAGGAGCTCTTCAGTCATATACATGGTCCCTTACATACACAGTGACCACGTCAGGAGGTAATCCCCCCGATGGAGGATCCCAGCTGTCCTGCATGCGTAGCAGTGCCCCGGTGCACCCTACCTCGTCTGCACACCGGATGCAAGTCTACCCCTACAGAGACGACCATGGGTGAGCCCATCACAAGAGATACAGCAGAATGGTTCCAGTAATCCTAATTTTATGGGCTAATGTTTTTTCCATGCTCTTTCCCTCAGCTACACGGGCAGCTACAACTACAGCAGCTACACGAATCAGCATCATCATGCCATCCAGACCCAGTATCCGAGTCTGCCCCATGACGCAGGTCTCCCCACCCCGCTGCACTATTCCTCTTACCACCGTTCCTCTGCACAGGTCAGGTGTCCACCAGGACTCACTCCTTTACTCTAAATCAACTCAGATACACCAACAGTGTGAAAGTTCTGTTGAGTTCAGGCTTTGTTCAGTCCAGTATACGTCTTTATTCAACTGTAATGACTTCCACTGTTTCATAATAGTTGCATAACAGTTGTGTATTCCCATTCATTGAAATGGAAATGGTAATGGAAGTGTATTCCACTCCTGGCTGTTTAATAGCATCTTACAAGGCCTGTAACTCAGACAGGAATGCTAATATGAATAAGAATGACACACTGTGGTCATTAGCATGTAAAATGTTGAACTGTGTGTAATGCAGAGAGGTCCGTAGTAATGGACCACTTAGCCTGTGGGTGAACTCACCGTCATTTCAGTCGAAGTTAACGTAGGGTCTTTTTTCAGGAATGTTTCTGCGCAAACAATTAGAAATGAAGTTTTGATTTGGTGGTACTAAAAAAAATTCTATGTATTCTCCACCACCCTTAATTAATACATAAAAGTAAATTAAAGTAAATACATTATAAATACTCTGTAATTTGTGTATTACGTCATGCAGAAACTGGCTACAAATGACAGAGGATATGCAGAAAGTGCATAGCGAACTGAAAGTGTTAAATTTAACTGTACATGGAAAGGAAAGAGACCGCTAGGTTGGTGGCATCGTATATTGTAAGCCAAAGCAGACATAATAGTAATAGTAATTTCCTGTCAAGAGATCTTTGACCCAGCCTCAGTGCTGCCGAAGCAGCCGGGGGTGAATCGCTCTCTCTCCAGCGGATGCAGACACTGACAGGTGGCCTGGTCACAGCTCTGACAGCCCCCCACTCAACACCCCTCTACCCAACACTCAACAGCTGCCTCACAGAGCCCCAGCCAGCAAGCGGCAAACCAGACCGAGCATGCCTTTATTAAAATATTGTTATTCAATGGCCTCTTTTCTCTGCACGAACAAGAGGTCACTAAGCCTCATATCTTGGTCTCTGACCCTGACTGACTTTCTTTTTCCATTCTGCAGTACTTCATAATGGTATTAACTGTGGACTGTTTCTATTTAGAGAGGAGAGAGATTTTTATTTCCACTTTTCCTCCGTGTGTTTAAAACAGGCACAATGTCTGATCTTTGTGTGAGTGGATGCACTCTGTAGGAAGTGATTTCGATGACACAAATGGAACACTATGCTAAGTTCCTATTTGAAGACAGAAAGGATGTTTGAGAAGCACATATGTTGACATGTATGATTTGATTTTGTTTAGGATCACTTGAGTTACCCATGGCAACAAAAATGTGATGTAGAGCCCTTAAATGGTGTCTTTGCTTAAACAATATTTCCTTAAACTCAACTGTATAAATTGCTTAATTGTATTGTTTTTGGAACTAAACATGAATCTAAGGAATAAAACACTTCAGGATATACTGTTGTTGCAAAAATATTTAAACACCCTGTTGTTTATTTTCTACTAACAGTAAGTCCTGAAGTTGTTTATTCCTCTTATATAACAGCGATTTTTCAGCAATTACATTCTTTTCATTCGTGTATACAGTAGTTACATTTAACGTTGTTCCTGTTATCACATATAGCATCTATAAACAGTTATTCCCTCAGCAGCTTCTCTTTGAGATTCTCTCTCTTGAATTTAATAAGAAAAAGAGAGAAATTGCATATCAGACAAGTTATAGCATTACCTCTGACTGACGTGCCGACACGAGAGACTCCTTCCAACAAGGCTGCATAAATATTTTGTCATAAAACATCACCATATCACTGATTACACACATTTAAAAAATATGTTTATTTGGAGTGTCTGCCATACAGTTCCATGTGTAGGCTGTTGCTATAGAAACAATAACATATAAAAACAAGCATATTAATAATATAAACCTTGCAGCCAAAAATGCTACTGTTATAGACAATTATTTGACACTTCCTGACCGGTCATAATCGAGCATTCAGTTAAGTAACTTTTATGTATTTTTTATATTATTAATAATTAAATAATATATAATTTATATAAATTATATAACAATAACAATAATTTAATAAACTGACCATTTGGTGAGTCTTGGTTGTGACTATCTATCTTATTACCATCTGTAAAATGATATTACAGATGAAATGTTACTTTGTCTAACATATATTTTAAAATACAGTTGTTTTCAGTAACAGAAAAATGCTTCCAATGATTATATAATATTACACGTAACAGATATATAACAGATACTGATAAGCATGATGGCTAGACAGTAATCATGTGTCTTTGAATTTTGAGACTTTTTTAAAATGCAGTTATGGAAAATGCATGACTGCAGTATGCACACACGCACACACCCTGACTGCTTTTTTTCCCGCTTCACTTGTTTAGTACTCATTGAACAGCCCGATGTCCCGCATGGAGCCATGTCTGATGGGTGGCACTCCTCGGCTGCATGCGACCCCGATGACACCCCGCTGGCCAGATGTTCCCTCAGCCAACAGCTATTCCAGCACTCCTATGCACTCGACACGCTATGCCTCTACAGGGGACATGTACTCCTCTCTGACACCACGCAGGAACTCTGAATATGAGCATGCACAACACTTTCCTGGCTTTGCCTATATTAGTGGAGAAGCTACTACAGGGTGGGCCAAATAGCCAAATCTCTGTCCATTCACAAGTATCCCCAGAGACATGGGGAGTGTTATCAGCATATGCGTAAAGAAAGGACGAACTCCAGCAAGGCCAAGGAACCCCAAGCGTCATCCTCCCAACATAAGTGTCAGTGGAGGATTGAGGGGGATTTCAGAAAGCAAGTGTGTGTCAGAGGGAGTCTACTGTGAGAGCTGCCAGACTGACTCTTTCTCACCAAACAGAATCATTGTGACGTGATGACAGTGCAGGTCTAGCCTAAGTGTGCCTTTTAATTATCTTTAAACTCCTGATTTTCATTCCTTCTCCGAACAATCTTGGATTGTGGCCTAGTTTTGTTCTGAAAGTATGCATCTAACATGCCTCTGCCCTGCTGCTTGACGTCAAAGCAGCTCTTTAACAACACTAAATATTTCATTATCTCACTGTGTATCTGCGTTAGCCCTTGTGCTGACTGCTTTCCTGAATTTCCTGACTCATGCTTTGCAGTAAACAAACCAGACGGCATAAAACTCCATCAGAGGCCTCTTGGCCCATTGCCATGATATAGACGTCAAAGGAAGGGAGTTTATTGCTGAATTGAATTACATCTATTATCTTATTACTGACTGTATATGTGAATATGGGGTGCTGACGATTTCACAGTG
>CM040980.1:10731937-10741972 GCA_022985145.1 Pangasius djambal | reverse complement strand
TTTTTTTTTTTTTTTTTTTTTTTTTTTTTTTAGAAAAATGTTAACTTAGATTTGTGTGTTTTTAAATGCACTCAAAGGTACAGTGGACCTTTTACCCTATGGGTAGAAATAAAAAAGGAAAGAATATCAAAATGTAACATTTATCTTTAGCCACTTTCTCTTGTAAATAAAAGCACTCAATAACTTCTGTGGTGACAGCTGTTACCATGTAAATGATATATGTGGAATTATTTGTTGCCACATAAACAATTTTTAAAACCCAATATCAAGTGTGATTATTTGCCTATTTCAACGATCAGTGTTATCCAACTTGTATTTCACATATACTTTTGATTTTGTTCTTTTAATTGTGATTTAACTGACATTTTTCCAGAGGAGTGGCTCTTTTAACCTCAAAGGGCTATATTTCTCCCCAGTGTGTAAAATGATTCGTGTGTAGCTTGCCATGAGTCATTCTGGTACATCATTTGGCAGACCTCCTGTTTGCCTCTTCTAGTGCATGTTTTTGATGAGAAGTCCTAGACCTTTTCAAATTCTCTGAACAGCCACCCATATGCCTGTTCACTCAGAAATGAGCTCAAGAACAAGACCAATACAGCCAGGTTGTGGAACATTAAGAAAGTAACAAGAAGCTTACTTGACTGTTTAGGGGTTAGTAGTACTGCAGATTAACATCGAGTCAATATGTAGTTTAGCAAACTGTACTCATAGGCATTCTACTTGGAATGTTTTCTAGACTCAAAACCCACTACTGTCCAGTTCTACATAGAGGGTTCCCCCAAAAGTACAAACTGAAGAACACTATCATTAATGGTACACATTGGAAAGATGCAACAAAATAAAATACTTAATGTACTTTTTACTGCAGTCACCCAACTATTTATTTAAATTTTATTTAAATTTTACTAAAGCATACTACATATTTTTGGACAACATATGCATACGTGTATGCATCTGTTTGCATTTTACATTAGTAAGTCTGTACCTGAAGTAGGTTGAACTGCATACGTGATAAGATAATGAGATGATCATATACATAGCTTCGTATGTGATCATCTCATTATCTTAACACATGCAGTTTATCTTGCTTCAGGTAGGAAACTCATTGTCTTGTCAATCTTGTCTTTCCTTTATGGACACATAGGTCAAGACATTAAAAGCAATGTAAGTGCACAGATAGCACAAGGTGAAAAATAAACCATTATATAATTACTGTATGTGAAGAATGGAAAACTGAAATAAATAAAAATTATTCTCTAATCTTTGTCAATAGTCTGCCTTACTTGAACACACTCATTTTCCAGAGACCATGGCTGTGCTCAAAACCCAGAGGTGGGAAGTAACAAATTACAATTACTGTTAAAGTCGCTACTTTATACTCACTACATTTTCAAACACTACATCACTACAATTCCCTATAAGCATATACACTACTCACTGTCTACTTTATTAGGAACACCTGTATGCCTGCCTGTCCAATCAGCCAATCATGTGGCAGCAAACTCAATGCAGAAAATCATGCTGATATACGTAATTTCTGTGACTTTGATTTATGTATTTCAGAAGCCGTGGCTCTTCTGGGGTTTTCATACACAAAAGGTTCCCCAGAATCGTGTTTAAAAAAATCTGATAATGAGAGTAGTCACAGGAGAATGGCCAGACTAGTTTGAGCTGACAGGAAGTCTATAGTAACTCAAATAGCCACTTTTTACAACCGTGTCAAGCAGAAAAGCATCTCAGAACACACAACACATCAAACCTTGAGGAGGATGGGCTACAACAGCAGAAGACCACAGTGGGTTCCACACCTGCCAGCCAAGAACAAGAATCTGAAGCTACAGGTTCACCAGCACTGGACAGTGGAGCTTGGAAAAATGTCACCTGGTCTTCAGCCTGTATGATTTTATGTATTGCGCTGCTGCCAGATGACTGTGTGAATGAGCAGGTGTACAGGTGCTCCTAATAAAGTGGCCAGTGATTCATGATCACTTTTTAGCATCAGACAACTTCAAAGAATTCTAAATTATTTGAAGTTCCCAATCTATTCTTTGCTATACTTTGACGAATTGCTCACATGTCCATTGTAGGTGCTACGCAGCCCCATACACAGCAAGCTGTGATGCACTGTGTGTTCTGACAACTTTATCATAGCCAGCATTAACTTTTTCAGCAATTTGTGCTACAGTAGTTCTTCTGTGGGCTCAGACCAGACGGGATAGGCTTCGATTCCCACACACACCAGTGAGCCTCGAGCGCCCATGACCCTGTTGCTGGTTCACCGGTTGTCCTTCTTTGGACTATTTTTGATAGGTACTAACCACTTCACCCCGGGAACACCCCACAAGACCTGCCATTTTGGAGATGTGATTGTCTAGCGATCACAATTTGGCCCTTGACAAAGTCGCTCAGATCCTTACACTTGCCCATTTTTCCTGCTTCCAACACATCAACTTCTCTTCACTTCTACCTAATATATCCCACTCCTTAATAGGTGCCATTGTAACAAGACAATCAGTGTTATTGACACCTGTTAGTGGTTTTAATGTTATGGCTGATTGGTGTGTGTGTGTGTGTATGTATGTATATACAGTATATGACAACAATAAGAATGAGACCTAATACCTCGCTGCTGGAAAATCCAGCTTGGTCTGCCAAGCTACCGGGTGAAAAAACACAAGGCAAGCTGGTCAGACTGGTAGACCATGCTGGTAGGAAACAGTTTCTCAATTTCTGCTACTTGTGCAACAACATAAACAGGTTGTTTTTAATCAAATAACACAACAGTAAGGCAATTAGAAAATCTCAAACATTTATTCATCAGTCAGTTAGGACCCTGGAAAATAATTTACCACTTGACAAAGGTTGTCTACCAGTCTGAGCTGTGGTTTGATAGATCAGACTCTGTTGCTGTGCACACTCTGTATTCATCACCGCAGTCACTGTGACAGCTAGCTATAGCATTCCGCTAGTCTGTATAGTCAGTTTGCATGCTAGCTAACATTCGAAGGATTAGGAATAAGGGGATATTTTCACTTAAATGCGTTCATGACATTCTTAAATGTCAAGGTTTTGACATTATTCTGACGAACAAACTCCGTAATAACTTCACATACTAAATAGTACCCTAGTTAGTACGCTAGTGTACACAGTGTTAGGCCGGAAGTCGGTGGTCATGTGACTCTCTATGATGTGACGTTTCTCAGTGAAAAGTTGAAAAGAGAGGTTTTCGGGGAGGCGGAACCAAAACATCTGCTGCTACTTGTGTAAGACCTCAGTTACTGTTCTGTCAATCAGGGTGGTCAATATTCAGCCATGGATCTGAGTGGAATTCTGATGCAGATTGAAAACGGGAATGATGAGGAAATTGAAAAGCGTTTGCAGGAATACAACGCAGAGGTAGGTTTTTCTGGAACATGCTAGTAGCATGCTAGCTCAGTAATGGCTGAGTATACTGCACTGGGCTGCTAGCTAGCTGAATGACAGCAGTGGACTAGCAGTGTTGCTAAACACAGTAGTCATCAGTGCAGATGTGTTCTTTCACCTCTGTACTAACCTCAGACGAAATATACGATCATGAAGTATATGTAGCGATAATGAAGCGTTTCTAGACACTTCTAGCTTCATCAGGTTAGCTTGATAGCTGTTTCAATCTGTTTACATTAGCTGTTTGCTATCTGGCTCAGTGGTTCTCAGAGTGGGGTCCCTAATTTTTTTACAGTGCTGGAAATAACAACTCACCATTATCAAAGTTGTTGTTGTTGTTGTTCTTCTTCTTCTTCTTCTTCTTCTTCTTCTTCTTCTTCTTATTATTATTATTATTATTATTATTATTATTATTATTATTATTATTATTATCCAGTGTGAGTGGTCCATTGAATTGAATGGGTTAAATACAAAACTCAAGAACCCCAACAACAAACAAAAAAACAAACAAACAAACAACCAACCCACCAAGTAGGTAATGTTATAGATAATGTCAGCTTGAACCTAAAGTGTTTTGTCAGTGGAAAGTTCTGGACTAAAAAGCTCAGTGTCTCAAAAACAGAGAAAAAAAAATACTGTATGCATTTAAATAATGTCCATGAAATAAATCTGGACTAAGATTAAAGGGATCCCTGGCTACAAAAACTGTAAGAAACCCTGATCTTGTTAACTGGAATTGGTTTTGCACTGCAGTCAGGAAGTAGGTTGGCCTACGTTGTAGAAAACGTTCATTTAAATAGTGCATTGCAGCTTAGTAGTGGATTCAGTCTGCTCGTGTCCCTCTTTAATATGTTATTTTGGTGTGTAAAGCTAATCTTAAGTTAGAAACAACAGGCCATCATTTTATCTTCCGGTTTGTTCCATGTAGTTTCCATCCTTTCCACATTGTACCTATTTGTAAGTGCAGGAACAAACCCAAACTCCAATAAAGAGCTTATTAATGTGCTGCTGTGCTGTCAGTGTGTTATAGAGTAAAACAAATGAATCATCGACACCTTGGTGCATGTCGTATAAAGCTGTATACAGGTATAGAGTTACTGGCTGCCATCTCTCAATCAATAGAAAAGGAGTGGTCCTTTTCTAACCTTGCCAGTCCACCTTGTATGCAGTTACACTTCAGGCCCTTTACTCATTGTTCAGTCCCTGACTCGAGTGACGTCTTTAAAAACCCAGTAATACTGTGCCACCTGATACACTCTTACGCATACCACACATATCATGTCAGTGCTGTAACTGGTGCATCACCTGAATAATAAAAGAGCGAAAATGTAGCGTCAGCGTTTTTTTTTTTGTTTTGTTTTGTTTTGTTTTTTATTTATTTATTTTTATTTAATAAACAAAATGACATTTTCTCAGTTTACCTGATAACGCGTTCACTGAGTGTACATGTAGGCAATGTACTGTATGTAATTATTTATTCATAATTTACTTATTTATGCTTTTTATGCAATGCTGTGTCCACCAAACATTGTGCATCTTTTCTCCTACTGAATAGTCACCACATCCTGATCATCAAGTAAACAGCCTCAGTGTGTTTCTCAGCCATGTGATTCAACTGTAAATGATGCGGGTGAGATGAGAATCTGTACGCTAGTATTTCATATTGCCTCTCCCTGTTCATTTTTTCTTTCAGAACTGTAAGACTTTTGCCTTTGACTGCAAACAAGAGGAGGCTCGAATAGTGAGTATATGCTTGACATTTTGGCTTTAGGTAACCTGCTTAGTAATCTTGTGAAAATAAGGACATTGTGTCATGTTCAGGGTGAAATTTATTTATTTACACCTGACAAATTTAAGCAGACCACAAAACCATGTCACCCTTGCTGAGGGTTGAAAGGTCTTTTCTTAAAAATAACGACAAAAATTGCAAGCACTGATGAATGACAGATCTCAGCCGAGCGTGGAGACTAATGATTTATTAATAATTAAACATTACTCATTTAAAAATCGGTATTTGTGCAAACTGTGTGCAGCACAGGTGGCATGGTGATGCAGCAGGTCGTGTTGCCGCCTCACAGCAGGTCTGAGGTTTGATCCTGGGCTCGGGTTAATGTTCTTGTGGAGTTTAGCATGTTTTCTCTGTATCTGTATGGGTTTCCTCAGGGTCCTCTGGTTTCCTTCCACCTCCCAAAAAAACATGCCAGTAGGTGGATTGGCTACACTAAATTACCTCTAGAGTGATCAAAATCAAAGCCCAAGTAATCATGTTTTAAATAATATAGTCATGTAAATTTCACTGTTCTGCTGCTTATCCGTGTTTCTCCTCTGCAGAAGCTGTGTCAGGGCATACTCACAGTGCTCAGGCAGCCTGTGCGGCCCCAGTGTCAGAGCACCTGTCTGGAGACCATGCGCATCCTGTCTCGTGATAAGCGTGTGCTTGGGCCTGTAGCCACCCACGACGGCATAGTCACTCTTGCTCGGCTGGCGTGCATCCCGCTGCCTGATGTCGATGTGGAACCTCTAGAGAAAACCGAGTCAGCAGCTGAGGAGCGGGTCGTGGTGGAGGCGCTCAAGTGCCTGTGTAACGTGATGTTTAACAGCGTGGCAGCGCAGCAGGTGGGTGCAGACGTGCAGCTAGGGCAGGGTTTGTGTGCCTGTCTGCGCTTGGCCGGCTCCGCCCACCATGACGTGGAGCTCTTCTCCCTCCGTTTGCTCTTCCTGCTTTCGGCCCTGAGGCCAGACATCCGGAGAGGACTGCGCCAGGATTCAGATGCTGTGGAGCTGCTCACTGCTGTACTCGAGCGCACCTTGGATGTGCGCTGGACGGGGCCGTACGAAGTCACGTGTCCTGACTCCCAGGCCCCACCCATTTCTCTAGAGAGGAACGAGCGGGCAATGGAGTCACTCAAAGCTCTGTTCAACATCACCATGGCTGACTCCAGTGATCAGGTGAGAAGCCTGAAGTTAGGAACACCTTTTGCAGCTACCCTGTGAATTGCAAATTATTTCTTTTTTTTTGCTTACAGTGCTTTTCGGATTAAAATATTTATTTCAAAATAAATTATTACAAGACAATGCCCCAGTTTTGCACTGCTAGAATTAGAGTAAGAACTCTCTTTGTTTCATCAGCATTAGGAGGGTCAGTGCGTAAACGGTCTCGCTCTAAATCCACACCGTCTTTGTGAGTCATCCTTTCTCCAGACAAAATCGAACAGTCTGCTTGTGAACGGGAGTACATTTTCCTTGTGTCTTGTGGACAGGCACTGTCTGGCCTTTAAGTTCTGATATGAAACGGTAGCAGCCATAAACACTCACCGGCCACTTTAATAGGAACACCTGTAAATCCGCAAGCCATGGAATGGGAAATGCAAGAAACGGAATGGGGAGAAAATGTGATTTGACCATGGCGTGATTGTAGGTGCCAGACGGGCTGGGTTACGTATTTCAGAAGCTTTTACACAGAATGGAGTGATAAATAGAAAGACTTGCAGTGAACAGCACTACAGGCGGAAAGGCCGTGTTGATGAGAGAAGGAGAATGACAAGTTTGGTGATGACAGGAAGGGAATTGTAACCCAACCACTATTTATGTTTGTAGTGAGCAGAAAAGCATCTCGGAAGACACAATAAGTCAGAACTTGAGGTGGATGGGCTACAGCTGCAGGAAACCACATGCACATTAACTGAAGCTCTTGACCTGTATCTGCAAGCTTTTATGCCCATGACTAATTTATTTGTTGAAATATTCATTCATTCCTCTTTAAAAGGGATGACAGGAGAATCTTGTGTACCCTCAAAGCAAAGCATAGTGCTGTTGGTAACTGAACTCTGTACACATTACTCAGTAGGTTGCTGTGTGGAGATGAAGTGCGATTTTTTATTTTTATTTTTTTGGCCCTTTTGCAGTCACACACACTTGATTACACTGCGCCTCTCTGGTAGTCTTTTGGCTAACAAATGTAGCGACCACATTCTGCCTAAATTCAGTTAATGCTCTTGTGAAAGATTTTTTGTAACATGATATCCGAGTCTGTATCCAATTTACTGTTAAACCATTAGTCATTTTCAATCTAAAACGGTGAAATCTGCTTTGTATATATACGCCTGCATTTGTTCAGCAGCATTACATTCTCTGTGTATAATTATAGAAAACACAGCAGCAGCAGATGCATTTTTTATATAGCAAATGTGGATATGCTTTTGGATGCATTTTTCCCAATCTTCAGTATACAGTACCATGCATTACTTTTGTATTTTGTATTTATAATCAGTTATATTTAATGTGAGTTATCTCACTCTATTCTTGTGTCTTTATTTCAACAGCATAATGATCACCAACTGAGGCGTATAGCAGCCATAATGCGGCATCTTCTAATGCTGAGGGTTCAGACAGAGGAGAAAACGGAGGAAGCTCACAGGTAGGTGCTCATGAAGTCCTCACCTCTCACACACACACGGATGCTCCTGGGTCATGCCTCTAATCAGACTTATCTAACTGATGTTTCACTTTGGTTAACTTCTGGTTACTGAGCGTGTGTGTTTTACATAGGGTTAGTAATGCTATATTGAAATCCTTAGCAAAATCAGTGTGTATATATTTACATGCATGAATTTCAGTTTGCTTAAGGAGTATCTCTGAATGCCGCAGCAGTGAACAGTAAGTGTGAGTGAAGGAGTGTCAGTTTTAAGTGATTAATGGCGTCCCTCTTTGCCCTGCGGAGGGAAGCCAGTGCATTCTGAATCCCCCGCACCCCGTTTGTGTGGGTTTGACTCATTGTGTGCCCCATAGCTCAGTCGCCAGCCTTTTCACACCTCTGGAATGTCTTGCTTTCTTGACACAGGCACAATGCATTCTAGCACTCTCTGGCCTTGCTGACTATATTCTGTGCCTTTTTGCAGATTGAATGTGCTGAAGCAGACTTGGACACTAGTAGCTGGGCTTTTGTTATTCAAATAGACTCGGGAGCTGACTTATTTCCCCCCTCCCCTTTCTAGCTTTGCAAAATGCGCAGACATGTGCATGTTAGGCAGCACTGTTAGCATGACATGTTAGTGTCTGTCAGATGGCTTCGCATCAGTGTAGACACTTTGTAAAGAGCTTGGCAAATATTTACCGGTACTGTTCTTCTGAACTGGTGCAGTTTATCGTGAGTCAGTACGGATGAATAATAACGAGATGACCAAGAGCCAGAAAAGTACAAATCACTGAAGCAAATGTCAAATAAACTGTATTCATAAACTTATGTTTTATAAGATGTAAATTGTTATTAGAGGGTGAGGATGAATTACTTCTTAATGGCAGTATTTATAAACTTTGCAGCTCAGAAACAAATCCACCCTTGTGGATAATGTGTGGTCAACTTTTTTTTTTTTTTTTTAAATAATTTAAGTATAATTTAATAATTTAAGCTGGTTTGAACACTATTTTTTTTTTAAAACAAAGTTTTCTTCAATAATGCAGTGGTTGCAGAATTCTTGTCACCCCTATAGTGAATATTCTGGAGACTATAACAGCACAGAGCCTGTTCCTCTAATGACAAGCAATGTTGGAGAAGACTTGTAGAGGGATCTTGGACCACTCCTACAAGCACAAAAGTTCAACATTCTTTATATTCCTTGGTTGGTGCATGTAGACTTTTCTTTAAATTCAGACACCAGGCTTTCAATGAAAATGTTCTGAGTTGTGCAGATCAACAATCACCAATCAGTTTCCTTTATGATTATAAGTACTTGGCTTTCCCCTTGGTTGTTTTTGCCCATTCTCTTGAAGGGTGCCAATAATTCTGGAACTGCCTGTAAAAATGCTTGCAGTATAATCCCTTCTATAATACTGTAATAGTAATCATCAATTATCCTGTCCATTAACCTCTTGTAGTCATGCCATAAATCTTCTGAGCAACCTTCCTGTGTCCTGCTTGGATGTCCTGATCGACGTGCCTGTACAGGGAGGACTTGAGGAATATGGTGGAAAGAACATGAATGCTCTGCAGGTGCTTCTGGACTTCATGGAGAAAAGAATAGACAAGGTACTGAAACGGAAAGGCTTTGATGTAAGGCTCTGATAACGAGCTGTGTCCGTGCTTTTTCCACCGTGTGTATGCAGAATATACAGAGCTTGTATTTTTCTGCCTTCTCAGGGCTCAAATTACAAAGAAGGCCTGACTCCAGTGCTGAGCCTAATGACGGAAAGCTCCAGATACCACAGGGAGATTCGCAGATACCTCAAAGCTAAGGTATGGTCTGCACACTCGTGTAAAAACCCTGCTGTCTATTAAGTAACAGTCCACTAGATCCAATTCGTACCTGGTTTTTGTTGTTATCGAGCACCTTTTATGTCTGTTCTAACGGAAAGTGTTTAATGCTCAGGTTTTGCCACCTCTAAAAGATGTGAAAGTGAGACCAGAAGTGGGCAGCACCGTGCGCAACAAGCTGGTCCGCCTCATGACTCACATAGACATGGGGGTGAAACAGGGGGCTGCGGAGTTCCTTTTCGTCCTCTGCAAGGAAAGCGGTAAGTGTTGGGGTGTGTGTGTGTGTGTGTGTGTGTGTGTGTGTGTGTGTGTGTGTGTGTGTGTGTGTGTGTGTGTGTGTGTGTGTGTGTGTGTGTGTGTGT
>CM040980.1:10695277-10725783 GCA_022985145.1 Pangasius djambal | reverse complement strand
TTATTTATTTATTTATTATAATGTATTCTGTACTGTCTAACCATTCCAAATCCTTGCAAATGAGAGCATTTGTAAACCAAGCAAGTGCATCATATTTCTTCTACTCTTGCTCTCTCATTAGAGACTTTGGTAAGAGCAGACTGCCTCCATGTTGACCTTTCTGTCAACAACTGGCAGCGAAGGCTAGTGAGGCTCCAGTATGAGGAGCTGTTGCTTTGCTCTGAGCACGTTCCTTACCAACCGCTTCATTAAGGCAAGAATCTCTCGCTGCTTCCTTCTGCCTCATTTACAGCTGGCCTTCCTCTAGACCGCAGCATTCAGCAGGAGTCAATGCAAGCTGCTGTCGCACCGGCCGCCACATCAGTCCTGCTGCATTAATTACCAGCTAATTGGCACACACCGAGAGCTTTTGGTCCTTTGCGCTCCACATTCAGATATAACACCCCCCCCCGAATACATATATGTGTCTTTTATACACGGCTGTCTGTATTCAACAGATGTGTCAAACATTATCGCAAAATAAGAAGTGAACGAGGGCACTGGCTTAATTAGGGGGGCTTTGCTGTGTGTGTTTGTGTGTGTGTACATGTATTTAACTGTTTATGAGGACCAAAAAGAGCCGAATGCCCTCACATTGACAGGACGGTGTCAAATGTCTTCACAATTTTTTTTTCCACATTTTATTTTTAAAAACTAAAGCCAGTTTTCGATTCTTTTAAGATGCTTACTTGTCACACTATGAAATAATCCCAATAAATCTTGGCCGACTGTGTATTAACGTGTTCTTCATGTCAGCTTATATGATGAAGATCCTCTATCAATTTTCCACCCACGACTAAAGAATATTACCACGTTCTGTTTGTCATCAATCAGTGCAATCCAGGCTCATGCAGAAAAAAATGTGATCTTGTAAACAGAAACATTCTTTTAAGCTTGAGATAATAAGGATATTTTTTCTGGCTTTAGCATGCTTTGTACATATTGTCATTGCCACTAATGTATTTATAGCTGTCCTATGAGTAATCCTATGCCGCTGTCCTATCGGTGGCTTTTAGACGAGGATCATATCAGCGGTCACTGAGATTTTACTGCCAAAAACAGTCAGTCATCTGCTGTCTTTGGTCACAATGGCACTACCGTCATGACATTATTCCTTTTGAACATTTTCTTCTGAACACCTGAGATTAAGGTCCTCACAAGGATAGAGAAACGTACGTGTGTGTGTGTGTGTGTGTGTGTGTGTGTGTGTGTAAGAGAGAGAGATATGTGGTGTATTGAATAAGTTTGCAAACACAAGAGGACATCATTGTTGTTGTCCATCTATAGGGTGGTTAAGCCATAATGAGCAGCGTGTGCCCAAGAGAAGCAGATTCCTTCCTCGAAAGGATCCTTCTTTCTTCTTTCTCCTCACCTATTCTCTTCAGCGAGGAGAAAGGAGGTGATGTGGCGAGGGCAGAGGGACAGTCACCAGTTCCCCCAGTACGGCTGCTCAGGAGACCGCTCAGCGCCCTGCAAGAATGTTCCCCCACCCTCCTACTGCTTGACTCGCTCCAATTAGCACTGACTCAGGCCCACCCCCAACACACTTACTCATACTCATACTTCTGCTCACTACTTCATCATCTGTGCAACTAATTAGTGGGTGTGATTTTTATGGACAGGGGAGGCATCTTTGTTGTTCTTGGCAAGCAGACTATAGAATAAGCAGTGCATGTAACCTGAATAAAAATACATGCATTTCAGACATGTACTGATGAGTGCATAGGGCGGTGCATCCACGTCAGATACACACGTTAATGGCATAACTTGCTTTGAACGTCTTTTTTAAAAAAAAATCAGTCAGTGTTTTAAAGCTGTTTCTTAAATTTGTGTATACATCGGCAATGCTGCAGTTCAGAAAAGTGCAAAGTTTCATGATGGGCTTAATGCATTCAGCTTTATTTGCCCTTGACATTACCACAAATTACTGAATAACCTGGAAATTAATTAGTCCATCATTTATTTGCTCCATATCCCAGAAATGAATGTAATTGAGCTGTTTTTTTTTTTTAAGCTTCGATTGGATAATGTCGTGATAATCTTAGGTTTTGCTTTGATTGGATAGTGCTCTGATGAATCATCTTAGGCTGTGCTAGTGACACATAGTGCAGATATAATTGGATTAGCGTGAAGGAGCAGCCACGGCTTTGAAGAGATTAGAATGAGTACTGATCCTGTAATTAAACTGCAAAGCGGGGGGAAGGTAGGGCGTGCACAGCTAAAGGGCTAGGTTCAGGGTGTGTGTTTGAAGGGCTGTCTTTGGGGCCGTGATTCCAAGGGCTCTTATGTAGCCGGATGTGAAGGAAAAGAAAGATGTCCTACACATCAACAGGCCTCTTTAGAGGAAGGACCTCAATGGTATTACAATGGCCAACACAATGGGTTGCTTTCAAAGCGCAGGTGGATTGTAGTGACAAATTGGTGGCCTGAAAAACTACATTCATGAGATGTGAGCGCAACAACTGCATCAAATGATTACCCCCAAGCAGCTAGTTTTACTATTGTCTTAGCGATTGTGTGATATCCAGTGATTTGCTCCGTTTTGCATTGTAAGTGTATACAGGAAGTGCAGCTGGAAAATACACTGCTCGGCCAAAAAAAAAAAAGCCGCTGTTTAGATTTTAATAGGCAAATACATGAGAGTGTATGAATGGATGATTATTAGAGTGATTATAACGTTTCTAGCATGTTATATGTTTGGCAACAGTTCTTTTAATCTTAAAAGATGAAGTGTGTAGCTTTTTAGTTCTTCATTAACCATGTAGAAAGATGTATCAAGGCCATATTCCAGGACGACACTGCCAAGATTCATCAGGGTTAAAATTGTAAAAGAACGGTTCAGAGAGCATAAAGAATCATTTTCTCACATGAATTGGCACCTCTGAGTCCTGACCTTAACCTCAGTGAAAGGCTTTGGGACGTGCTGGAGGAGACTTTAAACAGTGCCCATCTCTTGCATTGTCAGTACAAGATCCTGACCAAAAACTGATGCACCGCTTGATGGAAATATGTTGCATATGTTTGTGAATGTTGGGCGTAAACCATTGGTCATTTGAAATCATTTGTAAATGATCATTTACAGTTCATCTTCTAAGTAAATTACTGACTGCACTCTTCTCTCCCTGCAGGCAGCAACTGATCAGGCCAATGGGAGTGAGGAAGGATGGCTCACTAGCTCCCCTAGAGGCGGCGATACACACATGCGAAGTTCCAGACAGCAGTGACTCGGACTCGGGTTAAGACATGCCGACGTCACTCACTCACTCACTGAACCGCCATGAAGTCAGTGCTCCATATAAAAAGAAATGATATAAAACCTGTCATTAGTTTGTGTTGCGTTCGTATTAGAAACAATATTGTTTGTGCCTCTTTGATTTGTGAGACATGTGTTTTATACGTCAATGCAAATTCATGACCAAGAGTGGAGTCACAGTGTAGTGAACATGTAAATCAAACAGGCACAGACTATTTTTGTCCAGCACAAACATCAGTGATGTGGTGAGATGTTAAGGTTGAATGCTCTGTGACGTTACTCTCGACCATAAATTTACAATGGACCGTAGCCATTTTATCTCAGAAACCAAACTAATGGGATTTTTTTTTGCCGCACAAATGAAACATTCGATTGCACTTCTTTTTCTGTGTTGTGCCGCATTCTTAAGTTCCTCACTGATGCTCAGGACAAGGCCAGAGAAAGAATCTGATGGACTCCACATCAGTCTCGGACCGTAACGATCCCACTGTCCCACTCGGAAGCAGAAAGAACATGCTGTAACGCGATGTTTTTTGTTTTTCTGGGAGATCAGTTTGGAATTTTACTTAACCTTGCTACTTTGGTAATCATTCCTTACCTTACTCTAGGTACACTGAACTGTTAAACAGGCATTTACGCCTAACAGGGATGGAGAAAATGTAGGATGTTAGACTGTTAATATTTTAATCTTAATACTCTTGTAAGTTTAAATAGCACAGTTAGCATGGGCTGCTCTTGCCACTCTGGCGTATGTCTCTTTAGAGAAGGTGGGAGAGCAGTAACACATATCAATAAGCATATTGTAGTTATGTATAAAAGACTAAAGGAAATCTTGGGGAATCACTGAATGTCTCAGCACTAGTGTGGCTTTAAAGACCGCTACATACACACCAGGCTAGTCTTTATAATTTTAGCATGACTTCACTGCTTCAATATTACATTTGGAGAATCTTATTAAGAATAACAAATCATTTTTTTGTATAAGATTAAGCCATGAAAGTGTTTTTTTTTTTTGAATATTTAAATGAATACTCAGTCCATGCGAATATGACATGAATACTTGTTTAATAGATTAGTATTATTAACTAAATTGGATTTGTTAATGATGCTAAAGAGAATGCTGGAATCACACAGAAGTAGGGAAAAACTTTTTTTTTTAAATCCATAACTTAATATAATTAAAAAAAAAAAAAAAAAAAAGAACTGTCACTATGTACAATATAATGTCTATAACACTGCTGCACAAATGATCTGTAGTTCTGTTTAGAGACATTCACTGATGTTTGAACATTTTGCTCTTCATTTCTTTTTTTTAACAAAAGCCTTATTTCTCTTGAGTGGGCAACCATGAGCTTCTTTCCTTTGTGCTGAAAAAGAGAAGCTTCTTGTTCAAATCTGTAAAAAGCTGTAAAAAAAAAAGTGTATTTACATTTCTCTGGCCTTACAGTGAAATCTAATGTTTGTATTAAAGTCCCTCGTTCAGCTCCTGGAACATCACATTTCCAACTAAATTTAGATTTTAGGATTTTCTGGTAAAATTTATTTCAAGTTTTTTTTTTTTTTTTTAAGATTAATAGTAGTTCAAAATGGTTCACGTTTATCAAAAAAGAAAAATATTTAGTGATTTTCATTTTAGACGGTTCATTAAATATTTATATGTTTGCGCATCCACTTCTTTTAACTTGAAGCCCAACCACCACTTTCTGTAAATGTGCTTAATTATTATTATTCTGTAAACCAGGGTGATCACGGCTTTGTATTCGAGTTATAAAGTGCTGGGAACAGAAATGCTAGAACTACAGATTCAAGTGACTCGTATTTAAAAAATCGGTTTGCCTTAGGAGTCATCACTGTTTTGTTTATTTCTTATAAAACAGCCTGTATGGTGATAAATGTAAAGTGCATGTAAATTACGCAAAACATTACCTATGATTTAAGAATTGTTTCCACATTTTTAATACTTTTTGTTTCCTTACCATAATTGATCATTTTGTAGGTCATCTGATGGTATGTCCCCCTCCATTCAGTCACAACGTATTCCTCACACTTTTCTGGAATTCTAACACAACAGATTAGTATTTTGAATATTTGTGCTTTGTAAAAATTTCCTTATGCACCTGTATGATAAATATACGCAATATGTGTATTTTATGTGTACAGTTTTTATACTGTACTGTACACTGTTTAAATTAGGAATTTGTCAGTCTGTGTTCTGTTCAACAGCTTTCTGCATTATTGTTTGTCTTTAGTGCTTTTATATCTGAGTTTAGTTTAAGCACCATGTTAAACATCTCTTATGGGTCTGGGAAGGAAACGGTGAAGTACTACATTAGGTTGATACTTTTGTAGATAAATGCTGATAAAAACCACACTCAACTGAATAATTTAACACAAGCTGTATCATCTCTTTGATTTGGCAATTCCTAAAAATATCTAAACAATATGAATATGGCCTCTTTTCCAATATGCATCATACAAGATACTACAGAAGAATCAAAATAGGAGTCAACAATGACAGCAGTGTTTTCAGAAAAATGAACAGGCAGGAAAAACTTAAATACTTTTAATAATCATCAAACACTGATAGACATACAATGCATTTCATGTTTAAAAAAAAAAAAAAAAACCCCAGCAGCATCTGGGAATCCAGAATACAACTTTTTTCCCCAAACTGTTCAGCTCTAGAGTTAATAAGTACACCATCCGTAAGGAAGGCACAAATACTTTTAAAACAAAACTTTCCATATTTCAATCTGAAACTAATTCAACATAAGTTTTAAAAACAGACACTGACTTCTTATACGAGTACCTTGAAATATGAACCAAAAACAGATGTGAGCAGATATGATCAGGATTAGGTGATCATTATTTAATCGACTGTGCAAAATGTAATAACTGCTTTCTCTCAATTACACACAGGCAAGCAAAATTATCATTCTCTCACACACAACCCTATTGACAGCCATTTACGCACTGACACAAAGAAGCAAATACACATTCTCACACAAACACACACACACACACACACAGCAGCAGGATATTGGTTCTTTGTTGCCAAGCAGAGACATTTATTAGAGTTTTGGAGGGAGGCCCCAGCTCGGAGACCGCAGTGCCTGTGAAAACACACACAGCGGGACACTACACACTCAGGAGGTCACGCCTCCCATGCTAATTTAGCACTGTCCTCTCGGAGCTGGACCCGCTCCAAGTTCCACAGAGTACACTTTGACCCAACACACATACACGTACATGCCTAAGCCATTGGTTATGTCCATCGAAATCCTACTTTCTGTCTTGTAATTGCATCACGTTTAAAACTCTAAAACAGATGGAGGGCAGAAAATGTTCCTCATATGTAGATAATTAAATATTTTATATTAATAATTAGTATTTTAATATCCTATTATGTTCACAGAGGTAAAGTGCCTTTGACATTTCAAGAAAGACACCCACATAATGATATTACCTAAAAAAAAAAAAAGAAAGAAGGATAACATGGTCACTATCAGAATAGTAAGTGTATTTCCTCGCACGGATATGAGAGGTCTGGGACGGCACGTGACTGTAGTTACTCAGTAACTCAAGTGCTCTTGCTGTCCGTCTCTGACGAGTCACTCTCTTCACTGTTGCTGCACGAGCAGGCTCTGTGCTGCTGTCCACTGTCTGAGTGAGGACCGGATATCACCATGGGGATGGTCTGCAAATCCTAAAGGATATTAAACTGAATATGTAAAACATAACTCCAAAGAGTCAGAGCACAGAACAATGCAACACACAGGAGAGGTGCGTCTTCATCCAAATTTGTTATTTTCTAATCTTAGCCTCAGAAGCGCCACCTACAGCTCACTTCTTGTACATTATTTTGGCCACAAGAGTCTCTCCACACTTCACTGACACAATGAGCTTTTCAGAGCAAGATACAGTCACCGGTGTCAGTGCACCTTTAAAGTTGGAGTTTTTGTGGAAATTAGTGGATATGCTCACAGGTCTGGAGCAGGCTCTGGGAAAAATCTGACTGATTGCAACATCATTTAAATCACCCCTTACTGTTAAAGTGGTACTGTTAAAGAAGTGAATCGCCACGTTTACTGATGCAAGTCTAGTTATTTTCAGATAGAAGGATCATGGCTACTTTCCACCTTTGAAAACAAATTTAAGTTTTGGCTTTAATGTGGAAAAATAGTGAACGTGTTTTATTTAGCCAAGTCCGTAGCCCTCTAAAGGTCATCACATCTCCTATATGAAAATGAGGTAACCAACAGACAGTAACCTGAGATCAGGACTGATCCATAATAAAATGAGCAGAGCATATACTTGGCTATTTATGCATAAATTTAAATACTGCTTTAGTATGAGTAGTGTTGATTTAAAACTGTAATTACATTTTTGGCCAGTTATAGGTGCCCAGTTATTAAACCAATCAAAACATGAGCATTTTCTATGTCCGTTATATAAAACTTTATTTAACATAATCACATGGACCTGAAATTATACCAGAGATTTTACTAGCTAAACACCACTACATACCCCATTCTCACTGCTGTTCATCAGGTGTTGAATCTCTGCGTGCCAGCCCAGAATCTCAGAGAGTCTTCTGACCAAGTCCACCAGGTCTCCCAGCTCCACATAGTCTCCTCTTCTCAGGGGCTTACGCTCAAACGGCCCCACTGCGTGTCGGTTCAGCAGCAGACGTGGAACTCTGGGCTTAACCGTGTTCACCAGGCTGGCAAAGGGCTCAATCTACCACCCCAAAAAAAAAAAAAAAGAAAAAAAAAAAGAGCTCAACTTTAAATTAGCCTTGTGTATAAAGTGAAAAAGCTGAGACAACAATTCAGATTCTTCCTGCAGGTTTGTGATGATGATGATGTATGACTCTGACCTTTAGAGAAGTGCCCATGATGATGAGCAGGTCTGCCTTGGGGAAGTCCGTTTCATGTTGGAAATATTTTTCAGGTAGGTCCTCACCGAAAAACACAACATTCGGCTTGACTGTGGCGGAACAGAAGGTGCATGTGGGGACACTGTCACTCATGATGGCTTTCTGAAACGAAAAATGAAAAAGGATGTGAAATATTAGTTGATCATTATGATAATGGTCCTTGCAGAGCAGTTGTAATCTGATACTGTTGCTCTTCACCTTGGCCTCGTCAGCAGGAAATGGTGTATAGCACAAGTGACAGGAGGCGGTTGCAAAACTTCCGTGAGCTTCCACCAGCTTATCGTCAGGAATACCACACACTAAGAACAAAGCAGAAGACAGACACTTTTCATTGCTGATTTTTTAAAACAAAATTATGGCTGTAAATCTCTTAAAATTTCATTCAGCATACTTTTCTCCAAGCCGTCGATGTTCTGGGTGTACATGCGGAGCAGCAGACCTTTCTGGTGTAGCATGCGGATAAAGTAATGGATGTAATTGGGTCGATGTCTGCCAGGGTACAGCTCTTTGGCCAGTGAGAAGAAAGGACGAGGGTCATCAGAGAAGTAGTCGATATTGAAGACGGCTTCGGGGTAGGGAACATTGTACTTTTCCAGGTTGGCATATAAGCCTGTGCCTGGCGTTCTAACGGGGGGGGGGGGGGGGGGGGGGAGAACATGAAGGAATGGCAGTGGCAGAAACTACTTAGAATAAATAATAAAAAAAAAAACAATTTGCAACAGGAAATGAGAATAAAGTTGTATTTAATTAAGGAATAAAACACAATGGGTTGGCATGATGCCACACTGAATTTGTCCCAAAAGTGGTTTATTCCTCCGATACCCAAGTAATTTGCCAACGATTACAACTGTATCAAAATTAAAGAAGGGCGTATCAGTTTATAGTTACATTTAATGTTGTGGAATATCCACAAAACAAGTTGGTTCCTATTATAAATTTCACTACAACATCTATACCATCGATGGCCTCTCTCGAAGTTCACAAGTCAAAAAATTGCACTGTCCTGAACCTGAAGGCCTTCTCTATAGTGGAAGCCTACAGCTTAAAGGAACAGCTTAATCTGACACTGACTGAAGTCTTCTTTCAAAAATGTTTCTTCTTTCATAAACATCTCCTTACACAAGGCCTGACCATAGTAACATCTATATGTTATTCACTATTAAATATTTTTAAAATACACTTATTGTTAGGCTTAAATTATCTGAATGTCTACCATACAAGTCCCTGTTTTAGCTGACACGATGCTGACACCACGCCAAAGTCGGCTGTTCTACATAATCAAATCGATACCTTCTGACCAATCAGATTAGAGAATTCAGCAGAACTGTTGTCTAAGGAAAAGCATTAACAAATAGTGGAAATAAAATTTAAATGACCTTAAAAATGGAAGTGTAGAAAAAAAGTGCAGTGCTTAGGACAGTGCTTAAGTGGAACTCACCTAAAGTCTGGTATGCCACTGGCTGTGCTGATTCCAGCTCCAGCCACCACTACCACGTTACGCAAGCGACCCAGCTTCATCAGTCGGCCCACAGTCTCGAGAGCTCCCCGTGGGACTGAGCGACCTGAGGTGCTCTTACTGACATCAGTGCCTGTTTTTGATGGCTTCCCTTTCCTGAAATGATAAGTAGAACTGAAGCCACTGCACAATTCACAGTAATGAGGGCAATTAAGAAAGCCACCACAGTATCTCACCGTGCTAATGAGGCCTGCAGTTCGCTCACTCTCATGAGGCTCAGGTCATCAAGTAGGACAGAGTCTGAGGGTTTGCTCTGCTGGGAGGAGGATGAAGCGGATTCCTGAGAGGTGATGGAGCTGCGCGTCACTCTACCGAATCCGGGCTGGTTGCTCCGTCGGTCCCTGCTCATCTTCGCTTTGCTCATGCCTGCACCTGCAGAAGCGTACGTGGTACACTGTTACATTGCATTATACCACAGGACTGTCCACTTCTCACATCTGATGGGCCAAAAGATGTTGATTAGTGTTGATTCATTTTTTTTCTATGACAATAGTGCAGACATCTAAAGCAAATCACAGGCTTATATTAATACGCTCATTCGAATACGGTTCCTTTTCTATAGTAACATTAAATTAAGGTAAATTAAAAATTAAATGTAACTATAAATGGATAAAAAATATAATGTGATGTTCTTAAAAAATAAAAAATCTGTAATCATTGACAAATTGCTGTAGTGGAAGATGATAACAGTTTGGGTGCTAAACCAACTGATGGCAAACAAATTTAAATTTATATTCAATTAAAACAAGTGGACTGAGCACTTAACATATTAAATAGGAGAATGACTAACTGACCAACATGATGCGCCCAAATACTACTTGTGTGGAAACAATGTTCCACATGCATGTAAATGGACATTACAAGATAAAATTAAATGGTCAAAACCAAATGAATTGATTCTCCCTGATGAAAAATTTGCACCTAATCTGCTTCTTTTTATTCAGGTGACCATAAACTGCTTCAAAAACAGATTATTTTACATGTAGAATTAAAATTAAAATTAAAATCAGCTGCAAGATGCCTGAGAAAGACTGAAAGATCTTTTTCCCAACCAACTAAAAAGGCCACAGATTACCAAGTGGCATCTTAACTCCATTTAATGGATGTTTTTATGTATACCAAGCTTATCAGGGTGGTTTTAGGCTCTCTATTCCTTTTCTTGATTTGAGCAACAGGTCCTTCAGTCTGTCTCTGTACTATCTCGGATCCAGAAGCTTCTGAGGTTATATTTAAACAGCAGTTAAACCCAAATCACAGTGCGGCTCTTTTGTCTTCTCCCTCCTTGGTTAGTGAAAAGCTTCAATGTTTTAAAACTGTCACCTCACAAACAAAAGCTAATGGCTGTAATATATTTAGTGTTCCCCTCTGTTGGGCAGCTATGCTAATACAGCTCACAGCTGTGGCAGCTTTACGGCCCAGAGAAGGTGGAAGGAGGAGGGGTTTATATTTAAAAAAAAAAAAAAGGGGGGGGGGGGGGGGGGTCCAGGACTGACTGTGTGTCAACAAACCCAGCTGGAACAGAAAGGAGGAAGCCCCTTAGAAGGCCCCTTGAACACCGCGATAGGAGGGAGAGTGAACGGAGATAGATGATTCAGGGGTAAATTTCAATAAAGAGAGTACAGAGGAGGCTACAGAGCTGTGGGAGTGAGTTGCCAAAACTAGCAAAATATTCAGCCAAATGAGTACAAGTGTTGACAGTGTGCTGAAGGCTTGTATCAAATTACCACAAGTGATGACACTTGAAGCTTTAAACAACACTGAAACACAGAAAGGCGTTTAACTGCTCTGAAAGATCTGCTAACCAGTAAAGACACAAAGCGGCTATTCGATATGGAGTAGAAAAATCAGATTTGCCAGGATTTTTCTGATTTGACAGGATCCTGATTTGCCAGGATTTTTCCACTCCTGGATTTTAATGCACACATGATTCAAGTTATGAAATCAGCTCGTTATTGTACGTTACTCCTTTGCAGTCTTGAGTTTATGGCTGCTATAATTTCAGCAAAAATCAGATGGCACTGTGCTCTCCATTTTAAAAAGCGACAAAGCTTTGAATCTTTTGCCGGCATGAAAAGGGAGAGGCAAAACACATTCCACAAGACGCCGCATCACAGGAACAAATAAAGATGTATGCACTTGAAGATAGAACATTGTACCAAAATCTAAAATGTTTAATTTTAATTGCTTAAATTTAATACTCACTTAAATTGTATTTTTACTTACAAATAGTGATTAAAACAATGCAGCACCTTGCAACACGGATGCCTATAAAAAGTGCCAATAATTTAAGCAGCTGGCTCTTCAGTAAGCACTTTATCCTGGCCAGGGTTGCGGTGGATCCGGACTCTATCACAGGAGCACTGGGTGAGAGGTCAGGGACACACCCTGCATGGGACACTGATCCATTGCAGGGCAGCGTACACACACACACACACACACACACACACACACACACACACACACACACACACACACACACACACAGTACAGCCAATCCACCAACTGACTTTTTTTTTTGAGAGGTGGGAGGAACCCGGATAATGCTGAGGACAGAGAGATAACATACAAAATCCCCCACAGACAGTAACTCGAGCTCGGGATCAAACCGGGGACCGTGGAGATGTGAGGTGGCAACGCTACCGCTTTGCCAGGTTTAATTACCCTACCCCAAAAAGGGTAAAAATGTTGTGACCTTGTGCTCGTATTCTGGGGCTGGTTTACAGCGATCTGGAACTCTCTTAAACCACGATTTTAAGACAAAGAAATAAATCCAATAAAATGTAGCCTGCGTCATGGCAAACAAATGAGATAATTCAGTCCTTTTACTGAAGAACGTTAAACTTATCACAGGCTGGAGAGGCACCATAATCACATTCAGAGGGACAATAAGCCCTGTTCCACTGGAGTGATAAACCCATCTACTACGGGCTGTGGGAGAGCATCTGACAAAACTCTGTCTAAAGTTGGCAGTCTAAACAAGTTTTAAAAAAAAAAAAACCCACAGCACACCACTGACATGCTGATTTTGACTACTGTGACACACCAGATGCTACTGGAATTAAAGCAGATTAGACCTCTTTTTTATTTACTCTTCAGTCTTTTTAAAAGCATCCAGGCTTACTCCTTATGAGATTAAAACTTCCCCATCTTCATTACTTTAATACCCATTTCTGGGGAGCTATTAAAAACTACAGGTGGCAAGAGATCACTGCTTTTGTGTCCTGTCCACCCATAGAGACACTGCTGAGCAGGGCCAATATATCACAGCAGATCTTAATACGACGCCACACAGAGCGTCCTAGTACCTCTCCCCCAAAAAGAAAACCACCAAGAATGGAAACATCGACGTGAAGTAAGATACAGATGAAATCTAATGAGACGCTGCGCCAGGGAAACTCTTCATTCGTACACTTTATGCACTTCACAAATGTTACTCAAAAGAGAATTCTAAACTGAGGTGTTGGTTAACTGGAATCTCACTACGTATCAGAATAATCAGAGACAAAAAAAAAAAGGATATAAAGAAGATCTGACAGCAAAGTTATCTGGAAACAGGCAAAACATTTCCAGCTCATTGTAGTAGAATAAATGAAGCATTTAGGAAGTAATGGCTGATTTGTGCCTGCTCTTTAGCTAGCCAGCATGGAGCCAGCAGCAGAAAGAGGGCAGACACATAGCTGTCTACTTCAGAGAGACTTTACTAAACATGGACACATGAGAGGTGAAAGCAATAACGCTAGGACTGCGCAGAGACTAGCAAAGCTTACGTATCTCTGTTACACGCACAGTTAGACAGAAAGCACGGAGGCAGCACATATCTCTGACAGCAGGGCTTACAAGCAAAGAAATAGATGAGGATAGAACACAGATGTTCCTGCACTAGTAATAAGCAGCAGCAACAAAATGTGGTTAGTTATACTCACTTTATTATGGTCCACCGCGATTTACTAAGATAACGAGGTCACTATGACTAAGACTATCATTATGAGGAAGCACTGAAGTGTGTCCTTAACTTTATGACTGATACAGACATTCTATTTTAAACCACACCTAGCTTCACACAACTGTCCACTCACAACTGTACATCACGTGACAACAGTGTGTGTTATCAGTTAGGCAGGCAAGCGTTTATGCCATCAGTTATCGTTGGAATTGGCGAAACAAGTCACCTGAGTGATTCAGAATAGCACGATTAGGTGTTTAATCGGTTTAATCAGCCTCCAAATGGCTGTCGTCATGGGCTTTTCAGGCACAACCATTTCATGTGTTTACCTAGAATGGCTTGGAAAGCATAAAAAAAAATAATCAGTAAGTCACAAAATACATATGAACACATTCTATATAAACCACCAGTGAATCACAGAAGCCAAAGGAGAACGATGAGAATTATGCCCAAAGACAGACAGACCACAACCACACAAATCATTCAATCTCAAATCAAGCTGTAACGCAAATGGGAAAAATTCCAATTAATTTCAAACAGGCGAATACTTGTGCAAAGCGCTGTGTATCTAATAAACTGACGACTCAGTGTATAATCACTATAAGCAAGAAAACAGTACCCCAACTATATTTTTACTCCTCAAACAAATAAAATATTGATTGACAGTTCTCAATCTCAGTTCTGAGAAATTCATGCAATCCTTATTACGATGTCTCTGCTATATCAACACAGCTGATTTCTCTCTCTCTGTCCTTAGAAGATCAAAACTTGTGCATAGCCTCGATCTGAATTGCCTGCACCTTCATCATAAAGTGGGATCTCTCCACAGTGGCTGATTATTGTAATCGAAATAATATGTTGCCATGATACCCTGTATCACTGTAGAGCTCCTGCTTTCCAGGGCACCAAAAACCCCATTTGGAAAATCACTTGAAAACTTCATTCTTTCACTCTAATTTAGACTGATATCTCAGAAGTGCTACGCCTGTAAGCAGCTTCTCTCTGACATGTGCTGCCCCAATTCAAGTTCTGGCCTCACAGCGCCGGTCACCACGGTGATCACTTCAACACCAAAAGGTCTCCTCTTCTCTTTATTCTCCATTGCGCTAATAACATGTCACTTTGGGTTGGCTCTTTGTTCAATCCTCATATGACACAATGCAACTAATTTGGGCTCAATGTACTATTTGTTCAGGGTGTGTGTAAGTGTGTACATAAGAAAGAGCAAGCAACTGACTAAGGCATTCAGTACATTGGATTAAATTAAGTTACTGAGAAAAGCACATACCGTACAGTGGGTGCTGAAATATGTGATGGTACAGTATTGAAAATGACTTGGTAGTGAATTTGACTCCGGAGTGCAGAATCTCAGAATCCGCAACTTACCAGACGCTGTGCTCAATATGAAACAGGTGAAGACCACTGAGGAGTGATTGAAAGAATTTTTGGAAAGAACTCGTTTGTGTGTGGTACCAACTGACATATTTTAGTGCAATGATTTTTTTTCCTCCATTGCTAATTTCAAACCGATTACAGCAAAGACTTGATCAAATTAATATCCAACAGGCCAATGTCCTCTTGTGGAAAATGTGGTGAAGACTGACATCTAGTGGTGCATACAAACACACAGCAACGTGTGGAAATTGTAACGGCCTGGCCTTTTGGGTGGGTGGGGAGTGATCTGTATGAACCATAGCGGACGAACCATAGCATGACTGTTAGTGCTGGATGGGCTGGTCTCTAAAGTGTACACAGAATGGGGCGAAAAACATCCGGCCAGTGTCAGTTCTGTGGGTGGAAACACTCTGTTGATGAGAGAAGTCAGAGGAGAATGGGCAGACTGGTTTGAGTTGACTGGAAGGTAACGGTAACTCAAATAACCACTCTTTACAACCATGGTGAGCAGAAAAGCAACTCAGGATGTACAACACACTGAACCTTGAGTTTAATGAGCTACAGCAGCAGAAGACCACATCAGGTTTCACTCCCGTCAGCCAAGAACAGGAATCTGAGGCTAATTAATCTTGATTTCTGCTTCAGCATGCAGATGGTAAGGTCCAAATTGAGCATTAACAGCATGAATCAATGGACCCTACCTGCCTTGTGTCAACAGTTCAGGCTGATGGTGATGGGAATAATAGTGTGGGGAATGTTTTTTTCTTTTTAGTAGTATTAGGGTAGTGTTCCTAATAAAGCAGCTGGTGACTGTATGCTCACAGGAAATGTGCAAAAGTAATTCAACGTTATTTTTTCCTCCGAAACTTGCATCAGGAAAGTATCATGAAAAAACTAAAAAGGTTGCACCTTAAAATTGTTTAGAAATCACTTAAAACCCCATCCTGTAGCATTCTGAAGACTATCCATGCATCCTTTAAACTATATTACACAAATATTTTAAAACATGACAGATATTAAAACATCCTGAACATTCAGAGTGTCAATGATATGATGAATCATATAATGATTTAAAACTTGAACTGCATGAACCTACAGATCTGCAACCTGTTTTACTTTTCCAGAAGGGCTTTAATGCATGTAGGTATCTTACAGCATTCATACTATAAAATCCCTAAGCTAAACTTCAGCTTTGCACTGTACTGAACTACATCTAAATCCTCATCATGCTCTACCACTCCCTCAGTGTGACTCAACAGCTGTGATTTCTGTTAGCTAGTGCTTCAGTTAGCTAGCTCACCACATGAAGTAGCTATTTACACTAAATGCTACCGTGTTATTTCCGGTTTGTTTGCTTCATACACGTTCATGTATGCAATAAAAATAAACACAATTCATTCTGTGGTCAAACCTGCCTCCAGGTGGTGGTTAGCAGTGAGGTAAATGTGCAGGGTTGAGAAGGACAGCTCAGCTAGAGCCCAAACAGCAGCAGCAGCAGCAGCTCCGTGTTGTCCTTCCTCTCCTAAAGCACCGCACTGACAGCTACACACAGCATTACACCGCGTTACACCGCGTTACACCACGGCGACAAGTCAAAGTTTATCAGCGCTTCAGTATACAGCCGGACAACAACAAACGGACAGGAAATACGTCACTCTAAATAAGCGCGGGAAAACAGGGCGGGTGCATTCAAACAAAGAGGAGCGGAAATGAGGAACAGCACACTCTTGAAGATGCCCATTGGTTACTATATAACTGAGAGAAAAAAGTGTAAATCAGGGAGTGTTATGCAAAATAAAGGGGCTGAATGTTTGTGTAATATGCGTGAATTTTACATACACAAATATAGATTTGTTAAAGTTGTAAATTTAGTAATTTTCTTTCAATCCTTAAAACAGCTGAAACTCTCTGAATTACTTATATACCTTAATTAACCCCCTTAAATTTATTTATGTGTTACAGATTTCTTGTTATACTGTTTGTTTGTTTATTTATTTATCTATCTATCTCATTTCCTTGTTAAAGTATGCTGCTTGGATGTACGGTTGGTGTTGTCAACAATGATAAGATCTGTTTGTTACCTGAAGATGTTTAATAAGGATTTCCAAAAAAACAAAATAAACAAACAAACAAAAAACATGGGGTATGAAAAAAACTGTATACCAGGAAGTCATGTGTCGATGATCACGTGACCCAAGCGCTAAAACACTAAGAAGTTGAAAAGCATAAGGAGTAATGGTGATTTAAACAAGTTCATCAAGCGTCTGTATGATGGTTAATGGTATAACTTTCTAAAGACATTCTACTTTAAACCCTGTCTAAAATGGAAACCAGAGAAAAGAAGAATCCAGTGTGCTAGACTGAGTCATTTTAAGAGTGCCGCAGGGTCAAAAGCTGAGTATGTTCCCCATCTCCCTGTGTACTGCTTTATCTGCGAAACCGCGCCCTGTCCACTGCTGATGGGACTCCTGCCCTGTTCAGTGAGTCAGATCATTTGACTCAGTTTGCAGAAAAGAGCCGACTCTTCTGGCTGCCTCGAGCCATTTTTTAATCTAAAGCGGACATTGTTTGCTATATCATGTGATCTTTCTACTTTGTTTAACTGTATAAAAATATTAATTAAATCACACTGTAAGAGAAAGCACACTGCCTACAACTACAAAACGGCGAGTCGGTTCTCAGCCTAAAAGAGCTGGATCACAGTGTCGACTCATTCACTACTGTGCACTACAATACATAATGTGCTGTTTTGGGAATTTTGTTGAAGTCTGATATATAGCGTAAAATCCTCAGTGCACTCACTGCAGTAGGTTTGTGTCCAACTGATTTACCTTAGCAGGTACCTCAGAAGGGCAGAAAGGACAGAAATGTCCAATAGTCTTGCAGTCTGTTGCAGTGACTTATTAAAACAATACTATTGCATTCTCTGTGGCGAAGAATTGGCCTACATCTTCACAGTCCCCAACATTAATGTGAAATACCAAGACTGCTCTTCCTTTAAGAAGACATTTTTTCCATACATTCATTTGTCTTAAAACCTTTTCTCCTCCACCTCCTCGTCTTCCTCCTCTATCTCCTCCTTCTCCTACTCCGCCTAACAACAACAAGTTTAAATTATAGTCCATTTCACCCAAGGTTGCTTTACAGTTTGGGAAAGAGATACACAGACACAAAATGTGATCCAAAAAAAAAAGACACAGAAAAACCAAGTGTATTTCATTTACAAATGATATCTTGTTAGACAAGTTCTTTCTTGGCTTTCATTCACAGATTAGGCCTTGTTAGATACAGAAACTAATCCAGCCCGTTCTAATGCCTTATAGGCCAATAAACAGTCAGGCAAATGCTGCTCTGGCCTTTAATAGGGATCGGAGTAAAAAGAATATAGGCAGGCTCACTTTCTGTTGAAAACGCAACCACTAATTTCCTTGGGACTATTAGGACAATGCTTAATATGAATCAGTAAATATTTCCAGGTCACCTAAAACTGAGGAAACAAGGATATCTGATGAAACTGGGTGTTTTATATTACAAGACCAGTCTCTCTTGGTTTCATCTGCTGCCCTTTGACTGAGACTGCAAAGTGACTAGGAAAAAGAAAACAGATAGATAATAATTTTGAGATGTAGATATGCATTTAATAGTCCAACAGTGTGATCCAGTCTTCCTTAGGAACCCTAGCCAGTCTTTTACCAGCTTATCTCCTATCCAAAACAAAAAACGTACTATTAACTGACTCAGGTGAGCTGTGAAAAAGAACAGCACAAACATCTGAAACCAGGCCGACTGAGGGAACAACTGTGAAATCTGCACAGCCCAGGCTCAGAGTCAAATTGCTCAGAAAGCAGAGAAATACAGGCCAGATATTATTGGTTTAGGCCAGTAATAGCAATATTAAGTGTATTGTGGGCCACAAGTGGCCCAGTGGTAAGCAGCCATATTTAAAGTGTTTAACAGCATTTGGAATGTGGTTCTGTTTTATTCTGGGCATGTGCATAACACCTGGCAGGCCTGCTGGAAACTTCTGCTACATATATATAATGTAATCTTGTTTTCACAGGCTCCATAGGGGGAGTTCTCAACTCTACTACTGCCCTACCACACCACAGCACAGAAGTCATTATTAAATGGACCATTAAATGGTCAGCATCACAGTGAACATACTTTCTACTAGTTAAGAAAATCTTAACTTAAAAATGGTTCTGGGATACTAGGCCTTGCACAGATTCACACTTTCCATGCTCCCAATACACCCAATCCAACTCAAAGAGGCTAATGGGCAATTAGATTATTTTCATGTGGTTAATATTTTTGGCCTATCTAATAAAATCAGAGATGGTTCAACTCACAAGTGCTCATTTAACCACACATATAGCCCACAGTAAAAGTATAGCAGTATATTCTCAAGCAGGAGGAATCAGTAGGGATGATGCTAGCAGTCATTAAAGGTTTGGTATAAGTGTTGAAGCGAGCTGACAAAAGTTGAGATGCTTTTAGTCTGTAGCCTATGTACGCAGTATAGAAATATCAAAACCCAACAGAAAAATGTTTGTTTTACCATTTTTGACCACTCTGGCATTATCTGAAACTCAGTAACGTGAAGTGAAGGCTTTATGCACTAAAGCACAATCACATCATGCCATTCATGTGGCAGCAGTGCAATACAAAAAATCATGCAGATACAGGTCAAGAGCTTCAGTTAATGTTCACATCAAACATCAGAATGAAGAAAAAAAATGTGATCTCTTGGGACTTTGATCATAGATGTTGGTACCAGAAGAGCTGGTTTGAGTATTTCATAAACTGCTGATCTCCTGGGATTTTCACACCCAATAGTCTCTAGAGTTTACACAGAGTGGTGTGACAAACAAAAATAGCTGCGTGAGCAACAATACTGTGGGTGGAATCGCCTTGTTGATAAAAGAGGTCAGAGGAAAATGGCTAGACTGGTTCGAGCTGCTTGGAAGGATATGGTGACTCATATAATCACCCTTTACACAACTGTGGTGATCAGAAAAGCATCTCAGCATGCACAAAACATCGAACCTTGAGGTGGATGGGCTACAACAGCAGAAGACCACTTCAGGTTCCACTTCTGTCAGCCAAGAACAAGAATCTGAGGGTATCATGGGTATCATGCTCACCGGAACTGGAGAGTTTTGAAAAACGTTTGGAAAAAGAAAATCACCTGGTCTTTTTCCAATCTTCATCTGTCCAGTTTCCGTCCATGTCAGTTTCCTTTATATATCTTATAAACCACACTGAGTAGAGTGGAAACACATTAGATTTTATTTTTAAAAACATATTTATCAAAAACATTCATTCATATTCAGTAACCACTTAATTCTGGTCAGGGTCACCGTGGATCCAGAGCCTGTCCCAGGAGCACTGTGCACAAGGTGGAAATACACCATGGATGGGATTCCCGTCCATCGCAGGACACCATGCACACACACATTCACACACTCATTTACACCTAGGGACAATTGAACCTATTTAACCAAATCAATTTAACCAAACCAATCCATAAAAAAAATCTGCACATACACTGGCTCTTACACCTCTACTCCGTGCACTTTGCTCCTCTAGCACTGAATTAAAAATCTTGTATGGCAACATTGCTTGTATTGCTCTCATTTGTAATTTGTAATACATACAGACCGTAACCTAATCCCTAATTAGAAGGATATTACAGAAGAATTGATATTCATATATTTATAACAGTACATGTTAGTTTCATGATTAAACAATAAAGAAATGATATTCTGTAAAAGTCTTTCTGTTGAAAGTGAAATATTTTAGAACATCAAAAAGAACATCAAAAGATAAATTTTTGGTTTTATTAAGTATGCAAATATATGCATTTTTAATTATATGAAGCTTAATTTCCATAAATAAATGTACAGTGTGGAAAAGATCCAGTACAAAAAACTACTAAGAATATCAGCAATCGGATGGAAAAGACAGATTGTGGTATCTGTTGTTTTAAAAATGTACCCTGTTTGTGTTACAGAGAACTTTTTGTGGCTTAAACATGAAGTACTGCTGTGTTTGTGCCAGTGCTCATGATGAGTCCTGATGAGGCCGAGATTCATCGCGTGGAACTCCACGTTCTGAAGTTCGAGACTGTAAAACGTCACTTCCTGTCTAATGTGTCCACACTGGTAAAAAAAAAAAAAAAAAAAGAGCAAAGTAGAGCGCCACGTCCACGTCACGCAGAGTCTGAGTGTGCTGTACACGAGACGGACAGACAGTCTGTGAAAAGATTATTTCTGAAATTGTGAAGTTTAAACAGTTCTTGTAAGGCGATAAGGAGAAGCGAGCAGAAGTGCAAGTTCAGAGGAGAGGAAAAGCAGCTCCTGCTAAAGCTCCAAAAGTAAGTACACCATGTCGCTAACGTTAGCTAGCAGTGCAGAAAAGTTTTCTTTGTGGTAGGCAACATTTAGACCAAGCTGTGGAGTTAACTAGCTAGACTAACCGTGTAAGAGTCATAAGTGTCATGACGGCATTGTTTTGCTTAATATTTTAGTATTTTTATGTATTTATATATATTTATTTGCTGGTGGTTGTTGTTGTTATGTTGGCCATTTTTTTTGGGCTGCAGAATAACAACTTACCTGGGGGCTTTTCATAAAAGTGCTGTCCCTAAAAATGCCCTTTATTTACAGTTTTTCCCTAATTTGAATTTACATTCAGTAGCAGTGTGTTTGTAGCCCTTTAATAAAAGACAAGCTCACACTTTACTGTCTCATTAGCATTTTAGCTTTTGTTCATGGAACAGACTATGATTTCTGCTTTATGTAAGAAACTTATGAAGTCCGCCTCTTCCATTTTATTCTTAAATAAGAGCACCCTAAGTGAACTAGTCCTTACTGAAGATTGTGTTGTTTGCAGTGTGCAGTCACTTTTAGCCTGATTGATGGAGTACAGCTCTGAAGAGAGACACACTGCTATATCATTCATGCCTACGTGTAACTGCACTCAGTGGCTGACTTGTTTTTTCACTGGGCTTTAGGCTCATGTTCAGAACACACAGGAAACACTGAAGGCCTTTAACCAAGTTATTACAACAGTTTAAAGGGGAAAAATCCACCCTGAATGTGATCTATGGTGAAAACGTGATCTTTGATGGCGTCCAAGATTTATTTTGTAATGAAATTCTGAGTTGCCTTTTTATTTTCTTTCCGGTCTTCTTTCATCTACATGTTGGTCATTTTCAGTACACGCTGATAGTGTATCTAGTGGGAATTAGTCTTGCTTCACCTCTATCTAAAACGAGAGATGCAGCAGCGCTTTAGTTCCTTAGTCTGTCCAACTCTTTCACCTCCTCATCTGGACACTCTGCTCAAACAGATCAGGGTTTTCGTGCTAATCTTGCCGTAGCTCACTATCTAACCAGGCCTCTGCTTTAGCTCAGAGCAACTGTGTCCTATATCTGCATGGCATTCTGGCACTTTATCTCCAACATTTACTGTCTCCACTACTTCTACACTGGATTTCTCATTAATATGACACTGAACGTCACTAACATGGTGAGCGAGAAAAGCAGTTCATGCGCTTTTCTTTTTAGGAGTTCACAGCGAAACGTGACCGTTAGGCCTGTACCTTATGAATTAGATTTGTTTCTCCTCTTAAACTGCACATTGTAACTGCACTAACAGTGTTCCTCTTTGATATCAGCACGTAACATAATCGATAACCTCAAACGCAACAGCAAATTAACACCAAACTCACTAAGCATACCACAAATATTTCAATATAAACACATTTCAGGGTTGACCTTTCCTTTAAATTCTTCATTGTTACAGGCCTGTGTGCCAAATAGCAGCATATTGTTCTGCTTCAGCTTGCTTTTACACGAAACTCTACCAGTTGCAATCATGTGCCGTCTGTGTTGTCTTTAAGGAAGACAGAGCAGTTACAAGTGTGTATACAGTAGTGTTTGGATGTGTAGAGTAAACACAATCCTGACTGGCTGTGAACTGGTTGGCCTTGTTCTGTGTTGATGTAGGCAGCACACCCTAGCTCTTAGTTAGTTCTTTGGGCCCTTTCACAAAAGTTTATTAAAAACCATGTACACCTTCTGATTTTCCTTCCACAGAGCCACAATGAGCAAAATAGATGAGCCACAGCGTGATGAGCCTGCATACTTAAAGGATGAACCTCCAGCAGGTAAGTCGTTTCTTTGGAATAAGCCAATCAAACCTGGCATATGTGAAGGTAGTACCACTGTGAATTCACACGGTGGTGCTCTTGTGCCATCTAGTCCTCCATCTTCCAAATGACCCCTATAAATCCCTCTTTCTCCTCTGCATGTACACTTGCGGCATGTGGCATTAAATTCTTATGCTGTGTATTCTTAAGTAATTGCTATAGGTGTTACAAACCTATTTACTTTTATGGCATTTGGCAGGTGCCCTTATCCAGAGCGACTTACATTTATCTCATTTTATACAACTGAGCAGTTGAGGATTAAGGGCCCAGCTCTAGGGCCCAGCAGTTGTAGCCTGGTGGTGCTAGGATTTGAATTCACGACTTTCTGAATGGTAGTCCATCATCTTAACCACTGAGCTACCACCACCACTATTCACCAGCCCCTGTTTATTTGCACTTAGTTTCAGGACTATCCACGGCTATGTTAGCATTTTCCAGACTTAATTCAAATGCTAATTAGAAACTGTTCATTCAAACATGTATTTGCAATTGCATTTCTCCTGTGAGCGTACATTTGAACAACTTGAACACTTCAAATCCTTGAAAATAAGATATCTCCTTGGTCACATTAATTGAGAGGCTCTTCTAAAGATGCAGCTTGTCTTTTTTAAGTGTTTCTAGACCTGCAATAATCATATTTACAGTAATGCCATGTGACGAATTATCTCACATTTCCTTGTTTCAGGCATCTGTTTACTTTTCTGGCCTGGAAAGTAGCTCTGCTCTGACTGTTTAGCTTCTACAGAGGGGATGGAGTCATTTGGCCTGGGGGGAGGCAAAGGCTTATCTGTGTCTTTACTGCAATTACCATTCGCATCACAGGTAGCCCAGGTTGTAAAAATTGCAGACTGCGTCTTTAAATATGAACAAAATTAGACTGAAACAAACCAATAAATATATAAACAAGCATGCCGTGACTGTAGTCAGTAGGCAGTCAACTAGCTAAAATATAAATGAGCTTGTAATTTAATTAGTTAGATATTGTTGAAAAAAAACAATATCTACCTAAATAGCTAACTTGCGCTATACTCACCATTACCGCTGTTGATTACGTTTAGTTGAAGAAGCCAAAGATTGTGATCACAGTTAATTTTTATTACATCTTATCTTCAGTGGTTGGCCAAGTATATTTCAGTAGAAAATTTCTTGAAGTTCTATGAATGCAGACCTACAAACCTTCACACAATTTTCTTAGGAAGTTTTCACACATAATGTGTGATTTCATGGGTATGCAGTTGTGTACTTTGCCTTGTGCAGACTCCCTTGCACATTCCAGCATCAGCATCAATTTTCTCCACATTTTTAACATCAGAGTACGCAAGAACGTGATCTCGCTCAAGTATGTCCGAAAAAAGCAGACACATTGTTGAATCGTAATGGTCAAAATCATCCCTTCACTTAAAAGGGATGATTATTTGACTCAAACAGAAGGATTGACAGGATTTGAGAAGCAGCCGATTTTTGTTTAAAAATTTTTAGCAATGTGGAGCCATTTTCTGTGGTACGTTAGACAAGCGAAAAGACATGACACATCCCTCCCTTAATTGACTATAGTACTGTGCTGTTAATTTGATTGTTATTGCTATAATTTATAGGTGATTATTGCTGATCATAAGTATGTTGTATTTTCTGTCCTACAGATACGAATAAAGACCACCCTCAGGCTCAGCCGGGCATGTTTTCCAGGGTGACAGGAGGTCTCTTCAGTGTCACCAAGGGGGCTGTTGGGGCCACTGTTGGTGGGGTGGCCTGGATTGGAGGGAAGAGCTTGGACCTCACTAAGACCGCCGTCACCTCTGTTGCCGCTGTTCCTGGCATGGGGATAGGATTGGTGAAAGGTAGCGTGTCCGCAGTGGCCGGTGGAGTAACTGCAGTTGGCTCAGCAGTTGCTAATAAAGTTCCCATTGGAGGGGCCAAGAAGAAGGACAAGTCTGACTGAAATGTCTGAATTGTTGGGGGAGATGCTGTCATCAGTGACTTTATTATATGACTGCTCAGTGGGATGATGGTTGGTTTGATTTTCTGCAAAATGATTTGTTGGGATCAGATCTATCTGCTAGATCTGTTCTACGAATGAGCGACTTCAGTGTCCTAGGAGCTTCCATCTGCTTCTCAAAAGAGGGTGTTTTTGTGTCCTAAGTTGTATG
Organism: Pangasius djambal; assembly: GCA_022985145.1. NCBI lineage: Eukaryota > Metazoa > Chordata > Actinopteri > Siluriformes > Pangasiidae > Pangasius > Pangasius djambal. Next base: position 10,700,337 of record CM040980.1, on the reverse strand, counting down.
TTTTGGAACACGACAAGGTATGAATGTTGTGATCCCAGTAAGGGGCAAAATGTTTTAATTTTTCAAGTATTAGTTGTGAAAGTTTGGAGACTTGGGTGTTTAGTGAGGGATCACTGTAACATTTTCATGTTTCGCTAAGCCACATTGCACCGGGTTTTGTGTCTTTGACCATAAACTAGGGAACACACATATCTTTGTACCAGAGCCTTAGGGAAAATTAGTACCATGAGCCATAAGTTGAATTAAGACAGGAATCTCTTGGGCATCCCTCAGTGTACTGCAGGAGAAAATTTGAGACTGTGGTGTGTTGATGGTAATGCTTTATCCCTCTGATTAATTCTGCGTGTGAGATACGGCCTCTGGGGTTCAGGCTGAGCCATGCCGCTCTCTCATACAGCTTTGCTCATCAGTCTCTCTCCTTTCAACCTGCAATACAGAGAAGCCCTGAACCTCCAGCCACAAACTAATGTGTTTACTGTGCACCACAACAACAGCTAAGGAGTTGTTCCTGTGAAAATCCGAATGCTGTAGCAAACATTCCTAAGCAAAAACAGTTTGTAATATTATTCAGTGAAATAGCTGTTTAGGTTAGATTATAATGTCCATTTTTCTACTCCAGCCTTGCGGTGAAGATTGTCTATAAAGACCAGTTTGTTCGACTATACATGCTCTATTTATCCTATGGAATTTTTTTCCAGTGTCATTCAAAATTTGTCTTGTCCATTTCATAAACAGAAGCATTTTCCCAGGCCAATAATGCATTACATTTTTATATTTTGATAAAGTATAAATGAGCAGAGACAGTATTTTCTCTATGATGTGTTCAAAATCTTTATATTCCTACAACCAAAGAATGCAAAATTTCTCATTCAATATAGGTCTTCTCTGTAATAAGCAATATGTTTTCTTTCCTTTTTTTTTTTTTTTTTTTTTTTTTTTTTTTTTTTTTTTTTTTTTTTTTTTTTTTTTTTTTTTTTTTTTTTTTTTTTTTTTTTTTTTTTTTTTTTTTTTTTTTTTTTTAGATTTTATCAATGTAAGTGTCTTCATTTTACACACAAATATGTAAGTCTGTGCTTGAATATATAATGTGAATTAAATAAAGAAATAGGATTCAACATTGCATTGCATTGCTTTTGCCTCATTATAAATGATGGGTAATAGTGGAAGCGTCACTTTTTTGATATAAGTCAAGTGAGCTTTTATTGTCATTCCTCTATATAGCTTGTATACATTGGAACGAAAAGTTTCTTCAGGACCATGGTGCAGCACAGAACAGCACGCAAGACTACATAAAGTGCAAATACACAAGTGTCAGACGAGTGCAAGACAATAAATACACAGAACAATAGATACACAGAACATGGGCTGTAAACTATTGTGTGATGAATCCGTACAAGTGTAGCAGCAAAAACGAGTTCCATAATAGTGTCTGATGCAGCTTTGTAAATTGTGGTGTACCGTGGTACTGAGTCATATATATACCTTACTGACTTTGCTGAGTCCTAGTTTCAAGGTCATTCCAAATCTGAGGATTGTGTGAGCTGTGTTCCGGATATGGCAACAGGGATCTTCCACAGTCTGATACTTCAGTGAGATACTGAGAAGCTCACTCATGGCTATGCAGATTCTGGGACACTGGGAATATAGACTGTATGTGCACGGTTAATCATAGTTATGAAAGAGATTTAAGAAAATACAGTTTATCTTCAGGTGAACAAAATGCTATGTCAAGTTAAAGTTGCTTTCCTAAGATATATTTCTTTGATTTACAACAGTGCAAAGGTTGCAGAATGTAAGTACTTGTCCTTATGAAGGTGGTGCACAATGTATGTGTAGATAATTCATTCAACTTCAGTAAACACTTTACCCTAGTCATAGTTCTTACAGATCAAGAGCCTAACCCTGTAGTATACAACCTGGATGGGCCACCACTCTGTCACTGGGCACATACATTTACACATATACAGATTTATTATCGCGTAGGGGCAATTTAACTAAACTACTTACGAGCATGCTTTTGGGAGGAGGGAGGAAACTGGAGAACCCGGATTTCTTTTGATTAGGTCTTGAAACTAAATTATTTAAAATTTGCACATACTGTCTCATAATTAGCTTGTAGTCTTCTGAGGTTAAATGTATTTTTTTTATAAATGAAAACAGAGCAAAGTTGTAATGTAATGTTAATATAGCAAATGTGAATACTTTATTTAAAAAATACTCAAGTAAAAGTACTATGAGGGAGAATATATATTGTAAACAACAGCTGGCCAAAAACCGAGCCTATACTAGTGAGGCTAACTGTTTTCTCGAGTCAGTGCATGAGTATATTATATGATAATGTTGCTAGACACAGATGCTGGAATGTGCAAGGAAGTCTGCACAAGGAAAAGTACCCAACTGCATACCCATGAAATCACACATTATGTGTGATAAGTGCATTATGTTTGGAATAAATTTATTCTCTGGGATGCTGAACAAGAGTTTTAAAAATTACAGTCTAGCCCAAATATCTGACACATATTAACTCAAATTAATTAATTTATTAACAGATACAGTATTAGTTAAGATCAGCATGTCCCTGTGGAGTACAGATAGTGTGAGAGCAGCATGAGGAGGCAGTCTAATGCTACCTTTCTATATACAGTGTTAATGGATAATTGTATTCTCATTCAGCATAGCTCCCTTGGTTACTTAACATAATTGTTCAACAATGCACTCCTCAGAACATTTTCAGATTAGTTTAAATAATCTACCACTGAGCAGTGAGTTTCTTTCTTTCTTTTTTTTATTGATGTTTTGCCGGCGGGCCCAACAGCTCCCCAGGATGCATTGCTCCTCCATCAGGCAGACTGAGAACACATCTGCCGCAGATGTACTTTACAACCTGTCAGTTGACATCTCGAAGATCCAAAAGCTCAGAGGCTGGGTGTTGTAACAGAACCGAGTTTATATATGTGTTTATGTGGAGACTGTGGCCATGCTGAGAACCTTGGGGGCCAGAGACCCGCTGATTACTCAAATGCTTGAACACCACCCAGAGGCAATCCTCTGCCCACTTGAACATTTGGAGGCTCAAAAAGAAACTGTGAATGTCCATCTGTGCCAGCCACAGTAATCTAGTTGGGATCAGTGGAAATCTCCCAGTCCCACAGAACTTCAGAAGACCTGTTGAGCAGAACAAGGAGATGGTCCAGGCTGTTCATAAGATGTACTTGGAACTAGGAGGAAATGCTGCAGAAGCTGCTCAGTCAGAACCAATACATGCTCATGAAGCCTCCAGAAGCCATGAGGAATAACTTAAGCTTTCTGAATAAACAGGGCTTCACCTTCTCTCCACTCTTACAGGGCTTCAGCTTCTCTCCAGACCTACAGGGTTGGCACAGAGCTTCACCCAGAATCAACAGGTCTTACTTTGAGTTACTTGCAGGAAATGCTGGGAGTTCAGAGTTTTTACGCTGGATGCCCTTCCTGACACAACCCTCCCCAGTCTTACCCTGGCTTGGGACTGGCACTGGAAGTGCACTGTCTTGTGGTTCCTTGGCCAGGAATTGAACCTGGGCCACGGCAGTGAGAGTGCCACGGCCTAACCACTAGTCCTCCCGGGACCCTTATAATGCTCAACCATAATGGGTTGTAAACAGTAACTCTGAGTTATAGGTATAGGTAGTAGAATTGTTTAGGCATCCCATTCAATACAGTGTCTGTTATATCCGTCATTGTTCTTTCAGTCTGACTTAGGGCACTTTGTTGACGCATATCTGCACCAAGCACCAGAATAAAATTCTTTTTATTTCGACTTTGATATTATTAATACTTAATATTATTAGTGAAAAAAATCTAAATCATTGATCTGCTTGATTGATTGATTTCTAAATAATTGATGTGCTTAATGATGATGATTTTTAAAATCAAAATTGGCAGTTATCAAGAACACTGAACTGCTCATTTCTCCGTCCATTCTTGTATTAGAATATTGTTCTCATGCTGGCTGAAAGTCTTCGGACCTCCCCAGCTAATGACAGAGCTTTATACCCAAAAGCACATGAGGTTAATAAGAGAGGGTATAAATAGTCCTTTTTCATTTAAAACATGACACTGGGTATTATTAACAAGTGTTACACTTTGGCTTTATGGGACATAACTCAAGGAAAATATAAACACAGATGATGCATGCAATTAAATTCTCTCATTTCCTGCCCTGGCCACAGAATGGTAGAATATTATTAAGGTGGTAAATATTCCATGTGTGGGGTCACGCAGTTCAGGCATGGAACATGACAGCTGTGGGACCAGCACTTAGCGCTTCCATTTTCCCGTATGCTATTCATCTGAAAGCTCTTTCAGGAAATGCTGTACTTTTACAGGTGGGACATCAAAAATGCTAAAATGCAATATTAGATCTAATGTAACAATATAGAATATATGAAAATCAAAGTTTTATCAGATTACTGACAACTGAGTTTTTATTTTATTAAATTAATTAGTATTACATCTATGTATCTTTTGCACATGTGTAATTTTTATTTTTACTATCATCAGGAATTATTCATCCACTAAATATTAAGCTTTGAGTGCTGAGGTCCTGTAAATGATCAATGCCATTCCCTGATCAAGGTCTCCATCTAGTGGAGAAACGACCTGCCTGCTGGAGTGATATATAGACTCTACCTGAAGACATTTTCAGTATAAACAATATTTTTATATTAATCGTACAAGGGAAGCAATCATATCAAAAAGTAGATGGTCAGAGATTTTTGATATTCAGCAACTGCAAAAATTCAAGTAGAATAAAGGACTATTGAGGAGATCAATTGTAATGATTGGTACATAAAAGCACCCAGACAATGCTATCTCAGAAAAGTGTATCATATCATACACACCCTGTTACTCTACACAACTGTGTTAGTATACACACCCCTTTTACTTTACACACCCCTGTTACTCTACACACCCGTGTTAGTATACACACCCCTGTTACTCTACACACCCCTTTTACTCTACACACCCCTGTTACTCTACACACCCGTGTTAGTATACACACCCCTGTTACTCTACACACC
>CM040980.1:10641944-10679281 GCA_022985145.1 Pangasius djambal | reverse complement strand
CTGCTCTTTTATTTTTTTTAAAAAGTGCAGACAAATGTGATTAAATGCTGACATTAACGGCACCAGCCAAAGATCTGGAAGGTGGTGAGAAGGAGGAGCTAGAGACTTTAATTTCCATGAGCACACCAAAAAAGCTGAGTTTCTTTCTTTTGACAAAATAGGCAGAACCACAGCAAGCAAGCAAGCAACCAAAAAAAAAAAAATCTGCACCAACATCCTTCTTTTCACTTCACGTTTTGACCCTTTATGAGACAATTATGGTGCTGTTTATATTGGACTGGTGAGACAATAAAATCCTGTAAGCAATGCTAGAACCCTACAATTGTCTAAAATAAAAGGCATGCCTTCCTTAATTGTGGTGCCCTAAAATTATATTAGTGAACCTCTTAGTTATGCAGCATGTGCCACACAAATATAATAAATTTTACTAAAAATAATAAAAATTGAAAGAAGCAAGCATCAGTGTTAATGTCACTTCCTCGTCTGTTTCCACCATGAACTCCACTGCCCCGAATCCTATGCGACACTTCTACATTCAAGTCTATTTCCCAGGAGCTGCAAGGACTACAAACACAGTTATATGACCTATATCAACATTCATGTTCATCAGACTTCCAATTAATCACACCTGCGCACAATCACACACACCCTACACACACAAACAAACCATAACATAACATAACATAACATTAACATTAAAACCACTGACAGGTGACAAGAATAACATTGATTATCTTGCTACAAGGGCACCTGTCAAGGAGTGGGATATATTAGGCAGCAGGTGCTTAGAGCTTGGTATGCATACTGACTACCTTACTTTGCTGCTTGGAGACAGAGTGTACACCTGCAAGAATGTCTTGATGATGGCTTCATATCCAGAGCCACTGCCTGGACCTCAGGGTTGAATTTAATAGGGTCATGCAAAAAACTAGGGCCAAGATAGAAATAACCTTTGGGCTTAATTGTCACACTTCAGTTATTTAAGATTTACCTGTTAAGCGTAGACCCAGCCAAGGCATGTGATATAACAGTGCTGCACCGTATAACCATGATTAGGAGAGACTCCCGTTATTCTGAATTACTCCCGAATTCTGTCAGCATGGAGCAACCAGAGGGCAGGGCTTTGAGACAGGCCTTTGCTGAACAATTCTTTATTCCTAATGAATATATGTTATCATTCAAATGCCAAACATTAAACAGTGGACACAATCTTTATTTCACCAATTATTTTTTTATTCAGAGATTTTTTTTTCTGGAGAAGAGAAAAGACTACATTAAAACAAGATTTTTTTGAGAAGTACATTAAAGCATCTTTCAATAAGGCAATACTATACCATTTTTCAGTAATCCAGCCGTCTGCTTTGCAGTTTGATGAGGTTATACTCCATGTCTCATTCTAGGGTTCTTTTGTATTGCGCCCTTACATTAAAAAATACTCACAACTGGGAGATGCTAAAATGCTCAATAATTCAGATTTTCTTTTTTAAATGCTGATTTATATCTGAGGTCACCCTGCTATGCCTGCAGGTGGAGGTCCTAGGCGGGGAGGAATGCTGTCACTGTATACCCTATGGATTAAGCAGGGAAAAAAATTGCTAATAGAGAATTCTGAACATACAATTTGTGTAGACCACTATGGCAATTTAATGTGAACGCAGTGACTGAGTTTACCCCCAAAGACTTCTCAGAGCACACAGACAATTACACAGTATCAGAATTATCATTTTTGGCCCCATCAGTTTGGGGAATCTGTGTTATGTTCAATGTTGCCTACAATCAGTTAGTGTATTGATAACACAACTCACTTGTGCCCAAACAATAGCCCCCTCATATGTAGTGCCGCCAGGCTATAGCGGTCTTATTGAACAAAGAGGAAAACATGACTTATTAATGTTTATGCAACTATATAAATAACCTTTTATTTTAGTTCACTTGTACTGAATGTCTACAAAAGACGTTGATATGCTGGAGCCACGTGGGTCAGAAGAGGGGCTCTGTGAAGTTGGCACCCCATATAAATAAATTGTCACCAAAACTATACCATTCCTTTGTGCTGTGTTTGTGCTGGTTTGTGCCGCAAAAACGAACATTTGCTGTGATTGGCGGTCAAGATATTAATTATTCTTTTTTTGGCTGTGTGACGTCACTCTCCACCCCATGTCGTCCAAATCGTATCAAATTGGTGCCGTTCGTTTGTGCTCGATTTGTGCCATTAAAACAAACCCTGTAATGACTTTCCTTCCCGAGATATAACAAGAAGAATGTTGGGAGCAGTGACGTCACTCTCCACCCCATGTCGTTTAAATCACCCCAAACAGGTGGCGTTCGTTTGTGCTCGATTTGTGCCGTAGAAAGAAACAACATAACTTGTTCCCATCTTTAGACATGAGCCATGTTTAGACTTCACGCGGCGCTGCACATAGTCCTGCGATCAGTACTGCGTAATTCTCGAGTCGTTCTCGCGGTACTTTGATGTCATACGCCCATCGGTCTGCGCTGCCCTGCGTAGTCTATAAAGTCTGATATACCTCAAACTCTCTGGAGGACACAGATGGCAACGCAAGGTGCTGTCCGTTCATCTGGTACAAACAGTGCCTTTCACGCTTGCAGTTTAGTTTGGAACGGGGCATGGTTTGCATGAAAAATCACTAAAGCGAAAGATGTCATGCTAACTCGGGCACCGAACCCTGCGCATGCGTTTTAGCAGATTACAATGTATTTATTTATTTTGGCAACATAAGTACCATTTGATAAATACTTGCTTCAACGACAAACAAAAATGCAAACAATTGATTTAATATAAAGTCGCAGTATGGTTCAACATGCTAACAAAATTCTCAATAGTGCACACAAGTAGTACATACACTTTCACACACGTGATACACGTCATCACATACAGACCTTTTATGTTATGGATTTGAGCTTGATTACGAAGAGGTATAGCAGAGGTATGGACCTCCATTAAAGGGCCAATTCTTTAACCAGTGTATAATCTGGGGGTGAAGGCCCACCACCAGTCTTTAGTCTCTAGTTGTCAGACATATAACCAGAGCACTTTGTCATACGCACAACAATCAGACAAAGAAGATAGTATATGGTAAACAACTTTTAAACAAGTAGCCTATTTAAACAAGTAACCTGACAGTTTACTGCTAGTTATTTTATTTGCAATTACAGTTACTTTAAGTGTACTTATGTGATCTATACTTTACTTATGTGAATTAAAATGAAATGATAAGTTATCTATTATAACTTATGCATTTACAGTGTCAGCTGTTTTTTATGTGCCTTGGCAGCTACAACAGTATTGTTTTTTTGCTGTTATTATATTTGAATTCTTTAATAGTTTAATAGTTTAAAATACAGTATACCACCTTAATCCAGCTTTTTTTTAACAAGCATTTGAGTCAGTGTGAGCTTCACCCTTTTAAAATGAAAGCCCACAGGACCTGATCAGGAAAGCCTGACTCAACTTAATGAGTTGTTAACCTGCGTTGTGATAATATTTAAGTAGTGATGTTATCAAACAGTTGTACTTTGATTTCTGTCTTTGCCCTTGTCTACGCTGTTTGCCAATCACCTGACCTGTTTCTGTTTTTGACTCCACTTATGAAACTTCCTTTGGATTTGTCTGCTATGTTCAATAAACTTGCATTAGTATCCACCTCGAACTGGCTCTGCGCCAGCTGCAGATGAAATAAAGACTATTTAAATGTCCAGATCCAGGAATCTACAAAGAACCTTTATGAGTTTCCTCCAAAGGGACAACTGAAGAACGTTGAAGAGTATGAGATTTTGCAGGGACACAGACACCAATGCATACAAGAAGTATGCAGTCAACTTTGTACAGTCAAAGTAGTAGCCAATGGCATCCTTCGTAAATATCAGCAAAAACGATTGTAAAAAAATATATATATTAGTAAAAACACACACTAGTTAAAACTTTCCTCTCAAACAACTGAAGAAGTGAATTGCCTTTCGTTTAATAAAAATTCTTGCTTTTTAAAATGTAAAATCCCATTTATTATACTCCTCCATGGTGAAATCCAAAAAAAAAATTGCAAAACAAAAAGAGAAAGGTTGTTGTTGAGATGCTCAAATCAGAATATAGATAAGCAGCAGAATTGATGTTAACTACATTCAAGACACAAAACCTGAACATTTGTCCATGCAAACTGTTGGCATGCCTGATAAAATGGGACTACATACACTGTAAAATATTATGTTGGATCACAGATTTGGGAGTGTTTGGCAGCTGGTGGTCTAGAGACTCTTAATGAACGTTGATGTCATTGTGAATTCTGCCAAGCACTAGGACATTTTAGCCCAAAACCTACCAAGAAGTTTAGACTTGGCTCTAGATCTTTCAAATAAGATAATAAGCTCAGATCTACTTCTAAATCAACACAGAAATGGTTGTGAGATACAAAATAAATGTTTTGCAATGACCATCTCAGTCTCTGGATTTGAAACCTGTGTTCAGTCCACATGTGGCAATCTAAGAATATGAAGGATATTGAAATGTTCTGCATGAATGTGGTCCAAGAGGTGTATCCAACTTTGTTAGACAGTACAGGAGGAGACTCTGTTCCCATCTAAGTTGTAGGAGGTGTAGATGGTTTGGAACCAGTGTTTTGGAGACAAATTGCACTTAGAGACAAACTTTCTTTCTTTCTTTGTAACCTTCTGTGTTACAGAATGTACAAAACAACAGCATGTTCATATGCTTAAGCTCAAAATTCATTCAATGTTTATTAATTATTGCTTATTTTCATTATAATTCTGGAGACTGTATACCATCAAGATATCAGACACCATAAATATCAGTGGCTTGTTTCAATAGCAACGTGCACTCAGGAAATCAATCTTGTATGAAACCTTGCTGAAAAATCCAGTTTAGACTGACCAGCTTCTAGCTGCCCAAACACAGACTGAGCTGGTCAAGCTGGTAGACTATTTGTGCCAGCTGCTAAATACTGGTAGACATGAAACAGTTTCTGAGTTACGTCATATTCACATCATCAGTTGTAGTTAAGAAAATAACACAACAGCAAGGTGATTAGAAAATCTCACACATTTATAGATCAGTTTAGCCAAGTAACTAAGAAACTGGAAAATAACGTACCAGCTGGAGAAGACAGTCTTCCAGTGGAACCAGCTTTGGCTGTGTTTTATCAGTTGTTAGGCGGTCAGTCCAAGCTGAATTTTTCAGCAGGGTTCAGATGGACCAGGACCAGAAATATAAGTATGTGTAGCCTTACAAACCCTCTAACAAGTTACTGTAGTAGGCTATTTCACTTGAGATCCGGTTGATCTCATACATATAGTAGTTCGTCTACATTTTGTTTTAGGGTATAGATATAGATATAGATCTCGTGATCAGCTAACCTTCTCCCCACTTTGGATCAAGAAGAGCTGTTCTCTTGTTCGTTAAGGCTGCTTTTTTCCCCCTGACAGTGGATCTGAAACAGATGAAACACACCGGTACCGAGGACAGCGCTCAAGCCATGCTCCGCCGTGCACGCGCGTAACACTCATTTTCATTTCCACTTTAAAATAAATCCAGCATGTTCCGTACCACCAGAAAACAAATCTATAAACCCGGCATAACAGGTAGAATCCACTCTCTTCATTAGATTAGCACGAAGAAAGCAATCCTTACCATGGACACGACTGACGCAATAATCCCGTTCCCGATATTTCCAGTCAAATGAAGTTGCTTAAGTAGGCTGATTGAGATCTTCTTCCAGACATCTTTTCTATCCGGTGCGGAGTGATGTCTAAGTGACAAAAGAACAAGGCTGTGTTTCTGTTCAGAGCGATTGGGTGGGGATGGGAATCATAGATACTCAGACGAAACGCTTCCTCGTCACTGGTTCATATACTGGACCTGATTTGACAAAGTAATAATAATAATATGTATTTATTATTTCTTTTGTGTCTTTATATGTTTGTGCATTTATTTACTAACACACACACGCACGCACACACACCTGATCATAAGGGATATTCATCATATTCATTCATCCTATGTAAGTGCTTTATCTAGTCCATCATAGGGCACCATACACACACATTCAGACCTAGGCTCAATTTTAGAGTCACCAATCCACCTACTATCATGTTTTTGGGAGGTGAGAGGAAACCCATGTGAACACAGGAAGAACATGCAAAACTCCACACAGACAGTAACTTGAGCTCACAATCGAACCGGAGACCCTGGAGCTGTGAGTCAGCAACGCTACCCTGTGCACCACTGTGCCAGCCTTAACTTATTTTGTATTTTATGTTCATTATCATTTATTCATTCATCTTCAGTAACCACTTTATCCTTGTCAAGGTTGCAGTAGATCAGGAGCCTATCTTGGGGCTACTATTTTTGGGAGATGGAGAAAACCAGGGACCCCCACACAGGGACCCTGGAACTGTGAGGCGGTAATTTTACCCACTGCACCACAGTACCATACTTCTGGGCTGTGGTTCCCCAGTAGGCTGTGGTGGTACTGCTAGAGACTGAAAATATTTTAACTATAAAATAGATTTTTGCATGCATGCAAATGCTCTGAGTCAAATGTAAGCTCTATTTTGAGAAGATCTTATTCCAGACTCCAGACTCAGACCTTTTGCAGCCAGGGACACCAAACTGTTAAGGAATGCTGTAGACCCTCTTAGTACAGGTTTATTTTATACTATCTCCAATACAATTCAAGTATTTGAATATTAGCCTCCTTATTCTAACATGTGCAATAATATTCTTGCTATTTTTTTTAAATCATAAAGCTTTTTATTCCTGAAAATTCTAATGTTGGTCCATGTTGAACTTATTTATAGGCCTACTTGTTTTTGAGTTATTGATGTTCAGATTAAACCCATTCAATTCAAGTGGCCAGCCAAAGGCTCATAACTATAATAACTCAATTATAAATATAACAGCTTTGATAAAAGTAGGATGTGATTTGCACTGTAACAAAGTCTCTGTGGTGACTACTTCATACTCATGTTTGAAATGAGTGATGTTTAGATGTTCTACTAAACTACTAATTCTGTTAACAATACAAAATCTTGTACAGGCAGAACAACAAACTATGGCTTTCCATGGTGCACAGTATGTTCATGGGATCAGTAGCATCTGGACGGGTAAGGCTTGGTAGCATGCCGAGGAAGCCTCATGACAAAGTGCAAGGAAAGGAAGGATGCCATCTGGTGTAGGACAAGGTGTGTACAAGCATAGAGAAGGTGTGTATCAGCAGGATGGTGGGGGTGAGACAGCAGGGAGTGTGGACCAGATGGGAGCAGATGTCTTGGTAAAACCTCTGGTCAGACTTCTCTGACTTTCTCCCCCACTCATCTTTTGTTGCAGAAAGGTTGACACACTGACATGATCACTGTGCCTTAAAAAAAGGATCCCTATAGCACATTCACAGCTGTTGGCCTAAAGCCTTTGGAGAGGGTTCCTATCTCCAGAATGACACTGCCCAGCCAAACATTGCCTTTGTCAAGGCAGGGGAATAGTTGTTACCACAGCCAAGAATTTCCCACAGGCTCCTCACCACACCAGGTAATTTGCATTGCAGATGAAAGTTGATTTCAGGAAACAGGTTAAGTTTTCAGAATCCACAGCAGACACCATGCTTAGGCCAGACCGAAAATGTCAGAAACATCAAGACAGGTGACTCTGTTAAAACTAACAAACTTCAAGGTGACTATGGATCAGAAGGGAACAACATGCTACCTGGTCACAGTTCTGATCAACCCAGGTCACCTGTATGAGTGTGCATGATTGTTAAAAGACCCTATAACCCTAGGTACAGTCACTGATGATGATGATCAAAAGCATCACAAGAATTATGAAATATTCATCATCAATTTGGGTAATTGATTGATTGAGTAAAAGAGCAAATTCTTCTTGTTTCTTGTTCTTTTGTTTAAACGTGTTAAAGCATTCGATGTGACAAATCTAAAATAAGAGAACAAATCAAGAAGAGGGCAAATAATTTTTCACAGCACTGTTTGCACATATAATCGTATACTTGAATTTTATATAGCGTATACTTTTACTTGACACTGTTTACCTACTTAATCCATATTTCTGTAGCTAAAGCTACATTGTGAAGGGTTTTTTTTTTGTTTAAAATTAAAACATAATCATTATTGAGTTAGGAGTGGAAGTATCTTGTGAGTCAGCCTGTGAGCCCTGTAATAGTAATTCACAGTAATTCACAGTCACAGCTACGTCCTACTTCACTGCACTTAATAGTACAGCCAAAGACCAGTCCCAAATTTCCTATACAAATTAACCCTCTATGGTATGAATTATGATACCATTGGGTTTACACCACTGAGTGGGGGAGGCATTATGTTTTCAGGTCATCCATCCATCCTTCCATCTGTCCGTCCATCCCTTCATCCCTTGTTCATTCCACCTGTCTGAAATTCTCTTTAGTGTGGTTTCTCGAGAACGAGTGGCTGAATGTTTGTAGGATTCATGTGGAATTATCGTTTGAAACAGGCAGATGAACTGATTCGATTTTGAAATTGATCCAGACAAGATCAAGGTCACAGCAAAGCAAATGTCTGAAATAGTTTCTCTTCAATAGTTTCCTTCCCGTTTGTTGTACAATGATGTTACTTACACCTTCATGGTTAGGAACTCAAGACCCATTTTCATCACTATCTATGATTTTTACCATCTGTCCACCCATCCGTTCATCCTTCTGTGTGTCTGTGCGTGTTTCAGTCTGTCTGTCTGAGATCCTTGTTAGTGCAATATCTCAAGAATGAGTGGTTGAACGTTTGTAGGATTCAAATGGAATTATCCTCTTTGCAATTTTTGCACACACCCGTATTCAATTTCTGCTGCTATAAATATTTATTATATACTGTATATTTATACTCTTCACCTGGCTGCTACTCCTTATGTTTACATTCAACTTATTTTGTCCATCTTTTGCACTACTGCTCACCGTGCTCACTGTCTTGTTTTGATAGTTTTTGTACTGTCTTGTGCCGTCTGCACATGCTTGCACTGTGCACTTTATGTAAATATATATAATGTCTACTGTAGTTCTGTGTTTTATTTTATGTAGCACCTTGGTCCTGGAGGAACGTTGTGTTGTTTCACTGTGTACTAACTAGCTGTATATGCTGTATCTAGGGCTAGATGAGACCATGGATGCTGTGTGATAGGCAGTGGCATGAGTTTACCACCAGGCATTGCTCCTGGGACTTCGACTTGAGTACAGAAAGACCTAATGAGATGAACTGGCTTATGTCAGTGATCATGTTTGGCCACCAGTATTTGTTTTGGAAGAGCTGGTGGTTCTTGAGAACCATGAGGTAACCAGTAGCAGGAGACGTGTGTGCCCAGGTGATGAGTTTGTCCCTGAGTTGAGGTGGCACTCATTGAACACTTGTTTGAGACAGTTCTTGATCTACGTCCCATGTGATAGAACCAAGGTACTCCAGGTTTTTATGGTCTGTTTAAACGAGAAACAGGTGTGCTGCCCCCTCTAACCAGTGGCACCATTCTTTCAGTGCAAGTGTAACTGCCAGAAGCTCTCTGTTCCCAGCATCATAATTCCCCATTCTCTGAGGCATCTACGTCCACGATGAAAGGCTTTAAGCTGGGAGAAAGCTTGAGTTGCAGTTTTGTTCCATCTTAATTTCCTGGGACACTTTTTAAGAGGGAAGTGAGAGGGGCAGCAATGGAGCTAAATCCTCTAATGAATCTAATGATCTATAAATGTTTGTGAACCCCAAGAAACTCTGTAGATCCTTCATTATAATAGGGATGGGCCATTCTTGACAGCTGAAACCTTGCTTTGATCCATGGTGACTCCATCAGCTCTATGGTATAATCATACGATCTACGTGGTGGTAGATCACTAGCCTTGGCCTTGTTGAACACCTTCTTGAACTCCTGATAAATGGAGGGAATTGACACTTCGGAATCCATTTCGGGACTTTCAGCAGAGGTTGATGCAGGACACTGAACACTGGGCAGGTGGCATGACAATGGAGTGACCAGTGAACAGTCTCCTTCTCAGTCCAGGAAATGTGAGGGTTGTGTATTTGCATCCAGGGAAATCCTAAGACAATCGGATGCGTGGCTGTGGTTGTCAGAAGACACAAGTTTTTTTTTCCCCAAAATGCAGGGTGCTGCTTTGGAAAATGATTTCTGCTGTGCATTGTGTGATAGACCCTCCTCCAATGAGTCCCCAATCCAGTGACTGGATCTAGAGAGGGTAGTGCAGTAGCTGGGTAGCGATGCTCAGCTACTCCGCAAGGGCAAGATTAAGACAAATAAGACCAGTCATTCAATTAAGAATGCTGTCTGTAAAAGGAGGGTGGGCTGCAATGACTCAGGGTATAAATTATTTCCATTTGCCTCATCATCATCCCCGTTAGCATCATCTTTAAATGAAAAATTGATAAATGAGGCCCATTGTAAGCAAGTTTAAGCACCCTTACAATGGACCTAAATTGTTATTGAGTCAAGAAAAAAATGGTTTCTAGTTAAAGCTGTAAGCAATGCTGGAGATCTCGCTAACCAGATTTAGCCAAGCCCTCCATGCAGTTCCACATCATTTTTTTCAAACCTCATAGAATTATGATCCTGAAAGTGCCGGGGTGGATGCAGGTTTTTGTTAGCCGAGAAATTACATGCTTGATTTTGATCAGGCTCAAGAACTGTAAAAATTCTTAAACTCATTGAATTTACAGTGTTTGCTAGGTGTGCAACTATTTGGGTGGATCGTAACAATGTAGCAGTGCAACTCTGTCCATATGCTTACTAAAATGTAAATGGTACATGCATGGCAAGAATAAACAGCCCATGACTGCATTTATTTAAACATGCAGAAAATGTGCCACCAGTCACTCTTCCTTCATGCTTACCCTGGGTCCAGTGAGCTTGTTGCGTTCATGAAGCCTGTCTTCTGTGTCTTAATTCATCTTCAGTACATTCAGGCTCATTCATACTTGCAAAGAAATCTTCTAAATATTTTTAAGTAAACCTATGGGGTTCATTGGATTTCATATTTTGATCACATTTATTCATTTGACATATGCATTCATGATTCTGTGGTTATCCTGGGATTTGATCTCATAACTTATGGCCACTAGCATAGAAGTTTTAACCATACAGCTGCCTGGAACTCTTACAGAAAGCTAAGTTCTAGCAATGCTCAACTTTCAAAAAGCTCTTCAAGAGCAAGCTTGCATCAATGAAATGTGTTTGCAATCTTTTTGTGGCCTGAGCAAGAAAAAAAAATCCCCTTGTATTTACATTGACAGTACAGGAGCCAAGAAATTTACATAGGCAAATATGTGACTCAGAAAACCTAAGACAAGCATATCTGAACACTGAAAAGTAATTATAGTTGATAAAACATTTGCATGTTTTAATCAGCTGCAATCACTGTTAAAAATATACGTAGATATAACTGGTATGGAAACAATCCTTTATTCACTTTCCCATAGACAATGCCACATATTCCTCCTCTCTACAAAACTGTACAGTTTTGTTCTTCTGTGAATTCTTCCTTTAAGTCTAGCCAACAAAAAGCTAACTTTGACAGTTGGATAACACTCATTACATGTTACAGAGACACCCAGAAAACACCAAGAATACACATTTGCATATTGGATTTTCCAGTCTTGTATTTGGCAACTGTTTCTTTAAAACCACAAAATTTTGTGCTCAAATTAATTACCCTGAAGGGATTCAATCATGTATTACAAAATTACAACAAATCCTCAGACTAGATATTAAACACCAGAAGGCATGCTTCCCCGCATTGGCTTGCATTTATGAAGCTACATCTTTAAAGATTATATATTTTCTCTATGTACTATACAGTATATAAACACTTATTATGGTTTCTTACCACCAAAAGTAGAGACAATATTAACATAAAACACAATTCCTTTCCATTTAGAGAGTGAGCGCATGTACTCCAAAGTATATTATAGACTTGTTATTTGTTTGTACTTAGTTGTTCCGTGGTAATACTGACAGAAGACATGAGCTATAACT
Source organism: Pangasius djambal (assembly GCA_022985145.1). Lineage (NCBI taxonomy): Eukaryota > Metazoa > Chordata > Actinopteri > Siluriformes > Pangasiidae > Pangasius > Pangasius djambal. The sequence continues at coordinate 10,667,244 of CM040980.1, read as the reverse complement.
TTTTACAAGGCTGTTGCACTGTAAATAGAGCACTCATTAATCAACATCTACAAATATGAAAAAAAGTGTCTAGGTCACTATTTAAATAGAAGCAAATTTGTGATATCGACCATGTTAAGTCCTTTGTACAAAAGGTCAGATTTTCCTTAAGTTTTTTTTCCCTTTTATTGAAGCATGTGTTCAGATGTCACTGAATTAATTTGATCTAACATCAAGTTTTACACAAACGTGTGATGTCTATGCCAGCTTGAGTGCATGTTGTCATTAAAGCAAAAGGGACTTACAAAATATTAAGAAATTCTGAAGTTCACGTAAACATTTCTAAGATTCTATTTTTCACTCATGTTATTACTGATAATATAATTAGTAATATTTTTTTCTTAAATTAAATTAGAAAATAATTCAAAATTGAAGCATAGCACTAGTAATGCACTAGTTGTCTCAGACTTTTCGACCCCATCGTATAAAATCAATTTGTGTTGCTTTATATTATATTGTACTATTATTATATTGTTATATGTAATATCATTTACAACAATCTATAGCCATCCTATTCACTGACAACCACCAAAGCTGAGAGTTTGCAGACATTGAATTACTGTATGCAAATATATGCATCATGTATGCACAAACACAAACACTTTACAGAAAATGATCTACATACTGTAATTGCGTTTAAGGACATTGAAGGAATGGCTCTGTAGAATGTGCAGTTGATATTTGTTAGAGTGTCAGTGTTCTTTTTTTAATAAACTTTCTATAAATAACCAGAATATTCAAATAATTTGTATATTAAGATTATGTTAAAAACTTCTCCTCTTCAACACAATTTGTCAGTATACACATTGTATGACATGTTTTTGCTTTTACTCACTTCTTAGCAGATTTCTTTGCCTGCTGGTTCTCCTCAGGGTTCTCCTGCTATCATACTGTAATTTTATTGCATCTGGAATCTTCTGCTTTGCTTCTGTTTTTTGACACATATGCAATATTTGGCAGGACTAGAACTGATCAAAAGCCACACCCACTCAAGGAACCTTGGATATACACCCAACTTGTTGGAAAGATCTGCAAAAGTAAATCCGCACCAGTAAATGCCATTTTGAAGAAACTGTATAGCCACTAATGTAACTAAATCACACAACTACCGTTAACAATATTTAATGTATAGTAGAAACAAATGTATAATTACACCGTAAATAAATTATAGTATCATAATTAATATTTTATAAAGAGTAGAATATTTAACAGCAACAACCTGTCATTATTGTTTTTATGAGAATAGTGGGTGCTTGGGCTTGCAAACAATATTCTTTAATAAATATATTTATTTATTTATTATCATTATGTCAAGTTAGATAGAAGGTAGATAGAGGATAGTTGGAGGACACAAATAATATTGAGGATAATGGCCTGTACAAAACTACAAAATGCCCAGCTTGTCTACATGGTTTGCACTGCTGGTTGAGTGTTTGCTTAAGATCTTTGTCATGACTCATGAACACACATAAAAAGAAAAAGAAACATTTTGGTAGTTGATTAATGAGAATAGCTACAGACATGGAATGTATGCAAATGATTAACTTCTATGTTTTTTTTTTAAAGATAAAACATTATTTTTCATGTATAACCACGGAGGATTACACAGTTTCCTTTAATATTTCTCAACATGTGGGTTTGCTATGGCTGAGTACTGTCATAATAAAAGTTATGATATTACTCAGGCTTAACAAGGTAATCACTCAATCGCTACATTCAGACTAATGAATATGCCTGTGTAAATAAAGCATAAATAGAGATCATTTACTTCCAGTGCAAATATTACCATGTTTACTGATAACCATCCAGTAATTTAAGCCGCCCCATTAATGTAACATTACGTTACCTTGAACACACTCAGTATTAAACACAGGGTTTTGGGTGGCAGTGAGCCCAGCTGTTTCCTTTACCTGTTTTTCCCTCTCCTACAGGAGCATGTTCCTGCAGCTTTGTGCTCATTAATTGGGCCCTACAGCACTCTGTACTCAGTTATCATTATCCAGTCTCCGTCCTTTCATCTCTTGCCTGCTGCTCAGATGATAACAGAAATTTTAGGACCATTCGCAGTTTGTACTTGATCACAGAAGACATAACGAATTTAAACATATCAATCTGACACTGTTAAACATTTTACTTCAAAGAAATTGTAGGGGAACAAAACCAAAGCAGTAAGTGATGTCTTTTTATGGCAAACCTCCCACGAATGACTTCATAGATAGCTTGAAAACTTTTCTCTGGTTAAATGATGTTTTTATTTCAGGATCTTCTGATAATGTAGACTACTTATACAATAAAACGACATGACAGAATACATACAGTGTAATTGCTTGTCTTGTCTGAACTCCAGGACACACTCTGGATGGGACACCATTCCATAGCCAGCCTTCATGCACACACACATTCACCCACTCATTAATACCTAGGAGCAATTTAGAGCAATGATAGCAGTTTACCTTAAGTTTCCTATAACTAACTGAAATTAATTGACTACATTAATAAACGTCAGCATTAATAAGCTAAAATAAAAAGTAACAAAATAATTTAGTTAAGCAATATCTCACTCATGATAGAGTGTGGTTATACTGAATATTGGCAAGGCTGTGATTCTGAAAATTATTGTTTGCCATATCCGCTGATGATGTCGCTAACTCTGTTTGAACTAGGAGGTGGAATTCTACGTGGCCAGCACAGACGAGCGGAGTGATACACACAGTGGAACGTTCCAGTGCGGTTATAGGAAATATAGGCACTCTTGGAACGCCGCTTGACCAGGTTAGTGGACTGGAACTAACTGTTGTATAATACATGTATCAACTGTCATTTATTTAAATGTTAATGAATGAAACATCCAGCATTGACTAATGTTTATTTAATACATGACTAAAAATGAATCCACATACATCAACAAAAATTACATTTCACTCTTACTAAATGTTGTTAACTTACTGAACTCTGGTCTCCAGGTGTAAAAACTGGAACTTGCTCAGTTCTGAAATTTTGCCAGTGAACATCCACAAAAGTTTTAGTTTATATTAGCTATTGTGGGCAATTTAACTAATTGTGGGTAATTTTATTCATTGATTAAATAATTTTACTAATTGTGGGACATTTTACTCAGTGAGCAATTGTACTTCTTGCTGGTTAATGCCAGCATTGATTACTTGTCTTATTTGTTTTAGTATTTTTAAAAAAGTGTTAATTCATTGGTGCTCATGGTGTATTAATGCTTGTTCATGTTAACTAACAAATTAAATAATATCCGATAAGCGATCCTTGATGTAAAATGTGTGTGTATGTGTGTATGTAAAATATGTATGTAATGGGTGTGATACACAAAAGTGTGTATCACTCCGCTCGTCTGAGTAGCCAATCCACCTACAGGCAGTAACCCGAATTCAGGATCGGACCACGGACCTCGAAGCTGTGTAAACGCTACCTGCTGCTCCTCCGTGCCACCCAGCCATTAATCTGAGTATCAAAATACATAATTACTATGGGATGGATGTGGTATCACTAGTTTGTGAATTTCCCCCAAAAGATATATAATGCACAAAAAGATGCACAAAACATATATGAAATCCCTGAAGCCCTTATGTAGTTACTAATGTTAAAAATGTTTAGTGAACTTTAGTGAAATTTGCAGTTGGCTCTTAGGAATTTGATCTATCTGATACGTGCATACATGTGGATGAGATTGAAGCAAACCAACTGCTCTTATGAGGATATGTCACTTTGTGCCAGGAGCTATTTTGCATTTTACACTCGTGCCTGATTACAACTAAGTATAACCGAGCCAAACTTTCCCCTGCACCTTTTTCATTATCCGCAGTGTAAACTGAGAATTCAGAGAACCTTTTCAGAGGACACCTGTTAACATACATGAGTGTTTTCCAACTTCAGTCCTAAACCTGCTTGTGCACTGCATAGTTTCTTGTTTTGCCTGTTCTGTGAATGTGCTTAAGCGTTCTGCAGGACTGGAGGAAGCACTAACAGTCATATGTACATGAAGATTTCTTATTTTCCACTGATTGCCCTTAACATTAATGCTCAGTAAATGTTGAACATTGTGTACTCTGTTGAAAAGTAAATATGTTTACAGATCTATATTTCTTTTGCCAACAGGCACTTAAGTGAAACAGGAGACAGGTATGATATATGAGAAATTACATGAAGTACTAAGCTTCAAGGATTTACAAGGGCATGAGTGGTGCGGATACAGTTGAGTCCTTTTGCCGTGCTGTGGGCTCAGCCCTGCTTGAGTCCAAGGCTTTTCTCTTAGCTCTCATCTTCATCACAACCACAACTATGATCAACCCCAGTATCACTATGCCAAGCACGCCTCCAGTTATAGCATACGGAACTGAGCTAGACTCAGACTCAGTTTTGATTTTTCGAATAGGGTGGTCCTTGGGTTGAATATTCAACTGGGTCACTCTCTTAATAATGCATGTTTCCGTATTTTCTTCCTCTTCTATCCATTCAGAATCTTCATCCATACTGTCATCTTCCTCCTCCTCCTCCTCCTCCTCCTCCTCATCCCCTAAGGAATCATCACTGTCCTGTCCTATGCTGTCCAGCAACACTACACACCAATATGTTCCACTGTCCTTCTCATTAAGTTCATTGATTATAAGTGAGGCATTTGAGTCTAGAATTTGTGTTCTGCCCATCATATCAGGAGGTATGTCTATAGAAGGATCCCCTGAATCATAGATGAGTTGGGTTTCCATAAGATCTCTCTGTCTGTACCACAGGATATTAACAGACTCATTGTTGGTCAAAGAACAAGCCAGGATAACTTTTCCACCATTGTACAACTGGACATTATCTGACACCACCTCAGAGCAAACAGTAATGTAGTATTCTACTACAACTAATTTCGACAAGCACGTATACTCCCCAGAGTGATTGAGTGTGACAGAGGGTATAACCAGTAAGTGATCTCTAGTCCCTTCACTGTTTGATATATACATCTGGCTGTGTGGTTTGGTTGCATCAACCTCTCCAAAAGGTGTTTTCCAGTAATTTTGCTGCTGATTCAGATGCTCCAACATACATGACAGAACTGCCTTCTCTCCCACAGCATAATAAACAAACTGCATCTCGGGCTTATTGCTCTCGGGCAGGTGTATGTTCTTGAAGCTCTTGCACTGACCCTTCTTCATAACAAGGCAGAAGAAATTCTGGTTCTGCTCCAGGCCGGCCTCTGAGATGTAAAGTGAAAAGCCTTTATCCAGCACTTGGAGAACATTGTTCAGTTCTTCCTGTATTGGCTCCTGTGACCTCTCGGTATCAAAAAACAAAGATATTTTGTATCCAGGGTACGCTTCTCTAAACCATTTGATATTTGTGCTGTCATGTTCAGAGTAACTGATGTCACAATCTAGCATTGCACCTCCATTTTCTAAGAAAAGTTCCTTAGGGGGGATCTCTTCATCACACATGTACAAGTAGTTGGTATGCTGGTTAATAAGTTTTCCTTCAACCCAGCATTCTCTCAAGTATACTCCTGAATCAGATAGCTTGAGATCCATAACTTGCAAACCAAGTAGTCCAGGGAGACTGTTGGAAGCATTGATCCGGTTCTTGTAAGCCTCAGAAGGTGAGACTGAGTCTGAGGAGTTCCACAACAGTTGCTTTTCTCCCTCATTTATTCTGTACACTGTGATATAGTCCACTCCAAAGCAAAAACCCATCTCCAGTGTTTCTCCTACTGCTTTAAAAATGGGCTCTGGGTCCTCTTGGGCCAGAGTCTTAGCCAGCAGCAAAACCAGTAGTAATCCGTATTTAGGCATCATGTCCATGCAAGCAAGTTGTCCATGAAACTCCCAAGCTTTCTGAAACACTGTCTCTTCACACAGTCAGAGTAAGTTCTGAGTAACTTGTTTGGCATTAAGGTCCGCCCATGTCATGGTGTAGTTATTACCCTATTCATCTGTATTTTTGAAATGCTTTTTCTTTATTTCTCCCTCTGCTCTTATGTTTTGTGTTCCAAAAAATCTGAGAATAATTTATCAGTCGTGTTGGAGTCATGCCATTCAACTTGCATGTGTTCCAGTTTTATAATTTTGTATTTCATAAATAAAAAGAGACACAGATTGCATGTCAGTGTGTGGTTAGACAGGTTTAGTGTTTTTCAGCAGGTGCATGCATGCGTGCGTGCGTGCGTGCGTGCATGCGTATGTATGTGAGTGGGTGGGTGGGTTTGTGTGCAGGGGAAATGTCGGAATGTGCAAGGAAGTCTGCACAAGGAAAAATACACAACTGCATACAATTAAATTACACATTGTGTGTGATAAGTGCATTATGTTTGGAATAAATTTATTCTCTGGAATGCTGAACAAGAGATTATAAAATCAGAGTCCAGCCCATATATTTGTCACATATTGGCAAACAATAAGATCAACAAGATGTGGAGTACAAAATGTTGCCTCATATTTGTGCTTCACTATGTTCTCAGGGCTCTTTGGAAATGTGTTGCTAGGCAGATTGAACTGTCATGGATGAACAGTTTGAGCTGGGAGATTTCTGATAATTAAATGAGCACTCATTAAAAAACAATCAGAATAATAATAACCTTGACTTGTGTGTTTTTCTTGTTGTACTACCGCTTCACTGACTGAGATTTGGCTTGATAGTATTCTTAGACGTTAACCTTTTTGTACTAGGTTTTTGATTATGCAAAACATTTCACTTACACTTGCTACTGAGAACTCCGCTTCTACACTTGCACCTGATTCTGTTATTTTCCCTAATATAAAACAAATGTTGCCAAGTTAGCCAGATTGAAAGTTCAACTCACAAAGGGCGGTTTGTGAGAGCAGCATGAGGAGGCAGTCATTTGCCTGCATTGTTATTAAACTCCCACTGAGACTGTAGTCTTCTATTCTAATTGCATTTTGTGTTGATTATGGTGCTTTCAGGCACTGGCACACTTTGGGAAAGCATGCTTTTCTGCAATAACATTTTCTCACACACTGTCAAATGTAGAGAAAAAGATGATTATGCAACAGTTAGTTCTAGTCCACTAATTTGATTGGTCAAGTGGCGTTCCAAGAGTGCTTATTTTTAGTATGACTGCACTGGCGTGTTTCACTGCGTGTATCACTCCGTTTGTCTGTGTTTGCCATGTAAAATTTCACTTCCTAGTTCGAAACAGTTACAATTAAATTGTTCACATAACTCACTTAGTTACTTAACATAATTGTTCAAAAATTCCTCAGATATAGAACATTTTCAGATTAGTTGTGTCAAATTGTAGACCTACACTCCAAAAAAAAAGGGCCAAGCCTAAAATGCCAAAAATATTAAGTGTCTATTGGTCTTAACAACAAATAATTGGTCAGAAAATCAGCAAGAATTAAACAGATGCACTCCTGAGAGCTCCTGTGCCACCAATGCTTGTTTGCTTTTGCTGCAGTGAACTTTTTGTTTGGGGAAAAGCTAGAAACAGGGAAATTCACTTATATAGTCTTCTTGTATGCAAAGGTAAAATCATGATAATGATTAAAATATTTGTTGCAAAATTCCAACTAACATGCCTGGTTGTACAAAATTTTCCAAAAAAAAAAAAAATCTTCTGTGATGTTTCTTTTCTTAAAAGATTAGTCATTATTTGGTTATCTGCAACACCTGATCCAGCCCATCAAGGCTCTGATAACAAGTTCACAAATGGAAGCAGGATTGACAGAACAGGGAGAGATCTATTTATTTTATTTGTTTAATTCTTGCTAATTTCCTGACCAATGATTTGTTGTTAAGACCATTAAAAGCTTAATATTTTGCCGTTTTGGGCTTGGCCCTTTTTTTTGTTTGTTTTTTCCCAGTGTATAAAAAGTATTTTGTAAAGTAATTACTCAAGTAGTGTTTCACCAGGTGACTTATTTACTCCTTCTTGAGTAATTTTTGGGAATTTTTACTTTTACTGAAGTGAATTATTGCTGTAGTAACAGTACTTTACTCGTCAGTTTGTTCTGTACTCTTTCCACCACTGGTACAAAGTCCTTTACAAACATTAGAAAGATACACTATATGACTATCACACTCATATGTGCTTGTTGAACATCCCATTCCAGATTAGGTCCCCGTTTGTTGTTATAATGACCTCCACTCTTCAGGGAAGACTTTCCACTAGAAAGTTCACTGGGCTTCACTGGGCTCTTTAGTTCCAGTGAAGGGAAACCTTAATGCTACAGCATACAAAGACATCCTAGACAATTGTGTGCTTCCAGCTTTGTGGCAGCAGTTTGGGGAAGAACCACATATGGGTGTGATGGTCAGGTGTCCACAAACCTTTGGCCATATAGTGTTTTTAAAATGGTCTCAGTGATTCAAAAGAACTGAAAATACTTTTAGATTAGCAGTAATATGTAAATGGTCACGTAATCGGCTACGTTTACATGCACATCAAGGTCTATATTCAGGTTGCAGTCATATTCCAAATATGATGTTTATATGCGTACAGGCATCGGAATATTGCTGTGTACATGGTTGTTGTAAGTACGCCTTATTCATTTTCTGAATAAGGTGTTTACATGCAACACATTTCCAATTACAACAGGCATAATCCAGGGGTGGGAATCGGAATTTGGGGAATCAGAATATTGTCTTAATCCGAATCGGGCGATCAGATTGCAGCATTTACATGACTCAGTACTAATTAGAATATTGCCAAACGCCGATTAATATCGGAATATTGATGTACATGTAAACCGTTTCAGCATGGAGAGGATTTTCAGCTTATTCACCTCCTATCCTGAAGGGGGCAGAAGCTCACCATCATAGCATAGTGATCACAAAAACGGGAAAAGGAGAACAACAATATTCTGGCGTAAATATGATGCACTAGATAGGCTGTAGAAACGATTGTTTCAGACCCTATGTAGTGGACTTACATATGAAAGTGTATTTGGGATCGCTGGGGTTGTTTGTTGTTGCTTTGTAAAGGTATGGATTGGTGCTTATGGATGGTTTAGACTTCTGTTGCATAGCGTGTGAATGGGGCAGAGCAGTGAGTTAAATAATCTACCACTGAGCCGCGCTTTTCTTTTTTAAATTACTAATTGAGCCTGATGTGACTCAGTGTTTTATATATTTGATATAGCCACACCAAAGATTTCCAAATAAAGTAAATAATAACTAGTCAAAACCTGTTTTAAATTGTTGACCCACCTTTAGCATTATACATACTTGCCCTGTGTTGTGTATGTCTAACTGGCTCTGATGACATTTGAATGAATGGTCTTTTGAATGAATGCTTGTAGGGCCCATAGTTAGCAGACACACACCTGTGACATGTGCAGACATGCTGCGCTCTCTCACAGTGTCCCTGATGTTTTGCCGGCGGGCCCAACAGCTCCCCAGGATGCATTGCTCCTCCATCAGGCAGGCTGAGAACACATCCGCCGTTGATGCACTTTATAACCTGTCAGTCGACATCTCGAAGATTCGAAAGCTCAAGGGCTGGGTGTTGTACCAGAGCCCAGTTTATGTGATGGAGACTGTGGCCATGCTGAGAACCTTGGGGGCCAGAGACCCGCTGATTGCTCAAGTGCTTGAACACCACCCAGAGGCAATCCTCTGCCCACCTGAACATTTGGAGGCTCAAAAGGAACTGTGGATGTCCATCTGTGCCAGCCACAGCCATCTAGTTGGGATCATTGAAAAGTTCCCAGCCTCATTTTTCACCTCATCATGCCACATTGATCACCAAAGGGCCAACATCACGTTCTTCCAGAACCTGGGCCTTAATAAACGTGTCATTGCTAAGCTGATGGCAGGCGCCCCACAAAACTTCAGAAGACCTGTTGAGCAGAACGAGGAGATGGTCCAGGCCCTTCAGAAGACATACTTGGAACTAGGAGGAAATGAGGCCAATATGAAGGTCTGGCTGCAGAAGCTGCTCAGTCAGAACCCATACGTGCTCATGAAGTCTCCAGAAACCATGAGGAATAACTTCAACTTCCTGCATAATCAGGGCTTCACCAGCAGTGAGCTCCTTCAGCTTCTCTCCAGACTTAAAGGCTTTGTCACAGAGCTTCACCCAGAATCAATGGGTCTTACTTTGAGTTTCTCCCAGGAAACGCTGGCCTGCAGTGATGCTGAGCTTCGCCAGATCGTGCTGCAGTGCCCAGCATTGCTGTACTACTCTGTACCCATTTTGACAGACAGATTCAAATGCCTTCTCGGTGCTGGAATTAGCCTGCAGCAGATCATGCAGACACCCGCTGTCCTGGAACTGACCACACAGATTGTCCAGTATCGCATTCAGAAGCTGCGTTCTTATGGTCATGATATTAAGACAGGGAGCCTGGAGCTCCTCAATGGCACTAAGAAAGACTTTGAAATGAACTGTGGAAAATTGCTTCTGAGGCGAGAGCGTCCACTCTTTAACCCAGTAGCACCTCTAAGGACAGATGAGTGAGATTTCCAGTTGTGAAATGGTTCTGTGAGCTTCTAATCAGCAGAATCTCAAGGTTAACTCCATTTATTGTCTTGCTGAATAACAGTTATATAGGTGTATTTACAGAGATTATGATTAAATAATTATGACTCCTTAAGTCTGGTAATGTACAAAATCAATAAATGTCTCTTTGTGTCGTGGATAGATAGAATCTGATTTGAAAGAGTTTTTTTTTTTTAACTACTTTTTCAGCCACTGTGTTGTGTTAAAGTAGTTAAAGGCTGCTATAAATGGACTAACAGGTTTAGGCTCCCTCCTGTCAGGAAAAAATCCATGAAAATAATGCTCAAATTTTGGCATCCATATCAAATAGGTTCCTGAGTGGTGCAATAGAAAATGTTTGCTCCGTCATTAGGAGATTGTGAGGTTGATTGTAAGTAAAAGTACACAGGCTGGGGCTTATACATTCTAGCCCAGACTGTAGATTCACACAGCCTATCACTGACAGTCATGTCAAGTTATTACACTTGGAGGAACTACCTGTAGATTGGCATGACCCTTTAAGGCTAATTTATTTAAGCCCACTTCTCTGCCGCAACTCGTCATCAGCAGTGATTGAGTTGGCTCATGTGGAAAAACAATGAAAGAGATGGATTACATTCTTGATCACCGTATTTTTTTTTTTTTTATTTTTTTTTTTATTTATTTTTTTTTTTTTTAATGTCTCTAGAAGTAAATACGGTAAGTAAACATTATCCAGTTAAAGTACAAATTACACAACGGGATAACCAGCAGAACTGTCTAACGGCAAGGTTAGCTTTTCTGTTTAACATGCTTGCTATTTGGAGGAAACATGGCATGATTACAGACATAACATGCTTGACTTAAAAAAAAATATCAATCATGAATGGTGTTGCCTATCTGTCTTTTAATAAGTGTGTTCCTGTGTGTATGCATAAACAATTTATGCCTATGAGAAGACCCTGTGCTACAAGGTTCAGCTGAATTACTGATCAATAGTACTGATAGCTGAGGTACTGATAGGTAGTAGAATTTTTTTAGGCATCCCATTCAATATGGTGACCAGATGTCACTGGGTATAACACACTGTTTATTCTCTCAGTTTAATTTAGGGCACTTTGCTGATGCATATCTGCACCAAATGGTGCTTTTTTTTTTTTTTTAAACAATCAAAACGATCAGTTATTAAGAAAACTGAACTGCTCATTTCTCTGTCCATTCTTGAATTAGTCTCTTGTCCTCAATGCTTTATCCTCTCTCGGCCCATCCTGGCTCAATGTCTTTGGCTTTCTCCCCAGCTAATGACAGAGCATTATACCAAAAGCACATGAGGTTAATAAGAGAGGGTATAAATATTCCTTTTTCATTTAAAACATGACACTGGGTATTATTAACAAGTGTTACACTTTGGCTTTATGGGACATAACTCAAGGAAAATATGAACACAGATGACACATGCAATTAAATTCTCTCATTTCCTGCCCTGGCCACAGAATGGTAGAATATTATTAAGGTGGTAAATATTCCATGTGTGGGGTCACGCAGTTCAGGCATGGAACATGACAGCTGTGGGACCAGCGCTTAGCGCTTCCATTTTCCCGTATGCTATTCATCTGAAAGCTTCTAATTATAGTGGTTATGGAGGAAATTGACCTCTTTCAGGAAATGCTGTATTTTACAGGTGGGATATCAAAGAGGGACAATAAATTGCAATGATAAAATGCAATTTTACATGTCCTTATAAACTATCACTATAGAATATGAAATTCAAATTTTATCAGATTACTAATGAATCAGTTTTTATTCTATTAAATGAATTCATATTACACTGCAGTTTTATTTTTCATTTTACTAAGAAACTGCAATTTTATTTTTCATTTTATTAAGAAACTGCAATTTTATTCTTATTTTTACTGTCATCAGCCATTGTTCTTCCGCTAAATATTAAGCTGAAAGTGTCAAGGTCCTGTAAATGGTCAGTGCTTAGACTGGTCAAGGTCTCCATCTAGTGGAAAAATCTTTGTACATTTTAGACCTGACCTGCCTGCTGGAGTGATATATAGACTCTACCTGAAGACATTTTCAGTAATGGATGTATCACAATATTTTTTACATTTATCGAACAAGGAAACCAGTTATATCAAAAAGTAGAAAGTCAAAGTACAAAAATTCAAGTACAATAAAGGAAAGGGGGGAAATTTTAATATTTGGGGCATAAAGGCAACCAGATGACATTAATGATATCTCAGAAGTGTATCATGTCATATACCGTATATAGAAATATCTTTATCATATCATATTGCCTAGCCCTAAATGTTTCTGTAATGTAGATTCATTCATTCCTCCTCGGTAACAGCTTTATCTTGGTCAGGTTTGCAGTGGATCCAGAGCCTATACATCCACGCAATACACCTTGGCTGGGATGCCAGTCCAGGCATCTACACATTCAGACGCTCATTTACAACTAGGGGCAATTTAGAGTAGCCAGTCCACCTACTACAATGCTTTTTGGAGGTGAGAAGAGACCTGAGAACCTAGAGGAACCCCACACAGACACCAGGAGAACAAGTGAAACACCACACAGATAGTAATGCGAGCTCATGATTGAACCAGGGACCCCGGAGCAGTGAGGCAACCCGCTGCTCCACAGTGCCACCCTTAAAGTGACTTAAATTTTAAAATTCAAATATAGAATACTTTATTTTATATGATTCAACGATGTTTTGCAGAACAGTCCACTCAATTTCCCTTCACACATCTGTCAGGAACATAACCATATAAGACAAAGAAATGAAACAAATATAACAGGTAGTCATTCTATATTAAGGAAATGGACTGGACTTGTAGCTGCCCAGCCAAATTGATCAATGCGCTTTGTTAATAATTACCGTGTCCATAATTTAATAGATTACAGAAATCAATTTAAGAACCTAATTTGTGCGGGGGAAAAACAGGAATGGCAAAGAGCTTCTGACTTCATACAGCAGATGGTGTATTGATGCACTTCATGCTTGTAGGATGGAGAAGCTCCATGTTTCTAGTATCTCGGTTTGTTCAATTTATCTTTGATGCACAGCACTGGTGACACAGTGAGGTGAGTAATAGTGAGTCTGGTGAGTGGTTGCGAACTGTTATATCTCTGCCTATATCACTGGGAGAGCTGACACGCTTTTCACTGGCACTCATTCCTGCTTGACCATCTGCTGCTACTTTTTATGTAATATTCTACTTGTGAAATTCAGGACCATAGTAAACATCTTAAAACATATTCTCTATTTGGTGCTGTAAACATATTCTATGTTTGCAAATAACACTACAATACAGTGCCTTGCATAAGTATTCAGACCCTTTTTGACTTTTCCACATTTTGTCGTGTTACAACCTGGAACTGAAGTAGACTTAATTGGGATTATATATATGATTATATACATGAATCTATGCAGAATAACCCATAATACTGAAGTGGGGGTTAAAATCTATATAGTTTGTAAAATTATTTACCAATAAAGCATCAAAGTTGTAAATGCACATATTCACCACCATTGGTATGAAACCCCTAAATTAGTTCTGGGGAAATCACTTGCCAAGACTGTGACTGAAGGAAAATAATATATATGGTATTTTGAAGCCATCGTACCATTTGTTCTTGTCTGGGACATTGACAGTTCTGGGAGTTAAAGAACATTAACACAATTAAGAAAATACAAAATATGATTAAAAAAAGCTATATAATAACACAGTTTGTATTTTCGAGTCAGTAATTCAGTGTGCACAATAAGACACACGATAGAAATAATACTTCCATCTTCTTATTGTAGCTACTTGGTCAGCTTTCCTTCCTGAAGACTTGAAATCGGAATTTGAGGCCATTTTCTTCTTGAATCTCATCTGGCACACCAGGGAACCTGCATAAAATGATAAATAATGACTGGGTTCAGAAAGGGCAAGGATATTTCTAGTAAGCTTGTTTTTTCCCCCATACTATTTATATAGAAATGCCAGTGTAGGGCCTGTTGTGGCAGGTCAGATCAAAAAAAAAGAAAAAAAAAAGGATCAGTTAAGTAGATACATACACCTATTAAAAACAGAGGCTTTTCACAGAAATACAAAGATATCTTACTTGTTTTGTTTTCTATAAACATTTTGGTCAAAACTTGGGAAAAAAACATCACAGTCAAAGTCAGCCATGATGTCAGTGAGGTAGATGAGGTCACACCAAGGGTGCTCCAGAGCTTCCTGTGAGGAATGAAGTATTTTGATTGATTATTGTTTTGTATCCAATGTGTGGAAATGCTAAGTGAATGAAATACTGTGTTTATCATATGATGATTATGCCAAAACATACAGTATTTGGACACCTGACCATCATAACCATATGTGAGCCTTCCCAAACTTTTCCCACAAAGTTGGAAGCATATAATTGTATAGGATATCCTTGTATGCCCCTGTGCACAAAGCGAGCTCCATGAAGACATGGTCTGCCAAGGTTGGAGTGGAAGAACCTGAGTGTCCTGCGCAGAGCTCTGACCTCAACCCCACTGAACACCTTTGGCACCTTTGGCACCTCAGACCTCCTCACCTAACATCTGACTTTACTAATGTTCTTCTGGCAGAATGAGCAAATCCCCACAGCCATGCTCCAAAATCTAGTGGAAAGCCTTCCCAGGAGGGTGGAGGCTGTTATAACAGCAAAGGAGGGACTAAATCTGGAACAGGATGTTCAAAAAGCACATATGGGTGTGATGGTCAACTTTTGGCCGTATAGTGTACGTGTGTCAAGCCGATGTTCAATAATGTGTGTGTTCATTTCGAAAGGCAAAAAAGGACTTAGTAGATTTCATTGTGAAGCCCTTTAGGAAATTGTTCTGCTTGTGATATTGAGACAGGACTGAAAGGAACAGTTCATAATCTTTTTTGAACAAGTTCCTGCTTGCAAAGTGAATTGCTATTACAGTGAAAACATTGACAAGCCTTTGGTTTCCCAAACCAAGCTATCCAATTGTTAAAACCCTTGTGCTGTTTTATTTCTAAATGTGTACAAACCCTGAAATAATGCAGCCGTTTATTTTGAAAACATCTGCAAATTGATAGGGCATTAAGTAGCATCACAGGTCTAAAACAAAAACGATACAACTACCGTAACTGCACAAACACTGTATTTATTGTATTTATATATAAACTTCTGTATCCTCTCTTCCTTTTTCCTTTTTTGCTTCATTTGTAGGTCTTTTAGTGTGTTTATACAGTACTTTCAGTAATGTACCTTTAGCTCAACAACGATCAGCTGAAATTAATAGCATCTTCATTTTGTTGCAATGAAACGAACACTGTTTTAGGAAAAAAGTCAGGGCTGAGAAGCATAGTTATAGCTGGGGTGGAGCTAATTTCTGGGCCAGAAATATACAAAGAAACTAGCAAGATCCACTGCATGGCAATATTACAAATATTACAAACAGTTTTTATAAACTATTTTTAGAATAATAATAATTATATTATTGTTGTAGATCTAGTAGCATTTTAAAACTGGTATTGGCACTGCATAGCAAAATTGTGGACCAAACTGAAAAACTGTTAATAGTACACACAATGCCGCACTGTCCATTAATCCTAGATGCAAATTTAAAACAAAAAAGTTTAAACAAAACATATTTGGGTTTTAGAATTGGTGATCATTCATGTGAATGTTTGTTTTGTTAGTGCATGGTTTTAGGTGTTAATATCCTGCAAAAATCAGGTCCTACATTCTGAAGTGCACTGTATATATCACTAGTTATTGCATAGCGCACAATATCCTGTATACTGTATGAGCTCAAGCCTTAATCTTTAACTGCTTAGTTCTTTGCTTGGATTGTACCCTGTTTCAAATGTAAGTGACTTTGGATAAAAACATCTACGAATATTAATCAAAATTAATAACGTTTGTGATATTAAATCTCACCTTGTACACCTGAGTTCCTCCTAAGATCCAGATGGTCTCTACAAGGTCACTGAGAGGAGGATGAGAGGCCAATTTAACTGCACTGACAAAATCCTTGCACATGTAGTGAGCATGCTTTGGGACAGACCTGGGAATGCGGTGATGAAAAATAAATTGAGCTGTTGAGTAATTTTCAAACATATGGTTTTCTGAAATATGTTATGGAATGTCCTGGCTACATAACTACTTAAGCTCAACAATGCAAAAGAGTAAATGAGCTACTTTAGTTCACACATGGTTGTTTTATTTGCCAGTGTAATGAACTAGATTACATCAGCTTTTTGCTCAGAACCACATTGAGGCTGTTGGCCAGGGGGAAGACTCTCTCTGGGCAGGAGAACCAGCTGTATTTACCCCATATGATCAAGTTCTTCTTTCCTAAGATAAGGCAGAAAGCATGTGCATTTAAGATCCATGTAACGATTTATCGAAGCCAGGGTACTTTGGATCTAAGTCAACAGTAATGTACTCAGTATGTGCCTAAGTGAATATTGCCTACTTCTTGGCATATGAACCATCAAGGAGAGAAATAGAGCTTGTATTTAAAGATTGTACACTTAAAGTTTTCTCACACCCAAAAGCTTCCAAAGGTCCGTGAGTGAGTAAGGTACCAATGGCACAAGGAAGTTCTCATAAATCACTTAGTGTTCTCAGAAGTGCAAAGAACACACTTTACCCAGACATATCACTGCACAATTAGTTGTGGCGTTAGGGCAAGCATCCAAATAAAATCTTTTCCTTGTATGTCATCTGATCACTCAACTCAGCAAACAAATAGATAACATCTTTGATATGTGTGTGCTACTCACCTGATTTACACACAGCTGTGACGGTATTCAAAAAGAACTTAAACTCTGTCCTGTAGATTGCAAAAAGAGACTGTGTTCATTTATCTGTAAGATACATTCTACATGCACAAACAGATCACCTACAAAACTGATGAACAGGCTTCAATTTATTATCAAGGAAACAAATTTCCCCGGAATGTTTTTTTTTTCCCCACCTACGTTTCACCTACTACAGCCTCAGATGAAGCACTTTTGTCTGATATGTTGTGTTTCTCTGGAAAATTTGTGTACTGTTTCATTTTTGCTATACTCAGGTCAAGTATAATGTAGTTATGTAGTCCTATATTCTTCATATAAGACCAGGCAACATTTTTTTTTTTCCAATCAACTGTCAGTGAGCTTGTGCCCACATTGTAGCCTCAGATTCCTGTTCTTTGCGGACAGGCATGGAATGCGATGCTTTCTGCTGTTGTAGCCCATCTGACATGCTGAGTGTTCTGAGATGCTTTTTTGCTTACCACAGGTGTAAAGAGTGTTTGAGGCAGCACAGCCTTCTTGTCAGCTCGAACTAGTCTGGCCATTGTTCTCTGACCTCTCTTGTCAAGAAGGCGTTTCTGTCTGCATGTTCCACTCACTGGATGGTTTTTTTTCCACCAACCACCATAACATGATCAAAATCACTGAGATACATTTTTTCCCCGTTCCGATTTGTGTGATATGTTTGACACACACACACACACACACACACACACACACACACACACACACACACACACACTGGGGTCCGATGTCTGAGACCACTGTTCAAATGTTTCTATTTTACATTCTTTTCTAATTGAATTACAAATTATATTATTGACATCAACTTGTGTGAAAAGTTTGTGTTGAAATATTTACATGAATTTCAGAATTTCTTAGTATGTGGTTTGTCCTCTTTTTGTTTTAATGACAGTGTGCACTCGAGCTGGCATGGACTCCACAAATTTGTGCAAAGCCTTACGATCCATTTTAGATCAAATCCATCTGAGTCATTTGAACACATGATTCAATAGAAGAGATTAGGCATGAGGAAAATTTGCTTACATTTAAATAGGGACCTAGAAATAGTGCAGAATCTTGAATATTAAATAACTGAACATTTACTTTCTTTGTTTTAAATATTTAAAAATTCTAAAACCTTCGGTTTATTTCCAAATTTAAATGGAAAAAAAAAAATCCCAGCTTTTCAATGTGGTCTCAGACTTTTGGACGCCACTGTACACACACACACACACACACACACACACATACAAAAACAAACACACAGTAAATGAAATTGTGTGTAGGCAAAATCTCTAAAGAAAACAGGCTTTTCTGATATCCTGTTTAGAAGAAAAATGTGTTTTCTGTTGAAATTCTAGCAGTTTTGCATGCTGTTGTTTTTCGATGTCTGGTTGTTAGTACATCAGTGTTGTCTTTCTTTTTCAGGACATTCCTAATGGTTGTTTTGGCTATGCCCAATGCTTGTGCAATGGCTCTGATCGATTTTCCCTCTTTTCTCAGCTTCAAAGCTTTTAAAGTATAAATTAGATGAAACCCAGGGTTCAGACCAAGAGCAGATATTCAGAGCTATTAACTGTTTAAACAAGCAATCTAACAGGGCACATCTGGGCAACAACAAACATCTGTCAGTCACATGTTCCAATATTTTTGATCACTTGAAAAAACGCATGTGTTTAACACATGTAAATGTGAATATTAGGAGATGAAAGCTGAAATTCTCATCTATCGTCTCATATTCATCTTTTGATCTCAAACCCAAATGTCTTCAGTGTATAGCAAAAACATTCCCTTACAATACTTTCTGAAGGGACTGTACAATATATTTATTAAAACACTCGACTGGTTCTTCCTTTAGACACCGCCCATCAATAAATATTACATAAACAGTACAATGCAGCCACGTCATCCTGACCCTGCCATGTATATTATTTTTGAGGGGAAAAAAATCCTTCATGATCTCTTACGGAAGATTCCACGGAAGGCGACCATCTTTGCCTATTCCCATATTTCTGCACGCTGCCGCAATCAACCGAATCGGCTTCTGTATTTCATCCCTCGGCTTCATGTTTTTCACACGACCATACACACACACACACACACACACACAGCACACAACATGGATGTTCTTTAGGAACTGGGCTGTATTTCTCAGAATGACAAACCGCTGCAACACTCCTCTACTCAACTCTCCTGTTGAATCGGCGCCGGCAACATCTGGAGTTTCGCCAGAATCGGAATGAATATTGTAACTGAATTATTGTTTGAAACATACCAAGCCAAAACATACGCTTTATTCTATATTTAACTCATCAGTAGCATACGCCAGCGCGGTGCCATTACCATGATAAACGGATGGAAAATCCACCAATCTGGCAACACCGAGTGCGCCTGGGGGACGGCTAAATCTCAAATCTTTCCTCCGCTCCTGTTCAAGCGCACTAGCCTGTGTAATAATGTCTTCTACGCCCTATTCGGAGCACTCGGTGTTCACTAAGAAGTCATTTGGGACAGAACCCGTGATGTTGCATGTGCTGGCTCGACCTTAGCATTTGAACGGGGCAGACAGGTCGGATCTTGATTATTTCTAGGAGTTTGTGCCTCTGTGTGGGTGGCGGGTCGTTTAAGAGCTGTGTGGTATTTTGCCCTAAAGCAGGCGATTTATCAACTCATCTGCCATTGTAAACCCATGGTTGGGTCAAATTACCAGTGAAATGTTGCATTACGAATTTATAATTTAATGCCAATTAATAAAGAGCACATACAAATTAAAAATAAATACACAGACAAAAACTGGTATTGTTTTCCATATAAAAATATATCAGAGGTCTGCCAATAAGCCAAAATAGTATATGCATATTTACATAGCAGGCTGTACTGTCCCTGTAACTGTACAAAACAGACTAGAACTGGCTTAAGCCACACACTTCAAAGATAAACTTCAATAACTCTTTACACAAAAATAAGCAGTGGGGTCATTTTAGCCACTTTGTCACACGAGACCCCTTTTTGATTGCCTAATAATAATAATAATAATAATAATAATAATAATAAAGTGTCTGCACTGCACATCCTTATGGCACAGATACACAGATAAAATAAAACAATGCATGCAAATATTTCCACACTGATCTGGAATACTGAAATGGAGGCTTATGCATGGAAATTTAGTGCATGGACACACAGTCGACTATACATAAAACCAGTGAACATAAAAAATTTTCTAAACCATTTGTACAAACACTAAAACATTGTACATACAGTGCTTTAAATGCATATAATATAAAATGAATAAGTACAGCTCATGAACTGGATTTAGTGTCACATCTCTCACATATGCTCACTTAAGCTTTACTTTAAGTGAGCACTACAGCCTAACATATAGGGCTCATATTATAGTAAAGTGATACGAGCAGATAAGCAATATCTAAAAAGTCTTAACCACTACCATTTGGACTACATCCTGCTGGCAGCCTGAGGAGAGGTGTGTGCTTTTGTCACTGCGAGTGTGGCTCGTCACTGTTTTGTTTCTGAATCTTGCATCCACTGCTTGATCCTGGCTCTTCAGTATGTCGCTTTAGCGTGGCTGTTCCTCTGCCTAAAAAAAACCACAACAAAACATTACAGTCAGCTGACACTAAAAGAGCACACAATGTTCCCTTGCATGGGTGTGACTGTGATCTGGTCTTGTTTTAATAAAAGAGGAAATTTCATCAGCACTCACATAATTTGCCACACAGTACAGCCCAGCCCTTAACTACGTGTTCTTGGCACATTACCTGTGTGTATGGAGGACAGTGTTTGGCTCACCTTTCTGTGTTTGCTTTGTGTCTTTTCTCCAAGGTTTTACCCCACCAGCTCCTGCAACACCTTTTAGGAGAGCAAGATAAATAATTTACTTAGCTGAACACAGTCCCCTTTCCCCACATTTGACTGTTTGACTGATATCCGTAAATTCACAATACTGCGTGTAATAAAAATCAGTTCCTTGTTGAAAAAGAAAACATTCACTAGGGACTGTATATACAAGTCCTGTCTTTCGTATGGCACACCTTATTAGTCTCATGTGTGACTGTACAGAGCAGCTTCAATACATACCTGCCAGTGGCTGGGAACTAGTGCCAGTTAGTTGGTCAGTATAGGACAATGGTCCTGCTGAAAAATCTTCTTGAATGTTGGCCGGGGTTAGTTGCACTGGTAGATAGAAATAAAACCCTCTTAAATAAAGTCATGAACAAAATACATTATATAATTAAATCTGCCATGACATGACATGACATGACAGTGGCATGTCTGGCTCATTTGCTTTACATGCCAATTTCTGTGACAACTGGATAAAAAAGAAAAACCATAAACAGGGAATTAAGTTTTTTTGAATAGGAGTGGAGTGTGTCCACAATCAGAATCTAGGCTTATGCTTGGTTTACTGCAGCTGAACAATTCATAATGCTTCCAATGGCATAATTCACCTCCCAGAATGATCAGCTGCTTCCTCACTGGAGCTTGGTTATGACAGGTTAAAGGGCTAATCAGTAAATGTGTAGTGAAATTACCTGCAGCATTTCTCTCCTGTGTGCTGTCTGCAGAGTTCAGACTTGCTCCTGCACCTTCGCCGTTACCACTGGCGTTGGATGGCACAGAGGCCAGAAGCCCTGAAATATATGAAGATTAGTAATAAAAATTCTATATGTACAAGCATAAACACTGACCTTCTGTGAGAGTCCCCCCTCCATCCTAAATTTAGCCAATTCCCTAGTTCTTCCATAATCGCATAATAACAGCTTCTAACCAGGGATGGTGAAAGCTAACATGCAGTTCCTTTGAGGCACATGAAGCCAGCCAAACTGCTGTTCAATAATAGTGGGGCTAAACACATTTGATGGATAAGGCTAACTACCTTATTACTGCACTATTCTGCATACATGATGCCCACAATTGGCTAGTGGTTTTTTGATCTATTAGGGAGAGGAACGCCATCCCCCTCACCCAGACAGCAGCTCAGTTCTTCTCTCTTGGACTCTCAGCCATGGGTGGCCATTGCATAGTCAGTATACACGCAATCCTACTGTACACAAGCAGTGCACCACTTTTCAATACCCATGTTTACATGGTACCTAATAATCTGTTAATGATCAAGTACATTACAACTGCCAAATACCAAGATGAACACTGTCTGAACAGATCCTTTACACCATCTACCCAATACTTACCAAGGCCTCTGTAGCATGACAGTTGCTGATAGATCTGTTTCATGCGCTCAATGTTTATTCTGCTGGCCTCAGCATGCTTGACCATGGGCTTGGGGTAGTGCGTCCCAATGATACACTTAGCAAGCTTCTGTACACTTTCTGGTGCATTCCAAGGGTCGTAGATATATTTGGCAGGAAAACCCCTCAATATAGGCAAATACCGACTGTACACAAAAAGTCAAAACTAAATATTACTGTATTGTTTGGAACATTCAGTACTGTTAATTAATAACACCAGTAAGTCATCTGGTACAAAATAATTATGATCAGCATGAGCATATATGTAAGTGGTATTATCTGGGAGGGAGATACTACCGTATATAGTCTCCATTGGGATCGGTGCGGCGACCAAAACCCACTGGGCAGTAGCAGTGGAAGAACTGCTGAAAAAATGAGCTGCAGGAGAGCCACATCCAGCTGCCTGCATTAACACTCCAATCTGCATCCAGCAACAACTCTTCAAACACCTGGACCACACACACACACACACAGTCCTGAAAACTGACACCAGACACATAGTGATTAAAGTCAAATGACAATATTCAGCAGTTCTCACTGTCATTTGCTATAACTTTGCCAAATCTTCATGAATGCCTTTTTCCTTCTAGCTCAAAATATTTGAAAGAAAACAGTAATACAAATGTCAGTATAAACAGAGGCCCAAAACATGGGCCTGATAAAGCATGTAAAATGTTATGCTAACTGCACCATTAGAATGTTAAACTAAGTTAGCAAGCAATAGTAGTAAACATGTAGGCTTATGTAGTTATCTTGAACAGATGCTCTTATGCCTGGGGAAGAGACTGTCTACTCAAGTTCTACTCGATTGTCCACCTCTCTAAAAATCTCTGCAATGACAGAACTGTTTACACTACTGATTGACTGGTCCTGAGACCAAACATGACACACCACATGCTGAGACGGACCATGGATCAAATATTGTGGTCTTATTCCTTAATAAACCAATTATAGCAGCAGATTCCACCCACTGAGATTAACTGACAGGCAAGTGACCATACTGTGAAATAACACTGAAGAGGAAACCATGAAATAAAGTCAGCTAAAAAGGAATAAATAAATGAATGTAAATTAATGAATGAGAATAACAATATAAAATGTACCTATGTTTTTATGAAACATACTAAGGTTTGTCTACGAAACAGAGATAAACATTAATGTATTTTATTTGCTCTACTTCAGTCCTCTAAAGTATAGTAAAATGCTTCTGACATAGTTGTTTTTATTTGATTTTCAAGACCTACGACAAATGATTAAAACAAATAGCCCTCTCTTCCCACCTTGACGCCTTCCTCCCAGCTGATCCACAGGTCTCCTCTGGTGAGGAAGCACGCAACAGCATGCCGTGCCAGGTGATGGATCCACCCTTCCTGCCTCAGCTGAGTCATAATAGCATCAATCCATGGAAAACCTGTCCTGCCCTCTGCCCACTTTGCTAATGCCTCTGGGTTACGGTCCCATGGGATCTGCACACAGATTGGGTTGCCCTCCATCTTGTCAAAGCGCGGACTGTTTGTGGCGGCCGTGTAGAAGAACTCTCTCCATAGCAGCTGGCCATAGAGAGACAGTGGAGGGACACTATTTTTCTTTACCTAACATTGACAGAAGAATAAAAAATAAAACGGTTGATGAAGATGGAATGAACGCTAGTAAACAATATCGACAGATTTGAATCAATATATACTTGATGACAATAAATTATTGCAAGGAATTGAGACAAAGTGACTATATTACTATATAGTATATACAGTTAGGCCCGGAAGTATTTGGACAATGACAGAGTTTTTGTGATTTTGCCTTTATACACCACCACAGTGGATTTGAAATAAAACAATCAAGATGTGATCGAAGTGTAGACTTTCAGCTTTATTTTAAGAGGCTCCACAAAAATATGGCATTTACCATTTAGGAATTACAGCCATTTTAAGCAAAGTACTTCTATTTTCAGGGTCTCAAAGGTATTTGGACAACTGACTGACAAGAAGTTAATTGACCAGGTGAGGTCCATTCCCTCGTTACTTCAAGACAAACGAAGCAGATAAAAGGTCTGGAGTTGATATCAGGTATTGAGTTGGCATTTGGCAGCTGTTCGACTGGACCTACCAATATGAAGTCCAAGGAGATCTCAATGCAAGTGAAGGAGGCCATCATTAGGCTGAAAAAACAATATAAATCTATAAGAGAGATAGCAAAAACCTTAAGTGTGGTCAAATCAACAGTTGGGTACATTCTTAAAAAGAAAGAAAGCACTGGTGAGCTCAACAACATCGAAAGGCCTGGAAGACCACGGAAGACAGCTAAAGTGGATGATCGCAGAATCCTTTCCCTGGTGAAGAAAAACCCCTTCACAACATCTACAGAAGTCAAGAATACTCTGGAGAAGGTAGGCGTATCATTGTCAAAATCTACACTCAAGAGACGTCTTCATGAATGTAAATACAGAGGGTTTACAACAAGGTGCAAACCACTGGTAACATTCAAGAACAGGAAAGCCAGATTAGATCTAAAAAAAGCCTCCCATGTTCTGGAATAAGATTCTTTGGACTGATGAAACCAAGATTAACTTGTACCAGAATGATGGGAAGAGAAAAGTATGGTGAAAGAAAGGAACAGCTCATGATCAAAAGTATACCACATCATGTGTCAAACATGGTGGAGGCAGTGTTATGGCATGGGCATGTATGGCTGCCAATGGAACGGGCTCACTGGTGTTTATTGATGATGTGACTGCTGACAGAAGTAGCAAGATGAATTCTGAGGTGTATAG
>CM040980.1:10601836-10641844 GCA_022985145.1 Pangasius djambal | reverse complement strand
AGTGAGGAAACTCAGAATTTGTGTTTTGAGAACATGGGCTCCAGACTTCAGGCAGTCGTTGACTGCAAAGGATATTTACAATTATGTCACTTTGTCCAAATACCTTTGAGCCCCTGAAAATGGGCTTTGATGAACATGGCTGTAATTCCTAAATGGTAAATGCCATTTTTGTGGAGGCTCTTAAAATAAAGCTGAAAGTCTACACTTCAAATCACATATTGATTATTTTATTTCAAATCTATTGTGGTGGTGTATAAAGGCAAAATCACAAAAACTCTGTCATTATCCAAATACTTCCGGACCTGACTGTATATTTACTAGACCACTTAATAATCTACCTTAGAAATGAAATCTAGAAAGCAGCCTTATGCTCACCTTTCTGTACAAGTCTGTGAGTTTAAAGTAGAAGAGTCTACAGGAGAGGCAGCCGAAGCGAAGATATGGGCTCAGACCTGTAGGGCTGGCCAGTAATGAATTTGCATTCATCCTGGGACGCTCAAAGTTAGCCACCCATGCCTGCACAAAGAAATAAACAAATCATGAAGGAGGACATTATGCATATAAATATTAAATGCAAGATTAAGAATGTGGGATTTTACTTCAGAGACCTGCTACTGTTGTGAATATGCAGACAGCTTAATGTTTTGAAGGGGAATGGTGGAAGGTATATCGGGGCCTTTCTCAGTTTGTCTGTACGTATTTGTAACTGAATTCACCACCACATAACGTATTTAAATAGATACTGTATGAGAGTACAACTGTTGAATGTCATAGAAAAACAGAGGAAAAAGTAATTGATTTATAGCCACCATCCAACAACCCTTACTTGCAAACAGCCTGCCATTATTGCCAGAACACTATGTCACTACTCGCCTTCATGAAGCTTTGACAGATGCACTCCCACATGCACTGTATCAGTACCATCAGAATTTTCAGTTCACTCCAGACATTATTCTCTGTACTACCAAGGCATATAATCTGCATTAAGTGGAAATCAAGTCCAAGATGCTTGTTAACAGCAAGTCTCTCTGAGAGTCACTTCTGCTTACCTTTCTCTCCAAGTGTCTCTCCAGACGAGTCAGAGCCTCGGTCTCTCCTCCTGGCCACACAGCAGACGGAAGACCCTCCGTCTCAAAGCCTACACCAAAAAAGACACAGGTTAGTAACTAGCAGATGTACAGTACACACACACACGCACACTTATGGAAGCAAGTAAGCAAGCATGTAAGTAAGTAACTAAATAATTAAATAAATATATCATACCCAGCTCCTCCAGTGAGGGCACACCAAACCTCTCGTCATGGTCATCACCAACAGGCATGATACACTTGCTTAATATCTCAGCAGTAATGTTCTCTGCTGGTATTTCTACAGCATCCATTCTACTGATCATCGTCTGAAAGCGTTTATAGGTGAGAGGTGCCTGCCCACCATTCAGCTCAATGATCCTAACATGAGAAAACGGCAGTGGAGAAACAGAAGGTGTGGTGAGGGAAGGTGATGGAATAAAAACTCTTTAGAAACATACATATGTCAGCAAAACATATTTTTGTCCTATGCTGTGTTTCATTTATTATTATTTTTTTTTATTACTGTTTTAAAAGGATTTTCATTTTCTTATACTTTGTGTGAGCTTGACCTAATTAACCACATTTGGCCAACAGCCTTTTTCACCTCTCTTTATTTAGGGTGCCAATAATTCTGGAGCTGACCATACAATGTTCAGAAATCAACAAAATAAAAACCTGTTCTATATTTGCTGAGGTTTTTTCCACCTGCACATTCGATGCAAACTTTTATAAAAAGCTCTAGGTATTAAAGACCGTTCCTTATTTTGTTACATCGAAGATCACCTAGCCCCATTCAGATACAGTGCTGACAGAAAGGAGTGCAAGAGTCCGGTAGCAGAAGCTCTGTGGATGGAGTTTTTTTTTTTTTCTGGTGACCAGCAGATTGTGAGCCCAAATGCAACAACAATACCCACAACCTACAACTGCTCAGCCCCATGCATGAATTAGATTGCCTCACTTACAAGTTGCTTGGAATAAAAGTGTCTGCCAAATGAACAAATGTAAATGCAAGATGGCAAGCCATATGGCAATATACAGAGACACACACTCACTTCTCTGGATCATAGAGTGTGTGGGAGATTCTAACCGTGACCTCCACCCCTGCCTCGTTGGCCAGCTTCTTGATGGCTGCATCCCGCTCCTTCCCAAATGGTTCGGAGTCATACTCATATGACAGATGCGTGATCTTCCACTCCTGCAGTAAAAAGCAACGTCTGCTTGTTTTGTTTTGTTTTTTCCTTTCTTTCAGGAATAGAACACTGATGAGAACATCCAGCTTTCTCTCACTGATTAAATCTCTTAATCTTATCAGATTATCATGAACTACAACCTATTTAAATGGATGATATACACTCTATGGCAAGATTTAAATAATAATAATTTAAAAAAAAAAAAAAAAACAGGGGCCACAGTTCTTCTTGCCATTTCTTGTTGCAACACCTTATTAACACCCACTTCGTGTTTATGCACAAAACACAGCTTCTTGACAGCATGTCTATCATCCGCGGGTGTATGAAACCGAATGAAAAAACAATGACAAGTTCAAGATGTCTGCCAGTTTACCCCAAAGACTTCATTATCTGAAGAAACTCTAAGGAAGAAGCTTTTCCGTATTAACTTATAGTGCATGCTGCTTCAGGCTGTAACTGTTTGTTACCTTTTTAGTCACTGCTAAATTAAAAATACTAAATGTCATGTTGTCTTCTCTGAGGCAAGAAAAACAGGCCAAGCAGGAAAAAACGGCAGTACATTTAGAAAAACAATACCAAAGTGGTTAATGACCAATTTTTAGGAAGTTCAGGTACCTTGAAAAGCCTGGGGAAAACATCAGTGGGCTGGCCTCTGATAACATACAGGCGAGAGTTGAGTTTGCGAAGGCTGGCATCCAGGTCTTCCAGACACTGCAATAAAAACCTGAAACACAGCAGAGGACAAAGAACAGCATCAACAGAAAGTTTACAGTCATTTTTACTGCCTAGTTGTGGGTACTATAATTTTTAAAACGTTAAAAATAGTTTATAAACAAGTGGACGAATTTTTCTCCTATCACATGAAACATGGGGTCTCTAAAGTATTGTGTACAATACCAGCCTGTGAGCAAACAAACGTTTTCACTAACCTGGGAATCCAGCTAACAAGCTAAATTACTAGAGAAATGAAAAGACTAATCTACAGCAATAAATGTTATGAATAAAAAAAAAAGAAATATGTTATTCCTCTGTAACAATTTTTTTTACCCATTAAGATACAGCATCTACATGTGTGACACTCCTGGCCCTATAGAAAAAAAGTGTACCAGTGGGAATGAATCTTTATGAGCAGCACGGAAGTCAGCCTCCTCGGTTAGTGCTCCTCAGTACCATTCCCAGTCCAAATAGCTGGCAAGCTAGTCAATCCAAGCTATTAAATAACCACATGTTCATGTCCTCCAAAATCTTGCGCGAGTTGATTTTTCACCAAATAATTAATCACATTTTGGCAAGTGACCTAGAAACTTAAATTCAGTGACTCACGGAGTATGCAGCATAGACCTGTACAAATGTTCTCTGGTCTGTTCATCTTCACTATAATTTCAATGAATTTAATTTCACACTAAATGACCTTCACTATTAAACAGGGTCTAGGATGATTTGTCCTGGCAGGACTTGAGCATATTTAGCCTCATAAGGGCTAAATCCTGTCTGAGCTGCATTGTACTTCTTTTGGCCTGTCAGGGGCATCACATTGAGACTGGGTCAGCAGGGCAGAATCCAGTACAGTCTGACGGCAGACTTCCCAAAGACGTCTGATCCACTCAAACCCCATCTAGCTAGAGCACGGCGAGTACTGGCGAGTTGTGGGTACTATAACACGCCATACTTACTGAGAACTGGCAGGCATGAAGCATTTTAGAGTGTGACGAGAGTATACTAGGAGCTTTCCTTCACATTAGCTTTTATTCGGGATACATATGTTTATAATGCTCAAAATACACACTTGTTCCCCTGTTTTTAACCTAAAAAAAAAAAATAATAAAAAAAAATCATCCCAAAATAGCTCATTGTTAAGGAGAAAGAGAGAGAAATGGGCATCTGGGACAGATGTAACCTGTGCATTTGTGGAATGATTCACCTTGCATAAAGGGATGTTCTAGTCAAGACTTTCACAAGGAATTCTCAGTTATTATTTTGTATTATTTAATAGCGGGGTTCCCTACACTGAAGGAGCATTATAGTTAATAGCACTGTTTTACACATCAAATTCAAACATCTATTCAAGTTCTATCATGTTAGGAGAACCTGACATCAAAACCATATTAATGTAGCTCTAATGAAAAGCACATACCAATCCTTGCTGTATGCCTGTGCGTGTTTGTGTGTTCCAGCAGAGGGAGTGGTGTGTGTGTGTGTGTGTGTGTGTGTGTGTGTGTGTGTGTGTGTGTGTGTGTGTGTGTGGGGCTAACACGAGTGGTGGTGGCGGCAGCGAGAGGAGGAAAAGTAGGTCAGAGCTGACTGCGGAATGTGGTAACTGCCACTGCTGACACAATGACCCAGTTCCATCTGTCCTGTGCCAGGGCGGGAGATGTGGGTCCACTCCATATTACGTCATCACCAGACTGTGGGAGTAAAGCCTCCTACTAAGATCTCCCACTACTATACACAGATAGCGCTCATTAACACGGATGTACCATACCAACGTTATCCTACGCTCGACTTGGGTATTTGGGTACATATCTTCTGTCGAATTTTTAGAACAGTATACAAGTGAGTTACAAAACACAAGACTGCAGCTGTACTAAAGAAGACAAGCTGTGACGTGAAGGATCTTGGTGTTCAGCCAACGTTGGCTTAAATTACTGAAAGTACATCAACAGTAACCTTGAAAAACAAGTGTAACTTTACTCATACCGTCTTCATTAGCACACTCTGTACAGAAGCAAGGATTAAAATGAAACGGAGGTGTTGGAAGAGTTGCTCTTAATAACCGAATGTTAAGTTACAGGGGAGGGAAATCAGTCCATGGGGATTTTGAGAGGATAGGACATGTACAGAATGCTGATGTGCATACAATAAGTGAAACAGTAGGCTCATCTACAGCTCTCTTATTATTCTGACCAGTTTACCTTTTTTATCAAGTTGTTTCCCAGAGGTTTCAGTGCTGTTTGGCGCACGGTTAGGCGATTTCCCTAGTGAAAGACACCCGATTCAACTAACCAGTTAACTCCCAGGATTAGTATGTGTGTAAGAGCAGGAAATCACCAAACTGTGCTGCACTCCAGGATTGTGATTAAGGACCTTTGGGGTAATTTGGCAAAAGATTAATGTAACAAGAGTGTGCCAAATGAGGAGCGGTTTTCTAAATCCAAATACAAGCAAGTCTTAAGCAATACTAAGCAGTTTATATATATAAAAACCTAAGCCTACTAGACCTGAAGCAACAGGCATGAGTACATTTCAGAACACCATGTCTATATCAGTTCTATGTGTGTCTATATGACCTGCAAGTAAGAGCAGAGCTCAGATAATGTGCTGGCTTCCAAGTCTAATAAAAAAGGACACAGCTAGACACTACATCATACACCAAGTCTAACCCTAATTACTACTTAGTAAACTGCCTTTTATCCATGGTTGTGGTAATTTTATCTCCCATGCACTATCCCTTTATGGTTCTCCTGTCTCTTCCATGGTGTGACAGAATGAGCTACATGTCTTACCTCCATCTATTGATCCCCACGTTGGATGAACCTGCAAACCAGGGGTCAAGAATGTAAATACAGCGTAAAGTGTCCGCCCCTACTACACAGTCCCGGAGTGAGGGGTTATCATGCAGCCTCAAGCCCTTCCTGAACCAGTGCACCGCGTTAACCACCATTACTCCACTCTTCCCGTCCTTCAGACAGGCGTCCTAGAACACAGGGACTTCGAAGAAGTTGGGCAAGTCTCCTGCTTCACAGGTCACGAACACGCTGGGTTGAGAATCTGGCAGCAGACAGGAGCACACCAGACTTCCCGAGCTCGCTGTGAATTTAACCTTGCTCGAGGAAAACGTTTTCCATGCTGTCGCTGCTGCTGGATCTCGGGTGAATTATCCAGGACGACTTCATAAACACTGGTCACATACAGTACTATAGTGGAACCAAAAGATCATTCGCTCGACTGTTTCTTCAGTAAAACTTACAAATCAGCAACAAGCTGTAAAAACAAAACGACGACAAAGCCTTAAAGACATATCTGTGTTTGTTTGTTTTTTTGTCCTTGTCTTGATATAGTAACCGAGACAGCAGTTAGCCGGTTAGCTCTCTTTAGGCTTAGCTAGCTCAGACAACAAGGCGGCGCACAAATGTCAGCACGAGAACCGGAATAAAGGAGAAACAAATAAACACGGAGGGGGGAAAAAACAAAGCAACGGTCAAAATTCGTCCTGAAGCAGTCCGTCGTGTCGGTTTACTCAAAATGGTACTTCAGTTCAACACAGCCGCTATCCGTGTAAATCCTGAGCTTAGTATTTAATGTACCGTCTGTCTCGCGCGTGAACGTCCGTTTTATTCCAGCTGGAGAGCTCAGGCGTTAGCGACTCCGCCCACACGCTCGCGCAAGCACGGCGTGACGTTAGCCTGTTGGTCCGAACCACACATACACGTAACTGGTTGTCACGTTTCTACGGTGTGGACGCTCTCACGTCATAAATTAACGAACGACATTATATAAGTCCTACATTAGCCCACAAACACGACAATGTAAATTATATGGCATAATGAATATATTAAAGGGGTTTAAATTTACAACAATCCGTGTACAACGATGAAATTAATGCACGTCTACAGACAGACTTACTTGTCGCTGCTCCGCGCTGATTGGATAGAAGCGTAGTACCCGGATGAGCAAATGACTTGGGGAGGTGTTTGTAAGTTGTGCTCCTGAGGAGTGTTTCAGAAAGCTCTTTTAGTTGCTGAGCCCTGTGTGTCAACGCAGAGGTCGGGAAAACGCTCACAAACCAAAATCAGAGTGAGTCTACACTCACCGTCCACTTTAACAGGAACACCTGTACACTCACCTGTTCATTTATGCAGTTATCTAATCAGCCAATCGTGGCAGCAGCACAATGCATAAAATCAGGTCAAGAGCTTCAGTTAATGTTCGCATCAAACATCAGAATGGGGAAAAGTGTGACCTCTGTGACTTTAACCATGGCATGGTTGTTGGTAACACATGGTCTGGTTTGAGAATTTCATAAACTGCTGATCACTCTTTACAACCGTGCATGCACAAAGCATTGAACCTTGAGGTGGAAGGGCTACAACAGCGGAAGATCACAACAGGTTCCACTCCTGTCTGCTAAGAATGAGAATCTGAGGCCATCATGGGCACAGACTCACCAAAACTGGACAGTTGAAAATTAGAAAAAAAACAAAAAACACCTGGTCTTTGTCCAGTCTTCGGCTGTCCAGTTTCTGTGATTCTGTGCCCATGATGACCTCAGATTTTTGTTCTTGGCTGACAGGAGTGGAACCTGATGTGGTCTTCTGCTGTTGTAGCCCATCTACTTTAAGGTTTGATGTGTAGTGTTTTCTGAGATGCTTTTCTGCTCACCATGGTTGTAAATAGTAATTATTTGAGGTAGACTTCCTCAACCCAGTCTGGTCATTCTCCTCTGATCTCTTTCATTAACACGGTGTTTCACTCTGCAGAACGTCCGCCCATAGGATGTTTTTGTTTTTTGCATCATTCTGTATAAACTCTAGAGACTGTGTGAAAATCCTAGGGGATCAGCACTTTCTGACTCAAACCAGCCCATCTGGTACCAACAATCATGCCACGTTCAAAGTCACAGAGATCACACTTTTTCCCCATTCTGATGTTTGATGTGAACATTAACTGAAACTCTTGACCTGTATCTGCATGATTTTGTGCATTGCGCTGCTGTCACATGATTGGCTGATTGGATAACTGCATAAATGTGCAGGTGTACATGTGTTCCTATTAAAGTGGACAGTGAGTCTAGGTCACTTACTATGGTGCTATTAGCTGTGATGTTAACCTGCTCGGTGACTGGTTTAATTAAACTAATCCAGGTTTAAAGACTCAGAAATCCGCTCTTTAACTCGACATGTGTTAAAGGTGTTAAAGGTGCCCTTTAATAAAGGATTCTATAGATACTGAAGCTTACATTTTTCACAGCTTTATGTCTATTAAACCTAATTAGATATTTCTTAATTAATATATTCATAATTTGTTTAAATAAAATTATATTTTCTCTATATTAGTCGTCATATTTATTTTTATCATTATATTTACTAGAAGCCTTTTTTATATGGCTTGCAGTTTCTCCAGATTTACTTCTTTAAACGTTCCACAGAACTGCAGCTTTGACAGTTAAATCAAAACATATGAAAATGCTTCAGTCAGCGAGTAATTTAGGACTATGATAGGCATGTCATATTTCAGGAATTTCAAATGTAAAGGAAGGATATTATTCATTCATTTTTCTTGTTCAGCTTTTTTTTTTTTTTTTTTCTTTCTTCAAGATTTAATGCCAGCCACCCAATTGTGGTGGTGGTAACTGAGTTCAGTACAGCTCATCAATCAACAATAAACAATACACTAAACAATAAAGTGCAGGACAAGACAAGGCAAGAAATGTGCACTAATATTTAAGAGTCAGCTAATGTAATTTACTTTTAGCCACACCTAACTATGCTCAATTAGATTGCTAGCCTCAAATAGTTCTATTTGGAAATCATATTCAGTTCTTCAGATAGACCTTATGTAACTTATTGATAGGCAGCTAGGAAAAGATTAAACATGAGGTTCAAAAGGTCTACAGTAAATGTTCCTCTCTGAAGCAGCAACACTGTCACCTTACCTTCACACTGTAATGAAAATGCATCATTTTGTATGTGGGTTCGGCTACTTAAAGACATCAGGCAAAATCAGTGCAAATATAATATACAAATGTGTTACAGTCTGATGCTGTACTTCTGTATAATAATCACTGTCATGTCATCAACCTTGCTACTCTTATGTCTGTCCTGTTGCCCTTATATCTGTCCTGTAGGCTATGTCAGCTCTGTTACTGATATGTATTTTGATAGGCTGACATATGGAAAGAATAAATAGGATGAAATCAATAGGTTGAAAACTTTGCATTTCAAAATGGCATCCATTTCACTGATGACGAAATGTTGCTGTTAGTCAACCAACTTTGTTTACTATATCAGACTGCATTATATACCATTACTCCCATTATATACCATTATATACCATTACTAAAAATGCAATTCTGTTATAATCTGAAGGTGAGGTCAATGAACACTAGATGGCAGGATATCATCAGAAACCTAAATCTAATATGGGACGTGTACAATGACTATAAGGTGCGCATTAGACAAATGAATAAATAAGATACAGATTGAGTGAGAAATGTGATCAGTGGGTTAAGTATTCTATTACAAATCAGCTTCTATATTTATATCTATTGCCACGCGACAGAAAACACTGACCCTGCTTCTATCATCAAGGCAAACGCCTATAAGAGGATTTTAAACGGATCAGTTTCTTTGACTAGTTTCTGATCTGAGAAGTCAGACCATGTTCTCTCCTGGAAGTATGAAAGAAACTGTGAGTAGCATAATTCTCCAGAGCATTTACGTGTTTACAAAGCCTACTCCAGTTGCTGAACATCTAAATGTTTTTCTAATCTCCAGCTCCATCTAGAGAAATAAATGACCTTGACAGGCGGTGTAAATGCTTTAGAGCTCACAAGAATTAGTCCATTCAGGATATGTGATACATTATGCAATGCATTAAATATTAATTAAGAAGAGTCTTGCTGCCTTAGCCAGGTGTTCATCTGATCCCTATCACTTTTCTCGAGACATATGTTGCATTTGAACAGAACCATAAGCAGGTTATTGATCACTACAGTACACTTGATGTATCTGTCTATATAGAAATCTGGCCTAGTTAAATTAAATTATATAGGATGCATCATTGATAAATTGTTCATGACTTTTCTACTGACTGCTTGTGTGGCTTTCAAGGACAAAACGGCCATTTAAGACAAAGTGTTTGGATCAAAATGTAAAATCTTGAAAAAGTCCAGACCACAAAGAGCTTCCTTTCAAAGATGCAGATGAATGGAAGTAATGAAACACGATTCAGGATTATTTGATTTTAAAGGCTATCTTCAAAACCGCATATTAGGTACCGCAAATAACTAGACTGGGTTATTTGGCTATGTAATAGTACAGTGCTAAGGGGTGTGTAGGGTACTAGTACGGTTTTAGTACAGTTGTATGGGATTTTCAACGTCGCCACAGACTACCTGTTTACAGTGGTTCAGTTTTCACACGAGTGTTTTGGATGTGTGCTTCATCTCTCTTCTGGCCCCTCCTTCCTTCCACAGCTACTTCAGCGCCCTTAACTGCGGTGCAGTGTGAGCGCGCCATACACACCACTGCAGGCGACTTTCCCATCACCTCAAACCCTCCGAGCTCTTTATTTCACTTTCCCTACCTGTACAGCATCGCTGTTTATATCGAAGCCCGCTGTCTTCTGTTTCTCCTTTGAAACTTTATTTCTGTTGGCGCCGAGCTCACGGGACACTATGCGGCGCAGCCATGGCGAAGAGGGCTAAATCGGTCACGAGGACCCTGGAGGATTTGACACTCGACTCGGGTTACGGCGGAGCGGCGGACTCGTTCAGGTCGTCTAGCTCGTCACTGTGCTGCTGTCCCGAGGCGCACGCACCGTACGCGCATGGAGCGAGCTGCTGCCGCCTAACCGACCGCATGCGCAGTCGCCACGGCAGCTCGGACACGGTGAACGCCGCGCCGGTCGACGACGGCGAGACGCTGGAGTGCCCGGGCCACTGCGCCAGGCTTCCCGAGCTCGACGAGGTGCCGTGGAGTCTCGCGGAAGTGCAATTGGTGCTCGGCAAGCAGGGCGACCCGCGATGCACCACCTCAAGCGCCGAGCTGCTCGCCAGGCTCTCGGCTCTGCTGAGTCGCGCACTGGTGCGCATAGGCATGGAGGCGCGGCGGCTGAGCCTGCGCTACGCGCGCTGCACCAGGTACGAAGTGCAAAGCGCCGTCAAAATCGTGCTGTCGTGGACCGTCGCGGCGAACTGCGCTGCCGCCGCGCTCGGCGCGCTCTCCACGTACACCATGAGCACGGAGGACAGATACAGCCGCGGCAAGTCGGAGCGCTGCGGGCTCGTTTTCAGCGTCGGGAAATTCTTTCGGTGGATGGTGGAGAGCAGTGTGGCGTCGAGGATCCACGAGCACGCCGCCATCTACCTGGCCGCCTGCATGGAGAGCCTCTTCGGCGAGGTGGTGAGCCGCGTCCTGAACAGCGCGCTCTTGGAGGAGGGCAACGGCATGCCAGCGTCGGTCACTGTGGAGGCCTTTGAGCAAGCTGTCAACAACGATTCGGAGCTGTATGGGCTCCTTCAGCCTTACCTGCACCTCGTATGTGGCAAAAATGCTGGTGGTAAGTCAGGAAAAAAGTTCTGGACCACAGCAACAGGTTTACTGCCCCATAGTAAAGTTAATACTCCTAATATAAGGTTCTACACTCACACTAAATGATGTTTACACTAAAAACTTAAGGAGGTTAATATTGAAATTAGGGTTCTTTAAGGAACCATACATGTCAAGAACTTTTCGCAGCAAGATCCAAAGAGGCATTTCAACAAGGTGCAATGGTAAGACAAATTTAAGAACTCTGAAATGTCTAGATGTTTAATGACCACGTGTTTCTAGGTGCAGTGCCCATATTTAAAAGAAAACAGCAAACAAAAATATGCACTTTCTCTTTGGGGGTTCTTACTGAAATTAGGGTTCTTTAAGGTACCATTCATAATTTTTCCAGAACTTTTGCAGCAAGGTCCCAAGAGGCACTTTTGCACTGGTAGGACAACCTCAATAACCCTAGAAGGTCTTCCATGACCTTTTGTTTTTAGAGTGTAGCACACATGATTTAAAAGCAAAGAGCACAGAAGAAGTGCACATGTGGATTAAAATAGCAGAAGTTAGCTACAACACAAATGACAACCATTTTATGTAAAGCTTGGAAGATTTCATTAGTGGAAAGCCTTTGATTTTTTTATTTATGTTTTTTTTATTATTATTATTTTTTATTATTTTAAGTTGTCTTTTCTGTTTTTGATGGACCTTGCAAGGAACCCTGCTATTATGTTTATCCAGTTAAATGATCTTCTGGGCCACTTGCCCAGGCACTGACATCATCTGTGTGTGTGTTCCTGTAGTCTGCATACGGATGTTTGGGCCAGAGTCCAGGGCTTCAGAGTCTCAGATACATAATAACACAAGCTTGGATTTTTAATTTAAGCTCATTTGAGCACTTGTGTGTGTGTATGTGTGTGTGTGTGTGTGTGCGCTCTGGGTGTGCTACAAGTGTTTGAAAGAGTGGGTATGGCAGCAGGGAGGTTTTATGGCTCTGTATTTAAATGCAGCGACCACAGATGCTTGTTTGTGGAGCCTTCCCTCTGAATTAAGTGTAGCAGTGGAAATGTGTTTGGATTGGACTTTAAAAAAACATAATTTGGGTATTCATGACAC
The DNA here is from genome assembly GCA_022985145.1 of Pangasius djambal. Taxonomy (NCBI): domain Eukaryota; kingdom Metazoa; phylum Chordata; class Actinopteri; order Siluriformes; family Pangasiidae; genus Pangasius; species Pangasius djambal. The sequence goes on along the minus strand of CM040980.1, from coordinate 10,629,214 downwards.
AAAATGTACACAATAAGAAGACTTTATAACAGAAATCACAACAGGATATAGTAGCAGAAGGCATTCTTTCAGACTGTGATTGGTTTTGCATGACAAGGAAATGCCAGTGACTCACTGTCATTCAGTCTGTGGCTGACATCTCTGTGTTGAAAAACATGTAGTTTTCCTCTGTGGAGAGTGACATAATCAAGTGATGCAACCTCCAGCCAAGTTCCCATTCTATGGCTAACATTCCTGCGGTGCTTGAGCCACATTATGTTTGCAGTCACAAATGTGATTCAGAGGAGACAAATGATATATTCAAAGGAGTCTTGATCTGTTATTGCTGATGAGCTTTTTCTCAGTCTGTCGCTGCACCAGTTTTTGCATCACATGCAGCTATTGTAATGAAGGGACAAGATACAGTATATACACAAACCATGTATATAGACTTGCATTTTATGAAAAATGAGAAAGCTTACTGGAGAGTTAGAAAGAACTCAGTGCTAAAAAAGAGCTGTCTTATTGAATGAATCAGTACAGTGCTATGCTCCCCGAACAGCATGCGATGTTGATCTTTACCATGAACGTCATTTTAAAATGTGACTACTGTCACACTACTTTTTTGCTCCTGGAGATATATGTCATTTTTTTTATGTTTGATGGTGGAGAACACTACAGCCCAGTAAACCTTATGTACACTCACCACCCACTTTTTTAGGAATGCCTGTACACAAGTTCATTCATGCAGTTATCCAGTAAGCCAATCATGTGGCATGACTCACCTTAGCCTGTGAGCCTGTGCCCAGTGTAGCCTCTTGGCTGACAGGAGTGTAACCCAGTGTGTTCTTCTGCTGTTGAAGCTATCCACCTCAAAGCTTGATGTGTTCTGAGACTGTTGTAAAGAGTGTTTATTTTAGTCTGCCAGTTGTCCTCTGTGCTCTCTCATCAACAAAGCATTTCTACCCTCAGAACTGATGCTCACTGGATGTTTTCTGCTTTTTGCAACCAACAGTTTCTGCAGTTCTCAAACCAGCCTGCCTGGCACTAACAACCATGCCATGGTCAAAGTCACTGAAATCACATTTTTCCTCATTCTTATGTTTGATGTGAACATTAGCAGAAGCTCTTGACTTGGATCTGCATGATTTTATGCATTGCACTGCTGCCACTCAGTTGACAGAATGGATAACTGCATGAATGGACAGGTATACAGGTGTTCCTAATAAAGTGGTCAGTGAGTGTATACTCTGTGTATATATACATATTACTGTTTTCATGAATGTAATTTCTTGTAATATGCAAGTCCTACACAACCGCCCCAATGGGTATGTATTAATGTTCAAAATGTGGTCCATAAGGGAACATGTAGGCTTCCTCCACCTCGCTGCAGTAGATGTGGGGGCTGAGGTGCAGCTGCAGACGTAGGCAGCTTAGTGTCACAGGTTTATTGTGTAGCTATGTTTACTCTGTGCCAGGCACTGAAGGGTGTGTATGTGTGTCCATTATTAGCCAGTGTAAGAGCGTCCAGGCATGTCACATGTGTGTATATATATATATATATATATATATATATATATATATATATATATATATATTTGTGACTAATATTGCTATGAGATATTCAATAGCAGTTTGCAGACAAAGTTAGTTATTTTACAGTGAACATATGAGTACAGCAAACTCCAGGACCATGGATTCTCAATGGACCGACCTTAATCTCATCCTTAATTGCTACAGAGATTATTGTATGGATTTCTTAAAGCACTTCAATAAGTCCTACATATACACTCTAGTGGCAAAATGTCTGGATGTCAAACAGGTAGTAGAGATTAATTCATTGATTCTTCTTCATGACCACTTTAACCTTGAATGGGACACCAGTTCATCACAGGGCACCTGCACAAACACATTTACAATTTAGCATAGCTAATCTGCCTACTGGTGTGTTTTTGGGAGGAAACTAGAGAACCCAGAGGAAACCCATATAGACAAACAGTATCCTGAGCTCAGGCCTGAACTAGAGACCCTGGACCTGTCAGGCAGCAACATTACCTGCTGTTCCACTGTGCCACTGCAGAGCAAATGTCGTGAATAATAAATATTGTTTAAGGCACATACTGATACTAATAGACACTGACGAACTGCATGGATCCATTTCATGCTCAAGCATTTCCTTACAGAATGTTTATTATTAACAAGACTTTGATTTGTGGTCAAAATGGGCAAGGCGTCTCATTTTATCCGGAAGATATCCATTACGTAGCTAGCTACCTGTATAACTTTAATGTAGCCATGTGTCACTAGCTTGTTGCTAGCACTGTGGCAAAGGGCAGTGGATAAAATATAGGAATGGCTACTGGTGACCAGCATTGACCCCTTTTTTCCAAACATTTTGACAAATCTGTGACACGGATAACTTCATTACACTTGCTCACAGACATATAATGTCTGGACCACACTTTTGAACAATGAAAACTTTATTTTCTCTCTGTTGTGAATAAAAAAGACTGAGACAGAATATCAAGTGTAAGGGGTATGTTTATGTATTTTTCAAACCGGATTACTCACTTATACTTTATTGAACAGCGAAGACATAATGTTTGGAAAAGGTTAGCATTTTGGTTTCTAATGACATACCTCTTATTTTTGAGCAATAAGAATACTGAGTGCAAAAATACAGATTTCTCTCATTGGGCTAATTGTTCTGGCTTTCAAAAGCAATTCTGCATGGAATCTTTTCTGAAAGGGAACTCTCTGTCATAGCGTTTTACGTATGACCTTTATGGGTTTCCTTAGAAGGTCAAACCAGCGAACACTTAACAGTAAGGTTTTTTTTTCTGTAATGTGTTTTTTTTTTCTGAGAATGTGGCCAAAACTTTTTTTTTGTAGTTATTTCAAAATGCTAAAACACAAAAATACAACAACCACTTGATGATCTCATTTTTCTAATAATGGGCCTCATTTTCAAGCTTGATTCACTGGCTTCAAATCAAATAAAATGTGATGAGTTACTACACTTTTATATATGGATTTCACTGTCAAGTTTAAATAGCCTAGACATTTCAATATTTCATATTAAAGGCATTAACTAAAGAAATATTAAATATGAAAGTATGAAAAATTAAGAAAGTAAGCAAACAAATCCATAAATTAAGACAAATAAGACCAGTTATTGAATTTAGAATGCTGCCGTATAAAAGGAGGAAGGACTGCAATGACTCAGGTGGTGTATAAGTTTTTAATGCTGTGAAAACACTTTATTAGAGCCAGCACTAAGTGACCAATAAGTCTCGTATGCCTCAAGCTGCAATGTGCCGTATACTCCTAGTGTGCCATCATCAGGCTTCCTGTGACACTTCTTGCTTTTCCAATACGCCATTGGGGAGGGTGCATTGGCACATTCTGGGTGACACTTTGCTTTGAATAAAAAAAGCATTTTCCCTGTGTGATGTGCTTGGTGCCCACGATCACATGGGCTCAGTAGATATTTTTTCTCTATTTCATGTCAAACTGTTTCTTTTCACCCCACTTAATTCACATCTAATTCGCCTTTTCTGTCATTCGGCTCCAGCTTTTGGGCTTTTCAAGGGGTTACACTGCTAGATAATATGTAGTTTTATTGGCATAGACAATATTGGCATGAGTCAAGATTTCGAAAACACAAACAGATTAGAGAATTTGGAAAGGTTCAGTTATCAAGAACTCTGTATTTTGTAAGATTTAGTTAAAAAGGATACAAGAGATGACTTTTTTCTGAAACCCAGAAGCTGTATAAATAAGGAGACAGTGAGAAAGGAGAGACAGTGTTCGGATCATGCATTCACAGCCTCACCCTCCTTGAGGTGAATCCTGTCAGACTTGACTGGCTGCCAGAAGGAAGTGTTGTGTGACAAATAAAATGTGAAGTCTGACTAGTCAAAATTGTGGTATAGTTTGCTGGGGACTGGGGATGTTCCAATATTGCCTTACTGTGGGGAATGGTGGAAGAGGAAGGAGGAAGTTCAAATCCCAGCACCACCAAGCTGTTGGTCCTTTGAGGAAAGCTCTTAACTAACCTCTTTTATTATAATTCTTGCCTCTTGGAAGCCATGATTGTTGCATGGTTCCCAGATTTGGCAGAGTAGCATGTGATCTGTACAGTAGATTTCCTCCTGCAGGCTTCTAGTGGCATTTAGGACACTGTGTTGGAGCCCAGTAACAGAAGGTTCCCAGTGTGAAGTGGCAGGTCTGGACAGGGGGTAATAGATTATTACTCTACTGTGAAAAACAGTGAGACATTTATTACATACTGTCTCACTCACACATTCAAAGTACACAGACTCATGTAGGCTTTCTCAAAAATATTTCTCACCAGACGTCATGGCTATGACATAAATATTACATATATATATAATAAGCATACTTATTATATTACGTAAGCATTTGCTTGTGTCTTTTTAAAATCTATTTCAAGATAATTAGCAAGCTGGTCACAAAGAACTTCTGTGCGTGTTTGGGCAAAAGATGGAGTGATATTACTAGCAGTCTTCACTAAAACGAATACACATGACAGGCCACATAAATTACAACACTGACTACAGACTCTGAGCCAATAGGAGTGCATTTCCTCACAAAACTTTTCTCAGGAGTTATCTTAGGTCATCCTAGATAATGGATCAACCGAGGATAAGATTACTGGGAAAACGCAACGGCTATGCCATGATGATAACGTTAGCAGTGAATTATGATAAGTATTCACAAAGATCAAAAGCATAAGCATAGTTTGTAACAAGTCTGGAAGTGTTTATAATTTCCTGTGCCACAGCTGGTGATGCAGATGTTTATGACAGTGTTATGAATATCTTTACTGTAAATATTTGTTTAGATTTTGGGAAAAAGAACCGAGTACATTTGTTAGAAGACATCGTGGGCAGGTACAAACAAAAATAATAAGTGAATAAGTGGGATTAAAAAAATAGTCCAGCACGCATATCTAGTTGAGACCAATTATGAACTCAAGTGATATAGTTGAGGTTGAGGAACTCTCAGAGCCAGAATTCACATGACCATCCTGACAGCGCGGGCATTTCTATCTACCTTCCAGTTTAGACCATACCCACTTTAGGAGTAAATCATAAGACAAATACAGATACAGATATTTGGAGCACTAAACAAATACTAATACAGACACATCTAGAGGCATTGCATTACACCCGTACTAGATCCCTAAAGCAAAATGGTGTTATCTGATTTATAGTCACCAAACATTCATGCTGTAGAGTTTTTCCACCATGGATAAATCATTATTCATTTAGCTCAAGGAGATAAACTGCCATCATCATGTCAAGTTGAGTGTTATTTCTATAGTGAGTGCTGGATGAGTTCCATACGCTCCAGGATTTACAGCACCTACAGCAGAATAGACACCCAGATAAGTAGACAGGAAGCAGTCGGCCATGTCCTAATTACACCTATCTATGCCTTATGTACATAGAGGATGGAATTACACTTCTAATGGTGCACATGATATCATCTGTCTGTGAGAAATTGCAAGAGATGTCCTTGAGAAAGGAAAGAGAGGGTGAAAATGTCAGCTTTTTTGTCTATATGCCTTCTTTATACAGGTGCTACACAGCTGCGACTAGTGAGGAACACAGATGTTAATCTGTGTATATGATCAACAGTGTGCAGTGTGTGTATTTGTGTTCTGTTTTTTCGTCACTACAGCTGGGCTGTAATCGTATTATCAACACAGACACATTGGCTCTTTCAGTGATAATGTTACACATTTAAATTAAATATACATTTCACTCTTCAAGGCACAGTGTAAATATAGCGTATGCTGCCACGAGTGATATGAGTAATAAAAGTGGTGTTATGTTCATGATCACACAATAAAACATGCAAACCGCCTGACCGTGCCAGACACCACATCAGCACATAGAGAAGGTCAGGGATCCTTCTGGGTTGATTTCCACAACATTTTACACGACTGTCACATGGGATACATTTATTGAAGGTGTGTGTCTGGTGTTTCTTTGGTTTTCATTACATTTTTATTGGAAACACGTGCTTGTTCCTGTGTAGAGCTTATTTCATGGAAGGAGTTTGGCTGCATGCCCACAATGTAGAGGCCTTTTTTTTTTTTAATGTTGGCAACATTTCCATATAGATTAATTGCTTTTCTCTCACACAGAGATCATTATTTGGCAATATTTGCATTAGAGTCAAAATGCACCTTTTTAAAGAACTTTAGGCTTCCAATCCCACACCAACTGTGTGTGTGTGTGTGTGTGTGTGTGTGTGTGTGTGTGTGTGTGTGTGTGTTGAGGTTTAGTCAGTGGAAATGCTCTGTGACTGAATAATTAGAATATTCATATTGTGTCCCATGGTGACAACAGTGGAACCGTTCCTGGCTGGGTGTCTGTAATTAAGCTGAAGGATGGCCAAGTATGAGACGTATGCAGGCAGTGAATTCATTAAGGCCTAACATGCTAATGAGCTTCTGTATTTGAGGCTCAGCTCAGGAGAAAACACAGAAATCTTGATTTGGGGTTCACAGGTTCTTCATCCCATGCAGCGGCAACTGCAAGCTTGAGGTTGCCCAAATATGGCTGCACTCATCTGTTATTAGTGTGCTATTTTCTGAGAATATTAAAAAGACTGCAAGGCAGGAAGAGATGAAATATGACTAATACTGACTAATAGTGATCTAGGCATTTCTTTGTAGCCATTACAAAAGAAAGGATGCTTTCAGTTCTTTCCTGTGCCTATTAGGTTTTTAAATTTCAATTTCTAGTGCAACTCCAATGCTATTAGTGCATGCATTGGCTTGGTTTCTGCACAACATGAGTGGTTCCAGAGACTTACTTCAAAATGTCTTATGTAATTTCAGAGGTTCAGGTGCCTAATAGGAGAATTAGGCAAAGTGACTTACAGGCAGATGGTTGGGAATCATATTGCAAACATTAATCATGTGCATTTTGAGCATCTAAAAGCTCATTTGTCTTTAAATACCGTATGACTTTCACATTTGTTTCTCACTTCCAATATTTCATTTGATAAATGGTGTAGGAGAAAAGCAATTACAAAGAAATACTGTGAACCCTGAGCATATCAGAGGTGAAGGGGAGTTATAAGCAAATGATTGCATGCCCAGACATGTTTACTGCTGAACAGCTACTGGTAATCTTAGCAAGTTAGCTGGAGTAAAACGTACAAGGTGACAAAATCACGCTGACAAGACATGTACAATGTCTGTGTGCTATGACTTGGTTGTTGCTATTGGCCCTGGGCAGCTGTATTTTGGCCCATAGTTCACTTTTAATTATTGTCATTCATAAATAGCCTTAGGAGTGAGGGAGTAATTGAAAATGACCTTATCTCATCATCATCATAGTCTCATCGGGGTAATCTCATTTACAGCAACACTGAGTCACAGTCAGTGTCATCTTTTCAGATGACTCCTCCTTGCCATCATTGCCCTCCTGTTTTGTAAACCACGGTTGCTTGCTCTACGCCGGAAATTACCAGTCATTTTCAAAATGCCCCGGTTCCTAATTTGCTCCTCTACTATGTCTATGCAAGTTTCCACAGGACTGTTCTTTTGTAAGAGGATCCCAATACCAGAACAAAAAAGCCTACAGTTCTGTTCTGCCCTAAGTAAAAGAACTTAAAGTGAATTTTCAGGGTAGCCTGTCTGCACAAGCAAGTGAATGCTCTTCCATCCAATTTAGTCTATTTAAACTCGCTGCTGAAGCTGAAAGTAGGCCGACCACTGTCTAAACACGAAGCCACCAAACTGTCCTCATGAGTCTCCGTTTGACAGGAAGGTTGAAGCTAGTGCTGGCAGTCCCTTAGGCCTTGGCGGGGCAGTGAGACGCTCAGTGAAGAAATGGTGGGCTTGAATCAGACAAGCGCACAGGAAACCCATTTACAACAATCTTACAATGCAGCCGAGCACTTTTTTTAATAGGGCTTTCAAATAAAGAGGTGATGACCAATAGAAGTCTTATGGAAAGTCCATAATTATTTTCATATAATAATAATTTCATTATTTTTTTTATTTTTTTTGCCACTGAGATCATTGTGTGTGTCTTTAAAACCAAACCAAGTGGACTTCGACCTGAAATTTTAATCTTATATTACTTTAAAACTACACACAGGATTTTTTATTCCTTAACACAAAAAAGAAAGGAAATGAAGTAAAGACAGGAACAGAAAGAAACTGCAGTTAATCACAATGACTCATTAATGACTCAGGTATATATATTGTTCTCCCACACAACATTACAAGAGCTTGTGTGAGTATTGCACGTGCTCCTAGCCGTTGTAACACTCAATTCTAAAACACCATTTTTTTGCACAAGGCCCATCGCCAGTATATGGTATATTTTATATTGGCCTACTTTTAAATGACAAATAACAACTAGAAAGTCTGCCGACTCCTTTTTCCCTATATGATTATGTAATTGTGAATGAGGTAGAACACTTTCAAAAAAGAAAATAAAGCAAGTTTGATGTGGAAATCAGGTTATGTTGAAAATTTTTAATTTTTAACTTTTTTCTTGCACAAGCTGATTTCTAAGCTTACATCAACTTTTGTCACTGGGACAGTGCTTTCCGAGAAATCACATCTGAAGGAGGAAATAGTTATTTTAAAGAAATGGCAAAGAGGAAGCACCAATAATTCTCCTTTTATAGGCTGGAGAAGAGCATTTAGGTGGGCTTCTCTGAAGGTGAAATGAATCTGAAACATTAGGGGGTTTGTAAATGATGTCACTGCTGTCTTCATGACTGAGTCAGGTCAGAAGAGCATTGAGTGTGGGCTAAGTGGTGTGTCTGAACCCCTACACATACATGGAAATTTAAAACCTAGGTCTCTGTTGTGTGAGAGGAGAATAAATCAATGCAGCTGTAATGAAGTAGCTGTTTTGGAAATGATTGCAGATTGCTGAACACTGGCAATGGTAGGGGTTATTTAGGGGCTAGTGCATAGTGACATGTAGAGAGGAAAACAATAGCGTATGTGTGGATTTTATTGGATGGTTTACTGTATGTCGATGCTGATGCTGGCCTGTAAGTTCAAAACACATTAGCAAACAGCAAATGTAACAGCAAATCAGAAAACAGCAACCATAAACACAACAGCAAATTTGGAAACATCAACATTAACTAACAGGAAGGGTAGGTCCTTACTGAACATCACATGTTCGTTGCCGACTGGCTCCAGTGTGCGTCAGTCCGAGAGGCCACAGAAAATTGAGAACTGGTGGATGTTTACAGTAAGAGGAAATATGACTACTGATACTTTTATTCTTGATTATTTTTAGTAAGGGCATTCATATAATGTTACTTTAGATATACTGTCAACTATGCACAGCATTAATATAAATATAAGAATGCTGAAAACCCATCTAATGGAAGCTAGGTTATTCAGAAGAAAGAATTACAGCTCACTATAATAAAATGCAGTGCTGCGAAAAAGTATTTGTTTTCCTCTATTTTTGCATATTTGTTGCGCTAAATGGTTTCACATCCTCATACAAAATGTAATATAAGACGGGTACATGAACAAACACAAAAAACAGTTTGTAAATGTTCAAGTCAAGTCAAGTCAAGTGGAGTTTATTGTCATTTCAGCCATATACAAGTACACAGTGAAACGAAACAACGTTTCTCCAGGACCAAGGTGCTACATAAGACAAACACAGAACAACACAGAACTACAGGGACTACATAAATTATACGAAAAGTGCACAAGTGCAAACATGTGCAGACAGCACAAGACAGAACAAGACAGTACAATAACCTGACCATCACACCTATTTGTGAGCTTTTGGCAAACTGTTGCCATATGGTTCTAAGCACACAGTTGTCTAGAATGTCTTTGTACACTGTAGCGTTAAAAGATTTCCCTTCACTGGAACTAAAGCATGACAATGCCCCTGTGCACAAAGTGAAGTCATAAATACATGGTTTGCCAAAGTTGGTGTGGAAGAACCTGAGTGGGCTGCATGGAACTGTGACATCAACCCTATTGAACACCTTTTGGGATGAACTGATGCCAACTGCACGCCAGGCCAGCTCATCTGCCCAACCTCACTAATTCTGTTGTGTATAAATGTGCAAAAGTCCCCACAGCCAAACTCCAAACTCTAGTGGAAAGCCTTCCCAGAAGAGTGGAGGCTGTTACAGCAGCAAAGGTGGTACCAACTCTGGAATGGGATGTTCAGCAAGCACATGATGTGATGGTCAGGTGTCCAGATGCCCCCCCCCCCGCCAATAAATAGTTGTGCCACCTTTAGCAGCAACAGTTGCAACCAAATGCTTCCAACAACCTGGAAGAATTTTGGCCCACTCTTCTTTAAAGAATTGCATGACGTTCTTTCCAAATTTACTGTCATGTTTTTGGTTTTGCTGTTGTATGTATGTCCTAATTTACTGTTGTGGTTTTTTTTTTGTTTTTATTTAAATGTGTTTTGCACTTATGGGCCAGGTCCAGTAGTGCCAACATATCAATATTCTCCTGAATAAATAGTCCACATTGTGCATGCATACTAAAACTTCTTCTTTTGCAAATACCAAATGGAACATTCAGCCTTGATAAATATCACTAAATTCTGTACGAGCAAACCTGTCAGGCTTTTAAAGAGAGCGTTATAAAAAAAGGTCATTAATTACCGCTGTCGTCTCTGTACTCTCCTTTCTCATTTTAAATTCTTCTCGCTAAGATTCTTTGCTTTTACTGAGAAATGTGTTTACATCAAAAGTAGCAGTACATGCTAAGACTCCCATGTCAAAAGACATCAGAGAACAATAAGCCAGTGCCCCTGCCAATCCCTCTGGCTTTTGTTCAGAAGTCATGCAACCACCCCATCTGTCCCGAGATGCTCCATCAGAAGTGCTGCTGTCTGGCTCGCTTTATATTTATGTCCCTGCCAAGCACCGCATTCCCCCATAGTCAAGCTGCACTGCAGATTGGAAAAATGTGTTGTGCCTGTGATTATGATAGATGGCACATAGACCTCTGTTTGCATCCTCTCCATCTCTGAAGTTCAGCTTTAAATCAGTTGCTTATTTTCAGGAATGCTGCTTGATTGTAGCCAGTTTACTTAAAGGCAATGCCGAATTAAGGCTTTTCTTGTGAGTGCATAAGAGGATTGTGCAATAAGCATTTCAACATGAACACATAGATTTAAGATGGATGTAAAGAGAAGGTTCACTCATGCTGAGGGGTGTATGCAGTGGTCTGTCAAACTTCATTACTTTTATAGAGAGATTTTTTTTTTTTTTTTTTAATTTAACGGGGTTTTGGCTAAGGGCTTGTGTTTCAGAGCCAAAAAGACAGTAGCTCAAGTGCAGACGACAGCCAAAGAAGGAAAAAGTCCTGAGAAATTATGCGTAAGTGAAACTATAGATAATGTTTCAGTCTTACTCAGTTAAAAGTGGAAGTGTCCAGCCAAAAATGTACTCAAGTGAAAGTAAAAAGTTGCTACTATTGAATGTACTTAAAAAGGTATTAAAAAGTAAAAAGTACGTATTAGACTAACTTCATTTTAAAGCAGCTGTGCCATTTTGCCTGAAAACTTTAAATCTCTGGAGGTTTGCTAATCATATGCATGGCTAACACTGCATCATGTGATAATGAATTAATCAAAAGTAAAATATTCTGTAAATAACCAGTGTTTACCATTAGGTAGAGTCTGATGTGTCTAGTCAGTTTATATTAGCTACAGGAATTGATGCTAGTCTAACCTGGCATTAGGAAAGAAAACAGGCTAACTGAGTTAGATATAGCCAGTTAATGTTTGCAAATTATCGAGTCTTACCGCTACATGCTTTTTCAAATAAGATGGCGTTCTTGCCTTCTACAGAGGCAAAGTACAACTACTCCAGTAATTTTCACCTCTGTAAATGTATGGCGCTATGGATGCAGAACTCAAAAATTATTTGTAAACAATAAAACTTGCGCTATTTTCTTTTCTTATAGGATCCACAGGTGAATGCACAGTAAATATTAAAAAAAAAGTAATAGTTGTGAATCAAGTATTTTAAATACTGTTTTGTGTAGTTTTCTTGTTTTGTTGTTTTGCATTTCGTTACTTCTTTAGTTCTCACCTCATTTTAACTGTAAACAGTCTTGACTGTATTCTCAGCTGTTATAATACTTTCTTGCTTTATACAGCAGCAGTTATTTTGGAGATGCCCTGTTTTATCCTTGTGGCTACAATTCCTCAGAGACCAATATGAGGCAAGAGAGAGTATTTCCTGTCCTGTGTCAACATCCGCTGTGCTGTAGATTGATCGACATTTATTTGGTTATGCAGCATTGGTCCAGCCCTCTAAAAATAAACCTCTGGCAGCCTCAGCCTCAGCTGTGTGTGGTTCGCGCTCATGATACTGGACTCCCTTGTGCTCCCAGTAGAAGCCTGCCATTTACACAAAGCACATCTCTCATCTAATAAAATAGCTGAAGGTAAAAACATGATCTAAAGAATTTGTACAAAAAAAAAGAATTTGAATACGTTTATGGGGTAAAAGACTTTAGTAGGTGAATCATTAAAATATCATTAATATAAACGTTTCCGTGTAATTGGCCAGGAGAGAAATGACTCCAGAGAAATGAGGCTAGTTTCCATTATTTGATACAAGACAATGACAGCATGCTTGAATAGTTTTTTTCATGTCATTTATTTCTCATTTGGTAAGCTAATGTTAGTTATTCATTGCCCACGGCAAGGCTTCTGAAATAGTTAGGCATCATTACAGAACATAATAAGAAAGTCCTTTTTTTGGCATAACTGCTACAAGTTGCAAATATATTTAAAAAAAAAAAAAAAGTTGATTTACTTGGTACCACATGAATCTGCAGTTTTGATGTCTGGTTCAGATGAGTTTCATAGAAGGCAATGGATTTAAAGACCATCCATGTAAAGATCATAGTTTGCATAGATAATCAAGATATGTGTGAGTCATGCTTTAATTTAATATTTATCCAGTCCCTGAAGAGGCTCATCCTGTGGACTGGCTCCATTTCTCCCCTCCATTTGGAAACACTGCATGGAGTGTTCCAGTTCTGTGGTCTCAAACATTGCATCACTGCAAATCCTTGTAGGAATCTTGCTCTTACCCAGCAAACTGACATCACCCATGAATTATCCCAAGTAAACAAAGCCTCCTCCTCACTATAGTAGAGAATAGGCTAGGATTTGATTTTCAGTGCTTCTGTACCTTTTGGCATCATGAAATCACTTTTGTAGCTGTTGATGGAAAAGTGGACATACTGACCATTAATTAAATGGTTCTAAAATTGTAATTTATTCGAGCTGCTCTTAAGATTTCAGAAGACCCCAGTGAGAGTGATTAAGAATTAAGCAAAACTGAATGCTGAATGAAGATCGCACCTTTAAGCCCAGGTATCTTAGCAGGGGAGGTTGGTATAAATGGGCTAGCAGGGCTAAGCACCCTCTGTCGTTCAAAGAATATGAGACATCAATATAAGGTTTAATTTTTAACATCCACATCAGTTTATTTGCTGTGATATGGTTTATTTCGGTCAGAAGAAATATATTAGTTTAAGCAGTCTATCTGTGACGGTCTCAATGAATGTGAACGATATGGATTATTTACTCTGCTATCTGTTTTTTGCCTTTGCCTCTTTGGCCAAAATGCCTTTGGAGGAGAAAGGCTAAGCACGCATTGTACAAATGAGTACAAATTACATGACAGATGACAGAACGATAAGTTTGATGAGTTTTATTGTTGTTGTTGTTGTTGTTTTTAAACGAAAGGGTTTCAGCTTTTCAGTTTATCGTGGTTGGTATTTGATGAAAAACAATGGAGTTATGGACATGGACAAAATTAAATAATCACAGACGCCCCCTTCCATCTAATATCATGACCAGCCATGATTAGTAATAGTGAAGAATACATGGAAGTATACAGTAGAAGCATGGGGAAGATGCTTGATTGATTTTGCTGCCAAAATTGGCGGGTGTTCTAAAATTACATTGAATTAGAAAAGTGGAAGAAGTCATTTGTGTGGAAATGATTCGGAAAGAATCCCTCAGAATGAGACATAGAGAGAAATGGTGAGCAGATGGAGAGAAAGTAAGAGAGGGAGAACTGGCACAGAGAGGCTCATGCTCTGAATCACATGGATCAACTGCATTTCTGGGTGGAAAAATAAACCAAACCCACAGTCAGGTACACAATATGGACCCATTTACCAGTCAAGTAAGGATAAATTAGTCTTAACTGCTACTAAACCAACGTGAATATGACTATGTTGTCAATTTATGCTCTCTCTATATCAGGACCAACGACAGCTTGATATAATACTTCTTCATTAATAGTGCTGTGCTACATAAGACTTGTTTAATCAGAACATCTGTTGTGTTTCTCTGGCCAGTGAATAAAACCAATCAATATAAGCCTTAGCTGATTTCATTAGTAAGCACACCTGCTAGTGCCAGTGCATTAGCATAGAAAGAGCATACTGTGGTTTATTGTGTATGGCTAATTTTATAGGTATCTCACATTTTGTTGTCATCTCTGTTCATTTTTGACACTGAATCATTATCACTAAAAATACTTTTAGTAGGTCTGTAGGTTTTGCAGAGTAAAAACGTCGTACATTTTACAAGCCAATGATGTACACTATGCATTGTATACTTTTACTGTTTTAAGGAAGTCTTTTCACAGTCATTTTCACAGTTTTGTCCCAGCCATTGTGAATTGTGAAGGGTTGACTAAACCTAGACCATGCATACATTTGATTATTTAATGCATCTCAGGGATCAAAGAGATCTGAATGGCTTAATCCAAATAAATACTAACACTATGCACCCAAGACACAACACATATACAGTATAGTATCTGGTCGCTCAAATCCAAGACACATTTTAGCCAAATGGTATACAAATGTAAATATATTCATCTTAACAAGCCACATTTGACAAACAAAAACTCTCCTGATACATTAGAATATAATGCATGACTGCTGAAATTGGCAACCTTAAGGAAATTAAAAATACCATGCAAAATCAGATTCTGAGGCAGGGTTTTGCATACAAACTGGAAACAAGGAACAACATAGGACGATGGTGGTAAAGTCACGACCTTATTTGCATATTTGCATGTATTTCACATAATACATCAATACAATCAGATTGTTATTCTGGATAACTCTCTTATGCATTAAAAATCGGGATACAATCCAGATGAAAGGTAGATAGGGTCCTAGTTTCCTAGTGTAAGAATAAACTGTGTTTGTGTGACACCGAATGGCCCTTATTCATTAAATGAGTGAAGATTGAAGCTCACAGTATGACATATGAACGGATCAGTGTCTAATTCAAGAAACTGTCACGGGAGCGGTGAGTTGAGCGTAATTTATGAATCAGCCTTACCTCTTGTTCATTAGTTCCTTACGTCTATGTCATATGGAAGTATATGCATAGAGTGTGCCCCAATTTACTCTCCTATCCATCCACTTTATAAGAAAACACATTAATTTATGTAAGTGTTACAACGGTGAGCCGATGAAAAAAAAAATCATTCAGAAGAGTACAATTATCGAAGAGAGAAGTAAATCAAGCAGGGAAAAATGAAGTTCAGTGAAGCTGAGTTAGAGGCGCTCTGAGGTTGTTGAACATTCAAGAGGTTTAACAAAAATTAACCATTTAGGAATTACAGCCATTTTCACAGGTTCAAAAGTAATGGGATAAACTAACAATATTAGGATTATTTTTAATACTTGGATGCAATTTGTAGTCAATGCCTGTCTGAAATCTGGAACCCATGGACATCATCAAATGCAGAGTTTCCTCCCTTGAGAAGCTTTGCCAGGCCTTCACTCCAGCTGCCTTCAGTTGCTGCTTGTTTGTGGGTCTTTCTGCCTTCAGTCTTGTCTTCAGTAAACTTCAGTAAGCATGCTCAATTGAGTTGAGGTCATCAATCATTTAAGAACATATAATTCTTTTGCCTTAAGAAGTTCTTGGGTTGCTTTCACAGTATTTTTTGGGTCATTATTCATTTGTACTGTGAAGCGCCATCATATCAGTTTTGCAGCGTTTGACTGAACCTGAGCAGAAAGTATAGCTCTATACACTTCACAATTCATCCTGCTACTTCTATCAGCAGTCACATCATCGGTAAACACCAGTGACCCAGTTCCAATGGCAGCCATACATGCCTATGCCCAAACACTGCTTCCACATGTTTGACAGATGATGTGGTATACTTTGGATCATGAGCCCTCCCTTTCCTTCTCCATACTCTTCTCTTCCCATCATTCTGGTACAAGTTAATCTTGTATCAGAACTGTTCAGGTATTTTTTTAAGGGTTTATTTATTTATTTAGCAAAGTCTAATCTGGCCTTTCTGTGTTTGAGTATTGCCAGTGGCTTGGCTGGATGTTGTGAAGGGGTTTTTCTTCAACAAGGAAAAGAGTCTGCGATCATCCTTAGTTGTCTTCTGTGGTCTTCCAGGCCTTCTGGTGTTGCTGAGCTCACCGGTGCATTCCTTCTTTCTTAAGAATGTACCAAATTGTTGACTTGGCAACACCTAAAGTTTATGCTGTATCTTTAATAGGTCTGTTTTGTTTTTTCAGCCTAATGATGGCCTCCTTCACTTGCATCGACATCTCTTTGGACTGCATATTGGTAGTTCCCATGAACAGCTACCAAATGCAAATTCAATGCAAATTCAATATATACATATATGTACACATATGTCAAATATGTAGAATATATGTAGAACGTAACAAAATTAATTAAACTTTAGCTGAGGGTTACCAAAATGTGCACCCCAACTGAATCTCAAAAACCACACAAAAAGACCTGAAACTAGAAAAGGGGAGATGCATTTTCTTCTTTTCTAAGTCTTTGCTCCTTAACCAACTTCATTTTTCCACCCAAAACTAGCCCAATTTGGTGTAATAAATGTTATCCTGGCAACCCTGCTCCCATGGGGAGCGCTCTGTAGATCAGACATGTTTCTGAATCCTGCTTTCTCCACTATATCTTGCAGAGTGTCACATCTGCAGCTATGAACTTCCTAACCACTGCTCTGATTTCTGTTACCTGGATTGAATGCTGTCAAAAAGCAGCGGAGAGAGGGTGTGTCTGGGTGTGTAGTCGTAGCCTTTCCCGATTCAAGATGAAGAGGAAATTACTTTTTCAGAGGAGGGAGTGTGGGGGCTTGATTCAGTTTAAATGTTTATTTTACCTAATGTACATGCACAATTGTGATTATTAATTTGATTTTTATTATTATTACTCATACTACTTTAAATATTATACTTATACTACTCCTTTATAATACTTATATTGATCTGGATTTTTTAAAACTGCAAATCAGATTGTTAAAAAGTTAGTCACATTTACATGCACTTCAACCAGATGTGAGACTGGCCACACAGAAACAGTATGGCAAAGATTAAACTGATGAATAAGGACACTGACAATGGAGTTTGTTTTATGGTACACTTGTTTTACAATCAGATTATACCGCAACTTTGAATAATAAGGGCCAATGTGTTTTATTCCAAACATGAAATGCTACAGAAAATGTAGTCAAAATATAAAAAATAATAAGCAGTAAACAAAAAGTTTATATCTGAGAATGATGTAAAACATTGAGTCAATAATCAATATATTTCTTAGCATTTTTTTTTGTTGAGATAGATTTTGCGAAGGTCAGGTTTGTATTTTGTGGGCGTGAAAGCTGCTGAGGGAGACGACTCTGGAGCTGACAAAGGAGTGATTATATTTCATACGCCCCTGCAACAAATCTCTGCTTTTCCTGTGCAGGCAGTCCTATTTCTTTTAAAGGACAGTCATTTTGCTGTATATCCTCCTAGCTCAAAACTGCCCATCATATCTGCCTGTCTTCTTTATTTGCACCTGGCTATAAAGCCACGTTTCGTAATCATAGACATTATCCGAAAACAGAGAATGAGTGGAAATGCGGACTGCAGAAGTTGAATTTGCGAGAGAGAGATATAGGAATGTCTCACCATTTTAGCTTTTCTTTTAAACATGTCTGCATAGAAGACTGTAATTTCTTTCATATTATTTCATATATTGCTTTACTGGTTACTGTCATTATAGAACTATATCACATTGAAAGGCATTTGTTCATATTTCCTGTGTGTATGGTAAATGGATTTGAACTTTTGTGAGACATGTTTCTAGAGAAAAATGCATCCAATGCTTTTAGAATCTCTTACTTTAAAGTAAGTCTGTATGCCAAGTGACACAAAAATGACCAAATGACATTTCCATTTGGCAACGTAATGACAGGTCTCAGGGGATCGTGTTTAAGTTGATTAAACTAGCTGCTGAGCTTAGCGAAATCTCCTCATTCCTTAGCTTGGGCACGTCGGAGTCAAAAGGTTGCTTTGTAAAGGCAAATATCAAGGCATCTATTGTGACTAGCATTTCAAGAATTTAATAGTTTTCTTTAACATAAAAAGGTTAGATGGAACCTGATCTGAAAGTGTTATAAATGTAAATTAATTGCATACGATTGTATTGCATACGGCTTTTACTACCAAAGATAATTAATGTGCTTAGCAATTAGAATAATTTTTGCAATTAGATTGCTAGAGACTAATTGCAAAAGCCAAATTCGTGAGAGTGATTAATATCTACAATAATCCATCTGCTACTGACATGCACATAACATCTTGTTTTTTCTGTTTGCCTTTAGACATGAACAAACAAGAAATGTAATGGGAGTAGATGAGCTATTGATTACCTGAGAAGGGGCCATGCCTTACAATGATCCCAGGGCTCAATTTTTCTTTTCTTTTCTTTTTTTTTTTTTGGCAGCTAAGGATCAGACAACAGAGCTCTGACATACAATTATGATTTATGGCGCTGGTCCAATGTATTTATTCTCCATGATTAAGTCAGTTATTTCAGGGCCAACTTCCAAAAAAAAAGTCCGAAGTCCCCTAGCATTAGTTTTTCATGAACGTTAATCGATCATTAGGTGTTTTTCATTAGGGTCTTACATGGCAATATCCGCATGAGCTATGAGACATGCTTATACTTTTAAGAACTTTCATCATTTGCAATTACTTTGATGGGATTTTTTTGTCCATGAAAAGTAGTAGGGCATGCACTGTTAATCGTGGGTGCTACTGAGTGTGGGTGGAGGACATGACAGGCAGGATGAGACATGTGAGGGATGAGTATGATGAATGGGACAAGAAGATTGCCTGTCACACTGGCAGGATCTGGTGTTTTCATCACACAACAGCATTCTCATACGCTAAGCCATGCGAGGTGCTTCTGCTCTATGCGTAGGCAACATCAAAAACCCCATGGCGCCCACACAGACAATGACAAAGCGTTACATACTGTGGAAACACAACATGTTGTCAGATAAGTATGATTTTAACTAATATGTTAACTATTTGACATGATGTTTTTTTTAGGCAATGTGTAGGGGCTCTTTGTTTTGATACACGCAATCAACCACACACCTCAATGTATTACAAAACAGGCTCTTTTGTGTTGATAGTCACTTCAGAACATATACTTTAAGTGTTGTGTGTAGGACTATAAAGAGACCTCTGTGACGTCCAAGGAGATCAGTTTTTCAGGATATATTTGTGTTCGCGAATACTGTTTCTTTATTTCTGTTGCATACCGTCTTTTAGACA
The DNA here is from genome assembly GCA_022985145.1 of Pangasius djambal. Classification (NCBI taxonomy): domain Eukaryota; kingdom Metazoa; phylum Chordata; class Actinopteri; order Siluriformes; family Pangasiidae; genus Pangasius; species Pangasius djambal. Next base: position 10,609,575 of record CM040980.1, on the reverse strand, counting down.
TGCTAAATGTTTATCTGAAACAGCCATTTCTGCCTGTAGTGAGACAGCAGTGTCGAATCATCCTCTACAGTCCTGTCACAATTTATTACGTATCTGTGCATCCATTGAGAATGACACCAATACAACCTCTCAGCTGAGAACAGGGTCACATTGTTAAGCTGCTTTGTGTGAAGCTGTCATCTCTTGGCACCAAGCAATTAAAAAAACTGAATGAATGCACATGGAGTGTATGTAATCTGAAATGGTGTCACAGATGGAGAGTGTGACACCACACTGTCTGTCAGTGCTGGTTAAAATTTGATTACATTTGAGCCAAATTGCAAAAGCCAAGGATCAAGTTGAACATGTCGTGCATGTGTTAAGGTGTATGTCATAAGGTCACACTGGTTTAACATTTTACAGGACAAATGTTACAGAACATGCTTTGATAAATGTAGGCCTAGACTGGTTCAAGTCCCCCTTCCTCCATATCTCTATTTGTTTATGCACATGCTATGTGTGTGTCAGTCTGGGGAAAACCCTCCTTACATAGTCAGATTTTCTACTATATACTGTATATTTCCACAAACTAAAATATATATTTTTTGCATGTGTGCATTTGCATCTCAACCACAAGGAAAGTCTGGCTACCCCCACAAGTGAAAATTGCATTTAAAGGCTCCATTCCAATTCCACTGAAAGACAACCCACCTACCTCTACATTTATAACCTCATTTACTTAAGGAAAAACAACATTACAGCCAGATTTTAAGGAATTATAAGTTTTTGACGGAAATGAGTTCTCACTTTGATTATCAGTGTCATCCACACCAGTCTCAAAACGTGCTGCAGTCATTTGCAGCATTTAAACATTGCATCGTAGCATCGCCATCTCTGCACTTGACTGCTTTCTGTCTTACAATTCAGAAATAATCATTGATCAATTTAGTCAGCTCCATACTCTTAACTACATTTCTAAAAAAAATTCTTTTTTTTAAATGTATCCACTGTCATCTGTACAAAGTGTGTAAGCACTCTTCTCTGTTTTGATGATGAGCACCATGGAGGTTTTGAAAGCTGGTATCTGATCACACACTGAATTAATTACGCTTTTGCTGCATTTTGTTATGTCATTTAACTATCCAACAACTTGATCAAGTCATGAGAAAAGCACATTTAGCTAGCAAGGTTCTAGATAGCTTTAGGCAGACTGTCTGCATTTGCTGCTGCGTTTGTCAAACTGACTCTTTATTCAGCATGATCTTTGCAGGCAGACAGCCAAGGCAAGTTTCAATATTGGCTATTATTATTATTCGATAAATAAAACATTTCCACACTGTTTTGGTGAAATATATTTACACTTTTTTAAAGTAGAGATTTCAAAGGATACTGCTGGCAGAAAAACTCCATTTTGAAGCCAAAGCACGATTTTTCATCATCTTTGGCTTTTTTTTTTCAGAGTCAGAGTGATATGTGACAGGTTTTTGCAGACTGCCACACATATGAGCACTTAAAACATTATTCAATGACCTGCCATCAAAGAAAACATTAATGCTGTTAGGCCACTAACATTATAACAAGGACTGGGATGCAATGTTGGAAAATTCTCTCTGAGACCAGGTGATTTTCCTAAGGGCTTTTGACAATTTTTTTCCAAAACTCAACTCTCGTGACGAGCTTGGCTGTAATTTCTCTGGCAGTCCTTTCAGTATTATGTAACATATATGAATGTGTCTTTTGTGGAATATGTGAAAATATGATTTCACTGGATAAGGCTGTCATGTGTAGCCTGAATGGTAAAAAAACAACTGCTGACATTTATAACATGGTTAATAGAGTGAAACCATGATGTAAAAAAAAAAAAAATGCACATCATACATAACAGTAGTTCAAATACCTGAGAGGGAACTCATGTCCTTAGTTAGACTTGCCCCTCGGCCGAAATGCCAGACAGAATAACACTTACACTTCTGTTCCCTAAACATAGCTTTTGTTGCTTTCAAGGATAGAGACGTGAAATTTATTTAAACTTTGGACCCTCGCCCTAGCTGCAAACCACACTATGAGATCTGAGAATGTACACCAACAGCGCACCAGCTGTTGGTGTACACTCTCGGATCTCATAGTGTGGTTTGTTTATAAAGGTCAGCAAGCATGGACTATGTGAACTCATTGAAGCTGGCTGATTGGTGTCATTATTCATAAAGTCATTAAAGTGCCAAGATGTGTGCCAGTGGAGCAGAAAAAACAGCAGTGTTAGCCTGTGACTGGGAGACGAAGAGTGTGTCTGCTCTTGGGCCACGGTCACTCTTAATAGGATGTAATCATCTGAGCATGAAGTGCCTCATGTGCTCCAGAGGCTCTCTGCTTTATGTGAACTGGAGTAGGGGCCGAAGGGAATGCTACTTATGTCCATGCTGAGGGAGAGCAGAAAAGATTTACTATACAACATCTCAAAAGCAACTTCGAAAATAAAATGATGCATGGGGGAAAAAGTGACTGCTTAAAGACTATATAATCCTGGAGCCAATATGCCAGTATGGTTGGATGGTACTTATTCAAATTAAAACAGAAATACAGGGCACTCTGGACTGAAAACCAAAACTGGAAAACAAGTGCTAGAGGTTTTTCATATTATGATTAGTTCACTTTTTGTACCATTGCATAAGTTGGAATAATTTATTTAGCATTTTATGCTACTAAAAATTTTAATGATTCATTTATTGCATTACTTAAATAATGCTTTCCACAAGGTAATGAAAAAAACACTCTATTATTATAAAAATAATCTATTATTATCCATCCTTTCAATAAGTCATTGCTCCATAAAACCAAGCTGACAATAAATAAAACAAATTCGATCTAAAATTTTATGTATGGTCTGCATATTGACCAGAATGTCAAGCCTTCAGGTAGAGTATTAAATCCTTTTTCAGCCAGAATATTTGGCATTTTTACTCCATTAGTGCATCTATGCATGTGCTACACACCTTTTTGTAGATGATGGCTAAGAATATTAAAGATCAGCTCCAGAATTACTTTCCAGAATTAAGATTTCAACAGATCTGGCATTGCTGCCATTACAGCATGATGTACCACATAGTAATTTAATATTCATAGCACTGTATTAAACTGAGGAAGTAGCCATTATTATTATTAGTATTATTATTATTATTATTATTACTTTTTTCTTGTAGTATGGACAGAACAGACTACTGACCTTCAAGCATGAGTGCTTCTGGGTTAGAAGTTGTCTAATTCTGTGCAGAAATTTCCTGCCTAATTTATCTAGCATAGTCTTTATTGCAATTCTTATAAGCTAACATAGCAGGAAATACTAGCTAGCTACCATTCAGTCACACACACACTACTGTCACACTCATTATTATCCTACTCTGGAGCAGCAAGAACAAGTTTGTTTCAACATGCACAATTTCGTAGGATCATATTGACAGAACTGAGTGTAGTTAACTAATATATTCTGCTGTATTTGCACGTTTTTACACTCTGATTATATTATATTATATTATATTATATTATATTATATTATATTATATTATATTATATTATAGTATAGTATAGTATAGTATAGTATAGTATAGTATAGTATAGTATATTACCAGACATGCCAACCTAGGGTTAGGGTTAACTCTAACCCTTAACCCTAGGGTTAACCCTAACCCCAACCCTAACACTTAGACTTGTATATAGTTAACTTCAGTTAACTATATTAATTAGGGATGCCACTGAAAAAATCCACTAAGAAAAAAATGAGCTATAAAGACTAAATAGGCCTACACCAAAGCGATAGATCTAACACTTTACAAATAATGTTAATGTTGTTAAAAACGATTATATAAAAAACTTACTGTTACGTTTTTTTCTGTTTGCTGTGCATTACTAAAAAAAAAATCACCTAGCATATTGGTTCTGGATGATTAAATCTTTTTTTTTATTTATTATTTTTTTATTTTTTTAAAAATAAATATTTAAAATGGTAACTCTTTAAAATCTTTAAAATGGTAGAGAGAGAAAAATCAATATTGTACAAGACTGCTCTGTACCAAATATAAGAATAAGACAGTAAACCCAGGGAATTAATAGCTGAGGTAGTAGTAGTAGTTTTCTTCTAGTTAATAGTTTCTAGTTTTAGTTCCATCCATAACACACATACTAAAAGACACAAGACAGTAATAAAAAATATAATCATGAATAGACAGAAAAGCCTCTGAATCTATTATTTGACATGTTAGCTAAAGTAATTGCATATGCACATATCTGGCTTTTCTGTCTATGAAGATTATCTGCTCCTTACTCTTAATTAACAATGCATCAAATATCAACAAGTGTCAGAATAGAAATGCTAAAAATCTTGGTGTTCAATAATTTCTGGTTTTCTTCCCAGTTAAGACAGAGTAGTTAATGTCATGAAAAACATTTGAAGTAGTGAAACCGTAATTGTTCTGCACAAGAGGCACATGCCTTACTTCCACCACCTGCCCTTCCATACTTCCTGCTTGATTAAACCCCACCCCTAATATCTGAATGGAAATATAGTATTAATTGGTAGGTAGCATGATGAGCTTGCTCTAAGAAAAAGCAGGACACTGACAAAACCTAATAAATATGCTGTGTCCTGTAGCAGGATTTGTCCCATGTCACTGCCACTAGATTCTCTGGTTTCTTGCGAGCTGCATTCAGATGTTCAGCAGTGTAGAAAATTCCAGTAAGGCTTGTGCCACAGTTTTTTTTTTTAAATGTTCAACAGATGGGGAAAGGCATATTGTGGATATGGGAAAAATCCAGCCTGAATTACTTGCATGTCATTCATTCATCTTCAGTAAGTACTTCATCCTGGTCAGGGCTCCAGGAACACTGGGTGCAAACCAAGAATACTTAATATATAGGATGCCAGTCCATTTCAGGGCACCATACAAACACATATTCACACCTAGGGGCAATTGGCATAGCCAGTTCACCTACTGGAATGTTTTTGGAAGGTGTAAGGAAGAGAATGCAGAGGAAATCCACACAAACATGAGGAGAACATGCACAGAAACTCCATACAGACACCCAAGCTCAGGATCGAAACTGTGGAACCTGTGAGATAACAACGCTGAGTACAGCACCACCATGCCAGCAGATTGCATATTAGCTTTAAAATTAACATGTGATCTGCGGTGATTTTTTAGTTTAATCTTCTCACAATAATCATAATAAGGAAAATACAGCACCAACCGACAAAATAGGACTAGAATTACTAAACACATCACAAATACACTATATGGCCAAATGTATGTAGGTGCCTGACCATGACTTCCATATGTGTTCCTTCCCTAAACTTTTGCCACAACGTTGGAGGCACAGAGCCCTGACCTCAACCCCACTGAACACCTCTGGAATGTCGACTGCACACCAGGCCTCTTTGCCTGACATTGGTGTCTGACCTCACTAATGCTGTTTGGCTGAATGGGCGAATCCCCATCTAGTGCAAAGCCTTCCCAGAAGAGTGGAGGCTGTTATAGCAGCAAACCGGGGGACCAACTCTGTATTAATGCCATGCATCAGGAATAGGATTTACAACAAGCACATATGGGTGTCGTGTTCAGGTGTCCACATACTTTTGACCATATAGCGTATTTCAGTATACACATATTTAATGTCTTTCAGGGAGGAGTTAACTATAAAATAATCTATTTCATGTTTCAGATATAAAGACAGTTATGGGTGTCTGCTCATGAACATTATTGAACTGATGACATATATGATGACAAATATGATCAATTCCTACCCCTGGCTTCTGCAGATTTGATGTGTATCTTTCCCCCCTTCAAGCTGGCTGTCTGGTCTTGGTCAGTATTTTCATTGGGGTACACTACTAAAATAAAATATGTGACTTTGAGATTATGAAAGTGAATTAAAAAAAAAAAAAATTACATTATTTTTTAAAATGAAATTAAAAATATACATTTTGTGGGGGTCTAGTGAACTTGTTTATAATTTTGTTAGACATAATATATCGAGTCGTACGTGTTGTCCAAATTACATTTAAATGAAAAACCTGCACAGCACTTTACTGAATGAGTATGCTGCACATCTTGGTGCAAATCGCAGTGTAAGACTATGAAAGACCTCAGTTGAGGATGAAATGTACAGCTTCTTCTGCCTTCTTCAGAAGCTGTGGCTTTAGCAGCTGTCACAAAGCATCTCATAGGTCTTTGTATCTTCAGGACATATTTAAATTAGAATGTGCTTATTTGGCTTCAGCCGCTCGTTTCATACCCTCCTTGCAGAAAGCAGGGAAACAGGTTACCTTTATGTTTGCGAACATTCTGTATCTGTTTCAGAGAACCCCAACTGCGAAGGACTGACAGCTTTTCCCCCAGACCTGATACCATGTGTTAGTATGTAAGATGCAAAGAAGATCAGCACATCAGTTAGCAAACAGATGGATTACTGTTGCCAGGTAACTAGCGGTAGTGCTAGATAAAAGACTAGTTCTTCTGAGTGGGAATCAGTTTTGTGTTAATTTTACAATTCTGTCTGTATAACAACTAACTTTAAAAACAATCACACGTAAGTGTATATTCATTGTGTACTTCAGTTTCTATCAAAGAAGCGAAAATAATTTAGCAATGCTAGGTATATTTAGATTATTTTGTCACTAATGGCAGCTCACTAACTGGCTAAGATTAGCTAGTAGGCCTACAAATGTTAACATGGAGTTTACAGCAGAAATGCTCACAGGTCACTTTATGCAACTTCAGTTTATGCACGTCTTCAGTCATGAACTTTACTTAAGATGAAAATTTGTTAGCTGGAATTTTATAGCATATAATAAACCACTGCTATATTATTTCTAGGAAATACATTGCAGGCCACATTGTACAGGGTATAGCCATACATAAGAAATTATGAAAAAAAAAAAAAGGTCCACACACTTCATGTATTAAAAACACTTTCAGGTTATTGGGTATTGCAATAAACTACTGCATGTTATAGTCATGAAATTAACTAGTGAAAGCACAAATGTAAGGTTTTAAAAAAAGAGGTTTTATTCACTTACTATGTTAAGCTTAAAGTTCCTAATTTAATAGTGTTTGCTCATGTTTTTATCCAGGTTGAAATTTCAGGAATACTTGTAGCAAGTCAGTGCAAGTCCAAATTTGAGCTGCTAGCTCGACTCCTCATGCTTGGTTTAAAGATACATCACTGGAATAAATGCTTGGGGCAGGATTTTCTTCTAAAAAAAGTTTGCAATATCCTCTTTACCAGTTATCAAAGTCATCCCATGTAATATGCTGCTGACACAGTTTGGACGTTTTGCAGATTTCAGATGTCCTTGATTTTTGCAAATTGCCACCATCTTTCTCTAATGAACAAATGTCCTGGAAAGAAAGCTACAGTTTTCTGGGACATCTAAAAATGCAATTCCTAGGCCTTTTTTATAAGTGCTCTGACAGGTGTTGCACTCTAAATAGGATTCAGTGTATCTAAATGTAAAATAGTATGGTAACGTAACCAGCAATATTATTGAAAAAAGGTAATTAAAAAAGTTTAAAATAAGAAAGCAATGAAAAATTACTCAATAAAAATGCAATGTTCTTTTTACTGGAGGAAACTATTTTTAATATAATAAAAATTATTTTGAATAATTCTAGTATAATTTAATATAATATTAATCACATAATTAACTGTATCTATCTATATTTGTCCAGTGATATGTCTAAATGTAATGTAGCTTTTTTTTTTTTTTTTTT
>CM040980.1:10590163-10601736 GCA_022985145.1 Pangasius djambal | reverse complement strand
CTCACTGTTTCCCAGTACACCCTCACCCCTCTACTTCCAAATTTATCTGTATTTTTAACTGTAGAATACCAACCAGTGCTGATAGCGTTTTGCACATCTGCTGGTTTGATGCTGTCAGTGCATTGCTGATGCATTGGTGTCCCATCCAGGGTATATTCCTGTCTATATGCCCAGTGTTCCCTGGATAGGCTCCGAATCAACAATGATCCTGACCAGGATAAAGCACTTTAAAAGTACTGACATGAATGAATGAATGAATGAATGTGCACACTATAAATAGTACATATGACATATACATTTGTATATAACTAATTTGAAAGACAAATGGGATGCTTTGTGTGGAATATTGTAGGCAGTGATAACTAGGTATTGTATGGGAAAAAAACTTATAGCAGAAAGGGTCAAGTTCAAACACTTTGGACAAATCTTTCCAGTTTGTATTAAATTTTAGAATTTATGTCCTTCAGCAGTTTTTTTTTTCCATCAGGATGTAATGTACCATTGACTGACTATACCTGATCATGCATATTTGACACTGGAGTGTTTTTTTTTTTTATTAATGACTGTTTTTTGACATCCCTCCTCTGGGTAATATAAAATAATATGAGGAAATAGGGAGTTGTCTGCTGAGTTGGCATGTTTTTAAAGAGCAAACCCATTTTATGATAGCTTCTTTCATTTCCTATATATAGTTGGCCCACTGTATATGGGAATGCTTGTATGTGAGAGAGAGTGTGTAAGGGAACTATAATCCCTTAAGGCCTGCAGGATAAAATGAAATGGCAAAGATGGACCTCTCTGTTAGAGCAAGCTATTTAAAACTGTGGTACATAATATACGCTAGCGGTGTGTTTCTATTTTTATGTATTTTTGTACTTCAAAATGTATATCAAGCAACAGCAAGTCAATCAAAGCACCTCCTTGTCTTTGCTATTTGTTTTACTTAGCAGGGTAATATTAGTCAGTTAGCATAATGACCAGCATAATGTGGTTGGCCTGGTTTTTGTACTTCAGCTTTGGTTATATTGCACCTAAAGTCAAATTCTAATGAATTCGTTTTTGCATATCTAGCTAGCTAGTTTTCACAATATTGCATCATTACTTTTAGGTGTTGCGCGGTGATTTAGTATGCATTATGCGGTTTGCAATGCAGCCATGGATACAGGGTGTCTGAAAAGTCAGGAACCAATGAGAGTAAAACTACATATACTTTTTGTACTTATTATTGTATTGTATTTTATTATTTAATTATTTTTACAGCACATGCTCTACAAGTTCATCCTTATGTTTTACACATTGGACATTTGGACATTGTCAGTGGTAGCTCAGTGGTTAAGATGTTGGATACTTAGGAAGGTTGTGAGTTCAAATCCCTGCATTGCCAAGCAGCATTGCTGGGTGCCTTGCGCAAGGCCCTTAACCTACACCTTCTCAGTTGTGTAAATGAGATAAATGTAAGTTGCTCTGAATAATGGCATCTGCCAAATGCTATAAATGTCCGTAGCTCTCTGCACATTTTCTCAGCTATTGTTTTGTGTTTTTGCGGATTTTGCTCAACATATTCCCATTGGTTCCTGACTTTTCTGACACCCTGTACTTCTCAATTTTGTATGAAATGTCACTGACAAGCATTACAATAAATCTCATTGGGGTAGGCAGGAACGGCACAATCTATGTTATGAAATGTGGTCGATTGCAAAAACATTTTTCTACCAGAGACCAGGGTATAGCCAGACCTTTTACAATTGTGTGGCCAGGTTATTTCCAATACAATGGGGTGGCAAACTAGGGTGGGGTAAAATACTAGTCTGTATCAATGGACAATGACATAATATGGCTACCTCTATCTGTGTATAGTCTGTGTAGGTTCCTAGACAATAAAAGGCAGACACTTAAGCAACATTTGTTTGTCCTCTAGCAAGCTACATAAAAGTCATATTCTACATAACATTAGTCTACATCTTATGACATACACTAGCATTATGAATAGCGTTCAATTTTATTGGCTAATGGTAGCTAATAATGAACTGAAGAAATCCAAAATTATACCTCCAAATAATGAATATCATTAATGTAAAAAATGTTTGACCAATGTTTGCTCATTTATTTGTTTGTTGTGGTCAATGGGGCCAGGGAATAGTTCACTACTGTGTTAGCTAGCTAAACTTACACCCTTGGCCACCCCTGGCCACCTCTTAACTTTGCCCATGACCAGAGAGGGCTCAAATCCCCAAAGTTACATCCTATTGCTTTAATTTGGTGTTTTCATCTTCCTTATCTTATCTTAAGTTATCTTTCTGCATCAAACTAGGGTTGATATGCATAAAATACCTGTACACTATCATAAAGACTGACTCTATAGTGGTTTACTATCATATGTTTGTGTTTCCTAATCAAGATAGATCTAGACTTATGGCACTTGATTGCAAAGAACATTGATGCCATTATGGATACCATAAATTGATGTATTACTCTACATTTGTTAGTTTATTTTGACTTGTCATTTGACATGACACACAAGCAACTGTACATCCACTTTAAGCTTTAACAAAAATGTGGAGTTGTATTCCAAGTGAAGTACACACTCAGTCGTCACAAGAGGGGACAAAGACTTTCAAGGGCAAACCTTTATGAGACTATATAATATTATCAGTTAACTGCAGTAAGCAGTACAGGTACTTCTCTGTGCTGTCAGAGGGCTCCGGCAGACTTCAGTCCCAGTAGTCAATGGCTACATGTTCAGCCTACGCTCAAGCTCCCATAACACATAGAGCCCCATTGCTGAGTCAAAATGATGAATCACACAAGCGCAGTTAAGCAATTACAGCGCAATTTAAAGTTCAGCTGCTCGCAAATTATCGCCTGACTCTAAGAAGAATCTGAAGAATAATAAGAGGAGACTCCAAAAGAAAATAAAAGTCCCAAATGACTCAGAGGAAAAGCCTCTCAGGAATGCACCATGATCCACTGGACTTTCTGACCCACTCTGTCATCCAAGTGGACGAATAGCAGAGCATAGACCTCACGGGCATCTTTGCTCATGTGTCCAACAGCAGCCTTCTCTGTCTGAAAAGAGAATGGTACGTATGTTGGGGTCAGAACAGAGCGCTGCTGTGTGACCTAGATTACTGATAAGTGGTTGGCCGTGCCTGTTTATGAGCAGCGTGCCGCAGCAGGGAATTGAGAAGCCTGAGTTTTACTGGATCATAGATCGGTGATACAGCTGCAGGGGAAGTGTTACTGCATGAGACAGTGATTTCCATTGTGGTTTTGTTTGATTTTTCCAGGAAGAGGTGCTGTGTGTGTCCCTCAGGCTGGCTATAACATGAACATTTAGCTCAATGTCATGCTGGCACACAGAGCGAGCGCGTATGGCACAGTCATTACCCAGCAGCCATAGAGAGGACTTGTTTCTTCATGTGAGGACATATGCATGTGTATGTGGTGTGTGTGTGTATGTGGTGTGTGTGTGTGTGTGTGATCATCTCTAATTATGCAGTACTGCTGTTCTTTTTTCCTTCCCATAAATTCTGCCCATTCATTCACAACGCGGCTGTATTCCACTGGTACTGCAGCTGTTTACTCTGTAGTTAATCAGCCATGACTGACCATGATGCTTTGTCAATAAAGCACTCTCGGATTATATGTCAATTAGGAAGTCCAGTGTTCTTTTTACAGGGAAAATACTTATGCCTGAAATAAAGATGTGTTCTGTTTGACCTTCCCAGGAAACCTTTTGATGATATTGATGAATGTCTATTTTGAAATATGAAGGTTACATATTTCATAAAATAATTCATTCTAAGCAGCACTCCAGGGTTCTCATTTTTTCAAAACGTACATAGAACAATTTCTAATTCCGTGTGAAAGAAGAGCCAGGACACACTAGAAAATTGGCATTTATCACACATGCATATACACAGCTGTACACTATGGATGATGATAAATCCTACATTTTATAAATTGCTCTGCTCAAGCATGGCCAAATAGGTTTACATATAGTGTAGAAACACTCCCAAATCATCAGACATTGTACATTAATTCCCTTTAAATGGATGATTTTATGACTACATATGTGCAATCAATTGCACCAATCACATTATGAGAACCTGTTTTGGAATGAAAACTCCTCATTATTGTTGTATTTTTCAGTTTTCTCCAGTTTCTCATTGAAATGTGCCCATGGCTAAAAACCCTTCAGTAGAAAGGACCTGAGTGTACATGGGGATGCTATTGGACTCTCCAAAAGTGATTTGACTTTCTGGCAGATCCATTAAAATTGAATTAGATGTGTGTTTTATATGGTTATAATTTACATGTCATCTGATCACCTGTCTGCACCTTGTTGTGAGCACCATAGTCAGCAACTACTCTGTCAGTTATCCTGATATGATTGACAAGCACTTCATAATCCGCATACCTCCAGTTACACTGTTCTCCCACTAGGAGTTTCTTACTTTCATACATGTAGTCAGGAGTAGTTCTAAATACACGCACATTCTCACGCACAAGAACCTGATAAATCATGTTCTATGTGTAGAAACCTGCAGAGACCTGGTTTATGCACAATACTATGCATATGCATGGATGATGAACTAGACCGCAGATCATGTTGGAAACTGGTATGAATGAGGAGTTGACTAAAGCCTTAGACATTTGCTGTGAGTTTGAGAAAAGATACGGCATCAAAAAGTTCCTATGGCAATTTTTCAAGACATCTTTTATTTAACTAGTTTGGCAGCACGTATTATAGAAATGATTGATGTCTCCATTGCCTTTTGTGTTTTATTTTAAGAGGAAATGTCTTCGCTTTATAGTATCCCAAGCCTTCTTTTAGTTTGTCCTTTATTCAAGTGCTTGGGTTGTCTTTCTATATCTCTATTTGACTTGTGGTTTTTTGAAAGGTCTGAAATGTCATTGTGATTCATATCTTTAATGTAAACAGACACCATGCAGTCAACAATACGCTCCAAATATATCCAACTTTCTGATCACCTAACAATTCCCCATTGCTAAAGGGCTTGTGGTTGGCCTTTCTTGGAGACATATATTGAATGTAGTCATGGCATGGCTGCTCCCCTTCTGTCTCCCTCTTTGCTAAGGCAGGCTTCCTGACTCTGGTTGCTATACATATGGTCTCCATCTGCTGTGGCCTCTGTAAGATAGCATTTTTTCAAAAGATAGTTGGCTTTATAAGTATGTGTGATTTAACCTATTAGAAAAACATAATCCCTTGGCTCCTATTTGTGAGTATGCTAGATGACTTGATTGTAGCACGTGGGCTGATACTGGAGGGTGTTTAAATGTAGCGTAGGAAAGACCACCATCACAGTACAGCTATCACACAAGCCCAAGTTGTGGCATTAAAATACCAGCCTATACTGCCAAGAAATATTAGCTATTATTTTTTCTCATGTGTGATTTTAGCTGAGTGTAGTTCTGGTGACAGAGTTGGACAAACCGATTGGTGTGAGGGCAGAAGGTGCTGTAGTTTGGGTGTCGTTTTACATGATGTAGATGAAGTTACAAATGAAGTGAGGACGTACAATACCCAGTTGGGGGCTGTGCTCTGTAAGAAAGCCTGAGAGGTGTTTTTCCATGCATACAGCCAGACAGCAAGTGTGTGTGCGTGTGTGTGTGTGTGAGTGTCTGTGTGTGTGCGTGTGCATGTGCGTGTCTGTGTGTGTGTGTGTGTGTGTGTGTGTGTGTGTGTGTGTGCGTGGAACAGGCTTGGCTCCACTTCCCTTCAAAATAGATTTAAATATATAGTGTGAACCGCAGTGAGGTCAGTGGCTGATCCGCACTCAGCCTGGGAATGCTGGGAAATGTTCCTGTCTCGCCCAGCAGCTCTTCTCCTGCATGTTGGACTGTCGCATAGCACAGGCTTGCATTCAGCCAGGAGGTGTGTGAACAGCCAGCCTAGGGCACTAGTGCACAAGATAAGCAGTGCAATACATTTCTAGTCCCAAATAACTCACATTTTTGAGGGTCTTGCCCAAGCCAAGAGGTTTGAACTTGAATAATATACACCCTTTTGCATTTGTGCCAAAAGCTGTCCCTCAGGTCCTGTCATGCATGTTGTTCTGTATATCGCCAGTGTCAATTACTCTTTGACATTGTTGTGGGGCTTGGGATCCACACACGATCCAGCACACTCTCCAGCTGGTTCACACATGTTTATTCATGTGATAGGTGGTCCATATCGTTGTACAGCCTGCATCTAATGAACCATAGTACTCATTTCTTGGCAGGCTAAACATATAAGTTTGATTTATAGGAATTTGTCAGCTATAATTTGGAGATTCTTTAAATACTGATGGCCAGAAATGTTTTTTTCCAGTAGTTTTTTTTGGCTGATGTTTGGAAAAGGTCAGTATCTTCCACAGTTTGACAGAGCAGTTTGAGGTAGCTCAAAAGACTTAAAACTCCAGCCCGTTATTATTCCTTTTATTATTTATTATTCCTATTATTATATATCACTTTTATAAAAACAGACCTTTCCTGTAATGTGGGCTCCAGACCACAGGTCAAGACAGAGCAAAGAAGTGTGAATCATTTGTGTGAGAACATCTTTATTATTGAATCTTTCCCCGACCGGCAGGTAGCAGTGGGAGGAATTGTATCATAGTATTGGTATATACCACCATATACTGAAGGTGGCATACATATACTGTCTACCACTTTGAACTGTTCAACAAATGTTAATCTTTGTAAAGTCCTCTATCACAACTCAGTATATTTTACACTAATTGCATCTTTTTAAGTGACCAGTATTTTTTTTTTTAATGTTGCTATTTGACAGATATAAGTTGATATTCTATTGATTTGCTCTCCTTTCTAGATGTTGCACAATCAACACTTAGCTTCCATAGTCATTGCACCTAGTGGTCATAAATAGGAACTGCAACATGTGCTAACAGAGGCCCATTGGGGAAGGAATCACTGCAGGAGTCAAAACACAGGTAGACTGCATCATGTAGGGAATAACACACGACGGACCATGATTTTTTACAAAAAATAATGCATGCTGGGGGTTGAGGGGGGCATTTCACCCTAACGGAAAGCGTAAACTCCTCTGTCCTGAAGACTTTCCTATGCTGAGAAATGTATCCTAACGAAAACGTCACCATGATTATATGTCCCTGAGTATGAGCTGTTACTATAAAAACAATAACATATTAGGATGAGTGCATTAATATTGACCTAACATTCATGCTTCAGCCGGAACTACTGTTCAAGCCATGCAAAACAAGGGAACAAAAGAACGAAGGAACAGGAAACCATGGAAATGTGCATATACTATGACAAGACTTCATAATGAGACAAAGACACAGAAGGGCTTAAATAGACAAACTAATGAGGAAATAATGCAAAACAGATGCTTACAATCGCAACATAATAGAGCCATAAACCAATGATAAGACAGGGGTGGAGACAAGACTCAAATCAAAACAAAGCATGACAGGAACTCAAAACAAAGCATGGAAGCAATGCTGTCTACGCTGGGTGCCGTGACACAGGGCACTCACAATGCACACTGAGAGTGGGAATTCGTCACATGATTATGCAGAATAAGAAATTTCAGTTTGCTGCGTAGCAAACCACTTCAAAACAACGTTATACCGCTCACTACTACCTGAAGGCCTTGGGCATAGACAATGAGGCACCTCACAAATCAATTCTGCTTCAATTGAAGTGTTCCGCTTCAGGCTGTCTCTCTATTTTTCTCTGTCACGCCACAGTCAATGAGACTCCATTCTTCAAAAGACCCAATTATTCAGTGGAATTGCCATTATGGACCTCCTCGAAATAGTTGATCAGGGCCCATGGGCTGTTGTCCAGAATGAGTTCAGAAGATGGGACAGGCTTAATGCATTGTGGCAGTGCTGTTACAGTCAGAATACTCAAGAGTGGAGAGAATAGTGTTCAATGATAGAACATAATCACATATCAATTCAATCTGATTACCAGAATACCATGTAAATCTGTTTTCAATATCCATGTGTTCTTTTGATTTTGGCATGTGGAAACTCATGAAAGTACAAACCATTCATTCCTCTCCTTTCCACTGGTTTGCTTATGCACTGTCTCTTTCAAAGCACATGCGTGGAGAGCAACATGACCCGGTCAGAGGACGCAGTGGCTGAATTCTAGAAAACAGCTGAAAACAAAGAAAAATCGCGTTTTGACCAAAATTGAGTTTTCCTACCAGCACAATAATTTTCCATCTTACTTTATTTATTATTTTGCATTTCTGCATTAGTTTTATTTAGGACAGTTTATAACCCTGCCTAGGCTTTCTTCTTCAAACATCATGTTGTGTAAGGAGTCATTTTAACAAACGTAGAGGTAAATGCAGACAGTATATCTAATGGTGTCTAAAACCTTTCTGCTAAATTTCTCACGGTTTGATCACGGTTTGATCATTTTGCTATGGCAAAATGGACGCAAGCCAAATCAATGCAGTTTGTAATCAGATACCAGCTGTCAGAATGTCTGCGGTATTTCTGGGTCATTACATCATCAATACAGAGAAGAGCAATTTAATCTCAGAGTGATGAGACAGAGACTGATGTGGATAAAGGTAATAATCAAATAATTAATTTCTTTTAAACTTAATTTAAACTTATAATTCATAAAAATCCAACAGTAATGTTTTTCCATAGGTGGATTAGGTTCTAAATGTAGAGGTAGGCAAGGCATTTTTCAGTGAAATTGGAGTGAAATCTTTAAATACAGTTTCTCGCTTTTCACTTTAAAAAAGCTGTAACTTCACTTGTGGTTGAGACACGTATAAAGGAGGAACATGTATTTCAGTTCAGGATAACCTGTAGTTGTCAGAACTATATATAGTAGAAAATGTTAGAAGAGTTTTTCGCAAGCTGCCACACAAATGTGAAGAGAAAAACTCCCAGGGGTGATGTATTAATGTTGTGTTTTGGAAGTAGTTCCTTTTGCACCCATGAGACCCATCAAAGTCATTAGCAAAATCTGTCAACTAAGAAATAAAATCTGTTTTACCAAGCTCCTGTTCATCTGTTTATCACTTCCTTGCTGCTAAATAAATTTTGATGAGTTGGCAGTGAGTGGGCTTTGAAAAATGAAATTAGCAACTGTCTTTGTTTACTAATGGAAAAGGAGCTGGCTACACAGCCACAACCTTGTTCTAAGTATTCTTTGGTAAAGGAGATCCATGGATAAAGGAGATCCATGCCACGCATTCGTATGGACAACACATCAAATGTGTGCATACATGTGTAGACTTTACAGCCTTCTGTAATTTGAACCATTTACCTCGGGAGCGAGAGGGAAAGGTTGTGTGTTTGTGGGGGTGGGGGCTAAGAGAAAGCGTGTGTGAGAAATGCCAGCTGTACCACCCGCTGCTTTAAATGTTTCAGGCTGCGCTGGAGCCTAGCACCCTCATTCGTCATGGAGAGCCTTGCTGGACTCCTTTGGAGAGAGTATAAAGGTGTAAATGCTCTCACCATTTTTTATTTTTTTTCCCTTTTTCCTTTTTTTTTTTTGCTCTCCACTATTTTAACTTACCTGCTTTCAGTGGACAAGGAACTTTGGAACTTTGAGCAGACATTGCATTCAGCATCATTATAAGTTGTAACTGCTTGCTAGCTTGTCAGTTTAGCCAAGCAAACAACTACTTTATCTAGCCTATCTAATTTTATATGTAGCTAGATAGATAGTTATATAAATAGTTACTTACTGCCCGTCAGGTGATTCTCGCTATGTCCAAAATGATTTACTACGTGTATATAGTGCACTATTTTCAAGGCCCTTCATTTTCTTAGAGAAAATCCAGCATACTCTTTTAATCACATAATTCACCGTGATACACTGTATGGCCAAAGGTTTGTGGACACCTGACCATCACACCCATATGTGGGCCTTCCCCAAACTGTTGCCACAAAGTTGGAAGCACACAACTGTATAGGATGTATGCTGTAGCATTACAATTTCTCTGCACTGGAACTAAGAGGACCAAACCTGTTCCAGCATGATAATACACCTGTGCACAAAGCGAGGTCCATGAAGACATGGTTTGCCAAGATTGGAGTGGAAGAACTGGAGTGACCTGCACAGAGCCCTGACCTCAACCCCACTGAACACCTTTTTTGATGAACTAGAAGGCCGACTGCACCCCAGGCCTCCTCGCCTGACATCAGTACCTGACCTCGCTAATGCTGTTGTGGTTGAATGCTCAAATCCCCACAGCCACGCACCAAAATCTAGTGGAAAGCCTTCCCAGAAGAGTGGAGGTTGTTATAACATGGTAGTATAATGTGCTGGTCAGGCGTCCACAATCTTTTGGCAATATATAGTGTAGGTAGTGAAATAGCAGACATGAAATACCCATATTCAGATTTCACGGACTTCTTACAAATGTAAGATGTGTATTAAATGTTTTATCAAATCATTTCTATAGTCACATTCGCGGCTCAGTTACTTTATTGTCCTAAGTATGGGTGAAATACTTGAGTGGTTAGCTAGTTAGCTAATGTTGTATGTGTTTATATGACGATCAAACCCATGTAAATAGTAGGGGAGGATTTTGAGCTGAGCATTGAAAGAAGAAAATTTGAAAAGCACACTGAGAGACTTCCATAGTTAGGCAGCCATTGCCTCTCGAATGAAATAAAGGAATAGTAACTGTACTTTAAATTGTCAGTGATAAAGCCGTGTATGCAGAATACTGTAGTATATAATCTGACTGGTTATCACAGTTAGAGCAACATCTTGTTCAGTATGAACTGCTATGTTGTGTGATGTGTGCTTTTTCCTGAATGAAATGCCGCCACCTCAAACACACACACACACATACGCACTGAGCTTGGCTTATATGCTTGACAGATATCCTTGATATATCAAACTGTGGTTTGTGAGCAGTGAGGTGTGGTTATGCATCTCTAAACACCTGAAATCCCTCCCATGCCGCAGGCAAGCAACCCACCCTGACACCCCAGCCCTGTCTCTATGGCAACCATGGACTAATTCTTCAAGGTTGTATATTTCACTTACCAAACAAAAGATGCTGACTAGAAGATGCTGTTCTGAATTTCTGATCTCAACATTTGCAACTCAATTTGAAAGAAACATACTATGTGTGTGTGAGTGTGTTTGTTTGTGTGTGTGTGTGAGCGCACGAGGGAGTGTGACTGATGGCAGTCCATTTTCACCTTGAGCCATATCTGAAACTGTGTTTACTTCACAACTGTAAATGAAACAGTTCTAACCAAAAAGCTCCCTTGTTGACTGGACAAAAAGAGTCATTGTTTTCTGTCACATCATAATTTAACACACAACTGGCAGAGTAAAGAGAACACTACAGTAGAGACGGATACAGTTTTCTTATGACTAGGGTTGTTACAGTGTCACGGTTTCACGGTTAGTCACGGTGTATGCTCAGATGATTACTTCACTGCTGACTTTTTCAAAATGCTTTTCCATCTATTACAGTCTGCCCGTTAATTTTTTTCTGCCTAATCAAGGATTCCTATTCATGGATATGCAAAGACACCTTTGTACAAAGATTTCATTATAATTTTTTATTTTAATTTTCA
>CM040980.1:10579107-10590063 GCA_022985145.1 Pangasius djambal | reverse complement strand
TGTATGTTTTTAAATGGTTGAATGCCATAATACCATGAAACTACCACCCCTACTCATGACATCTTCTTAGTAAAATGCAATAATAATGGTGATGCAAAAAACAAGTGGAGTGTCTGCCTTCATAGGTTTAGCTTCTTGTACTGATGAGTGGTGCAGAGTTTGTGTGGTGGCATGAAAAGTGGAAAAAGTTTGACATAGTGCATTGACTTTAAATCATTCAAATAAATTCAGATTGTGATCTGAAGAGAGCTGATCAGCTTAAACAGTTTGTTAAGAGCAAGTGATTACAATTGTATCCACTGCCAGAAACAGGCACATACTGTTCCTTACTGTAATCGCTGTGTGTTCTGAAACATAATAGCTTTTCCATTCACCTTGTCAAAGAGTGCAGATGGAGAGCGTTTCGCCAAGTCTTTGAACAGTGGGCTGTCTAATGGTTCAGAGCTCTTCTTCCATATAGACTTACATCATAGGATCATTAGGTCTACCATCAGCATCAGTCATTAATTGAACTGAAAGCATAAGGTGATAAACTGCCTCAGGAATGGTGTACTTACAAGTTTCCATTGGTTAAGAGAGCCATTTTGGGCCATTTGTATATCCAATGACTGAGTCTCACAATGTTTCCACCTGCTTATTTGTGGTTCCCATTAAAACATAAGACTCATACACTCTTATCTTGACATACTACTTTAAGTGACATTCATCCGACATTGTGTGTTTGAGTACATTAGTAGGACTAATGAATTGTGACCACAAGCCATTTAATTTCATAATTGTAATATGAAGGCCACTAGAAGGAGCGCTGGATGTCCTTCAGCAATGGGCATTTCTTCTGCAGTAAAATAATGAAGCTGAAACATCTGAAAAAAAAACTGAGTCAGATTTTCCACAAAGGTCCTAATTCTCTTTGTCTTTCACTCTCTCTCTTAGGTATCCTGAGTCTGCCAGACAGTTTTAACTTACACAGAGACCAGCAGCGATCAGGGAAGGCTGGTGATGCCTACAGTCAGGCCGAGCTGCGCACTATAGAGCAGTGTCTGCTGGCCACACGGGTGGGGAGCATCGCTGAGCTCAGTGAGTGAAAGCCATAGTCTCTTTTATAGTAGCTGGATCAAAATCACCTGTCTTAAAAATAGTCTTTGTTCCATGTTCAGTTCCATGAATTAAGGAAATCACTGTTTGTTCATGTGTGTCTAGGTGTTCATATTTGTGCTTCTACAATATCTGCATGTACATAATAAAAAAAACAAAATTAAGCTGCACCCTTTATTAGGACCAGTGGCATATAAGGACAGAGTGTGTTTACACAGCTGATGCAAATCTGCTTCTCTTTTTCTGTCACTTTTTTCTCTGTGTGTCTCTCTCACATACACATGCAAACACCTCCTGCCACCTCTGCACATTCAAACATGTGGCCTTATTTCAACCCACAGAGTCTTTCTACCACATCCCTCGTTTTACGAGTTACTATAAGGGCATGGTTATTGCCTATAAGTCCATGAGTGTGGCTTGATGCATGCTCACCATGAAGCACATAAGTATAAAACACATTCCTAAATACTTCACATTCCTTTGATATTAGTATTAGAGACTTTTGAGATTTATGTCAGAAAATTTAGATTTTCTTGCTTATGCAAATATCTGAAAGCTTTAGAAATAATGTTGGAATTACTCATCTGGATTTGTATTTTGCTCTTTTGCTATGTAATCCAGTATGACGTATAAAAGGAAGACATCTATTCTGGAACCCATTATTATTATTATTATTATTATTATTATTATTATTATTATTATTAGCTAGTAATTTCTCATGTTCAATATGACTCATAAGCACTACAGCCTCATGCCTTGCACTGACTTCACACTTTGTGATCACAAACCATGTCTGTTTGTATGAATGCTGTTTGCATAAAATTGTATGCTTTTATTGCCCTGAAAAAAAGTGGCTTGTCATCAGCAGGATAACATTAATGCTTGAATTATTCTTCTGTAATTGGACAGCAGAGTGCACTGCCCATTGCCTCAAAATGCCCCTGCACTTAAAACCTCTCCAAGCCCATTTTTATTCCTACAATTTCAGCAAAGCATGTCTTTCAACTTCACCAGTGTCTCCTTTGTATTTTATATTCTCTTTCTCTTTCTTTTTCATTCTACCTCTATCCATGATGGCTGTTCTCACTAGCCCTAGAAGGGAGGCTGAGGGCGCTTGCATCCACAACACACACAGCAACTATGCTGCCTGCCTTAGGGCCGTCATACAGAAACTCTCCATGTTTGGACAGCCATCACAGAACATGCTAAAATGGAAATATCTATTTTAAAATATTCAATACAATGTGTTACATGAACACATTTGAATTGTATCACAAACTATTTAGGAAGTAGTCATTTGTATAGTGCATTCTGCTTATGTCTGTGTTTTGTCTGTTTTTGTGCATTCTAGTCAAATCACTACCTTCAGTTTACTTTGTTAGATACGTAGTTAGTCAAAATATAGACATACAAGTTCGCTAACATAATCACCTACAGTATATCTACAACAGACCTCATAAATTCAAGACGATTTCTTTCTACAGAACATTGTAGAGAACATTCCTCATTTTGTTCCAAACCTTCTGCAGTGTATTCACACAGAAATTAAGCTGTGGTGCTGTTGCTGCCAGAATGGCAAGGTTACTGTGATCTCTGCCTTCTATCTCAAAGGAAGATTAAAACTAAATTTGGACAGACGTTAGTTGCAAACATTTAAGTAAAAGAAATTGAACATCAAAGATGCACTACTAGTAATGTTTACATGCATTTTTGAGATTTTCTCCTTCCTTAATATCCGTGAACAAAATATAACTGAATAAAATGTCTCTTTGCAGAGCCCCGGCAATTAAAAGAGCACTCTGTATGTTAGGAATAGCATTAGCACTAGGAATACACATTCTTTCTATCACCGTCTCATAATTTCTTCACTGTAAACCATTAGGAGACACCAACCTTTATATTTTATGTGTGTATATTATACACAGTAAGGATATAACACAATGCCAATATCTGTATCAGTATCTGTATCTGCTTAATACCCCAAATATCCATATTTATATCTGTATTCGGATTCTAACAAAGTGGATATGACCTAAACCGGAAGGAGATTTTTCTTTTTATTATTATTATTATTAAATATGAACCAGATATATATTATATAATATATTATACCAGAGTATGCCAGAACTGTGAGCATGGTTTGTGAATTCTGTCTCAGACAGTTTCTCAACCTCAGCTACATCACTCAAGTTCATAATTGGTCTCAACTTATCAAATGAGACACAGGCTGCTTTATTGCATCTTATGGATTTTCTCCCTTACACCAGATCCTATTTATCTGGATGGCTGGTTGAATTTGAACAAATCCACGTCATTGCTTTTTCTGTGTTTGTGTGGATGTGCATGGATGTAAGCTTTTTTCTCATGCATGTGAATTTGAAGCCAGGCAGCGGTATTAACTGTATATTTCAGATTTTACTGTGGCATTAGCTTCATTCCAAAAAGCGAGCTAGACTCTTCAGGAAAAGCAAGCAGGCTTAACTTGTCTGATAGAAACCTGCTTCATGGTTTTGTTTGGAGTTGGTCAGAGTTGCCAATTAAAACACCATGGCTGGATGGCCCCCAATGAGTGTTTCCATGTTTCCACTTCGTTCTTTCCTCTGTTTTCCTAAGAGATATCATTTCCTCTCCTAACTCTGATAACGACGCTATTTCTTCGGTCTTCCCTCATTACCCAGCATGCCTGTAGGAGTTCCTGGCTTTGTTGCCAGTGCCTAATGCCTAATACATTAGCATTGTATGTGCACTTTTCCTGCATGAAAAAAATTCTTATTTTGCTGTTACTGTTTCAGATATTTAGGATTTAGATGTGTTGATTTTTCTGTGAAATGCAAGACAAATTGTATTACGAAAGTATGCAATGTTTTGAAATTCTTTTTAAAAACAAGAATACAATTTATTAAAACTGTTTAAATTCTGAATAGCTACTTAAGTTAAAATTCAGAAAATGCATGCTGATATCTGTTAAATGTGAAATGAAGCAGTTCCACATGGAATATTTTGATTTAGAGAGCTTGGCTGAAGAACTCAGAACCGTTCCGTGTACTCTAATGTACATATGTTCAGTAGAGTACATAGACCAGAAGAAAATACTTGTTAGGCTAAGGGAATGTTGATCTGAAAAAAAATGGCATACTTCTGTGACAGTGTAGAGCAGAACAGGCCATGCACCTGGCCCTCATCAAGGCCCTCATTCTTTATTTATGCTTTAGAGGAGGAAGGATGAGCCATCAGTTGAAGCTCAGTTTTCCCACTTAAAGCCTGTTCTGTTCTTCACTTGCTACTGTATTCCCACTTTGTGCTTTTAGTGATGAAGGTCACATTCATGGCCATTAAAGTTTCTGGATATTGTGTTCATCTAAAGCCTGGAAAAGCACAAGGGGAGAAAAGTGCTGTTACATGCTGCAGAGTTTCTTCTTGATGGTTAATCTGGAGCAGATATCACTCTCAGTCAGCTCCTACTGGCCCTTGGACTCACAGGAAATATCACAGGCTATCATGAATAAGAGATGAGAGTACTGGTCATGGAACTGCCCTCTGAGAGCAGTCTCCTTTTCTCATTTCCAAAGCCGCTTGTCATCATATATATCTCATGCTATGCTTATTTGGAGTCTGTGTGTGCCTGTAGCTACTGTACGTCTGTCTTGTAATCATAGTCTAGCACCTACATGTCTGCAGGTGTAAATGTCAACACTTAGGTCTCTTTTTGTGGAAATTCACTTAATATGTGACTTCTCTTTTTTTCCCTAGTTAATCGTTGAAACAAGAGGATCTCATATCTCCATGTAATTTTGTAATTGCTGGATAATTGCTGTCTCTTTGCTCTCTGCTGTCAGTTGATTCACATGGCATGCACGCGAAACCTTTATAAATGTGGCTTTTACCGTTCTCCCTTTACTGCATTCTTTATTAAATCCTGTAGCCTTGGCTGTGTGAAAAATACAATTATGTCAGTTAAACAACCTCTTGTCTTTTTTTCCTAAATGATTGGGCCTGTTGGGGCTGTCACACACTGGCTGTGTGGATGTTAATTCATTGAAACAAAGAAATATATGAAATAGAGAATAGCTGCGACTGCAGCATTCTGATTGTTGTGTGATTTATAGAGGCATTTGCTTACTGGGTCTCGCAGCATGGCACTATTTATTCATTGCTATATGCAGTGTGAAGTGCTGTTGTGTTCTTATGAATGGATTCAAAAGTGCTAAGACCCATGGATTCAGTCACACACAAATTCACACACAGATTTAATATTGGAGCGATAACGAATAAAAGACAGAAAGCGATGCCAAATGTCTGATAAATTTAATACTGAATTCCGGCTGAATGATTGCATTGTATTTTGAGTGCTTAGTTTTTGCAGGAGGTGACCGGCTAGCTCAGTCGGTAGCGCATGAGACTCTTAATCTCAAGGTTGTGGTTTTGAGCACCACATCAGGTGCCAAACCCAGCTGCTGGGGCTGCACGAGCTAGTGCGCACTCAGTACCAGTCCCAAGCCCGGATAAAATGGGAGGATTGTGTCAGGAAGGGCATCCAGTGTAAAACCATGTGCCAAATCAAATATGTGGACCATAAACTGGATTTCCATAATGGAGATGGAGGATCACTATGGTGATCACTAAGCTGAAAGAAGAAGAACAACATTTTTTTTGCAGTAACTTACGTAATTTTTTTTTTTCCTCTTCCGTGCTGTCTTATCCTTAGAGAAATATCAAGAAATAATATAAACACAGGATACATGCAACAGGAGAGTGTTGCTCAACAGGTGGAGATGACAAATGACTTGAGTCAACAGTTCCATCACTGAATAGCTGAAAACAGGACAGCCCAACACAAAACACCATTTAAAAAGTGTGTCTGTGATCTAGGACTGGGCTGTAGTATATGGATATAATATTGCTATCATGATAAATTATGTCACTATACAAGATACAAGATGTGAGTATTGTGTTAACGATGCGAGTATTGTGATATCGTGATACATTTTAATAGCAGTTACATACTCTGAAAGCAGCTGATGACAACATTTGATGACAACGTTTCATACACTTATCTGAATTGTAAAGTTTTTTTAAGTAATTTATTTTTGTCACTAATAATGAAAAAACTACTGTTTTGTTGACAGTTTGCTTGGAAAACTATATATCGTATATCGTAGAAATGTCTTCAAGTGTCATGCTATGATATTTTTGTGATATCACCCACCCCGACTGTAATCACACCAATGTCACATGACCCTCATTCCACACTAATAACAATCACAATTTCATCCCCTGCCTACTGATTATAGGTGACCTGGTGTCCAGAGCCATGCATCACCTTCAACCGCTGAGTATCAAGAACCATACTAACAGCACTCCTGTGCACCAGAAGAACAATCTGCTCCACTGGGAGCCTGAGGCTCTCTACACTCTCTGTTATTTCATGCACTGCCCTCAGATGGAGTGGGAGAACCCCAATGTAGAACCCTCCAAAATCACTCTTCACACAGAAAGGTGAGATCGCAGGCCTGGATCTTCTGTCATATGTAAACTGTAGCAGATATGTATCACTGTGCTTCGTTGTATAACTATTGACTGATGTATAGTAGTGACCACTACAATTCTGACAAGACTACACAAACTGGATCTATGACATACCCCAGGAGATGCGATAACTATTAATGGATTTATTGGATTTACAGAAGTGAGCAGAAGTGTGGAAATGAAACACTTGATATAGAGCTTGGAAGCATGATGTTCAATAGATATTTCCGAGGGATCCCAGTCCCCATGCATACCTCAAGTTTCAACCAGATAGCCTGGGAACCTTTCTGGCAAGCTTTTTACAAAACTTAACCAAATAGTGTGCGTCCTATTCACATCTGTATTTGCATTTGTATTCATTCCGAATAATGGTTTGATATTCGGTTACCATTTGGTTTTATGGAAATAATTTGGAACAAACAGGACAAACACGAAGTGTTTGAACCAAAATATATGCAGTTTCTAAAAAATAATAGTTTATGATAGCAAAATCTTTTATATTTATATAATTTAGACATAGCAAACCTTATTAGGCAAGATGCCTTAAATTACACTTCTAAGTAAATATCACAATATATCATTCAATATAGTTGTAACAGCTGCACATGCTAAAGCCTTAACAGCTGGAACTGTTGAGATGCTGTGAGGTGTATAATTGAGATTCTGCTTGTTGTCTCTCCCTGCAGGCCATTTATGGTACTGCCTCCCCTTATGGAGTGGATCCGAGTGGCCGTAGCCCATGCCGAGCACCGCCGCAGCTTCTCGGTGGATAGTGATGACGTTCGGCAGGCGGCCCGGCTCATGCTGCCAGGAGTGGACTGTGAACCTCGGCAGCTAAAGTAAGAGGCCATTTCAAAATCATACTCCAGATACATGTGTAACATCTTTTACGGCAACAGATTGGGGGCTGTTGAAGACAGATTTGGGGCTATAGACTTCAGTGTGTCAATACACATTTTGTAGCACACATAAACACATTGAGACATAACTGTGTTACTGTTTAACTGTGAGACATAACTCGAAACAGTGGTTGTTTTCAGAACTTACACAACTTGGTATTGGTTGTCAATGTGTTTTTTATCAGTGGAATGAGTCATGGTTTTTGCCTCTGCAGGACAGATGATTGTTTTTGTATGTCACGGAAGCTGGATGCTGCGTCCACTGAGGCAAAGTTTCTGCAGGACCTGGGGTTCCGCATGCTCAGCTGCGGCCGCACGGACCTGGTAAAGCAGGCCATCAATCTGCTCGGACCTGAAGGCATCAACAGCAAGAATGAACAGGTGACATAACTCACACATACACTATAAACATCATACCATTCATCCATATTAAAAAAATGTAGAGCTTATGTACTAAATAAAAATGGTTTACTTTCAAATAAACATCCAGCACAATAGCAGTCCTGTCACTACAGACCTCATAAACCTCATCCATATTTGTCCTATGAAGACGCTAACGCTACTGAGAGTCTCTCATTACATCAGCATAGTTGTGCCACTCTCATCCTCACAGTGTTTTATGGTTAATCGTCTCAGTGGGAGCCAGCGTACAGGCCACACGTCACCACTCTCTCCATCATCCCGCTAGCTTGGCTGCACCACTGAACTCTGGGAGGGAAATGTAAGCCGTTCCCGACCTTTTTCACAGAACCAGGAATGGCGTCAGATTTTCCATGGGCTCTTGTACTGGATTAGGCTGAATCCCCTCTAGTCTCTCTGTATACACAGACTTTCAAAACCCTCCTTTATTAAGTAAATATTCAGTGTCTACAGTACATTTAAAAGAAAGCAAGTAGTGTTGCTTTATCATAAGACAAAAATAAGTAATATTTTTCGGTCAGTGTGACCATCGACGCATGTGTGTGTATGTTCTTTAGGGTATGACTCCACTGATGTATGCATGTGCTCGTGGCGATGAGGCCATGGTTCAGATGCTGTTGGATGCAGGAGCTGATATCAACAATGAGGTCAGTGATTTATATGTGGTATGTCCTTATACCACAGCACTATTGCATTCTCAAATCTGATTGGTCAGAGGGTGTTAATTAATTTTCTGTAACAGCATGGCTCTGGCAGTAGTTCTGGCTGAAAGGCAAATCACAGGTTTATATTATTGTGCCTGTTCTAATACATTATCATTTCTATACTACTGGCTAATTCACAGGGACTTGGTAGATGATTTACATTAATTAAGCCTAATAAATAGACTAACAGATTGCAAGAATGTTATTTAACAAAGAAAACTTTATAATCATTGATATGGTAAAGTTCTCTGTAAGGAGATGTTTATTCAGCATTTATGGATGGAGAGAAGTAAACTGGTGAGGTAACAACTGTTTATAGCTGTTATAATGTGAGTGATAACAGGAACTAACTTGTCTTGCAGACATTCCACAACATTAAACGTAACTATAAAATGTTTAAAAAAAAACATGACATGTTCATTAATAACTAACAAATTATAATCATTGGCAAATTGCTGTGGTATAAGAGGAATAAAACACCCCAGGACATAATCCACTTTGGCGTGGTAACAGTAACTTTGTACCACCTCATCGTTGATTATTTTCCTATAACAGCACACCCTTGCTTAATTCCTTGCTTATGTTTAACAGAGCTTCTTCATCAACCCATGCTTCCATTGTATTCCATATGTTCCACTGAATGTATTTTTGTGTACTGTGTCATGGCGTACCAGGTAAAAAAAAACCCAATTTATTTCCCAAGAGTTTTTTTTTTCCATTTCGTCTTTCTTAGTTTGGAGTCATCAAACTGTTGAGACATCACTCAGCTGTTTAGCTGGAGACTCCAAAGCAAAGAATGATTTAGCAGAGATTGCATGACTTGCTGTTTTGACTGGAACTAATCATACTTCAGTCATGCTGTAAGTCATCCTGCAATAGCAGGTCACCGTTGTTGGGAAATATTTTTGAAAAAACTATTGCACAATCTGATCACATTGTTACTTAACATACTGAGTCATTACGTGTAGACATGAATTAGACATGAGAAGGTGTAAGCAGAAGTACCACTGACAGAGAACATTTGGAAATTAGAACAGAATGGCACTCTAAACCTCTATCTCTAACCTTGTCCTCTCAAAAGCTAAATCTAACTATGAAAGTGACAAATGTCTTCTGGGAGCCGTGTGCCAAGTTTTTCCTGAGTGCAGCGTGTGTATGATTTTCCCCAAGCCAGCACTTTTCCTGGCTGCTTATTTGTCTGTGTGTGTGTGTCTTTATGCCCTGACTGTCCCCTGTACATCCTTCAGGTGCCCAACACAGTGCACCAGCACCCCTCAATCTACCCCGAGACTCGGCAAGCCACAGCACTCACCTTCGCCGTGCTCCACCAGCACGTCCCCGTGCTGCAGGTAGACGTCCTCCGCCTGCCTTGACAGCACACTGACTACACACTCTTGTCCAGAACACACAACTTACCCTGCATTGTTATTAGAATTATGCATTAGGTCTCTTTTTTTGTGTTCTCTCTTGACATTTTGGTCAGTTGTGTGTGGGTGTAAAAAGCTCTTCTCAGAGTCTTTGCCTAGCGACTGTGCTACACCCCATTTACCATGTTTCTCATTATCAGCCATTTTCACTGTGTTTTGTATAGCTGCTAAGGATGCTCAGTGTGCTTTCTCACTCAGCAGAAAATGTGTCTTATAAGCAGTTTAGTTTACTGTCTAGATCACATTGCAGGAAGCTGTTCAAAGTGGTCAAGTTTGAACTCCGTCACTTTGTCTTTCAATCTCTTGCTCTTTCTCTTTCACCTCTTGTCTCTCCTTTCTTCTCTCTTTTTCACTCTATTAGTTGCTGTTGGATGCTGGGGCAAACGTGGAGGGCTCTCTGCAGGACGGAATGGAGAACTACACAGAAACACCTCTGCAGTTAGCTGCCGCTGCAGGTAATCTAATACTGTAAACATCACTCAATAAATGCAAGACACAGTCAGTGCAGATCAGCGGTGAATGCAGAGCCTTCTTGTGCATCTGCAGGCAACTTTGAGCTGGTCAGTCTGCTGTTGGAGAGGGGAGCTGACCCAACGGTGGGTACCATGTACCGTAACGGCATCTCTACAACCCCACACGGCGAAATGAACTCCTTCAGCCTGGCTGCAGCACATGGACACAGGTAGCACACATACACTAAGAGAGACACATTACTGCAACACTGTAAATTTATTTCCTGTAAATCTTACTGGAAAATAATGCTAGCATAGATTTAGACTACAAAAGTATATTGAATGAATAATGAAATGACTGGAATTTACTGAAAGAGTTGCAATCAATTGGCATGCTACCATAAAGAAACATAAGTTTACTGACGACTGCTGC
>CM040980.1:10568433-10579007 GCA_022985145.1 Pangasius djambal | reverse complement strand
TTTTTTTTTTTTTTACTTTAAGCTTTAAAGTAAGCTTAAAACTCAGGCAAATGAGATGACAGTTACCCTGAGACCTACCATTATCTCAGAAAGTTTTAGATTGGAGCAGAGTAGCAATACCTCCTAATATTTCAAATACCATTTTAGATAAATAGCTATCAGTAATCCTAGGTACAATAGTAACTCACCAACTTCTCAGCTAATTCTGTAAAATATTGGAAGTAAAGTGAACATTTTGTAAGAAAATGACCAGAAACTATTATTGGAGAGCCAAATAACCCAGCTAGAAAACTTAGCTAAATGATTTGGATGTCAAATTCTGAAGTAAACAGCACATGATATAAATTATGGCTTTTATATTTGCTGTGTCTGTGTGATTCAGGAATGTGTTCCGTCGGTTACTGTCCCAGTCTGAGAAGGAAAAAGGGGATGTATTGTCCCTGGAGGAGATCCTGGCTGAGGGGACAGAGGCAGGGGAGAGGAATTCTTTGCAGATGGAGGCAGCACGCACCGGGAAGGCCAAACTCAGAGCTCTGAGAGAAGCCATGTACCACAGCACAGAGCACGGCCATGTGGACATCACACTGGACATACGCAGCTTAGGTTAGTACTAGGATCTCAGGCCCAAATCTTTCCTCCAGGCCCCATATCAAATTTATTTGATGACCTCCGTTATACAGTATCATCAGGAATGGACAAAAGTACATCCAAATGTGTTGTGATAGAAAATACAAACCATGCCAAATGTGAATGTGTAGAAGTAAACTACAAAATACTGCAGGTGAAAATGTATCAAGATAAAATATGGCATTTTGTATTTTGCATATACAGAAACAACATTTTGTGAGATGCGCATAAGATCAGTAGCACCACTTCAGCTGGTAATGTTAGCATATTGGTGAATGATAGCTAATGCTAAATGGAGGTAGGTTTGGTGTCTGTCTAGTGTCTAAAGTATTACCACAAACGTTGACCTGCTATTATATTTTTCTCCTGTGAGCGCAGCTACAAGATCATAGCAGCTTTGCCTACTAGCTAGCATCCAGATTACTGGCTAGTTAAAAGTATGACAAATAATAAAAGGACCTTGGTGATTATGTCAAGCCATTTAAGCATTAATTAAACATCTAGTAACAGCAGTTAAGTTGTTTTGCAACATGCTGGATAGAAATGAGTTAGTCAACACATTGCTAAGACTGCATTTCCTCCGTGATGAGTCACTGAAGCATTTGTTAGCCCTGCAGCACTGCTCATGAACTGTTCGCAAACAGAAGGTGCCTTTGATAAATCTTTGATGCTTCACAGAATTTCTAGCCATAGAGCAGATCTACAACCTGTAGAACTTAGACCTTCTCTAAAAATCGACAGAATCGGTTTACCTGCTGTCAAAAGTATGTAAAAGTAAATGCAGAACACAAGAGCATTTAATTGAAGTCGCATAGCCAGTCTTGCTATGACTATAAATACATATTATAAAATTGGCACACCGGGTAGTGTTGCTACCTCACAGCTCCAGGGTTCCTGGTTTGATCCTGAGCTTGGGTTACTGTATGAACAGAGTTTTGACTGTTCTCCCCGTGTCTGTGTGGGTTTCCTCCCACCTCCCAAAAACATGTTAAGTGGACTGTCTATGTAAAATTGCCCCTAGGTGTGAATGAGTATGTGAATCCAGGGTGTGTTCCCCAACTATTCCTGGAATAGGCTCCAGATCCACTGTAGCCCTGACCATGATAAAGCAATTACTAACATTGAATGTGTTTTGTATTTCAAATATATAGCAAATGTATAAGAAATCATGTTCATCCCTGAGTGCTACAATATATGTATAATACAGGGTACAAGCCACAAAGATAGTGCTCAATACGTAAAACAGTGTGATGTTAAACTAGTCATTATGTGTGTGTTTGTGTCAGGAGTTCCATGGACACTGCACACCTGGCTGGAATCTTTGCGCACGTGTTTCTTGCAGCACAGGCGGCCATTGATCCAGGGTCTGCTGAAGGAGTTCAGCTGCATCGAGGAGGAGGAGTACACAGAGGAACTCATCACACACGGCCTGCCTCTAATGTTCCAGATCCTCCGCGCCAGCAAGGTCTGCAACAACCTGCACCATCGCACATACACACATCCCACTCAGCCCACTCTGCCTACACACAGCATTCTGAAACTTTACCACAGATTTCTTATTACTTGCTGATAGGGACAGTAATGTAGCCTGTGATCCGCTGAATGCTTTAAATGGAGAGATTTGCTTGGAAGCAGAACTGTGTTATGTAATAGTGTGGGCTTTGCTTTGACTCTGGTGGAGAGGTTCAGTCACATACCTGCTCAAAGTGCATTCTTTCTGTATGTATAGGAGAAGTGATAGACTCCACTTCAGTCTGACGTTCCAATCAGCCTAACCGCCTGTACAAATCACCTGCTGTCATACCAGCCCTCTACTGCATGTGTTCAATCAGTTGTGTGTTTGAGTGCGCACTGGTGGATGTGCGCATCTGTCAGAGGTGATCTATGGGAAATCCTGTTTTAGTTCTTCAGTGGTGACTGAATGTACCTGGGATCTCATACATATAATATACGTAGACCCGATACTATGATGTGTATCTGAAAAGCATTCATATTACCAAAAGACAGAGAGATAGAGAGTCCATGGAAAATAGCAATGCAGGCAGGGTGGAAGAAATGTCATGTTGATGAGGAGCTCCTCAAAGTTGCACTCATCAGTCTTTCTACAAAGAGAGAGCAAATAATTCAGCTGGGGATTTAGTCTACCCATTTTCCACCCACCTATACAAAGGAGAGCTAGAAGAGGCATAGCACAGATGAAAATAACATTAAACTCTCCTCTGATTTGCATCCCGTCTCTCCACAAAGTTCATGCATCCCCGCCCCTGCAGCACTTCTGTTGCAGCATCGGCTAAGCACATGGGCACTTGTGGCCATTATTTGTGATGCGTGTCGTGTTTATGATGTTAATTTATTTTGTAGAATGAGGTGATTAGTCAGCAGTTGGCTGTGATCTTCACTCAGTGCTACGGACCGTACCCTGTTCCTAAACTCACAGAGCTCAAGAAGAAACAGACTTCCAGACTCGGTGTGTGTTACCATAATTTATGCACATAATCATATTTATATTTACACATAGTCATATATATATATATATATATATATATATATTCATTTCCCAGGTGATTTATTTACTGTATATTTTGGTTTTACTGAGCTGAGTGAGGTGGTCACAGTAAAGTTATCAATGTCTCTTTTGTATAGCTACAGCAAACACATTCATGATGTTCTTTTTTTGTTTGGAGACATCACAGCTCTCAAATTACAGTCATCTCTTTCTTATAAGGCCTCCTCTGCCATCTAGTGTACAATACCTTTTCAGCACTGCTTTTGTTGTTTTTTTATGCTCCTGCTATTTCTATGAGCCTGGCTGTTTATTCATGTTGCATGCATTTGTGTTAGATCCCCACTTCCTGAACAATAAGGAGATGTCAGATGTGACATTTCTGGTGGAAGGAAAGCCATTCTATGCTCATAAAGTTCTGCTCTTTACCGCCTCTAACAGGTGAGCCCATGCACTGCACTGCACTGCACTCAAAGTCGGCTTTACTCTGCAGCTAAAGGAAACCTCCACCCGGAAATGCATTGTTTATACTGAAATATTTGTGATGCGTTTAGCTGTTGTGGTGCTAATTTGTGGGTTGGTGCAGTAGTGTTACCTTGTTACTGCAGTTACAATGCCATTCAGTAGATGAAATACAATTTAAATCTTAAATCAAACATAAAGAATAATGGTCATGTTTGCTGTTAGGTCTTAAAATCAAAAGAGGAAGAGCTGGAACCTTGTATACAAAATCCAAGAATACAGTGCGGGTTACATGACAGACTTGCCTCAGTTAGATAGTGAGCTACGGTATGACAAGCCTGATAGTGTTAATTGTGGTATTAGCATGAAAGGTGATGCTTTAGAAGTTGATAAATTTGAGAAGAATATACAGATGAGGAAGTGCAAGAGCTGGACAGATTAAATATTAAAGCACTGCTGCATTGCTCTTAATCTTTAGGTAGATATGAAGCAAGGGTTAAATCCCACTTAAATCCCAATTATATACATATAATTATTTATACACAACATAATACAGTATATTTCCCTGACACTGTATCTGTTTGTCTTTCATAAAGGTTTAAATCTCTACTATCGAACAGACCAGCATCAGAGAACACCTGCATTGAAATTAGCAACGTGAAGTATAATGTATTCCAGGTTTGTGCTTTTCTGCATAGACAAATATGAACTACAGTGTTCAACTGAGTCTCTATCTACCACATCTGTAGTATATGTGTGATTATCATAGGAAATAATTTTGACACATCTTCCTGTACTGAGCAAAACAGAAAACCTGCTCGAGACTCACTTATTTGTGGATGTCTAGCAGCCATCGTTTAATTACACCAGTAAATGCCTAAAGTATGCAGATAAATATAATGTGAATTCAAAACTACAACCATTACACTCTGGCAGAAATGAAAGCTGTTTTTATGCATTTTTATCCAACTTTGCAGCACTATAGCAATAAAGTAAAAAAAAAAAAAAAAAGTAATATACCTTCCGGAGTGTTTTATGATGTCCTTGAGCCATCAGACCCACACATACTGTATACTGTATATTGGTGATTTATAACCACAGATTCTTCCTTATGAAAGGATGTATTATCCAGATTTAGAGCTTAATGTACAATGTTATAATGTTTATTGACTGCTCAAATAATGACCCTTATGCTTCCACCATAAATGAATTTTGAGTAGATATTTTTTTTCTCAGTACAGAGTATTGAATTACCTGCTCATGGTAATCGCACATACATGGGTGTAAATAGTGTAAAAGCTATCATAATGCAGTTGATCCTTATGCAACATTAATTATGCATTTTCTTCCAGCTGGTGATGCAGTATCTGTACTATGGTGGCACAGATGCACTACACATCAGGAACACTGAGGTTATGGATGTACGTCCTGTTAACTTCTTCATACCTCTTTGCACTTTAAAAACTCGTGCATGATGAATCATTATAAGCAGGTGATCCGTGTGACATCATGTGCTAATAGACTCTCTTGTCCGTCAGCTTTTGTCTGCGGCTAAGTTTTTCCAGCTGGAGGCACTACAGAGGCACTGCGAGATCATATGCTCCAAGAATATCAACACCGAGACCTGTGTAGAGATCTACAACCATGCTAAAGTATGGAAAATAAACTCTTTCCACAAACTTCTTTTTTTCTGACTCATTGCCGCCAGGGCCATATTCAGAGTTGGCGAATTAAGTCCAAAGGTTATGTCAATATTTATGTGGGGAAAGTTATGCATATTCTGAATTGTTTAAGACACCTTTTCTGGTTAGTCATTCAGATTATACAAATGACCTGCATGTAGTTCGAGCCTCCATGATTGGCGCTTTTTTTGTTTATGATGATATATGAATGAGAAGATGACAAGCATTGAAATAAATTAATCTAGGAGTCTAGTATATAGCTAATATATTGTAGCCCTAATTGTAATTATCACATTCCTGAAAATGTGTTTTATTTCACACTATATGATCAAAGGTTTTTGGACACCTGACCATTACACCCATATGTGGTTCTTCCCCAAACTGTTGCCACAAAGTTGGAAGCACACAGTTGTATAGAATATCTTTGTATTCTGTAGCATTACAATTTCCCTTCACTGTAACTAAAGGGCCCAAACCTGTTCCAGCATGACAATACCCCTGTGCACAAAGCGAGCTCCATGAAGACATCGTTTTCCAAGGTTGGAGTGGAAGATGTTGAGTGACCTGCACAGAGCCCTGACCTCAACCCCACTGAACACCTTTGGGATGAATTTGCATGCTGACTGCACCACAGGCCTCCTCGCCTGACATCAGTGCCTGACTTCACTAATGCTCTTGTAGCTGAATGAACCCAAATCCCCATAGTCACGCTCCAAAATCTAGTGGATCGCCTTCCCAGAAGAGTGGAAGTTATTATAACTGCAACGGGGGACTTAATCTGGAATGGGATGTTCTAAAAGCACATATGGGTGTTACGGTCAGGTGTCCACAAACGTTTGGCCATATAGCGTAGCAATACGGCTTCCCCTGTCATTATTCTCAGTTTCAGGGATAAGCTGACTG
This sequence comes from Pangasius djambal, assembly GCA_022985145.1. Classification (NCBI taxonomy): domain Eukaryota; kingdom Metazoa; phylum Chordata; class Actinopteri; order Siluriformes; family Pangasiidae; genus Pangasius; species Pangasius djambal. Next base: position 10,572,830 of record CM040980.1, on the reverse strand, counting down.
AGGGCTCATCTCCTACGCTTGCAGCTCACTTTAATGTAATTCATAATTTTATCCATAAACAATTTGGTTCTGTCTCTGAATAAGATGATTCATGAACTTAAATAAGTCAATACTATTAATGCTGTCATATTTATGTATTTAATATTGACCTCAATTGTAGTTATGTCTGAGTTCTGAATACTGATGTACACAATTTCTCCAGTAAATACTGACTACATGTGCGTAACTCAACTCTGCATATGGTTCTAACTGTGCTGTTTTCTCTTTAGTTCCTTGAGGCACCAGAGCTGTTGTCCTACATTGAGGGCTACTTCCTGAAGAACATGGTGGTGTTGATTGAACTGGAGCCATTCAAGCAGCTTCTCTACGACACCCCAGTGGAGAATACAGGCCATGACGTGCTGCATGCCCTGGAGAGGGCTCTGGCCACCCGAATTCATTCCATCCACTTGTCTTCATCCAAGGGATCTATAGTTTGAGACTGTCACAATTGCTGCTCTGACACTTTTGAAGCTCATGCGCATTTCGTCCAGTGCTATAATAGCAGGGTAGGTTAAGTGTGTGTTCTATTTGTTAGTGTAGCAGTACTTAATACGTACACTGGCTAAATCTGCAGCCGTATTAAATCACTTAATGGAGAAAATGTTAACAGGAGTTCAGCAGGTGGTAAATTGCTTCCTGTTAGGAGCTATTATATAAACAGCATCATTGATTTTTGCCATTAGGTTTCTCATTTTAGATCTATTCGCCGAGACACCCTGCAGTTCAGTACATATTTTCAAATTACTATTATTGTAGTACCAAGAAAATGCAGTGAAAGAAAGAAAAATGTAGTACCTTTTGCGATGTATGATAGAAAACCCCACCTCACACATACTAGAGAGCACTTTTGCTTTTATAAATCTGTCTTCAGTATCAGAGGCTTTTTAAACGTGCCACCGTCACCATCCACGAAACACACACACTACCATGGCAATAATAAATACAGTTATAATAGCTGGCCATCAGCCATCTTCGTAGATGTTTTGTGGCATGCCTGACTCATATACTTGCTTCCACTCAGCTCTACGTTGTGAAAGTGTGTGCCTTTATCATCACAAACTGTCATCTGTATAGCAAGAGGATAAAGCTTAAATAAATTATGGCTATTTTTGTAAATATACAGTGTAAATCTCTCATATGGAGATCTCTCTCCACCTGTAATTATATGTATATAACAGATTTCCCCACTTACCATATATGTACAAAAGTCTTAAAATTAGGTAACAGTTGTAAATGTGCAGATGCATGTATTTTTTATTTGTTTTTATTTTTAATTCTTTTACCAGTGTTAGGTTCGTGTATGTGGAGTATTGTTGTGTTAGACAAAAAGAGAAAGAATCCTATTACGAGCATGGGGTTAGAGAGCCGTAGCTGTGAATATCTTTGTTCCTGAGGAGCTGGGATGAGATCCTCAACTCAGTAGGTGCCTGCAATATGTCGTGTCTCTTCTCATGAAGTTTGTGCAACTATATGTAAATCCCTCTGTGACTAATTCCTTTTCTTTATAAAGATTAATACAAAAAAAATGTATCTGTGCTCTAAGTTATTTTATATGTGAATTTGGTTAAAATATGCAGTTCAGCTCTGGGTTTTAAAGACGCTTGTGTGCAGAATTTATGATTCACGGCGTGCACTACTGAATGAGAATTGCTGAATTGCTTTGCTGAATCTCCTTTTTAGATTCTGAGTAGTGGCTGGCTGTGTGCAGTGATTTCGCATGCTGGCCAGCTTTAATCTTAGCAAACCAGACATTTATGGAAAGATTTTATTTTTTCCAGAGTATTGGTTATTGCAGCATCACTTCATGCTGCACTCTGAATTAATCCACATTATTATCTTCTCATGACCAGCAATGAAATTAGCAACATAAACAATGCTATTCCAATATCATTTATAAGAGATTAGTGCAAATTAAATTAGTGCAAATATTATTCCTGTCTCAGGCATAAATAGACATAAATGTACAGTGGAGTGAGAAAAAAGCGAGAAAAGGAAGTCTGCGCGATGAAGGAGAAAGAAAAAGATTTGCGATAGTAAAAGAACAGAGAGGCATTGTTCTCTGTACTGCTGGAATGGAGAACACATGGTTAATACACTCCACATCAATGAGTGCATCAACTACAACAATACATCTTACATCATCTCTTCATTGAAAAGGAACTGCAGCAGCAAACAAAAAGATGAATGAGCTCTGTCTTGATGTAGGAATGTTATTATCTGTACAGATTCAATTCTTACATTGCCTATACCAGGGGTTCTCAAACGTTTTCATTGTCTTTAATTGTAAAGTAAATTCTGTGGACTCTCTCAGTACATATTTATTTCATTAACATAATCCAACTATTTAATAAATATTATAAATAGTAAGCTTATTATTCAATGTGTACAGTAATATCCTGGCTATTTATTAGACTCCTAGAGCTTTTTTAGTCCTAAACTTTCCACTGAGGGAACACATAAGGTCCAAATTGCCATTTATATACAAACCTGTTTTTGAGATACTAACAATTAAAAAATGTGAAATGTGAAATGAAATGAAATGAAATGTGAAGTGACATGTGGCCAAGTATGGTGACCCATACTCGGAATTTGTGCTCTGCATTTAACCCATCCAAGTGCACACACACAGTAGTGAACACACACCCGGAGCAGTGGGCAGCCATTTTAGCTGCGGCGCCCGGGGAGCAGTTGGGGGATCGGTGCCTTGCTCAAGGGTCTCACCTCAGTCGTGGTATTGAGGGTGGCAGAGAGCGCTGGTCATTCACTCCCCCCACCTACAATCCCTGCCGGACCTGAGACTCGAACCCACAACCTTCGGGTTCACCGTCGGGTTACAAGTCTCACTCGGACCACGACTGCCCCCATTAGGCCACGACTGCCCCCATTCAGTTCAAGTGACCAGCCAACTAACTAACTCAATAATTAATGTAATAACATTATAAGTAATGATAGAATATGAAAAAAAAAAATGCTGCCCCCTGTCTGTTCCACAGCCTCCTGGGGGTCCCCAAACCCCACTTTGAGAACCAGGGGTCTATACTGTATTTACACCATGGTTCAAAATGTCCATCACTTCAAAATGCTAAAATTTGGATTCAGCGTTTGACCTTAAATGAGGCCTTGAGAAGTGTCTTTTCGAAAGCTTGGTCTCACTAATGAACATTTTATGTGGAAATCGATTGCAGAATGTGTTCCTGAGAGTTGTAGCGCTTGTAAATATTACACTTTTATTACGACTTTCATCAGATCTTCTGCCAAGCTGTCATTGTGCTTATATATTACATTTCCGATCTCATGAACCAACTCCTATTTCACATCCAAGTTCTCTCAAGTTTCAATTTCAGAAGCTGACTCACTGAACAAGTACAGGATGTGACTTATGAGTGCCATTTCTGCAGACCAGCATACTGGCGGGAAATAATCGTATTCAAAAAAAGAAATTCACAGCAGGAATAAAACTGAAATAAAGACTGAGAGAAAAAATAAAAAGGAATAGATTGCAGTGGTTGTGTGGGTAGATGACTATTATGTCTAAAGAATTTAGTCTAGATATGATAAAACTTTAAAGGGAATGTTTAGAAAGCTAGACCAACTTGTCACTGGGTTACTCTGCAAATAATGCTTTACTTCTTCAGGACATCAAACTCTCTCTCTCTCTCTCTCTCTCTCTCTCTCTGTCTCTCTCCTTAGGGTTAGATTTAGGTATGCTATTTCAATCAGCTACATTCATTATGTCAATGGAATGTCCTCACAAGGATAGTAAGACAAACATGTGTGTGTACTACATTTGGAGGGGGCAGAGGAATGTGGTGAAGGGGGAAATAGTGGGAGTTGTTCAAAAGGTATCCATGGATACCCACCATTCAAGGACAATAGTGAACTGAAATTGTACTGCTGTGTAAAGCATGCAAACTTGATCTCTCTCATCTTTCTCTCATCTCTCACCCAACCTAAATTCCCCAGCAAAACAGCACCAGCCAAGTGGGCACAGTAGCTGAGGAAGTCTGATCAGGTGACCGCTTTAGAAGGAGCTGCATGAAACACACCAGGCTGCTTGATGAGACAGTCTGAGACATGTGATTATCATCAGTGCCATTGCTCAAGGCATTTCTAAGGCACAGTGGGACAGCCAGACTATTTGTTCTCTATTGGGAAGCCAGCAATGAAGGAAGACAGGATATGTTTTTCCCATATCCCATTAGATTCCAGCTATGAGCAAAATGTATGAATATGAATCCACAATGTGGTAGCCTGTGTGTTGCTACATGTGCTTTCATACATACGTGAAAGCCTTTGTACGTTTATAGAACAGTAAGTGTTAGGTAGCAAGGGATATTCCTGTGTGTGAGTGCTCT